>VZSF01002734.1:158548-822147 GCA_013398295.1 Chionis minor | reverse complement strand
AAAAAAAAAAAAAAATCCCAAACCCACTTTTCCTCAGAGGAACAGTTTCCCGCTCACCGCCTTTCCCCGGCGCTCAGGGACGGTCGTGCTCCCTCTCCTGGGCCGCTCCAGCAGCGCTCCCCGGGAAGGAGCCGTGGCGGGACAGGGCGGGAGGGGGAGAGAGAGAGGGAGGGAAGGGAAGGGGAGAGGGAAGGCGGTGTCCCGCCGGGCGGCCTCCTCCCGCCCTCCCTTCTCGTCCCGCCGGCTCAGGGAGCGGACCGTGTCCCGCCGGCTCGGAGGGCCCTCGGGCTCGGCCGGGCCGGGGCGAGCCGGGGAGCAGCCGCCTCCGGGAACGCTCCGCCTCAGGCATGTCCCCGCCGCCAGGGCCCGCCGGCGGCACCGGCTCCTCCGCTGGGTGTTAAAGCCTCACGCGGCAGCGGGCGCGGCCGCGGCGTCCCCCGGCCATGGGGACGGCGTCGTCCCTGGTGAGCCCGGCCGGCGGGGTTGGGGAGGTGATCGAGGACACGTACGGCGGCGGCGGCGGCGAGGCCTGCGAGATCCCGGTGGAGGTGAAGCCCAAGGCCCGGCTGCTGCGCGGCTCCCTGCGGCGCGTCGGGGCCTCACGGCCCGGCGGCCTCATCGGGGCCAGCTTCAAGTCGACGGCCTCGGTGCAGGAGCTGGAGTGCGTGGCTGAGTACGAGCGCCTGAAGAAGGAGTACGAGATCTTCCGCGTCAGCAAGAACAACGAGGTGGCCTCGATGGTGAAGAAGGAGGCCAAACTGGACAGGGAGAACAAGCGGCTGCGCGCCGAGCTGCAGGTAGCTCCCGCTGCGGGAAGGGGACCGAGCGGCGGCCAAGCGGGGCCCCTCGTGTGCGTGAGGCTGCGAGGGGTTCATCCCCCTTCCCAGGAAAGCTGTGGCAGGGAGGTGACGATGGGTGTGGCGGGGAGATGGTGCCTGCGCCAGTGCCATCCTGGTGAGCCATCGGGGTGCTGTCAAGCTGTGCCTCTTGGGGGACCGGGACCGCGCGGTGTGCAGCCATCATCCCTAGAGTAAGGAGAGAGACGTGGGGTGCTGGCATCACCTTTTATTCAGACCTGATTTTAGCTAAAAGCAGTCTTAACGCCCTTCATCAGCAATTGCTTTCACTCGGGAAAATGGTATATTAAATGTTTTCAGGCACTTCAGAAAACTTACCAGAAAATACTTAGAGAGAAAGAAAGTGCATTAGAAGCTAAATACCAAGCCATGGAGAGAGCTGCTACTTTTGAACACGATCGAGACAAGGTCAAAAGGCAATTCAAGGTATGGCTTGACTTTTATTTTCCTGAGCAAGTGACCAAAAAGAAGGTAGATGTCACTTGGTCGCATTCCCCCAGTGAACTCTTCTCCAATAGCTTTCATGAGGACCTCTCCTCCTCCTTAAAAAAAAATTTGGAGTATCACAGCTGTAGCTGCCTATTTCCTTTAAGATACGCCTACCAAAACTTTGCTGTAAAACTATGAGGAAAAAATAGAAAATAACTTTTTAAATATTAAAAGGAGAATGTGTGGTCATGCATCTTAAACCATATTCCTGCATTATTTGAACACAAGAACATACTCATATTTGAAAGTGACAAGAAAACATGGTCTGCAAGCTGACACATGCTGAAGGAATGTATAAACCCAGACTTCCTTTATTTCTGAATAAATTTTGTGTATGGCATTGCAACGTTTAGCCCTTCTAGCTTATGTTAAAGAAAAGTGTGTATAGGTGCATCTCTTTTGGCTGCTGAACTATGACAGCCAAAGACAAAAGCCTTTGTGTTTTCTGGAAGGATGACTTGAAAGGCCAAGCTGATACTTCTGCTTTTCCCTCGCGGCAGATGATGATACTTCTGCCAGCCAAAACAGGGCAGCAGGTCCTGTTTTTTCACTTTTTGCAAGATTCTTGACATCTTTAACTGTAACAGGTGTTAATGATTGGCAGATATATAAAAAGAGGACTGATTTTGACCTTATTTAGGAAAATGAGACTTGAAGAAGATTTAATCTCTCTGAATTGAAATCTAGTTTTGTGGGTTTTTTTCCCCAGATAATGGCAATAGTTTACAAACAGGACAGCTGGAGATGCTTTGTTGCTTTCTGTCTTAGGAAATTTAAATTTCCACAGCAATAAAAAGTAAATACAAGATTATATGTAAATGTTAAAAAAATACATGGAAGAGTAACAGGAAACTTTGGAAAAAAAAGTATTGCATTCAGTGATTTTGGAAGGCAATACACTTTCAAAGGTGAAGAAAGTTACTTGCCATTTTTAATGAACTTCCCATACTAATGCAGACTTCCAACTTTCAGAACAGTATGGTAAGGTTAAAATGGTAACATTTTAAAAAGAGATAATTTTGAACTATGTTTTCCTGCTCATTTATAGGTTCCTGATGGCTTCTTGTTCATGTTTTTATGCCTTTGCCTGCTAAATGAATGCTAGGAACTTAGTTTTCCAATTGAAAGCAGTTAACATGGATTCAGGAACTGATACTGAATTTTAAGATTTATGGTTTGTTTTTGTTTTGGTGGGGTTTTTTTTGGTCTTTCCTGTTCATAGATTTTTAGAGAAACTAAAGAAAATGAGATTCAGGACTTACTGAGGGCCAAGCGAGAGCTAGAAGCAAAACTTCAGAGACTCCAGGCCCAAGGAATCCAAGTATTTGATCCCGAGGAGTCTGATTCTGATGATAATTGTACAGATGTTACAGGTGAGAATTTCATCCCTGGCATTTTGTGTTGGAACCGCACTGAAGTCTGAATAGTAAAGCATAAGACAAATATTTATGTTCTTCTGAAAAAAGTTTTATTAATCCAGGTGAAAAATAGCATAAAGTAGTTTGAAGGGTAAAAGCAGCTGACTCTACAAACTTGGTTTAGATTGTGGGAACCCCCACATTTCTGGTCTTATGAATGATCAGGTGAAGAAAATAGAGCGCTGCCTAGACACAGTGACTTGAACGTTATATTTTAAATTTTTCCATGAGCAATTCTGAGTTTTCTAGCCTTTTCTGAGTTTTCTGATTCTAGATCTGAGAGATTGTGTTCTAAAGGATCCAGAAAGCACACGTGAAACTAGAGGGAATCTTAGATAGACTTACTGTGTATGGATGATGAAGTATGCCAAGTCTCAGCTGCTGTACTTTTCAGAATAGCAGAGTTAGATATTTAACAAACATAAACTGACCAAAAGAGTAATTTTATTGAAGAATTTTTGGAAAGAGAAGCCCTAAAAAACAATGACATAAAAGGCAAAACCTTGTATATACTCTAAGAGGTATTTGATAACATGGGAAGGATTCAGATAGGTATGTGATCACTCCACTGACTTTAATTCAAAATAGAGCAATAATTGTAGCAGACAGTTAGCACCTTAACCCTCTTAAGGATGGACACTCTTACTTCTCTCTTACTTCTTGCACCATGAAGGGTTACTGAGAAAAAACTGCATGCAAGTGCTGTTGCTTAACCTTTGTTTTGCTTATTGAGATGTATCAACAGTCACGTCTTGGCAGGAGTATAAACGTGCAATCTTTAAAAGTGGAAATGTTTCAAAATGCAGTGATTGCCTTTTGCATAGTAGTTATGCATTTGATGAACTTTAGTGGTACCGATAACCTCAGATATTTCAGTCTTGACCTACAGCCCCTTTATGCTTTTTCAGTGCTGGAACATTCCTGAACAAAAGTTGTCAATTTTGTGATGTGCAGAATTGACTGCAGCAATACTGTGAACTGTTTTCCTGATTTGTAATGCATGTCAGCATCTGAACCCAACTGATGTGAGCAATCTATATAATAACAAATATTAGCAAATAACTTCATCCTTTAGCAGCATGGCTTCGCATTAACTTTGGACAAGCGGCCATTTAGAACTACGGCACACAAAGGTGTGAGCAAATCTGCTAAGGGAGAAAAAGTTGTGATCAGTGGCATGTGGCAGTAAGTTTCAGACAGAGTATTTAAGACTGATAATTTTCCTTGTTTAGTGACAATTAAGTGTTGCGGGTTTTTTTCCCCAATGTTAGCTGCTGGAGCACAATCTGAATACTGGAATGGAGGAGCTTTGGGAAGTGAGCCATCCATGGGTAGTATGATGCAACTTCAGCAGTCTTTCAGAGGGCCTGAATTTGCTCATAGCTCCATAGATGTTGAGGGACCATTTGCAAATATAAACAGGGGTAAGTAATGGTGGTTTGTTTTGCCGGGATTATAGTTGTCCATGTCATCTTTCTATCCATTCCTAAGTTATTCTGCTCTTTCTTAGCCTCTTTTCTGCCCATGGGTTATTTGGAATTCTTTGTAAATGTAAAAGCAACTGTAGCTGTACATGCTAAGTCATGTTTAATATATTTGGTGACTATGGTACATGCAGCAGTGATTTTTTGCAAATACCATTTTGTTGCTTATGCTGACCGAGGAAAATAGTGATCTTTCGTTCAATATCTGCTGGCATTCTTTTTTCCATTTTTATTCAAATTCTTTACTTGCTGAGTGTGAATGTTATGGTCATATTCGAGTAAACTGTATCCCTGTTTTTTTCATTGGATTTGCATGGGTTTTGCGTTTGCTTAGGGGGCCATTCATGGAAATCTGATTGCAAGACCAGGTTGTATGCATTGTTACGTGAAATGGTGTTAGATAATTTGTTATCAGTAATTATTTCTTTTGAACTTTGTTTCCCAAGTGGCCACTTGTAAATTGTCTTCCAGTGCTGTTTTCCCTTACTGTTTTCCTGGCGCTGGAACCCCTTCTGCATGTAGTTGACTTTTCTGGCAGTTTCTCCCTTTTTTTCTTAAGTCCTTCAGGCTCTGATTCAGAGGTTTGCGCCTGCAAAGTGGGAGGGGAAGGTCTGTTCTGTGATGGCTCCAGCATCACGCACTAAGCCTTTCATCATGCCACGTGGCACTGAAAAGGGAACCTAGTTTGAAAAAATGGCCAGCCACAAAACAAAGAACTTCTTAAGAAAGTTTTAAAATTGGTTGGTTCTATAGAGAATTGACATACAATACTGTATTGCAGAAAGCAGTGGACTTTTTCTCAAGAAGAAGTTCCCATAATGTTTCGCTATCATTTATTCACATGGTCTAATTGAAATACATGTAGATCTGGAGGGGAAAAAAATGGTTGATTATGAGTGATTTTATAATTTCTGCAATTTTATAACTATCAGCTTGATTTTTGTGGATACATTTCATCAATCCTATTTAAAGGAAATATAATTCTAATGATAATACGAATATATTTAACATGGTTTTTTTGCCACGTTATCAAATTATAGGTGATATGGGTTCTCTAAATTCAAATTTTTAAAATTAAAATAGCCGATTAAAAATGTTACAACTATTTTAAATAAAATGTAGTATTCAAAATGTGAAGAGGTGATGACCTATCTCTTATGCATTTTAACTGGATGTGAAGATCTCTAGACTTCATTTTGTGGTTTTTTTCATTGGCAGATGATTGGGATGCTGCTGTTGCCAGTTTATTACAGGTTACTCCTCTGTTTTCCCACTCTCTGTGGAGTAACACAGTAAGATGCTTTATTATTAGTACTGATGAGACTCAACCAGAAGTGGACATCTTCATTAGAGTGAGTACCTCACAAACTTAGGCAAACTTAGATGCTGTGTTATTTCCACTGTGATACTTACTCAGAAATTTGTCTAATATTTCTTGAAAGCTTATAGTAGGTGTAGCCTGATTTCAGTGAAGTCAGTGAAAGTATTGTCAAGAACTTCAGGGCAAGAAACTGCATAGAGAAAAGAAACTGAGATTTATCTAGTAGGTCCGTAGTGCTTTGCAGATTTAGTAATAAAGCACTCTTCTTCAAATTTGCTTTCAGAACTACTCACCAAAACTTCAAAGAATCTGTGAAACAATGGGGTACTTCTTTCAAATTGTTCATTTTTCAGCAGAAAATGAAAGGCCTCTTAAGGATATAAGAAAATGGGAAATTGAAAAAAGTTCATTAGTCATTTTGCTCCTGCATTTAACTCTGCCAAGGTAAGTATTTTCCAGACTGGTAAAGCAAAGGGAAAGTGGTGATTTACGCAGAGTGCATAGCTTGTTAAAATGTATGTGATGCTTTGCTCAGTATATTTCCTAAGCTAGCATCTTCTAAGTGATACTTCTCCAAACTTCAGGTTTGCTAGTGCAGCCAGTTAAAAGAACATATCAGCTTTTTATAACTTCCTTTTTCTTGTAGCTACAGATTCTCTTAAAATACGGCATGAAGGATGTTTTTGTAGTACAGAAATGTTTTGCTTTTCAAGAGCAGCTCTCTGTCAGGCGTATTGCTGGAGTCTTAGGAATTCAAGATGGTTGATGTGAATGTCCTCAGTGTTTTTCGTTTACTGATCTCGCCTTACACCTGTCCGTAGTATTTTTATTTTATTCTGTCACATATTATTTTCTATCTTTGGCTATTTTTCGGACTGACTTCATGGCTCTCCTGTGTAGTACCTTATGCTAGCTTTCTACATCGTAATTTACTGAAGTCACGGTGTTTTATGACAAATGGTGATGCAATATGTTCTGTTTGTTCAGCGAGTAATTTCCTAAACCTCTAGAAGAAGAAAATGACTTACTAAATGAAAAACACCAAACTAGGGATACTTTTAGACTTGTGTTAGGACTGTTTCTGTTAAGCATTTTGGAAGTTTGAGCAGAGTTTGGTTTTGATGTTTGGGGGAGGGAGGGATGTCCTTTTGCTGAGAAAAAGAGAAAAAGGGGTTAGAAAAGATAATATTAAGGGTCACAGAGTGGTCATTCCAAATTATCTGTATGAATGCAAAAATTTGAAAATACTGGTATGCATTAGGTTTCATATTGGGGTAGATTTTGAACCCTAGGGTTTTCAAATACTCTTGTATTAACTAGACCACCTGTTTCTGTAAATAAAACATCTGTCCACAGAGAATTAAAGACTGGTTTAAGACACTAGTAGCTAAGATTTTACAACAGTGGAGTGCTTCAAGGAACAGCCAGGTCCCGCAGAAGATGTTGATTTGTTTTCTTAGAGGAATTGGGCTAGAGCTGCCATACACTTACGCTGTTAGAAAGATAATGTCAGCTGCTGAGGGTAAATTGGCACTCTAAGGGCATACTGTTGCCAGATAACCCATTTTTATGTATATAGGTCACCAGTATTTAAGAATGAAATACACAAGAAAAAAACAAACCACAAAGGAGTATTCCTGCCAGTAGTATTCACTTAGAGAGTTTCTCTTAGAAAAACTATGATGAAAATGGTAGCACTCATATAAAGATATTTGAGAGATCCTGTCTGCTATTGTCATTATCCCCAAATCGTATAGTTCCTTCTGCGGAACAGCAGATTTCTGGGAATGATAACTATGGATATCATTCACATATATAAATACGAAGTGCTTTTGAGTTTGGAGGTGTGTAATTCTTTTCAACTACTAAAAAGTAAAAACTATCCTACATCTGACAAATGCTAAAGGAGTTTTCCTAAAAAGGTCAAGGAATAGAACGAGGTCTTCAAATAAGTGATGGCAGAGCATGTATGTGATGCCTGTTAATTATATGTGAATCCGTGTTCTTTCCATGCAAGGTAATTACCTTTCACTCTGCATATTGGTACGACAGGAAGGTCAGCTTTTAATTTACAAAGCAATAATCATAAAAATTAATAAGTAGTTTTATTGGTTTTGGTACGAGCAGCATAAATTTCTCTCTTAGCTGTTCCTTGCTTCAGAGTTTATCTTAAGTTCTCTGCTGAAATACTTACTTGCCCTTTGTTGTAAATAGATATGACTTTTGAATTAGATTTTGCAGTGAAACCCGTCTTCGGAGCTTGTGTTGATTGAAGTGTTTACTACAGCAGTGTAATATAGCACAAGAATGCTGATTTCCAATCTAGTTGTTTGTTGGAGGACTGTGAAGAAGCCTTCTTGAGAAATCCAGAAGAAAAACCCCGGCTAATTTACCACAGAAAAGAGGATGGCAGAGTCAGTTCAGTCTCAGTCCAACAGTTCATTGAGCAAATTTCTTGCGTGAACAAAGCAAAGGTATGGTATTTTAAAGGCATGAATTTTAAAAAGGCTTACTTTCCCCCTATAAACAACATCGAGTGCTAGTAGTCCCAGATTTTAGGAGAAATTGCATTATGCTCATTGCTCTGGGTTCTCATTATATGAGCAGATCAATGGAGCTGAAATGAATGAATGTTATGAAATTTTCATTAGAAGGGGAGAAAAAAAGCCAGTGCATTTTCACTGAAAAAAATAATCCCTATGCTATCAGGGTAGTATTTCCCACCTGTGTTTAGCCACTTAAACGACAAAGTTATTTATCTAAGGTCCCTCTGTAGCCACTGAAGAGAAAGTGTACCTCCAGAGAGATTTCTCCCATCTGAAAATAGATCAGTTGGCCTTTATTTCCCTCTACAGAGAGAACTGTTGAGAACAACTAAAACTAAGTGCCCAATTTTTAAAAGCTTAGGCAAAATGAATCCTACCTAAGGAATGCAGCAGAATGGAATTTAAATGTGTTCCAGAATGTTTTTGTTGGAAGGCCTAAATACTGTTCCCAGTTGGGTTCAGAGTTGCGTCATGCTTTGCCATTTACTTTTTCAGATGGTTGATCATATTGGAGGTGTGGAGGAAGGAGCCTATGAAATCTATAATTGTGTGGAAAAGATAATTAAACAGGTAGACTACGTGATGCATTTCAGCCTTTTCTGTTCCTACTCTGATTTATGATCTTAAATGATGTCAGTGTGATTTTCATATGCTACTTAGATATACGTCAAAGGATCTTTTTGTGTTTTATCATTAATATCTTGCAAAGAAATCTGCAAGTGGAAAATAAAACCCAAAACTGAGCAGTGCTTTTATGGACAGAAGCAGAAATAACGGGGAAAGGGATCTATTAGTGGCCTAAATTCTCTTTTAATTTCTCTTTATGCATATCATAGGATAAGGAAAGATTGCATAGTCCATTCTGTCTTTGCCCTTCCTTATGGTGGGTTGCTTCCACTATGAGAAGACTAAAATCATTGTCTTGAAATGTGTGCATTGAGAATTAACTTGGTTTCATCTAATTCCTCATTTATTTATGTTCTCGGCTAGCCTAAAAAGAAATGAGCATATTGACGTTAGTAGAGCTGCACATTTATGTGGTGGAATTGGGACACCAAACGTGGCTGCACTGTTAAGATTTATAGTTACAGTTTTCTCCATGTAATTTTCTTTTTACCTAGGATATATTGGGCTGTGAAACTACAGAACTAGAAGGCAAAGATTTGGGTAATAAGGAAGAGTCCACAGCTCCTGAAGAAGTTGTTTTTGGGGATGTGTTGTGGGATGCACATGATGAACAAGAACAGATGGAAGCTTTTCAGCAGGCCTCTAATTCAACATGCGAGCTGGGATTTGAGAAAGTAGGTACATTGGAAATGTATGTGGATGTATATGGAGGAAGAGAAAGTTATTACTCATTTCCATCTCTTGTTAGGCAAGATGTACTTCTACAGAAGAAGCTTTGTCTGAGAGCATTCTTGAGGCTATTACTCCTTAGGCTAGAAGAAGCCATATGTCTTATATATGGGAGATGTCAGTTTGTGTGTTGTTTTGTGTTGTTCATCTGTTTGATGAAGAAGCAGTTGTTGTTCCTGCACTGGAGAAAAGCACTGTAAAAGACAGTGTGCCGGAAGTAGGGTTGGGTGTTTCGGAGATGACTAATGAAAATATTCCAACTCCTCATGCAACCATACATGTGTGAGAAGAACATAAATTAAACATAGTTCTGTGTTCAATTTACAAAGCAATAATCATAAAAATTAATAAACGGTTTCAAATTTTTTTGGTACAAATAGCATAACTTCCTCAGCTGTTCCTTGGTTCAGAGTTCTTAAGAGCTGAGCTCTTAAGAGAGCTTGTAAGAGGGCTGCTGAATAGCTCAGTATTTACTCATACCTTGAAAGAAAAAATTTAAAACATTTCAAATTGGAGGTATCAGGAACAGTTATATCTAGGGAAGAAGGTATAGTGAATGTGGGAAGAAAAAACATTAAAGTGGTCATGGAAGGTGATGTGACAGCTTATTTGAGCAATATTCCTTGATGTTATAGTATAACATAAGCGTGCAGTTTCTATGTCATTGTGTTTAAGTTGTTAGTACCTGTACTTTACTAGCACAATTTATACTTTTACTTCACTACTCAGATATTGGCAATAGTTTGGAGAATTGTGCCATCTTTACTACATTCTAGAACAGTAAAATAATAGAACGTGAATAGAAAAAACAGCTACACGTATCTTATTGCACCTCCACTTCTTTTTTGCAGACAAAGTATTTCTCCCAAGTGGATGAAGGGTGGTTTTTGGTTTTGTTTTTGTCATCCTGAACTCGGCTAACAACATTCTTGGGCATTCATGTCGTGAAAGTTAGCCTTTATTTTGCATGCTTAGTGCCACAAAATATCATTCATGGTAGACTTTGAAGGCTTTGTCCTGCCAACCATATCCAATGCAGTGGAGTAGGTGGGGTACAAAGGCAGACGAGGAAGCCTGAACATAGTACCCAGTTGCTTTACTGTAGTAGCACTAATTCAGTTTATTAGCACCGAAAATTCAATTTTAAATAGAATTTTGAAAAAAATGTTTGTTTATTTTCCACTTACTTTAAAAGAGATAATAAATTCTGTGGTTTAAATGTTACACTGGAAAATTTATTTCCATTATATTGCATTTCAGTAGTTATTCCCTTACCTTAATAAATCTGTACGTGCATTTTGTATCTAGATTTTTTGGGATACCAAACACTGTATTCCTCCCTTAAACAGTAGAATATTTATAATGACTGTTTCTCTTTTATAGTATTTTGAACGTCTAAATGATCTGGTAGCAGCACCAGCACCAATTCCACCTCTGCTTGTATCAGGAGGACCAGGCTCTGGGAAATCTCTCCTTTTGTCAAAATGGTAGTTTAAACTTTTTCTTTTTTATGAATGAAATTTAAGAAAATTTGAGAAAAAAAGTTGCTATTGCATTTCAAATGTATCAGTTTAATTAGAGGTAAAATGGGAGCATTTACAAAGCACTGAAATTATTGAAGCATCTTGGAAAGATTTGTAATAATTGAGTAGCTAATTCCATCTGGACTGCATTTAACATCTCCCTGACTCCAATTGCAACACCCTACAAGTCTGTCTTTAAAGAGCGTTAATAAGTGGTTTCAGTAGCTCAATAGTTTTGCCCTTCTCTGATACACAAGAGGGGTCCTTTAGAGTCTTTTTAACTGAAATAAAGGAAAGATCAAACCTAATAATTTATCATAGAAGTGCATTTTATGGTCGCTTGTAGGCTATGACAAAACTTGTTGACACGAAAATAAATTGATGGTGTCATTACTTCTTAAAAGTTTAGTGACATATGACTATCCAGTGCCAGGAAGGGCACTACTTAATGGCTATCAGTACTGGGGAGAGCAAAAATGGAGTCCGACATAAAAAGTTCAATGATAGCTCAGGAAATGCCTGTCCTGTTTTTCCTGTTTTGTAAGATAAATGCGGAACACCTCTAGCTCAGACACTCTATCTCCTTTGGCAAAACTGATGCTTTTTATTTGAGACACATTGGCAAAATTATAGTCTGCTAAGTGCTTTTGGTTGTTCTTTGTTTTTTACTTCTCTCATTAGGATTCAATTGCAACAGAAGCGTTCACCAAACACACTAATTCTTTATCACTTTGTTGGGAGGCCCATGTCTACTAGTTCAGAATCTGCATTGATAATTAAACACCTTACTTTAAAGGTATGCTGTATTATTACATACCCTGTGTTGCATGATTCTTTGGAAAGTGCCTCTGTGTGTGTGTGTGTGTGTGTGTGTAAGTTAAAAGTAAAAATTTCTACAGGTTTTTCTACATCAGTTAAGAGTAATACAAATGTAAGGCATTATAGAATGGGGGGAATCTGATCCTATACATTAAATGAAGATTTAAGTAGCATCTCTGGGATATTCATAATAGATTGGCATTAGCAGTTATGCTTCCAGTGACCTATATTGATAGCTTATAAAACCATACAAGCTTCTTCCAAATTTTTCTGCCGTGTGGCCAGTGAGAGAGGCAGGTGGTACGTCTTCTGTCGATGTGTTCAGAAACCTGAGGCTCTATTTGCCAGTTGGCACCATGTTTTTCCTAGACTAGTCTCACTCCTACATTAATTTGATCGTGTGCTAGGTATGTGGGGAATAAGTGAGGAGTATTTTTGTGCCAAGGTCTGAACTTTGTTTTTCCTTCACAGGATGGCACCTCACAAATAAAACCTTTAGAAAAATGAAAAAATTGTGCTGTCCTTGCAAATTTCTCATGTATTTTAGGAATCTGCCTATTTAACCTGTGCAACTTTTAAGCCCTTTAAGTCTCCAAATTCCTTGTCCATTGTGTAAACTCCGGTTATCTCTCTAGAATTTACACAATGAGTTCAGTAAATATTCTTTGTTCTGCATATGCCAGCTTTCTGCATATACTAGAACAGAAGAATCCTTTGTGAAAAATTGCTCAAAATCACGTTTTGGGGTTTTTTTCCCCTCTTGTTTCTACAGGATTTCTTCAACTATCATAGTTGATTTTTAAGGTAGAATTTGGATATATTTATATATATATTTATAATTCTGCAGCTTATGCAACATTCGTGGTTAGTGTCACCTCTGACCTTGGATCCAGCTAAACTTCTGGAAGAGTTTCCCCGCTGGCTAGAAAAGCTTTCTGCACGTCATCAAGGCAGCATTATTATAATTATTGATTCTATTGACCAAATACAGGTAAGTTTTCAATGTATTTGCCATTTGTCAGTCTAAAGGAAACCTTGACTATTGTAATAGGCTCAGCTATATCTATATAACAGAAATAATTAATGTTTGGTTTGCTCTAAAGAGCACATGTAGAAACTAATTCTGTAAAAAGTGCAGATGAGTTAAAATAGTCTTTGGTTTTTACAGACAAAAGCTGTGTTGGGTTATTTTGGGTTTGGGTTTTTTTCCTAAATGTATTTTAACGCCTTAATTTTTTGAGCAGACTAGTTATTTTATTTATCCAAAGGTTCAAGGCTGTGAGCTGACATACTGGGTATGTAAATATCCTAGTCTTTGATGTGAATATTTCAACAATAGTATTCTATCTACTTTGATTAATATATCAATGGATCATTTAGTAGTGTGTCAAGAACCAGATCATGAACAATTCTTAAGGACGCTTTTATAAGACTTGCTTCACTGAACTTTGCGGTTAGTGAAATGTATCAAGTTCTGGCATTGTTTTGAACAACCTTTGTATTAAGTAACCAAAATTTGTTTTTAAGCAAGCTGAGAAGCATATGAAGTGGCTGATAGATCCACTGCCAGTCAATGTGAGAGTGATTGTATCAGTGAATGTGGAAACATGTCCACAGGCTTGGAGGTATGTTGTATTTCTGAGATGTTTCAAAGTAGCCTTGGTAAGAATTATTGTTTTAAATTACTGTTACTCATTGAAGAGTAAAATGCCACATTTGTCAAGACCTGGAGATTTAATAGGATAGGGTTTTGCAATCATTGAGGACAACAAATGCTTCTTTATTGTAACTGCAATGAGGACAAGTTTTAGCTGTTGGGAAACTAGCTTTTTGTTCTGCTATTTTTGGATCTATCCACATGACTGTATAAAAGATGATATTAAATGCAGTCAGATGCACATCAAGAACTGCAATACCATGATGTAGATCCAGGATAACACTAAAAGTGGAAATTTGACTTGTGATGACTAGAATTTCTTAGTAGCGGGGAATAGCTTCAATTACTGCTTTCATATAAATCTTTTAAAAGGTCTGGAACTTTGATGTCTTTTTTCCTTTTGTGTGCTATTTAATAAGGTCTGAATATGACTTCTCTCTTACCAAAGGTTGTGGCCCACTCTTCATCTTGATCCACTGAATTCCAAAGATGTTAAATCTCTCATTAATGCAGAATGTAACTCTGCAAATGTTAAATTGACTAAAGAGCAGGTATGTCTGTTGCAGTTCTTTTAAAGTACCTTACTGTAGTATAACTTTTAATGAAAACATGGAAAGATGAAGTAAGTCCAGCTGCCAGAAGAAAGTATTATATTTAGCTAACTAAATACTGCTGGTCAAGATGGCATGCAGTTTGAGTATTTTTACACCGTATTATAGAATCATAGAATGGTTTAGGTTGGAAGGGACCTTCAAGATCATCTAGTTCCAACCCCCCTGCCATGGGCAAGGACACCTCCCACTAGTCCAGGTTGCTCAAAGCCCCATCCAGCCTGGCCTTGAACACTTCCAAGGATGGGGCATCCACAGCTTCCCTGGGCAACCTGTTCCAGTGCGTCACCACCCTCATGGTGAAAAATTTCTTCCTGAGATCTAATCTAAATCTACCCTCTTCCGGTTTGCAACGTAAGTTATTAACACAAACCCAGTGCAGTTGCACATATTGCTGCAAACATGCTCTTTTATTTTAGAATAATAGAAGATTTTGTGTTGTGTAATACTGTAACAATGACTGGCAGAGTGGGGAAAAAAGTATTTTAACTCTTTGCCTTGGAGACCAATTCTGTAAGGTAATCCTCATCTTGAGATGTGTCATGGTTAGATCCTAACTCTTTTAATCTTCAATTCAAAAGGAAACTTACACTCTTATGTTCCTATAGATAGATAAACAGTCAGTATTTTGTGCCCTAGTTATCACGTCATAGTCTGCAGATGTTAGAGATAGAAGCATATCTAGTACATTTATTTTTTTGTTAAACATTTTATTGGTATGGTTAGTTTCATCTTGGCTCACAGATGTTGTTTAAAATACTGTAGGAGAAGAAGCTTGAGAGACACTGTCGTTCCGCCACAACTTGCAATGCTTTGTATGTCACTCTCTTGGGCAAAACCATTGCTTGGTAAGTTGAAATGATCTTGAAATTATTATGCTCATCACTAGATTAGAAGATGTTTGTTTGCTAGCATTTTGAAATACATTCATTTAACATAGAATAAATCTTGTCAAGAAAAAACTGTGGAGCAATATAAAAAGTTTTCCCCCTTCACGGACTGAATGCAATGGGAAGAAAAATCAGAGAGCATACAATCACCATTTTGATACTAAGTGAATCCAAATAGTTGTATCTGTTTTCAGTTCTTCTGTTTTTATTTTATTTTTTTGTTGTTCTGCTTTCTGAGTATGTCAGTTGCTTCAGTGCTTTTTAAAAGTATTTGAAGAATGTTGGTATTGTTTTGTTAAACAGTTTAATTCAGGTCTGTTGTATTTACTGATGTACCAGGTAGTTTGCCTCAGATTTTTAAGGCTAAAAGGAAGTTCAGCAGCTGTCTAGTTTAACGTCTTGCATATGATACTTCGCCCTATAATTCCTGCTGTGGAGAAAATTAATCTTCCCTCTTCTGCAAGAGAATACTCACTAAGTGCATTGTCGTCTTACTAACCTAGAGGTTATCTTGTTGAGAAAGATGCGTTTTTAGTTTAGAGACTCCGAGAAGATGATACTGGTTGATAATTTACTCTGGGTGACTGATTTTCATTATTTTCTGTTTCTTTTTTTATGTCCTAGAATGCTTAATTGCCCCTGAAAACATGCTTTGTAAATGCAGTAAATGAAACAGCAGCATGTTGTTTTATCTTTATCCACCCTGATGTTCTTATTCTGTACTCCTGCTGGAGGAAAGAATGCTGCAACATCCTTTTTTTTTTTTTTTTCTCTTTAAATAAAAATATTGCAGTTATTTAGAAAAATCAGACAGTATGACAGGAGGCAGCTTTAGGAATTGACCTCTTTTGTGTTTAATTTCACCAGGTGCTGCGTACCTTTTAAATCCAGTAGGAATTCAGAGCACTTTTGAGATAGAGATCTTCAGTAGTCTCAATTCATCTTACTCAGCCAAGTTTAGTATGCTAAACCATGCCCTTTTTGTCCTTCTGCTCAGTGTTGGAAATACAGGAAATATTGATGAAACTCTTCAACGGTGTTTCCAGTGTCAAGACACAGTGTCACTGTACAGGCTTGTTCTGAGATCGATTCAAGAATCATTGCAGAATGATAAAGAGAAAGGTCTTTTGAGAGAGGTAAGCAGAGAATGCGTCGCTATTTCTACACGTAACGTGTATTCTTTCCTGTAAAGATTTTTTCGTAAGTTAAAAGTAAATATAAATTTATGTTGGTTCACATGTATGATTCAGAGATTATTGTGTTATTAGTACAGAAGAGACAATTTTACTAATCTAATTATATCTATTGCATATCTGTAGAACAGATGACTTCTTTGTGTTAAATTTCAACTGAGTCATTGTCTCACAAAACAGAATTTTTCCACTACGTTATGATACAGAATTAGCACCGTCTTGCTGATCAGTGCCCTGATCCAATGATCAGCTACATTGAGCATGGTAAATGTGATCAAAACATGGTGTCTTGTGAATACAGGGCACTGCATATTAGATTTCCAATTCCTCTTCCTACCTTTGCAGAATTGCCCTGTTGTATGGAACGTTTGTTTGATTAGGACACAATACTCAGTAATCCCTAGAAGTTCTTTGGTGCTAGCAGCATGAGACCTTCAGCATATTTTACTTAAATGGAAATTCCTTATGATAATGTAGTTATTTTCCCCCAGTGTTTTAGAGGGAAGTCTAAGGAGCCATTTGTTTATCCTGGAGTGTCCCATTTGGTGCTTTATCTGTTAGAATATTAATCCATTAGCACTGAGGACTGTTCTTTGAGGACAGAAGAGGCTTGTGTAGGCAGGTTTTTTTTCCCTTGATGTATAAAATTATACCCACTGATGCACAGCATTTTTCTTGGCATTTCAGTGTAACTAAGCTCTGCAGCAGATACTGCTAGCTGTGTAAAATAATGTCTCTGCTTTATGTAGATTCTGTGTGTCATCGGTGTTAGCCACAACGGTGTGAGTGAGTCAGAGCTGATGGAACTTTATCCTGAACTGTCTTCTGCAGTGTTAGCCTCGCTTGTTCACAGCCTGCACAAAATGTGTTTGCTGACCTATGGCTGTGGTTTGCTGAAGTTCCAGCACCTCCAGGTAAATTTTGTAATTCTAAACACGTGCAAGTGAAACTCCACCCTGTAAGCCCCTGCTGTTTTTCAGAAAAGTTCTGTTGTTAACTAGATAGGCCATGATATGTCTGTATTTGCTCATCTGTTTTCCTTAACATCTGGTCTGATGTTAGAATCACCTTAAAAACTACTAGAGCTGTGATAGCAGTATTGGTCAGTAGCATTCATCTGTTGAAAACCTGGCATTTCAAACCTTCAGAAATTTCTGATCTATTAGTTATTAACTCCATGTGTCCTAGAAAATACTGGTTCCACAAAACCCAAGCAGAATTGAAGGAGGAGGGAGTATTTATCTGAATAACCAAAGCTTTGGTCTAATATAAGACAATCAGTTCGTAGTGTCTTTGTCATCAAAAGATTTTCAGTTTACAACACAAAACATGTTTTGTAAATAAGTCTTACATAGCTACCTGTGTATCATCAGTACTTAAAAACCAAATTAAGTGCATTCTCTTTCTCTCAATTATACTATCTTTCAGGCTTGGGAGATGGTGAGACTAGAGTATATGGAAGAAGGTGAAAATGTTGTTTCTGCCTATAGACAAAAACTAGTGGAGTATTTCACCATGCAGCTAAGGTAGGTTTACTATGGCAAAATAACTACAAAACCCTCGTCAGTTTAGTAGTTTATTTTTTATTTGTTGCTTTTTAATCTTGGAAAAGTTTGAGGACTGTGAAGGGGAATGGGTTATAATGTAAAAAGATAGGGCATGAATTTATACCGCATCAGTTATTTTGTGGTAACTGATCCCATGTGGATTTTTAACTCCCGGTAAATGCTAGGAAATTTGCCGCAGTCCTGGTGGCACGCACAGATCAGCCCTTATGGGAGGGAGGAGCAGCTTCCTGTGGGGTAACTGGGGGTTCCAGCACCTTCTGAGGTGAAATTAAAATGAAGGTGTGTGAAAATGGAGTACCTAGGTCTTACAGTAGTCTGTCTCTTTAGACATCCAAGTATGGCAATTGTATTCTTGCTTAGTTCTTACATCAAATTGACAAGTTCTGTTAGGCCCCTCGGAGTATTAATTTTGATTTGCCTTTCTTTCAATAGTCAAGACCGAGTGACTTGGAGAAGCGCAGATGAACTTCCCTGGCTCTTCCAACAGCAGGGTGATAAGCAAAAGCTGCACAAGTGTCTTTTGAATCTCTTTGTATCCCAAAACCTTTACAAAAGGTACAAAGGTAGCCACTGCTTTGACGGTTATAAATATTTCAAAGTAATTTTTTTGTCAATATAAATTGGAAAATGGCAGATACAGATTAAAAGAACTTAAATAGTAGAGGCTGAAATGCTAAATGCTGTTGTCGTATAAATAATCTGGTTTTTCTATTCTGTTACATCTGGGGGTTGGTAAAGGGATAAATACCGCTATTGAACACCATTCGTCTCCATGGGTTGTCTCTGTAGACACTGTAGCATAAAGACAAAATCCATGCATATGCCCCTTTTCTTCTAAGCTAGCATCAGTCTGAATAGAGGGGTATCAGAGATAAGATGAGCTTCTTATTTCCTTGTTAAAACAGGGGACATTTTGCAGAATTGCTGAGTTACTGGCAGCTGGTTGGGAAAGATAAGAGCTCTATGGCAGCTGAGTATTTTGACTCTCTGAAAGAATACGAAAAAAGCTGTGAGGGAGAGGAAAGTATGATCTGCCTGGCTGATCTTTATGAGACCTTGGGACGGTTTCTTAAGGACCTAGGTCTTCTCAGTCAGGTAAGTACATTCAGAAATTGTTGTAACAGCAAGGAGGCAAATTTAAGCAGAGCTCAGCGTGTGATTTCTGTTGCAGTTGTTAAATTATTGTAGCATACAGGATGCTGCCTGCTTCCATCATATTCTGAACTTCGTTGTTACAGGCTGTAGCTCCTCTGCAGCGATCCCTGGAGATTCGAGAGACTGCACTGGATCCAGACCACCCAAGGGTGGCGCAGTCGCTCCACCAGCTGGCAGGAGTTTATGTTCAGTGGAAGAAGTTTGGAAATGCTGAACAGCTGTATAAACAGGCACTGGAAATCTCTGAAAACGCTTATGGAGCCGAACATCCTCGGGTAGCCCGTGAACTTGATGCACTTGCGACCTTATACCAAAAGCAGAACAAGTAAGATTAACTACACTAGTGTTTTTCTTTCGTGGGAAGGTGGTACAAAAATAACAGCAGGTATTTTCTTCCTGAATCTGAAATGTTTCTTGAGTTCTTTTATAGAGTTTCATAACTTCCAGTGCAACTGTGAGCATTCCTTCTGTATTCTTGTAGCAGGCCACCCGGTAAGGGACAACTTTTCTGCTTAGTTTAACAGCAGACTTCTAACAACTTAGAGATAAAGGAGGAGTATTGTCTGGCCCTGGATTTTCTGTATTTTTATCTTTGACAAGAAGTGTGATATTTATTTTTTTTTATTATTTTCATTTTTTCAAGATTCTTAAATTCTCCTCAGATTTTACACTTAATTAACTTAGAAGTTTTCCAGAATACACAGTGATGCTATATTTGGCATTCTAACACTGTAAGTAACTGTTTTCAGATATGAACAAGCTGAGCAACTGAGGAAAAAGTCCTTCAAAATACGCCAAAAAGCAGCGAGGCGCAAAGGCAGTCTGGTAAGAAAATTTTTAATCTTTAAGAAAAAAGTGCGGGGCATTTTGGGACTCTTAAATGGATGATAGAGTGTGTCTGCAGAGCTGACAAAGCTCCAGTGCTTTTCATAATTGAGGGCATAAGCAGTGAAGTAGCTTAGCAGCAGCTTTGATAACTGCCCTTTCAAGTCTGCTAGAAATGGAGGTGAATCAGTAGAACTGGTACAGAGTTGAGAGAGGTAGAAAAGAGGTAAGTGGATATATACATTTCAGGGGTGCACAATTACTGCTGATGTAATTGGCTGTCAAAGTGGCAATGGAAAAAGGTGTTCTCCGGAATAACTGAGGCAGTTATCCTACAAATACTAGTGAACACAGTGCTTACTGCAGTGGATAATCCCAGTAATATTAGGTGCCATACTGACATTTTCCCTTTTTTTTTTTGTGGGTTTTTTTGGTTGGTTTGTTTGTTTTTCGTTCCCCGCTCTGTGTTTTTCAGCTACAGACTTCCTCTTGTCATTCTTGGGTTAAGGGTTTGCTTGTCATGTACTGCCTGTACTAGAAGAGTTAAGCTAGTAACTCCAGAGATATACCTGTAGCTCTAATGAAAGTAGTGAGAAGCCAGAAAAATAGTGCTATTTCCACAGTGCTTAAATACAAGTGAATTTGGATCATGAAGATTTTTTCCAGTCTTGTAATGAGTTCTGCTACACAAATTTTTTTATTAAGACTGCAAAGATAAAGAATAGGTGGAGCATGTAGCAGGGCTGCACTTTTTACTTGTAATTAACTTTGTATGTAAGCATTAGCTTGGCAGGTTATTTTACAAAGATCCATGTAAAGCCTTGACTAATACTTTATATGTATTTGTATGTGGCATTTAGGATAGGAGATTAACTTGATTTTAAGTTTTGAGCTTATAAACTTAAGAATTTGATCTGAATTGGTTATTTGAACTGTGGAGTTTAAGCAAATTGGCGTGTATGATACAGGAGAAAAGGAGCTGTGCAACAGCACAGTAACTTAAATTTCCTGGAAGTGTGTTTGGTGAAATTCACTGGTAGGTTGTAAAAAAGCAGAATGCCTATGTGCCATTTAGCTTGAAAACAGAACTGAGGTAGGATTATTGTGCTCTTTGGCACCAAACTGAGTCTTTCTTGATTTTCTATCTTCAGTTCTAAACTCTAAATGTAATGGTGATTGGCTTACGTTACCTTGTGCTTTGTTGTAGTGTGGCTTCGCCCTCCTGCGTCAAAGGGCCCTGCAATTGGAAGAGCTCACGTTAGGCAAGGATACACCAGATAATGCTCGAACCCTCAATGAGCTTGGAGTCCTCTATTACTTGCAGAATAATCTTGAGTAAGTTGTATTAATTGCGGCACATCCACTGAGTATCCCTATAGATTTAACTGGAAGCAAAGCATTGAGAAGTAGCATTAAATGTAGACACATGATTAAATATTCATTATGGTGCCATCCCTGATTCATTCTGGGTTTTGTTTGTTTGTTACTGTGAAATTCACTCATTTTCTAGAGTTGATGCTGTTAGCATGTGTTTACCAAGTCAGTGCATTTTCTGCATTCAGAGTTGGCATTCCACAGTTAAAGTTAACTAGCCTTTGTTGCAAATACCAGTTATCTCTGGAAATGTATGCCTCCTCCACTCAGCTTCACTATTTTGTGACCATCCTTTGTAATGTTCATCCTTGAACAGCAGGATTGGGTTTTTTCTGTGACAAACACTCAAAATGCCAATATTGCAAGAAATCATGAGTTCAATATTCACAGTGCCTGTAATCCTCAGGCTCTTATCCTGCTGGCCTTTTTAAGGACAAAAGAGGACAGAGTGGAACAAACATGTTCTAAAAGCAGATAGAGATAAGCAGGGATACTGAAGAAGAGGAATAAAAGGTGCAGAACAGTTCTGATTGCATACTGCATAGCCGTTCTTCACATCAACTTCTTCAGTCCACAGAGTAGTCTAAAATTGTGTATTGTGTGGGAATTTTAAAGTCGTCCTGAATCCCACTCTACTGAACTTAATCTTTTCAGAGAAGAAAGAAAGTGCACAGCAAAAAACTACAGAGTAAGTTCTGGAGGTATTTTTACATTTTTCCAATACCTGATGTTTATGGCACCAGTAGTTGTTGAATAACTACAAAAGTATATTGTGATTTAGGATCTGCACACAGAATCTCTCTTCAGTGCAGGACCTTTACAGTGAAGGAATTGATTTTTAACAGTTGTTGGAAACGTGGGGTTTTTCATCACCTCATGAAGTCATGCCAAAGTGACTGATTATAGAGGAGCAATATCTAGCTAATCTCATACAAGATCATTTTATATACCACTTTATTCATATGTAGATCCTGTCCAACACAACCTGCTTCTAGAGTAACCATATCTCCACTATTTCATAGGTGAGTGAAAGTATAAACTTAGTCCTAGTGAAGGTTTGAGTCATATTTTTAATGGATGTTGTGGCTCTGTTCTGAATCAGCAAGTCCAAGATTGAATTTTTTGACCATTTGATGCAGTTAGGATGAAATCAATGGCAAAAGCATATGTTACTTCATTAGTTGTTATATGTTAGATCACACATCATCCCCTGGCCCTTACAAAGACAAGTGTCAAAAGGTGTTCGCTCTAAGAGCTCCAGTCCTGAACCTGCAGTTCTGTGTACGAATGGTCTTTTTTTTTCTCTAATGCAAAATGGATTTTTCCAATTTACTAAGTTGACCTCTTATGGAACAGAATTTGTGTGTATGTCAGGATGACAAACTGCCTAGTTATAGTGGATGCTGCCGATACTATTTGGGGGTCACCCATTGTGATAGAGAAACTGCTGTAAATCTGTGGTGGAATAGTAGCGTGCTGCTCTAGTGAGATAAAATACGCCCTTTTAATAGGGAAACACTGGAATGGTGGTGTTACACAGAGTCTTTTCTCCTTTGTCACTTCTAGACAGATTCTACTATGAGAATCTAGTTCATGACATATATAAAACCTGTTCCAGTCTCTTCCCCTTTGGTATGAAAGCTGTCTGCTGAACCCTGTAATACGTTTTACATTTTTTAAAGTTACTTGAAGAATGTGTGGTGTGTTCTGAACCTTTACCTTGCATTCCACTACTGCTTTATCCCTGGGAGTACATGACTGCTATAAGGAGTTGCCCAGACATCGGTAGAATGTTTTGAAGAAGGAAGGATTACTTGCGTAACTAAAGATCTAGGTTGAATTAAAGAAAAGAGCAACTGTTGGGGTAGTGTAATGTTTGCTGAAATCTGCTAGACTGGCATTTCAGTCCTTTACAGCGGAGCTCCAGCTTTGCACAGGAATATATTAACTAGCTCTCTGTCTACATTCTTACGGTTAGCTGACACAGCAGGACTGTGGGATGTATAGTTCCCCACTGTGTACGTGAATTGCTGATCTGGCATTTGCTTATTCCGAGGAAAGTCCATTAACAAATGTCAGTATCTGTGCAGTTTCCAAGACTAAGTTTGTTCTGTTTCATAGAGCCACTTCAGCCTGAACAGATGTTACCGGCTTTAAAATATTGCTGAACAAATGTCTTCTGCAGGACAGCGGAGCTTTTCCTGAAACGCTCCTTGGAAATGAGAGAAAGAGTCCTGGGACCTGACCACCCAGACTGTGCACAGTCTTTGAACAATCTGGCAGCCTTGTACAATGAAAAGAAGCACTATGACAAAGCTGAGGAACTCTATGAAAAAGCTTTGGATATCAGGAGGAGAGCACTGGCTCCAGATCATCCCTCCTTGGCTTATACTGTGAAACACCTGGCAGTGCTGTACAAAAAGACGGTAAGCACAAGCCTGTTATCTTTTCTCATCACCTCAATTAACTGTAATGCCTTGCATTGTTACAGTCTTCAATCCAAAACGAGTGGGGTGTGGAAATTTTGTTAGCTATTGGTGTTCTGCCCACATGCATTAAAGATGTAGTCAAGCGGCCTCAGCCTGTTTCCAAAAAGCTTCTTCAAAACACGCTTTGCTTAAAGAAAAGCTATTTATGAATAATGTCTTCCGTGTCCCGCATGCTCAGTATTAACCACAAAGAATTTCTGGTTTGGGTAAAAGCTAGTGTTTTGGCTGTAGAGAGGGGAAGCTCTTCCCAGCTGTATTGGAGCTCTCCACTGTCTGCTATGTGACATCCGCATACAAGAGTTTGGTCGGATGCGTCTTACTGGAAAAATCATGTTTTAGGGTGTAGGAATAGTTGTTTTTACACAACGACCTTGAACTTGACAGTCGAACTGAGAGTGATTTGAAGGCTTATGAGGGGGATGGGACTTCACAAATGAACTGCCTGGCTGAGCCACCTCCATCTTATGTTGAGTCAGTGAAAGGTGAGAGTTACTCCCCTGCAAAATGCACTACAGGGAATAACATTAACAATAGTATCAACTTCGGTGTTTCGTCGTTTCAGAATGTTTTATATCAACAGTGTGAGAGAGATGTAAGGTTTCCAGCTGTTGAACCAAGATCAAATGAGGATGACAAGATTTATTTTTTTTCCCCCTTTCATATTTTCACATTTCTACCATTCTTCAAAGAGAAAAGAGTCTCTGAAGATAATCTCTTGGATCAAATGCTCCGGTGTTTTTGCTCAATAATTGTTACCTGCTATTTTGTGCATGAAATTTTTTTTGGGTCACATCTTCTCTGCTCACTTCAGCTTCTAAGTTTGACTTTGCTGGGAAACTGCAAAAGCACTTGATATTTGCACCAAACAGCTCTTTGCAAGTTTGAAGGGGCATAACTTAAAATCCCTGGTGAACTAGTGACACGGGGAAGAGTGGGAGAAGGGACAGGAATTGGATGTAGAAAATGACCATTATTTATAGATTGGTATTTATTCCAGATGAATTACTGATCATCTTCAAATTGTGGCATGGTAATGCTTTGAAAAAGTAGGAGAAAATTTTATTTAAATTTTGCAATTATAGCAAACCATTATACAATGGATGTTTGCGGTATTTAGTTTCTAATTGCTATTAATTGTGAGAATTTACATTCTAATAATGGAAGCCTAAGCATACTTCTGAAGTATATTCAGTTACTGTGTAAGCAGATTGAAATTTGGAGGAAAACAGATTTGCTGGACACATAATCTATAGTAAAACTCGTTGGAATATGAGAGGGGTATTTTAGAGAAGCCAAAGGCTCAATATGGTGTATGGGAAGCAAGAGGTGCTTGAAATGGCATTGGGCACCGCGGGGCTGTTCCAGAGGAGATGGTGCGAACACCACTTCAGCAAGCAGAAAACTGCTCAAAAGTTAGGACAGCTGTATTCCCATTCCCACATCACCAGTAAAACTTAGGCCCTTTAAGTCAAAAAATGTGCTCTCTGCACTCATTTATACGAAAATAAAAATGGAGAAAATTATTTGGAAAAAAAAAGTTCAACTGAAAATTCTTTTTAACAGCCTTCTCAATGAGGCCCTTGTGGGGAAACAATTAAAAAGGGAAGAAACAGACATAGCTGAGAAACATATTAACTGGGAGTTGAGTACGCTCAGCATTTTGGAAAATTAGGTCCTAGTAAATATTCTTGATAAACAGTCTGTGCAGAATAGAACTATGAATTAACCAAATTCAAACACTTTTTTCTGGAAAGAGCTATGTGTTCTCCAAAGCTTTTTGCTTAAAATAGATTTTACTGTTACCATTTTGACACAGAAGATCTGAATCACTTTTCCCCTGCTATTTCTAGGGAAAACTTGACAAGGCCGTTCCTCTGTACGAGCTAGCGGTTGAAATCCGACAGAAGTCATTTGGCCCTAAGCACCCTAGTGTAGCAACTGCTTTGGTGAATTTGGCTGTCCTTTATTGTCAGATGGTAAGTTTTTCGTGCCTTACATGTTTATTATTCCTGTCTTAGACTTTTTTGTGATTTGTACCTAAAAGACACCAAAGAAACTTGATCACATTTAAAAGGGAAATCCCTTACGAGACTTGCAGATTCTTAGGTTCTGTTTTAAAACTTGAAAGGATGTTTGGTGAGAAAAATGTATACAGGGAACAGATAGTTGCTCTGACTGGTATTTTACTAGGGTACTCGGGCTAATGCTCTAAATAATTCAAAGTGCCTGCAGGCTTTCCAAGCCTAGAGCTAGAGCATGGCATTTTCAGCGATACAGCAATTACCACACAGTATGATGGAACACAGCCCCACCACTGGCTTGGAGGGAAACATAATCCTTTGACATTTATGTCTGTAAATGAAGAGTGTCCACCTTGATCAACTGCAACTCTGTGTAACTAAAAATCTGAGAAGGCTGTAGGCTTCCTGGTCTGCAGCTTACATGAGATTCTAACGAGATGCAACCAACTTGCCAAATTCTGTACTTAGCATCAATAGGAGTGAGCTGTAGATCGTTTTCTTGTTTTCTGCAATCTGCAGATCTGATTTTAAACAGGGATTTAAAGCTGCCTCGGATAAAATTAAAGAGTATTTGGTAACTCAAAACTTTCATGACCGGGATTTTCCAAACTGCCTTGGAAGTTCTCAATTATCATCCTTATCTGTCAGCAGTATTGAGAACTCAAAACGCCTTTTTGGTTAAATAGGCATGTCTTTATACCTAGGATGTGTTGATACTCTGTTGGAAAAAAGAATAGCAAATGTAATATATGTCTGTAACACACAACTTTCTGCTACCCAAAGAAAAAGCAGATCGAAGCCTTACCTCTTTATGAGCGTGCATTAAAGATTTACGAAGACAGCTTTGGTCACATGCATCCTCGTGTGGGGGAAACTCTGAAAAACTTGGCTGTGCTAAGGTAAGATTATATGCTTTAGCCCTGTAAAAGCGAATTCCTGTAAAAATTACTGGATGAAACAAAACATCCTGGACTTGTGTACTGATTAGGAAAGTAAAGAGCCTTAAGTACACTTTGTTGATAGCATGGTGTATGTTTCAATTTAAATGAATTGAGAGCCTTACTGTATTTGCTTATTTCAACTGCATTTTACTCTTCTTTAAAGCTACGAAGGGGGAGACTTTGAGAAGGCAGCTGAGCTTTACAAGAGAGCTATGGAAATAAAAGAAGCAGAGACTTTGTTGATAGGTGGAAAAGCAACTTCTCGACACTCATCGAGTGGAGACACATTCAGCTTAAAAAGTGCATTATCACCAGACATTTTCCTGGAACATGGACAAAGGTGATATAAACCTGCTCAAAGAACAGGTAGTCTCTATTGCTATTTTAAAGCAGACGTAAAATTATTAAGAAAATCTTTTTTTCTTTTTTTTTCTGGGCTAACATACTATTTTGGAACCGACACCTGTCTTCATGAATGACAGGAAAACAGATGTTTAAGCTTGAGATCCTCCCATGTTAACTTTGCAGGCTGTATGGTACAAAGCGAGCTTCTTTCATTGTATATAGATGTGCGTATTAGTTACTAGCTCAAGTTATAGCTAATACCAAAACCATTTGGATTTGATACCTCATAGCCTAAGGGCCAGGATCATAACAAGTTAAATTGAACCAATTGTATATGGATGTATTGGGTAGTTTTTACTTTTATGTTGTAATAGCCTGGCTTAGAGGATTTGCATATTTTTGTTTCATTGATCCTTTCCACCTTTTCAAAAGCTTTTAAAGTTTTTTCTAAAGAGACAGTAATTTTGAAAAAGTCAAAATACTGTTCCAGAGTTTCACCTGCAGGGTGATTACAGCTTTAAGCAAACTTAATTCAAGGGACTTGTGCAAAAATAATTGGTTTCCTTAGGAAGCTAATACGTCTAAATAAATCGTTGTCTACAGTTAAAGCTTTTGTCAGATTCAACTGTGTTCAGTAAAAATACTTCCAGTGAGGAATCAGACTGAAGATGGTTATGACCCGATTCCCTGTTGTTAACACTTTAGTGATATTTTAACTATTTATCTCATTGAAACCCTAAAAATACAAGAATGTTTGTATTAGCTGGGAAAAACCCCGTGATGCAAAATAGTTTGTGATTAGATAAAGAGGTGCTAGTCAAATCTACCTGCCTGTTGTATTTCTTAACACCCTGGTCATCTGGAAGAATCAATTTGAAGTCTGTTCTCAGTAGGTACATAAATCCACAAATCAATGTAAATACATACTAAAGAAAAAAAAGTTTTATAAAAAGTTGAATGTATGTGAACAACTAATTGAAACCTCACTAAAATGTTTCAGAGGCAACTGATGTAAAGATTTATTTGATCCAGTTTGAAAAATGCAAACGGCCTTTACCTCAAAGACCTCTGCAGTCTTTTTTCCCTTTTAGAGTAGAGTAACTATAACCCGTTTCAGCCCTGGTTCTGGTTGAAAGGAATTTAATGTAACTTGGCAAAAGAAACAGTATATAAAACTGGTAGGACAAATACACGACTCAAGTATGATTTTTAAGATTAAAATTTAATTGGAAAAAATTCAAAAATAGCTCTTGAAGGTATTACAATAGATCAAAGAGAGCTGACACTTTTATAGCTCTCTGGATATTTTCCTCTTCAGAAAATGGGGTTTTAATCAAAGCTAATTTTTCCCACTGTATTCCAGTCACCTTGAAAAAATTTTGAAAATTGCAAAGTTTCTTTGCAGGACTGAGTAGGGAGAGGGGTGGAAGGAAACAAAACAACCCAACGGTTATGGTTTGAGAAACCCACAACACTTCATCATTGTTTAGACAGTTATTCTCTCACCTGATAACCCCTCCCCACCCAGGAGCGGGAATTGGGAAGAAAACAAGGAAAGCCAGGGGTTGAAATACAAACAGGTTTAATAGGATAGGACTAGGTAATTAACAATACTAACACTAAAGAACCCATATGGATCCCAATACCCCTATATACTCTACAAGGATTATACTCAGCCAACTGTATCAATAGGAAGCCGTTCACTCCCAGCAGTGGGAGTAAATGCCGGACACTGTGAGCACTACGGCTTCAGGAGGAAGGGAAGGCTTCAGGAGTCCAGCATCAGGGCAAGAAGTCCTCTGGATCGCAGCAAACTTTATAATTTATTGAACTTGACATTCATGGTATGAAATAATTGTGTTGGCCAGCTTGGGTCAAGTGCCCGGGTCTCGCTCCTCCTCATCCCTGCACCTGGCGAGCTCGAAAACACTGAGACCTTGAAACCCACACACCAGAGCTGGCTGTAAAGTAAGTATCTTCACAGATTTGGACACTAGAGTCTTCCAAAAGTAGTTTTCCCAAGCATTAGAAAAGAAATTAGTCCTGTCTTGCTCAAACCAGGACACAAACAAAACAACCCAGCATGAACCCTCACCCTTCTCAGCTTACGTGTGTTTCTGTTGCCTGCTCTTCTCAGACCTGTTAATTCCATCCTCTAGAGACAATGTTGGAATTACCAAATGCCTGGTCTATCTTGGCACCTCTGATCTTTAACATGTATAATGATACATCTTGCTCTGTTAAAGTTTTCTTTAATGTTGCTAGTTTAAAGAAGCTAGTTTCTAGAAATTCAGTGTCGTATCAGACTTTCCCCATTTAGTGATTTCAAATTCTGAACTGTTCCTGTTCCTCCCTTGAATCACTTCTCTCCAACTTACTCATACGTTGTATGATTGCTTTTGGAAGAAAAATAAATCCCTACAAAGCAGCAGATCCCAACCATCCATGGCCCGTTAGCAAAGACGATGAGGAAACAATAGCTTATCCTGTCAACCTAAAGAGAAACCCTTTATCTACGGAAAGTAAAACAGGATTGTGAGTAATAGTGGAGGGTCTTGCAGGCCACGTGCTGGCCATGAGCTTCTGCAGCGATAGCGCTCTTAGGACAGTTGTTTTATGTATTTGTAGTTGTACCTCGTGGACATTAAAGAAAGTTACTTGTATATCTGGTGTATGCCAAGTAGTACTTCGATGTAGGAAAACTCCACCTCAGAACAGGAGTGTCAGCAGTTTCACTGGTGATTTAATCGTACAGTCAGAATATAAACATCTCAATAACATTCGTGGTTGATACGCTGTAAACACTGAAAGCTTCTTTTATAAGATTGCCAAGTAAACAAAGCTGGACTAAGCCATTGCAATATGCTTTGATTTGTTAATTCATAACAAAAGAAGTCATAAATTTCCTAGTAGGTTTTATAGTCAGAGTAGATTACGCTTGTAAATGCCTTTTTAAATAGAAAATGATCCTTAAAGCTACTTTTTTGATGGTGTTTACTTTTAAATAACTTTAACCATTGGCACATAAACTCAGAGTATCTCCTAATTATTTCAAATTCTTGTATATACAAGTTGAAAGTCTGAAAGTAACAGGAGAACCATTTTGTATACTCTGTAAGTGGGCATACAAAACAGGATATTAATTTGCTCATAAAACTGTACGTGAAGTAAAATGGTAAACAGTTGCCTCTTGTAAAGCTGTCAATCATATGATAGCAGCCATGTCAGCCAAGTAGTTAAGAGTTGAGATTAGAAGAGCTGTTGTACAAATGAATCAACCGTTTGCCTCAGAATCTCCAGAGCCAGGTGTGTGCCTCGCTTTTATTGTTCCCAACAGGAAGATAAAGCCACAAAGAAACATAAGTAACACTTAAATTGACATTTGGATCAAGCTAACGTAGACTTTGTGACACAGATTCAAGTACGTACTTTTTTAATTTTCACATTGTTCTATTTCCCTTCCCTCTTTACAGTTCATTTCTAAAATCTGTTTTCTCCAAAATTGAACTCAATCAAAAAAAAAAACAACTTCCATTTTACAGTATAATGCAGTAGGCACAAACCCCACACAAAACCTCCCTCACTGACTTCAGAGATGATTTTTATGTAAGTAACATAATCCGGTGTCAGCTCTGGAAGAAACAGATTTTGAAGTTTGTAACCGTTACTTAGAAATCTTTTAAAGTATTTTAACTAAATTTTTAACTAAGTATTCATTTGGCTGCCTTAAGAAACAGAAGCACCTCTACAATATTACTGTCTTTTTACACGTTGGTCGGATACTGCCACTATCTTTACTAGCTGGTTCTGTGTTGGCTGCATCATGCTGTGGAAAGCTTTTGTGAACAGCCCAAGTTGGAAATACTTGTCTTACACTGCAGAGGCTGAAATTTACATTCTTTTAAGCCAAACATAAATAATGATCGAGTTCTGGATCAGACACCCAGAGCAGTTGAAATATTTAAAGTCTATACTTCCAGTTCTGCAGGGCACTGGCTCTACAGGTTGTGTACATTTACAGGTCTGTTTAACACATGATAATTTAAAAAGGTAATACTACTGTACTAGTTTTATTTACAAGACAAATACAATAGCTCAGCTACTCCACTGAAGATATCTGCATCACTGAACAAAGTTCAGAGCATCTGATTTCAGAAGCTTTCCTATGCAAACTCAGATAAAGTATATTCCTTAATATAGCCTGTAGGATGGGGATGGGTTAGAATTACAGCTAAACTTTTAATAAGCAACAAAAATATAATATTTCCATTTTTGAAGAGAAAGACAAAGTCTCCTTTCGAATGTTGCTGGTAAGTCTGATTTTGCTGATTTTTGTCTCTAAGCAAAAGCATCTGCCAGCTGAAATAGTGACATGCTAATACCCAATTTCCTGGCATAATTATCTACTAACAAAAGACTTCGCCTTGCTGCAGCATACTCAAATCATTATCACATACAAAACATATAGGCAGCTGTATAAGAACAAGCAGTAGTAAAACATGGATAAAACCAGGGAAGTTTTAAAAAAAAAAAAATCCATCCCAGAGATATTTAAGGCAGATGAAAAGGCTGAAATGTTCTGTTTCCTCAGAAAAAGAAACCACAGCATGATCCATGCCAAGAATTTAGAGACCAGTGAACAATGATGAGTACAAGTGCATGGAAAATGAGGAGCAGCAATGAGTGAGGCACTATCATCTGCCCTTAACCTACTCTATCTGCTCTAGCAGATTTCCATCTTTCATTTATTCTACACTACGTACTGTTTGCACATGATGTGCTATGCCTGCCTTTGCTTGTTTATCCATCTCCTTTTATTTTCTACTGAACTTCTGGACACTAGCAATGCTGAGAAATTAAAATTTACAGTAGCACAACTCCATAAATTAAAAGACATGAATAGACATGAAAACATCAGAACAAGGTAATTCTGTTTCCTTCCTGCCCCTGTAACAGTTACTTTTCATTAGAAATGTAAAGTTAAGCTTCAGTGGAGGTAAAAAGGGAAGGAAAAAATTAAAAAAAAAGAAGTCTGGTCTTCTCAAAATCCAATGTCAATCCAAACTCCCAAAAGTTACACTTAATATTTGTTTTGCTACATGTTTCTCATTTTGGCCATGAGCTCTTCTAGGCTTTCTTCAGACTCTGCCACTGTCTCCTCAGTTATCAGATTCTCTTCCTATTAAGAGCAGGAAGAAAAGGTTAGCAACAAAAATGTGCAATTATACCACACCCTTTTCTAGAACCAAGCACTCAACTGCATGATTAGGCCTAACTGATTTTAAGAGTAAATTGTAAACTATTCTGACTAGGAGTTAGAATGTTCTGGCTGCAATACACACAGATTCTCTGTTCCCCAGGAATACTAACCACTCTTTAACTACATACAGCTTTTACAAGACAAATATGGTAAAAATTAATTAGTCATCAAAGTATCAACTGAGAAATTCATATTTGTTTCCTGTCCCCGGCCCCCAAAATACATTCAGTCCTGTCACCTCAAAACTATATCACACTAGCATCCATGCTTAAGGAAATATATTTCATAGAAACACAAAACTGGACCATAGAAGGCACCAATCGGGTGTACTGAGGTACAGTTTTACTGGAATTTTTCAAGGTGGAATTTTACTTTAGGTTTAAAGGGTAACCAGACTGGCTGGTATTATAAATTTAATCTGCAACATGTATTCCAAAAATTCATAAAGAATAATTACATTACCTTGTTTGGGATAGTATATGCTACAGTAATTCCCTCTGGAAGCTCAGGTACTGGACCAGAAGCAGCCTTCAGCTCATCTTCTGACATTTCTGATACTAATTCAATGCCTTTGCATTAAAAGGAAACAAGAACTCCATTAAACGTGAGAAGAAAAAGTTCTTTAATCACTATGTTATAACAATAAGAGGAAAACTGCAGCTACTTTCCTGAAATAGAAAAAAAATTAAAGCAGAAAGACCTTTGATGTCAACTACTTCATTCCATTATTAACACAAAATATTTTCCCTTTACAAAATATTAAATGATTCTAAACAGGTAACTTACGGACAAGAATGACACCTCTCCTATAGGACTTCTTTGTCCTTACTGTTTAAATCTTACCATGAGGACACTTCTCCCAAGAGTAAGCTAAGATTATTTTCCGTATCATGTAACAGACAGAATGTACATACCCATTCTTGAAATGGTTATATAAAATGCGCTTACCATTCCTTAAGAAAATTCCTTCTAAATTAAGGCCTTAAGAGGGATATAAAAATCCATGGGGTACCTTAGTACAGTGGTTATGAAGTGAAAAATGCTCTTTAGTTACATATTTAAAAGGAACACACAGCGAATACATCTCCTTGCATCTTTCATATCTTCAGCCCATCTTCTGAGAAAGTTTTTTATTCAAATGCGGTTACATTTTGAGCCTGAAACCTGCCCATTACACTAATAAAACATCATCAAGTTCTGGTAACGTTACTGTCAAAACCTGTGAAAAGCCATCAGTGATTACGCAGTGTAAGCTATGAAAAATAGGAACTGTAAGAAGTCTATGTACTCTACAGTGTGTTCCCCCAAAACAGACTTTAGCTGAATCTCAATACTGGGAAGATCTTTTGCCTCCCAGTTCAGGAAGCCTCCCTGCTTCCCAGGGATCAACCTCCCAGTAAGTTGATTACTTACCCCAGTCATTGTCTTCATGTACTATTTCTTCTTCCTGTTCGGTTACTTCTTGTTTTGGTCTTGCAGCTTCTTTTTTCTGAAGGAAAAGCACACAAAAAAATTAGAAATGTAATATATGTAATAATAGTCCAATTTTCAAGAACTAAGAAGATCAAATCTAGCACTCATGCTTCTTCTAAATATTTATGATACGCAGTCAACATCTAGAACTTTGTTAGGCATAAAAAGGCAGAATACCTGCAAGTTAAAAAAACCTAAACCCACTGACACTCAAATATACACGACTGACAGAAAGGTTGAGCAACTACTGCAGAAAAAAATATTATCTAACTGAATGCAAACCATTCTGCCTACTCTTTGCTTTAAGATAACTCGAAGTACTGTATTTTTAGAAATGCATGGAACCATCTGAAGACAAGGCTCCTGAAAATTGCAGTAGCAATGGAAGTTTTCTTTTACTACAGGTCTGTAGCTTGCTTTGTTCTTAAGACTTTAAGAAAGAAAAAAAAAAAGCCCACCAAACAACATTTTACCTTATAATTTTCTTGCTGTTTTCTGCAGTTTTGGTCACTACATTGTGGGTTTGGCTTCATAGACATAGTTGGAAAGAAATCCTGCATTGCATTGTAACCAAGATAATAACTTACAGTACCAAAATTCAACAGGTATCTAGAAGCACAAACAGAGAAAGCAGGCCCTTATATACAGATGCAAACCTAAAAATTCAGTTGCTCAAGGCATCATTTTTCCTCAAGGAGCTTTTAGAATACATTTTCACAGCAGTGAGTTGTAAATAGTTACTCTAATTGTCTTAAAATAAGCTGTAGTCACCTGACAACAGCTTAACTGTATCAACATAGAACACGGTCCTCTTGTGGTGTGTGAGAACAAGTCAGCCACGGGCTCAGAAAAAAATATGTTTAGTATTTAAGCAGTTTTCTGTTGTGCCTTAATCTACTGCTTGAAACACTCAGGTGCCCTGTATTACAACAGGAGTTTTCAACATCTAATCAGAACCAGTTTAATCATCTTTACTGTAGGGTAGATCGGCAATGAAAACGAAGATTTAAATTAAGCTGCAATGTTTGCATTCTTCATTAAAGAAAAACATGTGTTGCTCCACAATTCCGTGTAATACCTCTCTCTGCACAGCTGAAAATGGAGCTTTGTTGTTTGTAGGCACACTTGCAAACAGTACTTTTATTTGGATAACTGACAAAACCAAGCTAAAAAAACCAGGCTAAATATTAGATCCTTTTCTCAAAGATGCTTGTAAAAGATGGTGCATCATTTTGAAAGCAAGTAAAAAGTTGTTCAAAAATTTTCCTTGCTGGTACGTGCAGTTCTTTTAGCAGTTGGAGTCATATTTTAGCATTTTCTAAAAGTACTGTCACGTCATATTGCTATATAACTTTTAAATTCACCTCAGGTTTTTGGAACACAGACACTGCAAGAGGAACTATTTATTCTTTGTCCACGTACAAAATTTCAAAGACAAGGCAGCACTGCAGCATTTTTGTGTATAACTGAATGATGTCAAATGGGAGCATGTTTAAATGCATAACTCAGGGGGTGAAAAAGAAGCGTGTGTGTATGCAGTAAGACAAATTCTTAGGGAAACTCTGAAGATTTTCCCTTACCCCTGAAAACTTCTGTTAAAAACAGCCCTTCCAAAGTAAACGCACCAGTGATTCAAGCAGCATATATTTCAGCCCGGTCAAATGATGATGGTTAGGAAACAGAACACAAACATACAAAAAGAACCAGACCCATCACTATGAAATGTTCCTTCAGGTTTCTCTTTCTTATGGTGTTGTACATGGAATAGCAACAACTCAGTCACTCACTTCAGAACATTTTGTACAAGAATTCCTGCCACAACCCCCATAGTTGTAGGAAGACTAGCTGCACAAACTCCTTCTCGCTTTAATGTTTTCTCATCGATATTTGCAGCAACCACAAGCGGAGGAGCACACTGTGGGAAAATAAATTAAGTTTAAAAAAAAAGTGTTAAAAAAACCTAGCCAACTAATCCTCATGCTCCCCATCTCACTTTAAAATAAAAAAGACAAATGAACAATTCAGCAGAGCACTGCATACCGCGAAACAAGCGGATTCACCAGGTATGATCAGCTGTATGTGTCCTGATACTGCATTTTCACTCACTCCAGATTCCATCCAAATTTGTCCAAGTTCATTGCAAGCCTTATAAACACAGAAACGCACACATCAGCACTGCAGAAGTATAACACAGAAAAAAACCCCCAACGTTGTAAATTGAGAATGATTAATGACATTGATCTTCCTGCTTTAAGACAAAATGGCTATGATCAGAAAAAAGAACATTAAAAGGTAGAAAGGAAATTGTTTATCAGAGTCAGAGGACAAAAAGAACAAATTAAATTTGTCCTCATGAAGCTCTCGCCCTTTGTGCTTTCCTGACAACCGAAGACTTTTTAACAAATACAGGCATTAGTGATCCAGCTATTAGCTGCACACTACAGAGTCTAATTGCACAAAGTACTTTTCACAGCATGGATACAGTGTAACTGCGTACCTTCAGTGCACCCAATTTGCAAATCAAGTTAGGTGAAGGATAACAGAAAACATGCATTTGGAACGTGCCCTACACTGGTTGCTACTATAAAGAAAACCGGTCTGATTAGGTGCACACTCTTAAAAAGACAGTTTTAGTATACAGAAAATCATACAAAGTATACAATTAGCTATACAGCCTTTAAAAAGTTTGTAAGATCCAACGTGCCGGCCTTTGATAATACCTTTATATAAACAGGATGATTTGGAAATACTGAGAGGAACTGAACTCTTTTACCAGCCACTAGCTGCTAGTAATTTACAGTTCTATTTATACACATAAAATGTGTTTTACAAGAACTGGGTAAAAGCTCAGATTGTATTTCCTTAATTCAAGGCGAAACTTTCTTAGAAGATTCTCGATAAGTTCCTGTCTTTTCTCTAGTCTGCATAATTCCTAACAATATTTATAGGAAAAAATCAGCCTCCGTAAGCACGTGCCTTAGATGGCCTTACCGTGTTAATTGCCATCCGCGCTTCAAAGTTGTCCACGCAGCTTAGAACAAGATCAACAGGCTTCCCCTCCTCTAGCGCACCGTTACTGAAAGAAGTATCAGAAATTTGCATGTAATTGGTGGCGGGACAAAATACCAACATGGCAATTAACATGCTTCTTTAGAGTACAGAAGCAGATGGGAAGCGTATTCCTAACAAAACTTAACGCAAATGCAGAACAGGGTACAACTAGCATCTTAGATCTACAGTAGAAACAACAGCATGCTGAAGCTGGGATTTAAATACACAGGCATTTTAAATTAAAAAAAGTATACACTCACAGTACAAAGTATTGGAGAATTGTATCTTTGTACAACATAACTGCAAATGGGAAAAGTTATTTCAGAACTTCTCTGTGAGATCCACGAATAACTATTTTCTTTCTTCATTCTATAAAGCATACCTGAAACTACTCTAGAGCAGTCAAAGTATGATCTGATCTGTCTTCTATAATGGGAAGATCCTGTAAGACCCACAGCTTTGGCTGGATATCTAAAGATGCACTAATATATAATACAACTACGTAGCAGTAGAAATAAATGCCAACTCTAGAGAAGAGGTCTAGGCAGAAATGTCTTCATATATACATATCTCCCACTGATTTACTGTTGGAAGTCATTAAATTGGAAAAAAAAAATCCCAAACCAACAATAAAGATGTGAGGCTGTATAGAACCACACATCTCAGATGTCAGCAACATGCTTTTGTTGAGAGATTTTACCTTATTCTATCCATGAAGTGCTCAAAGTTGTCCAGTGTTGTGATGTTGTAGTTATGTACTTCAAACTGAACATCAGGATTAATATTCCTTATTGAGGAAATAATATGAGTAAATATTAATAAATACCTTGATAGCTTGCATTCTACTCCCTAACTTCATAGGTGTTGCTACAGTCTTAAGCTTCCAGTCTGAAGTCTAGAATACATCCATATTTGTTTAAAATTCACAGACTAGATAAGAAAAAACCCACAACATATTGAAGTAGTGTAATTTATACCAAACTTCTGAGCAAAATTAGCTATACTTAAAAAGTAGACTCACATTAAGGTTTTGGCCAGTAAAAAAATGTACGTAAAGCATCAAGCATTCCCACAACTATTTTATACTCAGATTTCCAAATTAGATCATGCTACTTTGCAAGTGTGGGTAAAACATCGGTTTTCTGGAGCAACATCACAGGTAAATACATTTTGATACCCATTTCTCTTAAGTTATACCTCAAAGTATGCTCTGCTGCTTGCACTTTACTTAATCCAGCTTGATGAGGTTGGAAGAAGAGTCTGTTCATGTTTGCCAGTTCCACTTTGTCATAGTCAAACAGAAGCAGCTAAAATAAAGATTGTATTAACATATGTGAATCTCCAGAGACTCTGCAACCGGAGCACTATGGCAAGCCATTTTAAACAACAAAACTCATTCTAAAATCAACAACAGAAACCCAACCAAACAACCTCGCTGCTGTCCCATTCACTTCATACACAGAATGTACCAACGTTGTAAGTACGTGAAAGACTGAATTCTAACTGCCATGACCTTAAAAGATCATCTAGTTCCAACCCCGCCACCATGGGCAAGGACACCTCCCACTAGACCAGGTTGCTCAAAGCCCCATCCAGCCTGGCCTTGAACACTTCCAGGGATGGGGCCTCCACAACTTCCCTGGGCAACCTGTTCCAGTGCCTCACCACCCTCACAGTGAAGAATTTCTTCCTGAGATCTAATCTAAATCTACACTCTTCCAGTTCGAAGACATTACCCCTTGTCCTATCACTACATGCCCTTGTGAAAAGTCCCTCTCCAGCTTTCTTCTGGGCCCTTTCAAATACTGGAAGGCTGCTGTAAGGTCTCCCCAAAGCCTTCTCTTCTCCAGGCTGAACAACCCCAACTCTCCCAGCCTGTCCTCATAGGAGAGGTGCTCCAGCCCTCTGATCATCTTTGTGACCCTCGTCTGGACTCAGTCCAGCAGGTCCATGTCCTTCTTATGTTGGGGGCTCCAGAGCTGGACACAGCATTCCAGGTGGGGTCTCACGAGAGCAGAGTAGAGGGGCAGAATCACCTCCCTTCACCAGGAACTGATAAGGAACTGTTAAGTCATGAAAACCACCCTTAATAAAAAGCAATCTGTTCATTTGCTCTAACCTAAGAATATTCAACAGATGATCTACATGAACACTATCACCTCTGTTATCACATTCCTACTGGTTATGGCATTAACTAGAAACGTGCAATTTCTTTTCACTTGTCTTGCCATATAGTTCTCCTAAAACAATTCACTTAAAATACCTACATAATACATGGACATGCTGATTATTATAAATTCTGAATCAACTGTCCAACGTCCTTTTCTATGCCTCAGATGCTAGCCTTCAGGAAACGGTCCTTCAGAGGAAGGGAGAATAAACTTTGCAATAAAAAATTGCATCACTTCTGTAAAAAGAAACTTCATAAAGTTCCAAGAGTAAATGGCCAGGCTTTGCCTGGAAATACAAACATCTAAGCCATTTCCCAAATTCCTTCTTTAAAGGAAAATCCCGTTCTATTAACTCTGGAGGTTCTTGTTATCTATACACACATTACATTATTTTTAACTGATGCTAAATTTTTAGCTCTGTCTGACACATGAGGAACTAATGCTTGTGATAAAAACAGCTGACATCTACTGCATTTCAATTTCATGAATATCAACTTGTTCTTATAATACTTAATATTCCCTCCTTTTTTTTTTTATTTTGTTTTCCTTTTGCTATACTCCAGTATGAAGGTTAGATAGATGGGCTTACAGAAGGCCATGGAGAAGACAAGCATCCAGACAAGAATCATCCACATGATGCAGGATTAAGCCCTAAGTAACCCAATTTTACTAGCATAAGAAAAATACAGACTCCATTTGTGATGGTTACACAAGTGCTGCTCTTGAGTGCTTTTGTCATAGTACTTTTTTATTTGGGCAAAATCAACTAAATGAAATCAAATCTAACTCTTTATGAAGAAGACGGATCCATCTACTATAAAGAAGTCGAAGAAGAAAACTCTCATTACCTTACCAATGCCACACCTTGTCAACATTTCAGCAGTCACACTGCCAACTCCACCTACACCTACTACTGCAACTGTAAAGGAACGGATTTTCTGTAGAAAGAAATAAAATACAGACCAGTGTATCAAAAGCAGTCCTCGCAGGGAAAAAATGCAAGGCTGTTTTAATGCAGATAGACTCCTACCTCGTAGTCTTTGACAATTCCCATTCTTTTTAACGCCATCAAGCGACTACAAAGAAAAACAGCAACATTATGCAGAAAATGCTCTTCACGTTTCTAAGAGCAATTTTGCTTTTCAGATATTTAAAATCACTTTTCTTTTAAACATAACCCCACCAAGCACCAAACTCAAGACTCCCGTTTTCACTGCAGTTGTGATTGCCAGCTAGATACAGTCTAAATGAGACAGTAAATACTTTCCTATTAGCAACAGCAATGGAGTACTAAACCTGCAGAAATTCATGTACTTATTCAGTTGGTCTGAGTAATGTCAATGAAATTAGGAGGTACCGCGGTTTAGTTTCGTAAATGAATCCCTGATTTACAGAATGAAAGCCTGTGCTTTTTTCTTTAATGAACCATGTGGCAGCAGGTCAGTGAGGACTCTTCCACTGTTTTCTGATTAGTTTTGATTAGATTAACTTCAACATAACATTTAAAAAAAATAAATTAGGAAATATGAGGTTGTGAGGATAACTGGAATAATTTTAAAGCAGCATTTTATCCTGCTATTGGGCTTTTTCACTAAAAATACCAATGAAAGTACAGGCATTAAAGCAATTAATCCTGAAAAAAAAAAAAAGATTGCACCACATTTCCAGAACCTCTGAGCGTTAGATGGGGTCCGAGACGCTCAAACCAAGATTCTCTAAACCAAATTCTAAAATAGGTAAACTAGAGGAATGAGAATAAGACCTCAAGTAATACCAACACCTGTCCCATTTACTGGCAACTTTGCTGAAGAACTCACAAAGCTTCCTCTACCTCTCTCTCTCCCCCCTGCCCCGGTACCATAAAGCAAGATAATGCAAAGCAACCCCGTTGTAACCCCCTGTCAGCCCAGTCAGGTGGGAAATTGGGGAGCATCCCCCCCACCACCCTCCTCCCCACACAGCCCCTGCCTTCAGCATCGCCCCAACACCCTCCCCAGCACACCCAGCCCCATCCCTCAGCCCACCTCCACACGCCCCTTCCCCTTTACCCGCGCTCACAGCTCCAACCCACGCCTGACACCCCGCAGCCCTCCCTCTCCCCCATCCCTACACCCCGGCCCAGCCCCGGGGCCTGCTCCCCGCGGCTCAGTCCCGGCCGTCTCCCCATCGCCCCCCGCCGCACCTGTAGGGGTTGGAGTCGGTCACCTCCGGGCTCATGCTCTCGATGCGGGCCCGCGGCGCCCGCCCCCCGCCCTTCTCCCGAGCCAGCTCCTCCTCCAGCTCCCGCACGCGCCGCTCCAGCTGCTCCAGCCGGCTCGGCTCCGCCATGGCAGCGCCGGCGACACGGCAGCGACACGTCTCCCCGGCTGAGGCAGCTTCCGGGAGCGGCGGGCAGCGCCCTCCCCCGCTCGCCCGGACGCCTCGGGGACAGTTCCCATCCCGATGGCGGGCAGGGGGACCTCCCGCCGCCCGACAGCGGGCGGGCTCTGGCGGTGACTGAGGGAAGGTGCCAGCCGGGGCGGTAACTACCTCCCGGGAGCCGCTTTCCTCCAGGAGAAGCCAGCCGGTTCCCAGAGGCGCGCCAGGCCTGGCGCCGGGGACGGCTTTCCTTGACGGACCAAGCCGCCTCCGGTTGCCGCGGCGACGCCGGGGCGGGGCGGGCCACCTCCGAAAGTAGCGTAGCGGCGCGGCGGGCAGGCGCGGGTCACCTCCGTCAGTAGCGTAGCGGCGCGGGGCGGGGCATGGCACCTCCGTCAGTAGCGTAGCGGCGCGGAGGGGGCGGTGCGGAGCGTACGCCGTCGGCGCAGCGCGGGGGATGGCGGCGGCGGAGCCGGGCACCAGTGAGGTGCGGCCGCAGCACCGCTTCGATCAGGCGAGCTTGGACCGGTACCTGTGCGGCCACCTGCCCGGCTTCCCTCGGCAGCCCGCGGGGGCTCTGGCTGTCAGGCAGTACAGGTAAAGGGCTCTCTCGCCCCGAGGCTGCCCGCTGAGGGGCGAGCGGCGGCCTCCCTGGCTGTTGACAGGGGACGCTGACACGGGCCCTCGCCCTTGGGACGCCCTGAGGTGCGAAGCCGCAGCTCGGGCCCGAAGCGTGCCCCTGCGGGGGGAGGAGAAGGGCCGCGGCTTTGCTCACTGCCTGGCAAGAAAGTTGGCCAGCGTTGGGGCCCTTTGGCCTGGTGGTGGCGGATGGTGGCCATCAAGGGAACAAGCGGCTGGAGGAGTCAAAGTTCGTGGTGGTGGCAAGGGTGACCTTTGGCACAGGCGGACCCTGTGGCTGTCTGCAGGCAGGCGGTGTGTTGGGCAGACCTCCCACTGTCTGTGGAAAAACATGCGTTTGGCCCTCTGTGGTGCACGAGTTTATTGCCTACTCATAAATCTCAGTTTTTCTGATTGCTCTTTAATCACACACAGCAAATAGTAATGTTCAGAAACACATGCGTGGCCTAAGAAATCCATTTTAAAAGCCTTAGGCAGTGGCCTGGTAAGCAGAGCCATGAGAAGAGCCTAACACTGGGCTGAGATTCCCGTTAACGCCCTGAGATTCCGGTTGGCACAATGCATTGCTCTCAGGGCATTAGTGAGGTGCTTCCAAAGCCATGGTTGCACAGAACATCTAGTTCATTTGCATTCAGCAAATTGGTGGTGTGGCTGTGTGACTTCAAATTGGGAGCTAACTATAAGAAGTTAAGTTACCCTACAAATATGTATTAACTCCTTTGTAAACATGACCTCCACTGCTTTAGCTGCACCTATCACTAAAAACAGTAAACAATTTTTCATTGTCTTCTCATGTAAGTATAAAACGTCCATTTAATCCTCAGCTGTACACTAATCCTCCTATGTACTTCAATTGAGGAGATTTTAGGAGGTGCCTCAGGAGAGCAGCTATTAGTAAAATCTGCTAAAATATTGCCAGTATTTATGCTTTTACTACTTTGTTTTGCAGTTGCACTTCAAGGCTTCAACCAAGCTAAATCTCTGTTTTGCCAGGCAGAGTATTTGTGCAGTACACTTGTTGTTAAACTATATTACAGACTATGCTCTAACTGTCTCAGGGAGAACGGAAATGTCATGGGGAGCACGAGGACAAAAGTTTACTTAATTTTGATTTTCCAATAGTTGTCCAATCTTTTATTTGACTAGGCCAGAATGTGTCTTAAAACTGATCCAGAATAAGGAGAGGAAGGCATGCAGATTAGCACAGCCTTAAGGAAAATCAGGATCAATGAGCTTGATTGGGATATGATGGACAAGGTGTTATAAAGGGTTTAACTAGGTCATCCTTCTCTTTTACGTATGTATGTCATTGAAATTTCTAATTTCTATGGTTCTTTGTCACTAACATGCATTCTTTAAAACTTCACAGTCATTATAGGCAGTCCCTTAAGCATGGCGTATGTATGTGATGATCAGGCAGGCCTACAGTGGGGATTGGTACTAGAATTCATCAGGTATTTGGAGGTCTTTTTGTATACTGACATTGTTCAAAATACAGCTCACCAAAGGACAAATACACTCATGGGTCAGTGTGAATTCTGCTCTGTTTAATTTCCTTCAAACTGGAAAGCTGTAAAGTTAGTTAGTATCTACTGCATACCTCAAAAACATTAAGGATGTCTCTTTAGGAAGGAGAGGTAGATGCTGCCTCCATTTCACAGGAGAACAAATTGAGTATCTGTGACCTCTCTGCAGTGAAAGAAGACATCTTTCTTATAGGTAGAAACAGAACCTGTGACTTCTGATTTTGTAGGCTGCCACTTGCATTCATGTAAGACTATATTTGAAAAAAAAACCACCCAACTCTTGAGAAGAACTCTTTTCTCTGTCTTGCCATTTTGTTCAGGCCAAGTAACATTGCGTTTTGCATCATTTCTCTTAAAAGTTTGCAAAAAATTGGAAGTATTTGAATTCGTAAGTAATTACAATCTTTCCCTTTGTAGCTCAGGCCAGTCAAATCCAACCTTTCATCTTCAGAAGGGCGGGCAGGTTTATGTGCTCAGGAAGAAGCCCCATGGCCCGCTTCTACCTAGAGCTCACAAGGTAAGGAACATTCTTCATCAAGCTCCAAACACTTTGTATTGCAGGTGCCTAAGTCCTGTACATGACGGTGAGCACATTAGTGAACGTGTTCAGAAATACAGTGAATTGCAGGACCATTTCCAGTTTTCTGTGCCAACATAAACATTTAAGAGGATACATTGTCATTCACTATCCTCATTTATGCTTGGGACCTTTGCATTGAACCTAAGTTTCCGTGTGTTTTTCAGGTTGATAGAGAATATCGTGTGCAGAAAGCCTTATATTCAGCTGGATTTCCAGTGCCGGAGCCCCTGTTGTATTGCACTGATGTTTCTATCATTGGAACAGAATTTTACGTAATGCAGCATGTGCAGGTTGGTCCTCCAGTGCGAGGGATTCTTTTCTTCTTCCTACTACGAGCTGCTTTCAAATTGTTTAAAACCTTTCTGTTAGAGCATTATTCAGCATTTAGTAAGTTTTGTCATATAAGCATAAATAATCCTCTCATATTTTTAAGAAATGCTAGCTATCAGAGATTCTCACTGATTTCAGCTTCTCCAGGACTTATTTCCCACTTTGTCAAAATTTTCGACTCAGTATTAAACCTCTTGTTCTCACGGGAGCTCTCAGAAGGATGTCTTGAAATGAGTCGATATTACTTCTGTGAAAAGCATATACATAACTCAGAGGGAGAAAAATCAGGTTATAAAGTTATACTGGATGCTTGGACATCCTGGGACCTGTTTAGTATTGAAGGTAGTAATCTACAGACAGTCAGCCTTTTCTTAAAAAACAAGTAGGATTCCAGCTCAAGCACTACTTTCAGAAAGAACATGGCCTAGCTGTGTTTGTGGTCCATCACTCTGGAGGTGCTGTAGCCAAGTTTATATTTGTTTCTGATTTTGGTAATTCTGAGTGTAAGTCTGCTGTATCGTGTCCTTTCCTTTCTGTGGGAGGAGGATTTGAATTCAGGCCTCTTCCCTTTCACCGCATCCTACTCTATCATCAGGAAATTAGAAATGTAAGGCCAGTTGCTGGAGGAAGGTTTCTTCCCGCAAAACTCCAAAGTAATAAAATGTAAGAGCTATGAAGAATTTGAAACGATTTTCTTACATTAAAGGTGGAGAATTTTTTTGGTTTTGGCTGGAACAAAGTGGTTCCTTAATGAGAAACCTTGCTACTGTTACGTTTACATTTCTAAGGATGGAAATTTACAGTCTGTCCATTCTAAGAGGGACAGCAATGCACTGTTTTTAACAAATACATTGTGTATTTAGAAAAAAAAATCCTACATTGATTGTGTTGAATAAACTATTACACCATACCAAATCTGATTCCTAGATTTGTTATCCAGAATCTTTCAGCAAAAAAAGCTGTGTAAATATATTGAAGCCATCGTGTGACCCAGTGCGGATGAGGAACTTGGAGAAGAGGCTTTTTTTTGTTTTCCAATCTGTTACTGGCAGGGTCAAAATTAAAGGAGAAAGTGGAAGAACACACCTGTCTTCTAAACATGTTAAACTCCTTTTAAGGAGAATGCAAGTGAATTCCTTTGAATTGTTTGCCTCTTTGTATGTACCACGCACCCATTCCCCCCCACTTCCCACCCAAGGTCTTTACTGATATTTTTTGGGGAATTTAGCTGTTAGAGACAATACAGTAACTTTTTTTTCCCCTGGTACTTCCAAGCTTGAGGAATCTGGATTCAGTGCTCTAATTCAGACTTTCATCTACTGAATATATCTGTTATTTTAATTACCTTCCAATAGATATCCTGTATACTAATGAACTGAGGTTACTGTGAATCCCTTCATCTGTCCTGGGTAAGGAATAAAATAAACGAGGAGGAAATTTTTGACTGCATGGGGAGCATTGGTTCACTGCATTTATTTTTGCTCCTGAAATGTGTAGCTTTACTTCGCTTCAGCTGATGCATACATACCACCAAATATCTGATTTATGATGTTTATAGGGTCGCATCTTCCGAGACCTCTCGCTGCCTGAAGTGAGCCCAGCAGAGCGTTCTGCTTTGTATATTGCAATGATAGAAACTTTGGCCCTGTTGCATTCCTTTGATTTACAGTCATTGGGTCTCCAAGGATATGGTAGAGGACCAGGATACTGCAGAAGACAGGTAAAGCTCTTCAAAAAAATTCTCATGTTTTGCCAGGTTTTTGAAGATTTATTTGATTTGCAAGCTAAATTGTTAATTAGTAATGACTTGTAAGAGTAACAATCATAACTGAGCTACTAAACACCTTCACAGTTTAATTATTTGTGCACAGTATAGAGTTACTGCTACATTCAGATCAATTCCATAATGCTATATTCAGGGAATGATTTGCTTTTGGAATAATATTAGATTTGGGCAATGTAGTTAGGATTGAAATGGAAAATATAGGTAGTCTTCATTGCATCTTTTGATGTCACAGTTCGCATTTGCAAATGCAAAGATACTGGGTTTTTACTGAATTACAGGTAACATGGTAATACCGAAAGCCCAGAAGCACGCGCTTTAGAATTTTGTGCTCTTGAAAAACTTCCGAATCAGTTGGAAAATCTTTTTAAGTGTTTGCATTTCTTTAGGTATCAACTTGGAAAAGACAGTATGATGCAGCTGCTCATACAGATATTCCTGCCGTGAGCGAGCTGGCTGAGTGGTTAGCAAACAACTTGCCCCCTGATGATAATGAAGAAAGCCTGATTCACGGGGACTTCAGAATTGATAACATCATCTTCCACCCAACACAGGTATTTGAAACATAATTCTACATGTTTAGTAGTTTTTGGTCCTCCATTTTTTTGTACTCTTACCATGTAATGGGACACTTAGTGGGTGTTTTAGCACTGGATAGATCTTTGAAAGGAACAGTAGAGTACTTGCTCTTCTCTGTGCTCTCTGTATGGTGTTTAGGTACCTAATACAGTCCTGGTTTTCATTGCAGGAGCTGGTTACTCAATTTGTTCATTAGCTCTAATCCCTACTTCAAAGTCCAGGAACAAAACATTTTATATGCATAAATCCTATTGAATTCAGTGCAACTTAAGGACATACTGAAGGCTCACTTCATTAAACTACATAAGCATCTGATCCAAAGCCCGCTGAAATCTGTGGTACGGCTTCAATTAACAACAATGGCTTTTGGAACAGGATCTGAATGCATATGTTATGCTAGTGGAAGCAAAGAAAAATCTGCCAAAGCTGCTTAGTTACGGAGCACACATAGATCACAGAGACCCTGAAAGTTCCTCATTCGTCTTTAGGGAAAAGGAGGAGTTTTTTTCTTTCCTAGTTTGTGGCAATAAACGTGTGTTGCCTCTCTATTGACACAATTGCATTTCCATTATTTTTTTTCCATGCCATTTGCTGTGTTGTGACCAGAAGATATGCCTGAGATTTGTGACCAAGACTCTGCAATGCCTGCTTCACAGCAAAGCAACAGCTCCTGGAGATTCCCATTGTTGCACCTAGATCAGTTGATAGACACTGTTTGTAGGCTTAAATGTGCCGATTGACTCCCTGAGCAGAGAATCTGGCAGCCTCGGGGACTCTCCCAGCTGTTCCTGATACAATTGAAAGAATTGACCAAACTGTACATAGATAATTTTAAATGATCTGTGGAAACTGTTCCGGTATATGCGGAAATTACCATGTACGAAAGCCTTTTGCACATAGTTCAAGTATCCATGGATCATGAGCAGGGTGGAGGGGTCGTTCAGGATGACAGGCCAGCTGGATTGTAAGAATTCATCAAAACAATAGTCTGGGAAGTCTCAGCCCATCCAGCTGAAGACACCGTTGCAAGGATGCTTGCAGAAGAGGCTCATGTCACTATCTGGGCAGCGACTGACTGTCCTGATTAAGAAATTCAGTTCCCCGTGTAAGCGTTCATCTAGGCATAGTATCGTGATAAATGAGGTGCATGTTCTGTCCATGCATATTTGTGCAAAAGGACTGTGCAACAGTATCTGTGCAACAGGACTGGAAACAAAAAAAACCCAACTGGCAATACTACTGTTCGTTAGGATGTTTTAATTCAAGTATATTTTGACTATAAGAGTTTAGAAGTTTCTGATAGGAAGAACGCTAACTCAAAAATGTAGAATTTAAAACACATTTTCATTGGAAAAATGCCTGGTTTTCTACCACTATGTGAATGTTAATTTTCTGCAGATCCTTACATAGTGTTAAAAGGAACTGCTTTTGCGGTAGACAGGTACTGTGCGTGTTTTTAATTATAAATACTTAGTAACTGAATAAAACTGTTGGATATTAAGCGGGTTGTGTATTTGCGAATGGATAGACTTTATCTTTTAACATTCACTTGAGGTTTTTATTCTTATTTAAGGCTCGTGTTTTGGCAGTGCTGGACTGGGAACTTTCAACTGCTGGTCATCCTTTAGCAGATTTAGCTTACGCCACTCTATTCTACTTTTGGCCTACATCTATTAAGAACTTAGGCCAAGGAACTGTCTTGGGTTTCAAAGACACCATAGGTATGAAACTGTAATTTTTTTGTTGAATTCTAGGGTTAATTTCTATTTGATGTGTTACCTTTATAAACAACAATAAAAAGCTAAATTAATAAGAACATCATTTTGCACTTGAAAATAACTTTTCCATGGTTTTCTTCATTGTAGGAAACATGCTGATAGTGAGGTTTAAGGTAGTCCTGTTATAATAAGCTGCAGCTTAGCCACAGTATGCTGCTTCTGTAAAAGTTTATTTTGAACCTTTCTTAGAGATAATGGAAGAAAACTAAAATCTAAATGTGTATTTGTCATTTACTTTAAAAAAGAAAAAAAGCCCCCATAGTGTAATTAATTGCCTGACTGGAGTGGAGGCAGGGCGCAGTAGGAAATGTTATGCTTATCTGGAATTCTGACAGGTCCTATTTCCTTTTGGCTCTCCATTTCACACTCAGGTCATGAGAAATGTTAAGTTATGTTTTTTACTATGTAAATGGAGTATCTCATAAAGCTGGAAAGTTTTACAAATGTTTGAAGAATAAGGTGGAAAAAATCATAGAAAACGTTAACTATTCTAAAATATTCTGTTGGTTTTTTGTAGAAACTCCTTCGTTTGAAGAACTAGTTTCCATTTACTGTCGCTGCCGGGGTATTAGCACTACTTTATCCAACTTCAATTTTTTTCTTGCTTTGTCATACTTCAAAATGGCAGCAATATCCCAGGTAAAACACTCACATTTGCTGAAAAGTCACATATTTTTATTATGCGTATTTGTAGATTGGTAGTACTTGTTCAAAGTATGAATCCTATTTAAAAAATAATTGTAACCATTGTATTTCAGTTTTTTACTTTAGAAGCCATATCTTAGATGCCTATGACTGATAACTCTTTAGGATAGAATTCTTGCTACATAAAGTAGATTGTGTTAGGTATAGCTAACTTCTTAGGAGAGTAGGCTAAAAAAAATGTGAGATATGTGAGAAAATGTGTGGATTTTTTCTTATTGATGTTCTGGTATGCAAGCAATTTTGTCATTACATTTATGGACTCTCTGGCTAATTTAAATCCTGTATTACAGAGAAACAGAGGTCTAAGTTTCTGCAGCTGCCATGAAAGTAGATGGCAGGATAGATAAGTAAGATCTTGTTCGTGGCACCCACAGATGAAAAAGGGTGCGTTGTGAACTCGGCTTATTATGAGCACAGGCCGATACTGAGATGTCATTATAGGAGAAAATAAGTTTCATTGATTCATTGTTAACAGAATTAACTCTTTAATTAGCTATTCAGCTGTTGTAAGGCTTAACTGTATTTTTATGAGTTGCAACATGAGTTCAGCATAACAAATGTGGTATTAATTTGGAGTATGAGTATATATCTGGGTAGTTAATGTAGTTGTGGGTAATAATCATGTGTATACTGTTGTCAGTTGGCTTAAGGACAAGCTGGGCTTGCTTGCAGTATGGTGTGCGGATATGTTCTTTTTTCAATTTCTTCTTTTCTCTGCTAATTTTTATTATTTTCATGTAGTTTAATTTAGCTGAGGTATGTTGTTTTTCTCTTGTGTGCCAAACATCTCCATTATATCAGAAATGAACCCAAACCAATGTTAACATATCCCACTAAAATCTGTGTGGGTGCTGATTTTTTCCTATTAAGAATATGTGTGTTTAAGTGTTACTTTCGTAGTTGAAAAAATGACCAACCTAAAAAAAGGAGGCAATTTTAAGTGCGTAATTATACCACATATACCTTTCTTTTGGTTTTAGGGTGTATATGCTAGATATCTCATTGGAAATGCTTCTGCAGAGAACAGTCACGAATTTGCTAAGATCGTGAAGCCTTTGGCAGAGACAGGGTTAGAGCTCTCAAAAAGGTAGGAGTCACCAAAACTGCTGGTCAAAGGCAAGGCAGAGCTTTTACAACACTTTCACTTGTTTAAATGCCTCTATAAGGCTCCTTATATTATTACTTGTTATTGCACTGAATGTTCTTCCTCAGGTCATCTTTCAGCAGCGCACATCACAGCATTTCTGGAGAGTTGTTCCATCAAAGTAGGAAAGGCCAAGAAATTTTGCTGAAGGTCAAGCAGTTCATGAAGCAGCACATATATCCAGCTGAGAAGGTAAAAGCTTTTAGTAAACCTATTTATAAATGGAGTTTATAAAAATGTAAAACTATGTTTGGGTTTTTTTGGTTTTTTTGTTTGTTTGGGTTTGGTTTTGTTGTTTGTTTGGTTTTTTTTTACAGAACAGCCTTATTTTCATGCAGTGATGTTTGTGGCATTGCAGAATATTAATAGAAATCATTATCGTCTGTATTAATTAATACATTTTAATTAATTAATACATTAATTTAAGAATTAAAATGCTGTATGCATTGCTAATGAAAGCAAGCAGTTACTTTTAAAACTTCTTAAGATGCAGTTTTTAAAAGGAGTTACTTTTGAAAGGTATTCACCAAAATTCTTTTAACACTAACAGAAACATAGAATTCCTACACAGTAAGTGCAAAGACGCTTAGTTAAAAAATGGAAGCTGCGGTTTTTAAGCACACAAAGTTGAATATTTCTGTTTCTAGCCTTATTTTTTAAGGCATGACTTTTATGACAAAAAAATGTGGTTCCATAATGTAACAATTTAGCCGCATTCTGAAATGTGTCTAATACCAGTGAAGGTTTGAAATCAGATAGTGAAATATCCACAGAAGTCCCTAATTAGAGGAAGAGAAAATAAGAGGAAGCATTTTACTTCTTAGCCTAGGGAGATTAGACGTTTTCCACTTAGAACTCGGTTCAGCTTTTAGCCACATGGAAGCACAGATGACTTTTGTTATGGAATTGGGTTTTTTGGCTTTTTGTGGGTTTTTTATTTGTTGGTTGTTTTTTTTCATTGCAATCAGGCAGAAGTGCAGAGAACAGAGTAATCTAAAAGATTTATGAGTGCATCTGCCTATCGCAAGGAGGGGTTGAGAGCAGAAACTCTTGATATGCAAAGTTTCTTAAAAGTCTGTCTGTACCTAGTTTTGCATTGTCCAAAGAAGCCAACTGTGAAGTGCTGTGCCTCACTAAAACATGTTGTGAAAATACTAGGATTAGTGAATATGCAGTTTTACTTAGAACTAATCACTGGTGCTTAGAATGACTGTTTACATAATATGCTAAGTAATTACTTTGACAGGAAAAAACATATTCTTTGTGATTTTTTTTCTCAGTTAAAAGAAAAATATTAACTGGCTTATATATCTAAATGTTGTGACAGGAAACTTGAATCTTCAGCCAGCGTCGGTACATCAGACTTTTATTTGTTGTTTTGCTTTTGGGTTCATGCCTTTTGTGTGTACTGTTTGTAACAGTTACTTGTACCATGAGAAAACACTGACTTTCTACTGTCATCATCACATATTTTAGACCACCCCAAGCCATTTCCATGTATGAAATAAGGTACTGATTGGGGTTATCTTTGCAAAATTAATAGATTGCAGTTGGCTTTTGAATTATATTTTTAATTTTATAATGTGACCGACTATATAATAAAAAGCTGTGTTGAATATTTTTTATTGGATTCTTGGGGTGTAGGGCTGGAAAAGACACCGTGTTATTACTTGTGTTTGTTACACGCATTCTTAATTTAAACAGCAACTTTTTAACTGTTTCTCTAAGGAAATAATAAAATACTACTCTGGACATGCAAATACTGAGGAAAAGTGGAAGAAACCGCTGGTGCTTGAGAAACTGAAGGTATGAGATAATAAATATTCTTGAGCACTCTAGCAGTAAAAGAAACAGGCACTGACTTGGAGTGTAAGAAAGTTTGGCGTATGCTGCTGGAGAAGTTACTGTGAAAGGAAAGGTAGAAGGAAGTGTGCAAAAGGAGGTAAGAGATAGGAATTGAGAGAGGAGAAAAGCAAAAGGGAGTTCTGTGAGGGTTATGTCGGAACCTTAAGTCAAATACTATACCTGTTGAAAACAGCTGTGGAAAAAAGGCATCAGATACACTGGAAGAAGGAAGAAAACAGACAGCAAGCCAGAATTTAATTTATTTTTTTTTAAAAGGATTTGTTGTTAATGTTCTTCCCTGTTGATTCTTTCAACAGGAAATGGCCAAAGCAGAGGGTCTGTGGAACCTTTTTCTCCCAGATGTCAGTGGTCTCAGCCAGCTTGACTATGCACTAATAGCTGAGGAGACGGGGAAATGCTTCTTTGCTCCTGAGGTTTTCAACTGTCATGCACCAGGTTAGCAGCCCTGTCCCCGAACTACAGCACCGAGAGCATTGCAAAGTTGGGCATCTTACGCCTTACGAGTTGTGTGTCTCAAGGAGTAAACGTGACTGCTGGTTTCCTACAGACACTGGAAACATGGAGGTCCTGCACATGTATGGGACTGAAGAGCAAAAAAAAAAGTGGCTGGAACCTCTCCTGGAAGGGAAGATCAGTTCTTGCTTCTGCATGACAGGTAAACTTTTTTTCCGTAAGTTAGAGGCAAATGGCAGAGATTTCATGTGGCATATGCAAAAAGTACAAAAGTTGTTATGTGTTAATGAATTAATACAGAAATTTGGGGTTCACTGTAAACATACGTGTAGGTACAAGTGTGATTATTGTGATTAAAATTGTGTGCTTTTGCAGTATGTCAAGCATGGTAGAGGTTTTAAGACACAACCTGAAGACAGCTAAGTTTAAACTGACTATGGTCAAGTTGTTAGAAAATAGACCAATTTGACCAACAGCGGAACAAGGTTCTGAAAACAGCTTTTCTACAGGGAACAAACCAGCGTTAGTGTCAACAGAGTATATCTAGGTCCCTGTATTTGTGGTCGTAGTATGACTTGTGTGTTTAATCCAGTGGTTTGTTTTGGTTGTTTTCTTTAACACAGAACCTGATGTGGCTTCGAGTGATGCCACCAATATGCAATGCAGCATTGAACGAGAGGGAAACAGTTACGTGATCAATGGCAAGAAGTGGTGGAGCAGTGGTAAGTATGGAAACCTTGCAAAAGAATGGCTAAGTCTAAAATTATTTCCAAGAACTCATAAACCAAAATTATTTATGCTCCATTTCTGAGATGTAAACTTGTCTCTTCTTGGGTGAAGGCCATAGAATGTAAAACAATGGAAAGAGCTGAATTAAACTTTTGTTCTATGAAGCGAAGTCCAAGACTCGAATCCAGTCTGGGGTTTTGGGCTCTTTTTGGAACCTCTGAATTTCATTCACAGAATGAATGCAATTATTGTTCTTTAAACTTCACCTTTTTCCATCAGGTAACTTACATATATAGGGCGGTAGCCTTTAAACTTTGTTTTTATGAAGCTGTCTTTGGCAGCTTGTGTGTGAGATCTGAGCACACTGTATAGTTACAGTAAAATCTGGCTGCTTTTTAAACTAGCCTGGGATGCTGTTGGACTGAATCTTACAGGTAACTTTCTTTTACTGTACTTCCCAGAAAAATCAACGGATTAGACTGTAAGTGGTAAGTGTCCCTTGTACTGTAGTACTATCACTTTTTTTACCAAAACATATGTGACAGTGACTTGAAAATCATCATTCCCTGGGAGTTTGGAAGCCAACTATATAAACCGAGTTGCTAACTGGAGTGAAACTGGAATGTTTAATTTATGTACCTTCTGAACGTGGCAGCTGCCTGCGGGTATATGCTTGTGCAATACCTAGACTCACCAGAAGATAGGGCGCTCTCTCTTTTCTAGCGCTCCAAAACTGGTGGCAAAAGGAGGCATGGTTCCTTGTCTCTTGACCTGCAAGTGTCGCTTATCTGCTGGCTGCTACCTCTGCTCTGGGTCAGCGTGTCTCAACCGCGCCTTGCAGTTCCTAAGGAAGTAACGGGAAAGTTTGTAGGAGTCACACAAGCAAAGTATTATTCATAAAATCAGTTACGTTAATTATAAAAAGGAGAGTAAACTTAGGAGAGTGAGTGTGATTTGGTTTCTCTTATTTCAAGTAAAATAACGAGGCCAGTCAGATTTGTGTAAAGACAGACACACAAAAGGCGCTGTAATTTCAAGAAGTTTGAGAATCACATTTATGCAGTTCTGCCTTAGAGTTTCCTTTTCTGCCTGGTTGGTTTTTGGGGTGGGGTTTTTTGTTTGGTTTGGTTTTTTATGGTGTTTTGGTTTCATTGGTTTTTTGCTTGTTTTTTTTTTTTATTCCTTTTTACTGGGTGTGACGTTAGGACTTTGGTTGTTTGGGAATTCCAGAAGGCTGACAGCCTGGTCAGAATGTCACTCTGGGTACAACCACTCTGTTATTTGTGAAGTCAAATCGTAAGTCGCACATGCAAGGAGTCGGTTGCTTTGTGGAAGAACTGGAGTTTCCTACCATGGTCTGCGTGGGTGCTTTGCATGTTTACAGTAAATCCAGTACGGCTTAAATATGGCAGATTTATGGTGCATGTGTAGAGCATCTCTCAAGCGCTTCTGACTTTCCATTCACGCCCTAGAATTTCTCAAAATACTGGGCAGAAATTCTATTCAGCTTTTGTCATCCAAACAGAGAGATGTTTATGCTACTGTTGTTCCTTGTCTGTCATTTTAGAGCTTTTTCTTCCAGTCTATAATCGCGTAACGAGGAACAGTGTCTAAAAATGAGACATTGTTGTTGGCTTTCATAAGCCATAGGTCAGGCATTTTGTCAGAACTCACGGGATGTTTGATGGCAGGGACAATATGCCGTAATAGCACTTTTTTTTTTTTTTTCCATTTTGAAAGCTACTCTGGGGATATATTTGAAATGCTTCCAGAGACTCATGGAAAACTGCTGTTTTCCTGGAATCCTCACCAGCACTGTGGCGGGGGACAGCTTTGGTACCTCTCCGTGGAAAAACTGTAAATCCCACCAACCACGATCTCCATATGGAGTCAGAACCTCTCTTATTCATCAAGCCAAGGCTTCTAGCCTTTGCTGGTTGATTAAGTGCCTATGATGAGCGATGTCAATACCTACTAAAACAAAACAAACATAAAGATATGAATAAATGACACCCAGTGCACTTTTTGTATTCTTTGATTTTTATTGTATCTCCATATATTTTGGCAGATAGTTATTGCAATGTTTGATTAATTTTACAAATTCTGACTAGAAATTCCACGCCCTGTATCTGAAAATTAACTTAACTTTTTCTTACATTTCTGCTGACGCTTTGCCTGCACTACTTTGGCATTTACATTTGTTGTGACATTTACAGAGATCTAGAGCGTGCCTCCCGTAGGCCACTGCCCTTGTTGAAGTTTAGGGTAAGCAGAAAAAGAGGTGAAAAGTAATTTGCGGTAGTTACAGGGAAGGTGTTACAGTTTTTTGTGGAGGATGTTGTTGTTGCTATACATACGTGGAAGCACGTAGAGAATTCCCCCTACCCCCTGCCTCGAGTTCTCACTCATGAACTGATAGCTCACTTCAAGCTGCAAGGGTATCTATGGAACGATAGCTGAGGCCAAAAATGGAACTGACTTATTAGGGAAATGTTCTAAAATTGTACAAAATAGTTGGAGAAACACAAGATTATTAACTTTTGGTACAAAAGTTCCTGTGCTGCAGCTTTATTGCTGATGGTTTCTTTTTCTGTTTTAATTGGAGGTTTAGGTATGTACAGATTGTTCATTACACAGCTATTTAGTTGCCTAGTACCGTGACACTTTTAAATTTGAATCTTGGGATTTTCTAGGTGTTTGCGTTTTGTTGTGTCTTTTTCTTTTTTAGTAAATATCTCTAGTTGTTTCTAGGAATTTCAGTATTTACTTCTTGCTTGATGCTTAATTTTGATCAGTGTGGTCCACTCTGAACTGTACAGTAGTGTCTTGGTTAGTTGGCAGGTTGAGAAATTAGTCTGAAAGTTGACTCGCGGAGAAACAGCTGCTGAAATAATACCCCTGGAATTAGTAAATAATTCCCTTGGTTATATGAGGTAATGAAAGTAATGGAGAGTCTATATAGTGAAACTAGTTGTTTCTTCAGTGTGTTCTTCATAATTCATAGAAATTTCTTCGGGTCTTCCATTCTGTTGTTGTCTTCTCCAGTATCCATAATTTTTGGCGATTTTCATAATATGCATTTTAAAAGAGGCACCCAGAAAGGCATAGAGAAGAGGGTTGAGGCAGGTGTGAAACAAAGCTATGCTCTTGGTGACCTGGAGTGCAACGTCTATGGTTTTACTTGCATCGCAGTCAGTAATCAACATGTAGATGATATCTATGGCTCGCCAGAACTTAACAATGTTGTAAGGCAGCTGGGTAATAATGAAAGTAGCCACTACTGCCAGGAGAACTACGAAAGGTCTAGTTTTTTTAGCATTTGCAGATCTAAAGATTGCTCGAGCAGTAGCGGTATAGCAGATCAGCATTACTAGGAAAGGAAGCAGAAATTCCAGGATAATTTCCAGGATTTGAATGGTTGCTTTTAAGACCGTTTCCATGTGTATCGGAAATACAGGAAGGCATTCATTCCTGTCATTGTGTTTCTTGACTTGATTAAATATCAGTTCAGGGATACTGAGGAAAATGGCAAATAGCCAGACGCAGGTGCAGGTAACGCTGCAGTGCTTCCCAATTCTTCTACGATTCCGGCATTCAGAAGTGGCCCTGTACCTGTCCACACTGATACAGGCCAGGAGCAGCATGCTAGAGCTGAAATTCATGGTGTAGAAAGAAGAAGCCAGCTTGCACACTGCGTTTCCAAGTTCCCATCCCTGCACTGCATTTGCAGCCCAAAAAGGGAGCGTAAAGAGCAAGAGCAAATCGGCAATGGCCAGATGCATGATGTACACATCCGTCTTAGTCTTCGGTTTCTTGCAACAGGCATAAATAGCGACCACTAACGAATTTCCAGCGACTCCAACGGTGAAAGCCAAGGCATAGAACACAGGGAGGAATAACTTACTGAAATTTCTCACATCACTTTTTTCGCAGAGAAGCTCATATGTATTGTAATCTACAACAGAGTTGAGATCATCCTCCTCATCCTCAAGCCAGTAATCAGTCGAGTTATTCATATTCCAGCCTGCGGGAAAGCTACAAAACACACACACACAAAAAGGGGGGGGGTGGTGGTGAGAAGGGAACACCAAAGAAATAATACCGGTTTTAAGTTGTAAAAGTTCTGTTGAAACCTAAACCCCTTGCTCGGGGTTGCTTATACTTCTCAAGTTGAAAGAATTTGGATGTTGAGAATACATTCGTAAATAATCAAAGTAGAGCTAGACAGTGCTGGAGGCAGAACAGACCACCTTGAATTCTCACATGAAATGGGTAACTGACCGCATCCATGGGTGTGGTGCAAAGTAAAATGGATTCAATCGAAGCGCTTTCATTAACCTTCGCATTTGAGATTGCGAGATGCTTGGAGCGCACCTCACTGGTTCCGCTTTTCCACATTCCAGTTGAGGAGCCATCGTTGCTTAACCTGCTCTGGCTCAGTTATGCTTGGCCATATTCCATTGCAAAACAAATTTGTCTGTACCTTGAGAGGGTTGAAATGACACCTCCCTCTCCACAAAGCAAAGGAGTACCAGTTGGAGGCTGTAAATGCTGTTAGGATAGAGTGGGTAAGGAATACTAACAGGTTAAAGCTAAGAGGCACGCAGTAGTATTCTGTGCTTACTGTCAAATCTGTGCAAATCCGGAATGTGAGTATAATACGGGGAAACTGCGGTTGTTTGTTTCTCAGGCACACATAAACATGCCCATTACATAAAGCACGGCAGCGGAGTCAGTCGCTGAAGAGCTGCAGAACAAGCTTAGTTGAGTCTCAGCCCCACACAATAAGCCGCGCCCACGTGGAATTTCTTACAGAATCAAATTGCTGTGGGTACACTGCGCTTCACAGCTGGAGACTTCTCAGGATGTTATGACAGGAAGGAATCTTACCCCCATACAAAACTGCCCACAAGTACCCAAACAGCTCAGAAGCTCTGCTGTTTTTCCAAGTACTATCTCATGACAGATTTCCTCCGTAAACACAGAGGCTGTGTTCTAACTGCCAGTTTAGGGCTGACATTGAGTGTTTGTATCTTCACACTGTCTTAAGCAAGTCATGTCCTATGGTATTTTCTTCTTTTCCTGTAATTGTTGTAATTCCTGTAATTCAGACTAATCTGCTGAAATTCTTTCTATTGTAAACTACAGTCCTGCAGTGCCCTGTTTTCTTGAAATAAATCGGATTAAGATTACTTAACAGCAGTAGCCAAAAAGTAGCTGAGAATGAAAAGCACATCTGCCTTTCTCATCATCTGCAATGTTTCAGAATTTGAGGTCAGTGTTACTGAAAGCCGATTCTTGTCTGATATTCTGCCCCAAAGTTTTTTTTAAGCTTGGCTTTTTCAAACTTGAAAAAACTCCAAATACCATTTCTGGTTTTTAGACAAGTGTTTAAATGAAAGGTTGCCAAACCTTTATTATAAACAGTATCTCATAAAAAAAAAAAAAATTTAATGTATTCTGTCTACCAGGAAAACTTAAGTTACTGATTGATCTCATATTCTGGGACACAGACCAATTAAATAGAAACAAATGAATAATTTCTGGTTTTGCTTGATTTTTTTTTTCCCACTGGTATCTAAATTGTTTAAAAAGTGTATTAGTTAGAAATTAATATTCAATTTGGCTTTATCCCTACTGACTTTGTTGGATTATTTTGTTGACATTTCAAAACACTTCCCGCTCAACTTTAAACAATGATTACTCTTATTTTAAGTCTTGTAATCTTGTCATTTACTCTTCCCTAAATGAAGTATGCAGGATGGAAAGATACAGTAATTCTATTTATTAGTTCTACAAGGGATGTCTATTCTATGCCTTACAAGCTGCGTTAGCAGAATTTTTCAGCAAGGGTAATCTTTTGCAGCTTTGCAGTGTTTTGAGAAGAGATCCAGACATTAGCAGCAAATGTATCTTCTTTTAGTAGAAGAGAAACTGCTGCCCAGAGAGTTTAATCCATTTAGCCAAGATTAGAAGAAAATTGAAAGTTAAACTGAAAAGATTTGGTTGTGGTCTAAAACACTTATTACAGAACCCATCTGGCAATGCTTAATCAAATTGGATCGCTGGCAAATTTGCTTGAAAGCAAAACAATAAACATTGGAGTGCAAACTTTGAGGAGTCTCTGTATCACAAAGCAGTTTGGCTGTGACGAGGAACATGCTCTGCTGCCTGATAGCTTCGGGCTGACCCGAGTTCTTGACGGAAACGAAGTTATCTAAAATGCAACAGTTGATATTTCTCCCTTAAAAGCAGTTATGTTTTGGCTAACATGCCTGTACTTATTTGTCATTCCTGTTAACGTGGCTTCTCAGGCACACACATGTACGTGCCCGTTGCATAAAGCAGAGCGGTTGCCGTACAGTGGTGGAACAGGCTTCGTTTAGTCTCCTTCCCGCACGCTGAGCCGCCTTATGCCTGCGTGGAATTTCTTACCGAATCAAATCGCTGTGGGGACGCCGCACCTTACAGCTGGAGACTTCTTAGCATGTTATGCACAGAAAGGAATCTTATCACACACAAAACTGCCCACAAGTACACGAACAGTTGAGAACATTGGCTTTTTTTATCAAGTACTGTTTTCTAGAAGGTATATTAATAGATATATTGATAGATAGCTTTGCATGTTTTCTTGCAGGATTATTCCAGCCTTCCATTTAGATACAAATTCAGTGTTTCTGTGTGTTTAAACTTGACACGGGATTGTACGAATGCATGTTGAATGAAGTTAATATTGCCAGTTTAAACAGACAGATTTTTTTCTTTAATGAATTAAGCAGTATTCTGTTCTTCTACTGAACAAATCAAACTTTAAGACTGGAAACGAACATGTGCCTTAGTGAAATGATGTCCCCCTGTAAAGCCAACATAATTAAGAGTAAATCCTAGCTCTTCGCTATACAAATAAATATGTCACACTTAATACAGAGAGCAGTAAATATTAAAAACTAACCTTTTGTCAGCAGACTAGTAGCAGGTACTGCAGTTGAGATGTGCTTCAGTGAAGTGATCTGAATTGGTCTGACACATTGCATTTTGTCTTCAAGCACCACACCCTCATCTGGAAGTTAGTTGCACTTTCATTTTGACTTGCTAGTTTGAAAAAAAATAAAAATAAAAATCCTGCTTTCCTGGAAGCTTCTCGTGATGAATATGTATGTTTCCTACGTTCCTTCATCTTCCAACCAGGATGCCAGTGTTCTTTGGAAGGTCAAGACTTTCTTACTATTTCACTGTTGGGTTTGGTTGGTTTATTCCTGGAAGTCCAAATGTGGGGTTTTTACATAGTTAAAAGGTTTCTATGAAATCACACATTAAAAATTTGAAAAGGAGAGAAAGAGGGAGAGGTCTGTCTGGGATAGAGTTACCTGTAGGGCATCACTATATTCTTTCCTCTGGACACTATTGTGCTTTTGATGGCTGCCTACACAAGGTTTTAAGGGATTCTTATATTCCTTAAAGTATGGGGATAAAGTATATCTCCAAAAAGTAACTCTTCAGGGGATACGATAGAAAGATGAGTTTGTGTTCTGTAAGAGGTTGCTCTTTCAGTATGTGATATTGAACAAAACCAGGAAGATGATAGGGAAAAGATGTGAAAGCAAGTGGTAAATTTGTCAACCAGAGTATAATCAGATAGTTCTGCACCCTGGGGGAGAGTTCTCAGGGACTTGAATGTTACCAGTCAGACTCATGATGAAGATAATATTTCTACAGAAACCCCAAGCTGGGAAGAGACTGTAGAAGAAAAAGAAAAAGATGCTATTCAGTCCATGAGGTTTCTTCCACTTGCCGTGTGCTGTCTGCATTATAGGGAGTCAAAACTTTTACCGGAAAGAGAAGGTGGAGAAGTTCTGCAGTTTACATGCAGACATTAATATTTCTGCACTGAGGCATGGACTTAGATGTGCTAAGAATTCCTAAAATGATTGGATCTTGCTTAAATTTCCACAGTCTTTACCGCTTCAAATTGGTCTCTTGTGGAAAAGTACTTTGTGCAGAGTATCAGGAGCCTTCCATGGTCTTCCAGAGCTTTTATTTTGTTTGAATGATCCTGTGTCCTGTATCAGTCTAATGGGTTTCAGTAAATGCAATCTTGATGCCGAGCAACAGAGAGAGATTTTGAGCAGACCAGAGGTCAGGTTTTGTTTTTTGGCACACTGACTAAATTGATGCACCTGCCACAGATGGATTAGCCATCTGGCTGTGCTTCAACTATTTTGGAATACATGAGGGGGGGGAGGGGGCTAAGAATGTAATGGGTAGATGTTTTCCATATGCTTCTACCCTCATTTGCATTCACAACGAGAAAGAAAAAAAGGTTGAGGGAGGAATTGGAGTCTAGAGAGAGAGTGCTGCAATATTTGTGCATATTTCTGTGATGTTTTCATCTGGAGTTATCACATTACTTCACTGCTGTTCTTCACAGTGGCAGATAAAACATTTGGGTTGCTTCCAGCATGTTTACTTCTTGCAAGTCCTGCTGTCGCTTAGAGGCCTGAGCTATATCTCTTTTAAAGGAGCGAATCTCTCAGTTCTGAGTGGGTTTTGTCTCAATAATGGTCCCTAACAAGGTAGAATAATGAGGGTAGAACTGAGAAGGCTCCCAGGGGAATATCTCTGCGTTGCCTGCAGAAAAGATGGTTGTGTTACCGGTCCGTAAGAGGTCCTGTGGGCAGGCTGTAGGAAGGCAGTTCATGTAAATCCTGTGCTGTTCTTTGCGGTATCTCAGCTCCTCGTAGCTTTGCAGGGTGTGAGAAGGACAGAACCTTCTAGCCAGGGTATAGAAATAATACTGTCGTGTAATACTAGATCTGGTATGGCCCTATAGGCTCAAAAGTAACAAAAAATATTTAATAAGTAAAAGTGAATGCAAAATGACAATGGGTTTTGTTTAACTAAGAATCACAGAATGTTAAGGGTTGGAAGGGACCTCTAGAGATCATCTGGTCCAACCCCCCTGCCAGAGCAGGTCCACCTACAGCAGGTTGCACAGGATGGTGTCCAGGCGGGTTTTGAATGTCTCCAGTGTCGGAGACTCCACCACCTCTCTGGGCAGCCTGTTCCAGGGCTCTGCCACCCTCAAAGTCAAGAAGTTCCTCCTCGTGTTCAGATGGAACTTCCTATATTTGAATTTATACCCATTGCCCCTTGTCCTGTCACTGGGCACCACTGAAAAAAGACTGGCCCCCTCCTCCTGGCCCCCTCCCTTTAAGTATTTGTAAACACTGATGAGATCAAGAAGCGCTTGTGACTGTAAAAGTGGAACGAAGGTGAAGGGAAAAAAACATTCCTACATGTTGTTGAGAGCAGCTGTTCTCACTGGCACCGTCTGAGAGCGTGGGCTCTCGCTGGGAATGACTGGCAGCCGCGTTCAGTCAGGATGGTGTAGCCCTTCCTGATTAGCTGCAGAACCCCGGCATTGTCTCTGTCTTTACTGGTTGTAGCCAATTTGCTTGCAGCTACATCATAAGCTTTACCGTATGTGAACCAGATGCCCAGCAGGGTTAGCTGGAGAGGATGAGATAAAACTATGGAATACATTGCGCTAGTGGATAGAAATTGCTGCAAGGTCTTGCGGGGGGGGTCCCCTTTTCTCCATTAGAAGATCCCCATGTTACAGCAATCAATACCACGCTGCCATCCAACCTACTCAGTCCAGTTTCTCCTTGTAGGAGAGTCCAGAACATGTGTTTATCAGTGCCTTTCTAGGAAGCTGCCGAGTCTGTAATGTCACCGCAGGCCCCTGATCTTTAGCAGAGAGAGGTAACGCATCGGTGTTCCCTCTTGCTGGTGCAGCAGCCAACATGGCCAGAGTCGTAGGTATCCTGGGCATTCAAGCAGTAGATTATCCCACCTTAGTCATCTGAGCCAAAAATCTGAAGACTGGGCGCTGAAAAATAGGTAACTAGATTGCAAGGATTAAGTGCTCTTGGCTTCTGAAACCAGGTTATGCGGCAGCTTCTTTTAAGTAAAGGTTGTACCGTCTGTGTCTGTGCCACAGTTAGTACCCGCCACCAGAAAGAACCTGTATAAGTTGACTGTGTGAAGGTCAGTGATCTTAAGCACGTTACACTCCCTGACAGCAAAGATCAGGCTTCTAATAGGATTGTGATCAACCCGCTAAGCACATTTTAAAATGTCGTTGTCTTTGCCTATGTGAGTGCCACAAAGAGTTAAAAAATACAATACATTAGTGAAACTTACGGTGTTTCCCAATGTAGCAGCATTGTGGTTGAAAAGTTTTGGATACGTTGTGCAGGTGTATACATGAAAAAGCCTATTAAAAAGCTTAGCAATATGGAAATATACTTAAAACAGACCTTCTAAAAATCTCTACTGTTTGTTCAATTGTGAGTTTCCCACAAAACTACTTCTAAATCCTGCCAAAATGACAGACTTCTCTGACTCTTCCTCCCATCCTCCAGCAGCTTCTTTGAATTCTGTAAGTAATGTAAAAATGCTATTTAGAAATGAGGGATTTATTCCATCCAGGTGGTCTGCATTTCTTCCAAAGCTCTGGAGTCTTTTAGAATCTTGCATTAGACCGGAACTTCTTTCTGGCATTTATGGGTCAAAGTTGATAATTTGTTTTGGGTTTTCAGAACTTCAGACTCTAAGGAGCGGAAAGGCCAGGAATCTGCCTTCCGTTGCTGTGTTCGGATGGAAAAAAGTACATATGAAATGGAGATATTAATTTGCCTTCCAGAAACTTGTACTAATGATTTAGAGCATCTAATCAGATGTCTGGTTCTCAGTGAACTCCTCACTAAGTTCAATATGAAAACTACGTCTGATTTTTTTTCATGGTGAAATTTGATGTTTTTTGTAGCAGGAATGTGGCTTGAGGGTTGTTTACAAAGCAGTTTTTGTAGAGATTCCAGAAAGCTGCAATATATTTCGTTGTAAACCTCACTTCAAGAAAAATGTGGTTTAGAAAATACCACTCATGCAATTCTTTACCTTCTGTGGAAGAGTCAAATACCCTTTAAGAGTAAAGCATTTCTCTTCTCAGGGTAGTACATTGCAAAGCATATGTTGTGTGTTATTTCGGGGTTGGTCACCCACTTGTTGCAGTTGCCCACAAATGAGCCAACTGTTTGAGATCTACCTTTTTTCTTTTTTTTTTTCTTTTTTTTGTCTTTTCTCCAAGCTGGTTTCCTCCACCCTCGCCGCGGTTTTCGCTCAGATATTTTACCTCATTAGCATTGTACAGCTTGCGGGCCATAAATATAACCCCAGTTTGAAAACAATGGATGAACAGCATATTACAAAGTAAACAGCCAGCAGTCTGGCCCTCAAAATAGGCAGTGTTTAGCAGGAGGAGATAAATCTCTCTCCCACTTCCCGGCCGTCACGGTTGCTGTTCTTAGGAGGAAGTCGCTCAGCTCGAAGCCAGGTGGTTGTATTGTCTTGACCAGAGGCTCCCAAACCTCAGGATAACAGCTGCCAGAGAAGTTAAAAAGTCATCTTGGTTTCTGACCTCAAATCAAACTGAGTTGATAGAGATCAAATCTTGAATTAAATCTCTGTGAAGCTTGTCTTCTGCGTTGAGATAGCAATAAAAATTTTACTGATCGTTGCCTACGTCAGGTATAATCCTGCTGCCTTTTCCCTAGGTTTGTTGTCTGTGTGAGGCTCTGAAAGGAATGAGAGCATGCTTTGGTACTAAGAAACCTCTAAAGAAAAAGATAGTGAGGATTAAGGCTCTGAGAAATAAGATGCCATTTTAATTAATGGTAGAATCTTCTTTAGGACCTGGCCATTAAAATGCTGGCTTTATGCTACAAAGACACTTCCCGATTAATGTCATCAATGGCTTGAAAAGCTAGCAGATTATTTTTGGGTAAGGATTTCCACTTGGATCTTTCTTTGACAAGCAAACGAGTCATTTGCATAAAGGGAGGAAAAACCTTCATTCTAGGGAAGTTACGCTGAAGTAAAGCGTAACAAAGTAAAGCAGCAAAGTCACGGTAGCCCTTTGATAGCCTTATTTGAGTAATTTGGTTTTAATGTGCTTGGCATTTCATTCCCACATAGACCCTCCAGTCTTTATAGTTTTGCTTTTGAAATGGCAGGATCTTACCTTCAGGTGTGCATTTGTATTGCACTTATTTGCTTAGCTGTGATGGAGACAGAAGTAATTAGATTCCATTTCAAGTACCTTCTTGTTCTCTTTTCATAGGAACAGATAATGGAGCTGGATCCGGGAGGGTTTGGATGTTTGGCTTTTCATTGTTCGCTTGCCCATAAGTCAACTCCCTTTTACATGTTAAGCAATGAGACATATTTTGTTTCAGTCTGATTACTCAGAAACAGAAGTAGATTGTATGCTTTTGCTCCTCTATCACGAAAGGAACAGAGTAAGATTTATTTGTATAAAACTTCATTTGATTCTACATGGAGATTTATGTATTGAAACCCCTTGTTGTGTTTGTGACATTTTTAAGGTGCTGGGAACCCAAACTGCAAAGTTGCAATCGTAATGGGCAAAACTAAAAGCTCCTCAGCATCCAGGTAAGGATTCCTAGGAGATTCGAAGAGTTACCTAAAACTTGTTTCCTGCAGGAGTCACCGTTTACAAAAATTTTGTTACGTGAAATGCCATTTTTTGCCTTGATCAGCTGCGTGCGCTCATGAATTATAGGGGAGTTTTAAACCTACGTGTGTGTCCACTCAGAGAAAAATGTTGCTGACCAAGCTCCTGTTCTGCTGTCAGCTACCGGTAACTGAAGCTTTCCAACCTTTTCAGCCACCAGCTTGCATGCACATGCTTCCCCCACCTCCGTTGCACTACCTCTAGTGTTCGAGCAGCTGTGGGATGAATTGGATCTGGAAATTTTGGGGGGGTTCACTAACTTTGTCTCGCTCCCGTTAGTTTTCGTCTGCATCAGTTGTTCAACCAACAACTGTCTCCAGCTTACCATTTATTTCATAAGTAGAGTGTCTAAAACAACGAGCAAGAGTTGCTTGCTTAAATGCTAATAAAAACAAAGCGTTTCAGAGCTTCCCTGAACAGAATGAGTACAAATGGCACGTCAGAGACTTGAAGTTATCTATGAAGTTTTTCACGAAGTTATGAGCGGGTATAGAAAGTAAAGTGTGAAACATGAGGTGTTTGTTATGTGAAGTGGTGTGAGCAGAGAGCACTGCACGTCTTCAATCAGGCCTATTCATTCCATTCCTGTATGTGTAAATATTATACTTCTTGTTTAAAATAAATACGTCATTCAATTCTTAGTGCCAAACTAAAATTACCTTTTGCAAAAAGTCCTGCAAGTGATGAATAAAATGCTTTGCGACCGATTCCATTAAAATCACACGGCTTGCAATACAAGAATTGGAACATCTATATCTTTTTAAGTCGGAGTTTAGCCCAAATTCCACTGATTATCTTAACTTTTTAGATTTGGCTGGGTTCCACTGAGGAGTGGGCAGTACCTTGCTTGCACCGTACGGGATGGTTTGTGCGACGTCCGTACAGACAGTGGCATCTGTTGGGCTCTTCGAAGCTGAACGGCAGTTGATGGGAGGGGATTACGTGCTACCGCGCTTGCTAGAACTGGAGACTGAATTCAAGGACATTGCCTCCAGTTCTGCGCGACTGCTAACTGACCTTAAATATTCCAAAGGAATTTAAACACGGGGATTCTTTTGCTAAACTAGAGGCAAGCCAAGATGATAACAATGATAAACATGTTTTGAGAACAAAAAAGAAAAATGCGGCGGTGGGGGGGGTTGAGGGGAGGAAATGGACTGGGTGACAGAGGAATGCTTGCACAGAAGTAGTAGTTTTTCGGTTGTGGTGCCTTAGATGCCAGTATTACATTTTGACTCGTTGACAAGCGATTCAGCAATTCACAAGAGCGTTGGAAGGATGCGTGCCACACTGCACGCCAGCAGGATGGCTGCGGTTGGTGTAGGTAAATCTCAACATTGGCTTTACACGAATGTTAAATTGAAGATAGAAAATAAAAAAAGGTGGAGGGAGGGGACGGAAGGGAAGCTCAAAGTTAATCCTAACTTGTGCGTTTTGTCTCGATCAGGTACGAGCAGCACAGCATGATTATTGTTCCCATGGACACTCCAGGGCTGAAGTTGATAAGACCTCTCTCAGTGTTTGGTTACCTGGGTAGGTGGTGATGTTTATCAGCTGTGTATTAAATTTGTGAGCAGTCTCAGAAGCTGCACTAATACTAATAAATATTGTATATGAAATAAATTGTTAAAATGCATATATGGAAAAAGGGTTCAAAATTGAAGGCCTGTATTTTTATCTTCCTTCGTTTTACCCCGCTTTTGTGTTTTCTCTATTCCTGTAGATGAGATCCACGGAGGACATTTTGAGATACACTTTAATGATGTGCGAGTACCTGTCTCCAATATAATATTGGGTGAGTTTTTGTATTAATTCCTTTTTAACACATGCAGCAATGAGCTAAGTTTGACACGGTGGCTTATTTTATCAGTCACCATGTTACTGTAAACAGCTACGGTCAGTTGAGCCAGGGTCTCAAACACATGTGAGGGGGAGCCCACTTTTCCTGTAGCCATCTGCCTCCTGCTTGAATGTAACTTGGTTAGAGTGGGAAGGTGATGGAAGGAAACGAGGCAGCTGTAGCCGTCATGTGAAAATCACTTCCTGGAAGCAGAGCAAAGCAGAAAGTGCCAGTGGTGTTCTTGCCCCAAAACGGGTTCTCATAGACTTTACAGACTTTTTAAAAAGCACATTCTGCTGTAGCACATAGCCATCCGAGCCTCGGTGCTGGCAGACTTAGCAGAACTGGGGGGAAGAAAAAAAAAAAGGGGGGGAAAAAGAAAGAAAGAAGAAAGAACAGGCCAGCACTGTGACCTTCTTGCAGGGAGAACTTTGCCCTACTTCTCTTCCTTACTATAAATCCTGATTTCTTCTATTTCTTCTCTGCTACTTTTAGTTTGCTGGCAAAGCTTTCTCTCTTGAGTAGCCCTACGACCTGGAAACCTGAAAGTCTTCCCCCAGATTCTCATAGCAAATCTCACAGATGTGTATTTCAGTGTAAGGTTAACAACATTTAAATTACATCAGGTAAATCAAACCCTCTCATAAACCACGCGAGAGCGTGCTTTGTGCTGTAAGTATTATTAACAGTGTGTCAGCATAGATCCAGTTGGAATACACAAGCAACAGTTCTGCAAAATAAACTCTTCAGAAGGTTGCTCCTAGCTCTGGTGCTCTGAGGCCACTTGTGTCGTTCCAAGAGGGAATTAAGGAATCTTCGTGTGCCTGTTTTTCTTTCCAACCAGGTGAGGGCAGGGGGTTTGAGATAGCTCAAGGTCGGCTCGGGCCAGGCCGAATTCATCACTGCATGAGGTCCCTCGGTGCCGCTGAAACCGCTCTACAGATAATGTGCCAGCGCGCAGCGCAGCGGGAGACTTTCGGGAAGAAACTGTATCGCCACGTAAGTGTGTTCCCTCTTTGTCTCAGTTCACATGCTCCACACGTCACCCTTTGGTTTGCCCACACAGAACCTTGCGCCACTAATAACGGACACTGCAGTAGGTGTGCCCTAACCTTGAATTCCTATTCATCGTGCCTCAGGTGGCAAGGGAAAAAAAAAAAAAAAATCACATTGTGCGGCTCCCATTTTTCACTACAGGATTAGTTTATTTTTTTTCCTTTGAGGTGAATTGGAGAGCCTGTGCTGCATTTGAATACGGATTTTGACATTGTGATTTTTCTCTGCTTTCACTGATCCCTTTAGACAGGTATTTTTTCAGGCAGACAGCTTATGTTTCTGTAGTTACAATCTGAATTCACCATTTTTGTGTATCCAGTTTGTCACCTAGACGTTTCTGTTCGTGATTACCTGAGGCACTCAAGGATCTAAATTTGACTAAAAAAATTACACTTCTCTGATCAATAATCAGTACTTACTTAGGAAAGTACTGACCAAACCAAGGCCTTATTGGGGTTTTTCGTCTTATCTTGTTCTGGAATTGAAATACTGTTTTGTGAAAGAGAACCTCACCAGACTAATAAAAAGATGACAGTCTGTCTGCTTTTTATAGGAACCATCAGCATTTAGTACTTGACCTATCACATTTCAAGTGTTCCTTAGTCTTATCCAACAGAGGGGATGACTTTATTGGAAAAAACAAGTAAAAGCAATGGAAAAAAGAAACTGAATTAGTGTCTGGCACACGTTATAGAAAATTGCTTGTACAGATCCAGAGGGAATAATCTTACATATCCATTTTCCAGTCACATCATTGCCAAACTTCCATTCAGGACCATAACCTAGAATTGATGAGTTGTATGAGGCGCACGCTATTTCTCAGAAGCTCGTTAAGGTAAAAGCATAGTTTGATGATGCCCCAGGCAAGAGCTGATGGGGGGGCAGGTTTGTCACAGCTCAGGGATAGGTAAGGAAGAGGGGAGGCTGGTGGCTGACCCTCGCCACCACCACCCACATGGCGGGTAGTCACACCCCTGGGAGCTGCGGGTGGAAGCGGCACCTCTGGACACCTCCACCCTCCACCCGGGCTCAGACCACCTTTGCTGGCATCAGCTAAGTGAGTGTTCCACGTTTGCTCGTTCCATGGCTACGGCACCCACGCCCGATGCTGGCTCAGCCTCCAAACAGCTTTACAAGCATCACATGAACATATTTTTTTTCTCTGCTGGGGTATGTTGGCTGCAGAGGGAAATCAGCTAAGAGGAGGAGGGAAGGGCTGCCAAGACCGTTAACTTCATTTGGATCAAGGGAGCCCCTAATTTATCATCAATGAGAACAGACGTTTGCAGCAGGCACCACCCTGCAGCTGCGTGCCTGGGTGCGTAACACACCGCCACCAGCAGTTTAAGAAATACAGAACCAATTCTTCTCTTCTTTCACCCCCGCAATTTCGTATACTGGGGCGTGTTACACAGAGAGAAGGTGGGTAAAGGAGAGCGGGGAGTACAACCCAGCCTTTGAAGGGCTTCAGGAAAATGGTCTGACAAGAAAAGGAGAGTTTTTCCCCTTTTCCTGTTTCCCAACAGGAAAAGAACTGCTTTATCTTCAGTACTTCTGTCAGTCAAGTGTTTTCTTTCCTTTTTTTCCCCCTCATCCCACATGCATCAAAAACTAGCTTTAATTTGCACAAGGGTGTCTCCAGTGACCGGACGCCATTTGCTGAGGAACAGGGTCACCTTCCTTGGGGCAGGTTTACCCGGAGCGGGCAGCCAGCATGAACTGACCTTTCTGCTTCTTGACTTTGGTTTCCGCAGGAGGTTGTTGCCCACTGGATCGCTGAATGCCGCCTTGGCGTAGAACAGGCTCGACTGCTCACGCTAAAAACAGCCCGCAAGATTGACATGTCAGGCAACAGAAATGCAAGAAAAGAGGTAAATTATTTTTTTTTGGCAGTGCAATACCTGTGCATTCAACTGGTTGAAATATAAGCTAAAATACATTGCTAAAAGTTATCCTTTTAATCCTAGAGCATAACTTCATGTTGAAAATAGATGGCCTTAAGATGTGCTTTTGGTTGTCAGGAGGTGGGGAAGTGCTCTCAGTTAAAAGCTCCGAGATCAATCCGATAAAGTATTTAAAAATTAAAGAAGTTCACGTGTTGCTCATTTGTCTCAACGCAATGAGATAGTTTTGGGTGTCTGTCTCTCCTGGAAACCTCGCCCAGGGAACAGGAACAGCAGAATTCTCACCCAATTCAAAGCAGAAGGAATGTGCTGTTAGCTACCGGTCCTCAGTAGAACTGCTGGATAACTATTTTTAGGTGCTTATGAAACTATTCCTGGTAATGCGAGTTCTCTTCCAACTACAGGTAGCCATGACCAAAGTGGTTGTCCCTCGAGCTGTGCTTAAAGTGATTGACTGTGCCATCCAAGTGTGTGGTGGAGCTGGAGTTTCCCAGGATTTCCCTTTGGCTTTTATGTGAGTAAAGGGAGACCTGGCCGTAAATTTTAAGTCGTCTTTTTAAGGGAATTTTATGACACCAATATATGCTGTTTCACCTCAGATAGCTCAAAATAATGGTCCATATGCCTTTAAGCTATAAAACTTAAAACAATTGCTTTTATAATTCAATTCCACTGCAATTGCATCGCTTTAGCAATACCAAAAAAACCCACAAGCCAAAAACCACAAAAACCTGGCACTGGACGTAAAATAGTTCTTATCAGCAGCACAGAGAATGCGTTTCTAAAGGTCAAGCTTATCCCTTATGGTCTTCCGAAATTCCAGCCTGTGCATCTCAGTGCTGCCAGAACAATTTTGCTGCAGTTTCCGCTGTGTAATCGCTCTTTTCAAAGAGACTATTGTTAAAAGGACAGTTATATCCAAAATAGCGCAGAGAACTCCTGTGGTCAGACTGGCTGCTCTCACCGGATTAGAAATCTCCCCTTAACTCGGCTCTTCTGACGCAGGTTTGCTTTTATCCGGACCTTGCGCCTGGCAGACGGGCCCGATGAAGTTCATCTCTCAACAATCGCAAGGTGGGAACTGCTTGATCAGTCGAAGAAGCTAACTGCAAAAATCTAAGGTCAGCATAAAGCCACCTCAAACGGATGGAAGATTTAGGAAAGATGTTGTTCAGTGCAATAACACTTAAGGTAAAATGGGATAAATACAAAAATGTGATTCTAGCTTGAAGCAAGACATATTCTCTCAACTTTTAATTATTACATTTCATCAGAAGCTTGCTTTTAAAAATTTGCAGAATGCCATGTAAATACCAGAATTTGTCTGGGTTCTTCATAACACTAAATAAAATCTATTTTCTAACAGGCCTAAAGTGCCTTATTTGCTCTGAGCCAAAGCCCTCTTTATCATTTCGTTGTAGGCAAAGCAGTTTTGCCTCAGCAGTTTCGCCCAATTTAGTTTATTGCAAGCTAGGATAAACTTTTAATTATTGGTTAAATGACAATTTAAAACTTACAGTAATGCCTTTCTTATCCCTTTCCAAAGCTTAACTGCATCCAACCCTCTCTCCTCCCCAGTTCCTGCTCTCAGCTGCCCTCCTTGTCACTAACACTGCCCTGTCTTCCCCTCCCCTCCCAGGGCAGCACAGGAGGCTGGGGTCAGCCTGTAGCGCTTTGTCTGCTACTCCTTGCTTCCAGCTCCTCACTTTGTTTCTCCGGGTGCATCTCCTCCCAGCTTTCCTTAGCTTTTCCTTTTTGTCTGCCCTTGCATCTTTCCTTCTGTGTCTCCTTTTACACATTCTCACAAGCCTCCTCCCATCTCCTGGCCTCAGTTGCTCCCACCCTTTCCTAAGTATGTCTAACATGGGAGGTGGCACCTTCTCTTCTGAGGGGCTGAAGCCTTGGCTGGAACCAGCTGTGATGACAAAGGGCCAGCAGTTCCTGGCCTCCTCTGCTACCCAAACAGGCTCTGCCATTTGTGCCCATGACACCTTTGTGAAGTTCTCGCAGGTCGGAACTCCACAGCTCTGCTTCTATAACAATCCTCTTCAACATCACTCACTCGCAAGAGAACTTGCTCATAACAAGTAGCGGAACCAGGGAGACCATGGCATACCGCGCCGGGGGTAGTTCTTCCTCCTAGGAAGTTAGGACAATCACTTTTCAACTCCCATAGGGTTGATCAACAGTTAACTTAAGGATACCAGTGTTTACTTTCCACATGAACAAACCAACCGCGTTAGCGTAGTGTTGGAGCTCGGAGAGAAGACGCCCTGTTTGGCTTAAGTCTTCAGGATGAGGCGGCAGCCAGTTCTGGCCTGGAGCCCACAGCCGAGCCCTCACCTGAAGGCTGGTCCAACAAAGGCTGCCAAAAATCAGTCAGGGTGGTACGGTACCTGGAAGTGGAAGCTTTCTGCAAATAAAATTTCTTACCTTGTACCACCTCATTATACCTTAAAAAAAAAAGATTATAATCTCTCTCTCGAAAGCAATAATAATTGTTTATACTTCCATCCATCTCAGTTTCCTCTTGCTTCCCTGCCAAGAATGCTTCCGAGGAAGTTGAGAGTGTCAGCAAGTCAGTGGGTGAAGCGCATTTCAAACGCAGGACAACCTGTGCTGTACCCACTGCCTGGGGTTTCGGAGTTCTGCTCCAGGCTCTCGAAAGCTGCATGACATGTTCTTCCAAGCAAGAAAGCCCAGCAACCCTCATTAGCCACACTCAAATTAAGGTCTCTGACCCCCCCTCATTTCCCACACCTTCAAAGAACAGCTACAGAAGAACACCACCTTTATCTCATTAACAAGGCTCTTAATTCCCTTTATTTTAAAATTTTATGTACATATGAATGATCTGTATAATGTACACTCAATATAGAAAGTTTTTATATACTGAATAATGTATAGAACATTTCACAATTACACTAATTTCTTACATAACATATCAACTTTAAGGGTTTGTTTTTTTTTTTTTGCTGAAGCTTTGTCAATTTGGTCAAGCCAGTTACACATACGAATGTCTAATGCTGTTTGATCTCAGGAAGAAGATAATGTTAATGATTAAGGACATCAGTGAAGTGGTGCAGGGACAAACCCTTTGCAAGTCATGTTCGATGGGAGTGATCACATCAGACTGGGAAAAGAAGGGATACCCTTTCAGGGGGAAGTCGGTGAGGTCCAAGTGATTTTAGCCCAATTCCTCTAGACTGTAGCTCAACTCCAGTCATGCTAATTCACAAAATATAAAAACTAGGAAAGTTTGATTCACAGTCTTGTAAACAAATATAAAGGAACAAAATGTGCTTATGTACAACAAGAAAAAAATTCTTGTGTACCCATTTCAGCTGATCCACAGAGTGCTTTTCTTGTGTTACAGTGTGATAGTTAGAATCACTGACTTTTTCCTAAAAAAAAAAAAAACCCAAAACAAAAAACCCCAACAGTCATAGAAAAAGGAATAACACTGTCATTAAACACTTGGAAAGGCAGTAAGTTCACTTCAATGTGTTGGAGGAAAGTGCTGTTCCTCGTCACTGGCCAGTCTGCCTTTCTGCCTCTTTCACAAGAATTTCCAGTCCTTAGCTGACATCTCCCACTTCGTTGTCTACCGGGGGTGGTACGTTGGGCATTACAGATGATGTCGTCCCTGCAGTAAGGTAACCAGCAACTCCAGGGCCTTTGGGGAAGGAAACAGAATATTGGCGATTAGTTTGGATTCTGAAGAGCTATCAAACAGCTTATTCCCTCTGGTAACACTCAAATACATCATCCAAATCAACCAGACACCTTTAAAAAAAAAAAACCAAAACCCAAACATTTAAGAGTTTTCATTTAGATTCTTTGGAATCTAGGAACACTAGGATTTAAGGCATCTTAATCCACTAAGTGGAGTTGCTTGGGGAGGAGACCAGTCTCGTACTTGCTCAGCATTTTTTATTCTGATGCACTAAGTAAGTTACAAAAGAACCCCAACCACCAGCATTATCCATCTTGCCTTCCACTATGGAAGTGGCAGCAAAGAGGGAGTGCTCTTCCTCTGTGAAGGAAAGGACCTGCTGCTGAAAAGCAGCAAGTTCCGACATGCGTTCCGCTACTGGGCTCCACACATCTACGCTTTCAGTGTCACAAAGGTTTTCCCAGGAAAAGGAAACTCAGTGGGCTGCCACGGGGACAAGCAGAACTGCCTTACGCTTGTCTAGGCAGCTCTTTGTGCCTTCAGTTAGACAAGAGTAACAGCGTCCTCGCGGTACACGAGCCCCGTATCGGAGATCGAGACACATCTCAGTGTCCATTACTATAGGGGCAACCAGTTTTGCACTGCAGACAAAGCCCCTCTCTCCTTCAAAGCCCGGAGTTTAAATTTAGTCATACAGAAACTTTCAACAAACGCAGTAAAACCTCATGTCGTGGCACGAGGCGATACAATAGCAGCTCTTTTCAGGTTAATGATTGTAGGAAACTGCCAACCCTCAACATCTTCCTGCATCAATACAGCCATCAACTTGGTATTAAACCTTCAGCCTACGGTGCTTATCTCCAATGCGGTGAGTCCTGCTGCATCCTTTACTCTCCCTCCCTTAAGTCATCCTCACTAGTTTCTCCTAAATTTATCATCCCTTCATATCCCACCCTCCCTTCTCGCACTACAGCCTGGAGCCAGAACATCAGGGCACGGTTTGTCTCCTTGCAAAGAGTCCTACGCTACTACTGCGAGCAGGAGAGCAAAGCAAGTGGTGCCTGTGGTAAAAAGAGCTGCCTGGCTTCAGAAGGGGACTTGTTTTTTGCCAGCCCATTGGTGGCCCCCACCAAGAGCCAGATGCACATTTACATGTCCTAGTGCAAAAATTCCACTAGTTCTCTTGTCCCTCAAGCTTTTCCATTCCGGAGGATTCCTAACACACTTCAGAAGTTGAGTTCATCTGTAGTACCAGCAGGAGTATGAGCTAATGCAGTTAGTCTTCTGCTGCTGCGCGCTTGAAGTTTAATCGGTGTTTTGCAGGTTGGGACCACACATTTGTTACAGTTCTGTGACATGCATCTGTTACGGGGAACGCAGCAAGTGCAGCGTGCATTTCGCAAGATGGTATCTACCTGCTTTAGAGAGCTACACAGAAGTTAGCAAGCTGCCTGGCAGAGCAGATCTAAAGCCCACTTCTCAGGTGAAGGGGACTGCTGCCAGTTAGAAGGGAAGGAGAAGAGACACCTGAGGGAAGAGAAATAAGCAAGGGAAGTTTCAAGGGAAGTGCAAATAGCAAAGCAATTCAAAGCAAGAGATAAGGCAGAATAAGAGATAAGGCAGGTTAAAAACAAAGCTTGTCGTTTGCTTTCCATCTACACTGTGCATTTGTACAGCATCTTCATTCTACATTTGCAAGCACCTAAACATTAGGCAACTGAAATGCAGCACAAGCCTTAAGGCAATCGCATAGCTGTTTTGCCCCTGTCTCAAGCCTTAGTCTGCTATAGTTTCAGTTCTTAGCCAGTAATCAGCCAGCATTTATTTGCTATTTCTAATTTAGAGTATTTAAAAAATACCAAGGAAGTTTGGTACTAATTGAATCAAGCGTTCTTTGTCACAGTGGCATTAAACAGTGCAATAAACAGAAGACCCCTGTTCAGAGCTAAAGCACAATGCATCAAGTGTTGCAATATCCTTACTCTCAAAACATTAAACATCTGCTTCTAGAATGTCTAATTCCTGACTTGAAAGGCTCTTGCTTCATTTCCTCTAAATACATGCCAGTCTCTTGCAAGAAAAACCGTCTTGTCTATACGACCATCGGATTTATACCTCGTTAATGCAGTTCTGTTCAAAAGCTTTACCAAGATTCCTGTATTGGGTTAGATGAGGAAGCTCCAGACAGCACATGGAAGTGTTCATACTGACTCATCACAAAGGGCTTTAAAACCTTACCTGGGAGGCTAAACTTTTAAGACCAAATGATCGTTCAGTTGATGGCTATTAAGGGCTCAGAATTTTGCATCACGTGTTGCTTTAGACAAATTTCGCTACAGTGTCATCACATAAAATATTTTCAGATACAGCAAGTAAGCTGTGAGAGCGAACCTTTGGGCTGTGACAGAGCAGAATGTCCTCATTAAAGATGTGTCTATCAAGCGTTGCCCATGAGTGGAGGAAGAACCAGAATTTGATTTGCTATCATGTAACTCCTCTAGGATTGTGTCTGCATTACCAGCAAGGAAGTTCACATTAGTTGCTATCATTTATGTGCACACAGCACACCCAGCTAGAACGCTCCTCTGCGCAGCTGGTGGGACTGAGGTGGCAGCCCTAGGGTGCCATTTCAGCCTTGGTGGCACCAGCAGGAGACTGAGCCAGGGTGCACCAGAGATGCACTCAAGTCTATGCCGCAAGCTCCAAGTACAGGCACGCAGCCGTTCCCACCAGAGAAGGGCCCTGCCAGTGCACCGAGTCTGACTGGAATGTGGCCTCACGCTCCAAGCTATTAACATTCCAACTGTTCCAACACTACAACTACACACCTAACACTAAAGCAGCATAATTCACATGCCACAATTAATAGAGACAGTCTGAGTGATTTTGGAGAAAATTTACTCTTCCTCCAACTTTAGTTCTGGAACCAATTGTTTTCCGAAGTAGACTGATCCTGAGAAAGCATGGAAAGTTACTGTCATTCATTAGTTCCGACTACCTCTCTGCTTTTATCACTACAGGATACTTGCAAAACTTGCCACTGTCCAGATTCCACTGCTCTCCTATTTTAGAATTAGGTACAGCAAAGACCATCCAGAGAAATACATTCTCAACCACAAAAAAAGTTTGGCTTTTGATCAGTGTTTAAAAAACTCACTGTATTTTTACAGCATTGAATGTTCAGACCACATGATGGCACTAGATCCTGAGGATAAACGCTATCTCCAGAGTGAAGTCTGACAATTAAATAACAGTTCAGTATGATTCAGGACATAAATAGGAAAGGGTTGCTAACCTGTGAGGTATCCTGCTGTTTGTGTCTCAGAAATGAACAAGTCATGTTTCTGATCCTTGAAGGCACTCCACACAGAAGAACGAGACAGAATTTCATTTACCTGCAGTATTTGAAGAGATTAACACAGTGAGCAAGCGACATTCGTAACGTTCTAGGGGAACAAACTCACTTTCTAGAGCCAAACCATTCTGAAGGGATTACCAGCTAGCATGGCAGTAGTTTAGGCTGCAACATGGAATCACACATTTCCAAGGAGACTGTAGCAACTGGCTTTTCTTTTGAATTGTGCAGCTGAACACATAATGCAGAAGGTTCGTAAGAGTCATTCAGCAGCGTGACTTTCTCTCTCATTCCCCAGTTAGGTGTCAAGGAAAACCAATCCTGCAAGCAGCCACTTGCCACACATCTGGAGCTCAGGTAGAACAGGAATTTCCCTTTACTACAGCAAGATAGGGAAGGAGGAAAGACCCATCCCTGGTTTCCCTCCTTTTGAGAAAGTTTTCAGTGCAAGGGTAAGAAAAAGGCACCAAGAACTAGCAGTTATTGGGACAAGTTTTACCAGTTTGAATATACATCCATAACACCACTACAGTTCTCTGCAACAGTATTTATCCAGGAAAAAAAAAAAAAAGCATTTGCATGTATAACAGATGTTCCCAAGAGTTGTCAGTAGAAGCCCATTGGCTTACAGAATGTTTCTGCACTTGGGATTTGTCTGTCTGTAGTGCTTTTCACATGCATTGAACCACTGACTTCTCCACAAGAAAGAGATGTTCCAACCCAGGACAATTTTATAGTTACAGGATGTTAACATTTTGGGTGGAATAATGCACATGACAGCCATAAGATCAAACAAGGGATGTTCAGAGTTTGATCTTCCAAGCGTACAAAGCCCAGTCAAGGACTTGTCAGGACTTACCTGTTCTCCGTACTGCAGGCTGCGAGACATGGATTTCAGAGTTTTAACAATCTGGGCTTTTGTTGCAGATGGGCTTTCCAGGTTCTCAAGACCAATACCTTCAAGCAGCTTTAGAAGGTAAGGGACCAAATCTGCTTTCAAAGCCTGCAAACATACCCAAATGAGTCATCTTAACATGGCCTAGGAAGTTCCATACAGATGTTTTGCATTACTAGCATTAGTGTGACCCAAAAGTACCAACAGATGTTACTAACTATATTTAGCTAGTCACTTTTTCCAGAGCTCTATGAATATACACAAGAGAAAATAAAAACACTGTCTAGCAGTTCTGCTCTGCCAAGGTGTAAACTCAGTTGAATTACCTGGTATTCCTGTGTTATGCCCCCCCCCGCCCTCAGCAGACACAAGCCAACACTATCCTATACATTAATCTTCAAGGCTCAGGTAGCATCCTTGAACAGGTCTGTGTTTTGGATCAAGGAGTGACTTCTGACTTCTCCAACATGGAAAGCACATTCATTAGATGGCTTCTGGGACATCCAAGTGTCCTCCTGGACACTTAAGTCAAACAGTACCTCTTCTTTGAAGGGCTCTGGTACCCAAATAGAAAAATACGACATTTTTACAGTCTGAGAACATACTACTTACTTGGGCTACTAAGTCATTTTGTTCCTTCTGAAACATTCGATTAAGTGCTTCACAGGCTACACCAATTACGTCCGATCTCTTTTTCATTCCATTCATGAGAGGGCTAATGGTCTCCAGTGATGCCATTGCTCGAACACAAAGCTACAGAGAGACAGGAACATCCGGAGTACTTTATTTTAAGCTAAGCTTGACGGTTTATGGCAGATGTGGTCAGCCAAGGTAAGTTTCTCGGTGTCTTTAATCTATCAGTTCTCCATTAATTATCTGTAAGTCCCTGCTCAAAATAATACAAATAACTCCAGTTATGCTTTTTTCTCCCCTTAAGCACTTAAATGATTCCGTACCTCATTGTCAGACAGTATGTGCATGACACGAATGGCACTTTTAGGAATGGCATTGTTCTTGTGATTCATAGCTTGGATTATCTTGTGAAGGTGACCAAGAGGAGGAACTTGATCAGCTAGCTGAGGCTGGGCACTGAACAGGCACACAGTTGCTGTGGTAATGGTTTCTAAAGTTTCCCCCTGCAGAAAACCAAAAACCAGCAGAAAATATAACTCAGTAAAGCCTTACGTATCACCATAATGGTAGCATTTCTCACTTGCTCTGCGTTATAGGGGTTTTTTTCCTTAACGCTTTTACCATGTTGCTTTGCTTTGAAACTGTTAAAACGAGAAGTTTAGAAGAATGATCAGCTCTAACAGCGGCAGACGTTTACTAGTTTCACAAACACAGATCACGTAGGAGTCTCTAAGCCCTGTTTCCAGTATCTAGAGAAGCCAGCGTGTGGCTGCAGCCTCTCCGTGCGCAGCAGCACATGTGGAAGCATGATAGCACAGATGTTTAAGGCTGACCACTGGAACGCCTTAACAGGTTCTGCACTCTGCGCAGCGGCACTCGCCACACTTGCTGTACTCTGCATGCCTCCGCAAACCGCTATCACATCTTTATAATAAAGATAACTTGCACATTGAGCAAAGCAGACAAGTGCCTACCTGCAAGTCTAACCCAGAATCTGACTGAACACTGTTTAAAATTCAGTTTTTAGTAGTGTCGTTAAGTTCCTGACTTGAACATTGTTCTCATTCAAACTGTAAGACATTGATTCTACTGCATTACACCAATCTTCAGGTGGCAGCCTTGTATAGGTCACATAATTTACACCAGAGTGGGAAGTTAATGTTGCAGAAAGACATTAGAAGTGTCAAGAGATGAAAATTTTCAGGCAGTGTAGAACAAGTGCCATTTTCTTAGGCTGGTCAGTCATGGAATAATTAAAGACACTTCATTTGCTGAGCCTCGTCTCCAGCACAAAAAAAGAAACTGCCTTTTAAAGCTAGTTCTGTGGCTTCAGGGACTTTAAAAGCACTGACTCATGTTCAGAAGTTGCCTAGACATATCTACGTGCTTTTACACAAGGTAAGAACGCAGACCAAAAAAAAAAATCATTTGTGTTGGGAAGATAGTGTGAGAATCTAAGTTAATCAGATACTAAAAGACAAATAGCTTAAGACTACTAAACAAATACAAAGAGCAGAATCAAAAAAGTCATCTTACATGGGGGTTATTTTTCTCCAGTAGTTCAGTAAACTTTTCCAACAGTGCAATGAGAAATTCTCTTGGTTTCCGTAAAACCCAGGCCGGCTGGGCAATAAAAATCCTTAGGAAGACTCCCCCCACTGAAAGTTCACCTTCTGCCTCACCATAGACCACAGCAAAATCTTCAGGCAGCTGTTGAATTGTAAAGTAGAAGGAGTTATTGGGAAGAGTATTTGCAAGAGCTGTAATTGTTTCTCTAACATCATGAGTTTAAGTGGTAAAGGTCACTGAGCTAACTGTGTTCTCCAAAACAGCTGTGCAACATCAACAAATGCTTCATCTTGAAGAAACATGGCCTAAGAAGCAAGAGTAGAAAGAACAGCGCAGGCAGGACTAACACAGTGGACTTTTCTTTCAAAGAACACAAGTAACTGAGTCTACAGTTATACTAGTGGTAAACACGAGTTCAAGAGAAGTACCAGCAACAAGGCTGATAAAACAGCCCTCCCCTTTCTTTCTTGCACACTTCAGGGGAAAGTTTCTCACCATCAACTGTTTCCAGTTTCCATCAACTGGAAGTTTCCAGTTTACACCCGCATCAACACAGCCATCCTGCATGTGTTTACAAGTTGTTTTAATGTTGAACTAGATAGACACTGCTGTCGGGAGGAATTCATGCCTACCCTTTCACAGATACTGCGAAATACTCCAGACTGAAACATCTCGCTGACTGACCTGATGTGATGGAATGGCTCAGGACAATCGTTTTTGAGACTCGGTGGCTTACTACATTCCTGAACATTTACCAAGAGGAAGTTTACTACAGCTGTGTAATCAGCGACACGACTTTTTCCAGCAAACTGGTATTCCCCTTTGTTGCTGACTTTTGATAAGTTTTAGAGTGACCTGAACTATCAGAAAATTCAGAGTATTACTGGCAACACCACTGTGAATACTGTCTGATTTCCAGGTAGAAGAAGTCCCAAAAGCATCAATTCAACATTAAAACAGTTATGTTACCACAGCAGTGGGTTCCTGATGGCACTTTAAGAGCAAAGCCTGTCAGAGAGTTACATACATGCATATATTATCAGCTGGCTTATAGTCTTCCTGGACGCACTCAAAGCAGAAACAGTATACTTTTACCTTCCAGTTAGTGTCAGGGTTGTCCCTCTGAAGTTTAAAGTGCCTTTAAAAAGAAAGTAAGTTTTAACAAACAGTAAAAGAAGCAGTCGTCTTCCCTACTTGACACCTCAATCTCCCTCCATCATCATGAAGTAGCTCCAGTTTCTAAATCCCTTTTTCTCCTCATTGTAGCCCCCTCCCAAATCTTACAGCAGTGAGCAAATGCCTGGTCTGTGCACTGAGTTACAGGTACACTATACAAACAACAAACAAGCTTCTTTTCACTGAACCCTGGCTTGCAAGGATTCTACTTTTTACAGGCAGAGCTCTGACAGTTCTTCTATAGCAACTCTGGTTTACTGCCACTAAAAGAGTGTTTCAGTTAAGAAAATACTTAGTCAGTAGGTCTCCACATACTCAAGCATCATTTCTCGAACTGTTGTTGATACTCTCTCCCTGGAGTTGTCATTCCAAATTAACTCAGGATTTTCATGAGTTCCCTCAAAGATATGAACAGCAGCTTCAGGGTTGTCTCTCATGGCATCCATGAAGACTCCAGGTAAAAATTTCATTAGTGTAATTCTAACCTAGAGAGGATGAACAGAATTGACATTTAGTATACCATAAGGCAAACGAACTGACAGAAAAATGGAGAACTCCAGGAAGTCCACTTATTTTTATTGCTATAATGCCAACTGCTAGAACACCACCACAAAAATAAAATAGTGCTATCATTTTAAATAGCAATAGCCAGTAACAGCTCTGGTATCTAGGTAGCTAATGTTAAAGTCATTACAAATGGAAACCAAACTGCTTATAGCAGTTACAATAAATACAACTGCTTCTAGAACTCTGCTCACAGATTAAAAGTTAACTGTTTTGAAAAAGCCAGATTGCTCTTCACACGAATGTTTCAGTCACATAAGAAGGTTTTTTTGGTCCATCTTTAGAGAGAGGCAGGTAAAAGCAAGATAAGAGTTCCAACAAGAGCTGTTAAGATTCTTACCTTTGGACCCACCAGCTTATCTGCAGTCATTTTGGCAAAGAGCTCTGCTGTTTGGGCTCGGACCTGTGGATGAGTCGAGTTGCAAAACATATCTAGTAAGTAGATTAAAGCACCTGTACAAAGAGATAGGAAAACACATTTTTCTTCTGGTCACAAGTAGTATGAACTCACCAATTCTACATTGATTGAACTGAAGGGAAGGGTAAGACTTGGCTATTGTATTTACTTTAAATCCAGTGTTGCAGAAACATTTGCTTTCAATATAGTACGTTACCTTTTGCCATGGCCTCTTTAATTATTTTTGTGCTAGATGTCAAAGCATACAAAGTTTCAAGAACTAGCTGCCGACCTGTCAAAATAAAAGGTATTAAGAACTTTGTGCCATATAGACTATTAACTAACAGAAGATGAACTAAACTATCTTAACAGAAAGCTGTATCAACACTGCAATAAAGCTTACGACAATATCAAGCTTCGGGATTTCTGGCTAAATTCAGTTAGTTAAGGAATGTCACATCAATCATACATTTTAGTATGGCATAACTTCTTAATTAGATGTTTACTACCTAAATTCCTTAAGAGAATTAGTCAATGAAATACTCCACAATTCAAACACCTGCAATTTTTGTTTCAGCTCACACACTTCAGACAACAGGTTACATAGAACATTTTTTTTAATCATTCCCGCTAAAATGATGTTTTAACCTAAAACTCAGTAGTAAGCACAGCCAGCTGCATTCTAATTAGTTTCTCAGTTGGAAACCCTTTGCCTTGCAAAACTAAGAACTATACGGTACATACTTGAAGGTAAGGAATGCAGGAGTGCCAGTAAGTTCGCAAGAACCATTGCCTCAGCAATGTTGTTAACACATTCTTGGTTACTTGTTACTATGTTCACTACCTGTGAAAGAGCAGAAACAACACTTGATTGTATTCCAGCTGCTAAGACACTGTCCAGAAAAATGCAGCGTATGACGAAGTCACCTCCCTGGCCAATACAGCGAATATTTACAATGTTTATTCCTGCCACCCAATTGTCTTGTCACCCCAGGGAAGAAGGGAGCCGGAAACACAGGCAAGAAGCTATTACTTGTTCCTGCAAGGAGGAACTGACACCTTGGAACCCCGATCTTGGTACTTTTTAGATGCTACTTTAGATTTGTTTATACTGATTATGTAGAGCATACAGATGGGTTTTTTTATTTGTTTGGGGTTTTTTTACCTCCAGAGCCAACTGCTGCACCTGGCCAGCTCCATGAACACGCAGAAGGGAGAATATCAACTTAAAATGACCTATGCATTCACCCTCAGAACCTGCAAGAGACCAAAGTTATTCTCTTCACATTAGCCAAACCATTCACTGAAGGCCATCCCAAGCCCACATTTCACTATACAGACAGGTGTCAAAGACTGCATGTGTGTACATAGTCTGCCACAGTAGTTATAACAGCTCCTACAGGACAGCATCTGCTACAGAATTCTAAAATTTAAGTCCTGTCTAGTTTCCACAAAGTCTCAGGTCAACAGTATTTCAAAAGGAGAGGATTCTTCCTCCCTCAAAGCAAACAACTTAGCTAGTTCTTGAACTACCTAGTTACTTGCATTCTTACAAAACAGTTAAGCAAGTTCAGATATTTTATTTATCATTGGTCATGGGTACTTGTCTTCAAATACACTTGCCCCTTCTGAGTCTCCCAGCTTGCAGTAGGGTTGCTCTCTGCAGCAGTAACAGCTGCCTTCAGTTAAAATTAAGCACAGAGAATGCAGCCTGAGAACAACCTATTCAAGCTAATTCAACCTAACAACAAGCTATTATTTGAAGCCATGATAGTCATGAGCTGCTTGTAGAACTAACATATAATACAGTGAGAAAACATTATAATCGTATCTCAGGCTTTTCCAGTCTGTACATTGATAACTACTCATAAATCTTTGCTGGTATATTAGCTGCCCACTCTTAAGAGCATCTTCTCTTGCTTTACTAAGGCACTGACAGGTTTTTAGACGTTTACTACTATGCAGTACTCAGCTCAAGGGTTTTGGTTCCCCCCCGGCTCTTATTTGATGCAAGGAAGTTTAAAAGTCAGCTGAAGATCCTTTGAAGGATTACAGAAAGTTTCATCCAAGAGGTTTAAATCTTCCTGGCAACAGCCCGCTAGAATTTAGAGTTAAAAGCCAGTGTTTCAGAGAAGAAAATAGATAAGGCTCAGATTTCACACAAAACTTTAATACATTTATGATAATTTTCTCCAGAAAAAAACCCCAAAACCAACAACCCAAAACCTAAAACCCACAAGCCTATATGGCTTATCAACAATGCTTAAGTCTGCTAGGCAGCAAAACAAGCTTCCTTCTCGATCGAAGATAAAGACCACAGAGATTTGCATTTTTTTTTAAGGTTGTCCACAAGAAAGTTCATTTTTAAGCCTACCTGGGTTGTGTTTTATCACATTTCTCAGAGCCTCCAGGGCCATTTCAACTCTCCGTAACCGATCTCCATGTTGATTGGACTCCACTTTCCCAGTCTGTGTTATTGCCATCAGCGTATGAAGGTACTGTGCTTGTGAGCCTATGTAATCCAAGAGGCTTGCAGCAAAGGCTTTAGGAAGCTTGAAGTTAAGAGATAAGAGCATTTTTAGCTGTGTGATGCAACAGTATTCACACTAGAAGAAAGTGTAGGAAAAGTCATTTGGATACATTTCACATATCCCTTTCTTCCAGACAGGGAGACAGGAAACACTTTTCTACTATGATCACTATAACATCTGGAGCACATTAACCCTCTTTACATTTAAACATACCCTTAAAAAGCTGCCACTACTTCAACAGTCCTCTTAAGGTTTATGTTTGTTCATATGTTCATATGCAGGACAGCAAAGCCACTAGACAGAATCACTGCCTTCTGGAATTACTCAAGCAACCTGAGCGTCTGCAGTGCCAGACTGTAGAGAAGAGGCATTAAGCCTTCCGAAGCAGCACATCTCATGCCAAACTCACTGTTCTTTTTAATTTATTCTGCTCCAATAAAGAGATATCCCATAACGTGGATCACATTGAATGAAGTTTCCGTAAGATTTTGTGTTTTCTCCATTCTGTTTGTGCTAACAGAGAGATAAAGAGGAAGAAGTAACATTCCAAATACTAGTTTCAACAGGAAGGTTTTAGCTACATCTCACCTCTAGTTGGAAGGTAGGGACCTCATTGTAGACTCTAACAAAAATCTCTCCCACAATAAGTTCCTTTGCATGGTCACTGAAGACAAAGTCAGATCCATAGCTCTTGTCACAATCACCCTTTAAGCAGAGATAAGCAGCACAAGCTCAGACAGAAAATGACCTTGTAGAAAGTGTAAAGCTATAACCCAATAATGAAATAGACAATACTTGAACAGAAAACTTAAAGATTTAGCAAAAGACAGAAACTCAAAACAGACTGAAACATTACAAGAAAAACAAGCAAACACTTATTTTTTATTTTCTTTTTAAGACTACTGAATGAAGAAAGTGACTTAGAAGTAGACAACAATGGATACTTGTATTAACTATACCACTGCACTACAAATGGATGTACCAAAACACAGAACAGTTTAAAAAAAAAAAAAAAGTAGTGGGATTTTAAATTAAAGGGTATCTTACTCTTTTAATCATGCTTTCTTGTTGAGATTCCAAAAACTCAAGTAATTCAGCTCTGGTCCCATTGTTCCAGATCAAGTAGGGGTTCTCTGTGTTACTGTTAAGCATCTTCAGAGTCTAAGAAATAAGTAATTTACATGATGTAACAGGTTTACAACAGTTTTGGATCATTATGCACAGTAATCGGCATGCTTCATTATATGAGTTAATCCAATCTCATTAACAACTAGACTAATTTTATAAGCAAGTTTAAAGTCTCAAGTTTTCTCCACCCTGGAAGACAAGTACGTGTAAGTTATTTGGTACAGTACAATCCACATTTTAATTTCTATTTATTCTACTTTGAGCCACACTTACTTAAGATTCTCCTTCTATTTTTGACAGTGAGCAGCAACTATCTGCAGTATCTTTTTGTAGATGACTTCCTTGGCACCATTTTTCAAGGGAGAAGTTTAGCCTTTGCTCTGCATCATCATTATATCCTTAAGCCTTCAACAGTTACCTCAATTTCTTTACTCCCACATTTGTTTTGCAAATATTATTCTACAGTGTACTGTTCCTGTCCACCATGTTTGAGGCTAAACTAGTTTCTTTTCTTGCAGTTACTCCAAGTGCAAAGAAAAAAAAAAAATCACTCTGCTGTTCTTTGTATCAGGTTGGTCTGACAGAGTTCAGTGTTTCAGAACTGATGGGTACTCCTTCCATAAATCCCAAGAGAAAGTTTTGTCCGAGAGTTGCTTACCTCAGTAGGACTGACCACAGCGAGTTTCCTTGCAATATAGGGTGTCAACATTCCAGCCAAGCTTTTCCTGATTGTTGGGTTTTCAGGTGTAGCTTGTTCTTCAGAGAGATACCCTCCAAGGCGACTCAAGGCCAGGAGACTGAGCTTAGCAAGGCTATTTGCTACCTCCTGAAGAATACAAGGACAGTTATAAAAAAGCTAGAGCTTACTAAATAAATACATGAATAGTTGGAAAGAGTTGTTCAACATGTCTGCACCAGAATGAATAGAAGTGGTATGTCCTATTTATCTGCATCACTAATTATTGAACGGATGTCTAATAAAACACTAGGTGCTGCAGAACAGCACGATATAATCGTTGTGTGGTGGGCTTAATAAATGCAGTTAGACACGAGCATTGATAAGCAGGAAAAACTAGGCTACCAAGATGAGCCAAAAGCTACAGAGACTATTTACTGTAATAGCTTCTGACCAGACACTAGGTCCTGATAGCACTGTCAAATATCAGCATAAATAAGCCTTTTATGACAGCAATACAAAAGTTAGTATCTACAATAGACTCTTCAAAGCTCATCTTATCCAGTAGCTGAGGAAGAAATGCCATACTGAAGAGCGTCACCATTTAAGGAAGCAGAAGTGTGAAGCCACTTACATAGCTGTGGGGCAAAGGGAACAATATAGTCCTAAAGCAGACACTTCGGATAAAGTCATGGTATCACTGGACAAATGCTCCAGCTGAGCCTCAAGAGAAAAGAACTACTACTTCTGACAGCACAGGTTTACTTTTTTTACTGTTCACTGTAGATAAAAATCTCCTGCATTACATCTATTAGAAACTACAGGTTTTGCACCTTTAACATTTAAACTCAAAACATGAGCTACTCTTTAAAAAAAAAAGAATCCCCAAAACTCAAAACAGCTGTATTTACACTACTACACAAAAATCCACTTCCAGAACGGCTCTCTTAACATTATTGTTCATGTAATTCAATAACAAGTATTTGAATATACTTATTTTGTTAATAAGAAATGGCAAGCAACAGTCATTGGTGTCTGAAAGCATGCACCTTGTGAACATTACCTGGTGATTTGAATCTTCACTTTTCTGAATACCGCTCTCTTCTAGCGTGTAGTCATAGTTGAAGAGGTAACCCAGTAAGTACCAGAGAACTCCAGCTTGGAACAAGTGCGTTTGTAGCCAGTAATCTAAAGCAAAGGAGCTAACACACTCTACTCCCAAAGCAGCTACTCGTGGTATGTTCTGAGGGAGGAAAAGGAGTTTGCATTAGTACTTGTGACCAAAGAAAGCCAACTGACTTCCTTACCAAACGAAGACTTAAAAGCCCAAACTTGCTAATTCTAGAGTGCTATCTAAGCAGTACAGAGATGAAAATTGAAGTAGATGGAACAACATCTGCAGTTGAAGTTAAGTGCCTGGTAGCCAAAAAACATGGCTAATTAGTCCACATGCTTCAAAGGAAGAGTACTTGAATAGTTATTTCATACGATTAGAAAGGAGCATTGACGAACTGGTGGAAAAACAATTCCATAAGGTGGCAGAGCTTCCCAGGTGAGCTTTTTATGGCAATACATGTGTTTTGCAAAGATTAAAGAACACACAAGCATCTACAGTCACTTATTACAGCCTAGTTTTACAGTCTTCTGTTTTCACATACCCCATATGAAAAGGTCAAGACAAGCTTTCCTTTCTTGATTCAGACAGCGTTCAGCCTTTATATAACATCAGGCAATTTCTAAAGAGCTAAATAGCAACAAAACTTCTTGAATACTCTTCCCAGAGTTTATGCTGATTTAGGAGTCTATCCGCTTATGTAAGATCTAGCTCTAGTACTTTTATCTGCTGATTTAGTACCCTAAACCAATCAGCCAGACACGTCAGTTAAAAGGCAGTAGTATCTGAATCTTTATATAGTGACTGCATTTTAAGTCCACTATATGGATTCAAATACAAGTGTTGAGAACAAGGCAGTAGAGTTCTGTATCCCATAACGATTAACTGGGATCTTACAAAAGCATCTGATCGGTCTCTCCAATTGTCCTATCTCCCTTAAAAGCAGAACATTCCCCTAAACATTTAACAGTTAAACACCCATTTAGGCAAAGGAAAGGAGCTCTTACCTTCCCATAATACAGCAGTCTACAGAGGTCCTTAATGATGTTAGGCATTTCTGTAATCTTCTCTCTGCATTCCTCAAACTGAGCTGCTACGCTGTAACACTTACTAATATATCCACATACCTACAAGAAGCAGAATTCTATTGGTTCCAAGTGGAGGGGAAATGTATGTTTACAGTCCTATTTTTTAATATATATAACACTCTATCAACGTTTTATATTATATATACACACACATTTATATTTATTATCATACATACTATTAAGACAGACCGAGAGAGTTGGGGTTGTTCAGCCTGGAGAAGAGAAGGCTCTGGGGAGACCTTATAGTGGCCTTCCAGTACTTAAATGTGGCCTACAGGAAAAGGTGGAGAGGGACTCTTTATCAGGGAGTGTAGCAACAGGATGAGGAGTAATGGTTTTAAACTGAAAGAGGGTAGATTTAGATTGGATACTAGGAAGAAATTCTTTACTTTGAGGGAGGTAAGACACTGGAACAAGGTTGCCCAGGGAAATTGTGGAGGACCCATTCCTGGAAGTGTTCAAGATCAGACTGGAAGGGGCTTTGAGCATCCTGATCCAGTGGGAGGTGTTCCTGCCCATGGCAGAGGGGTTGGAACTAGATAATCTTTAAGGTCCCTTCCAACCTAAACAATTCTATCATTATATAACATATATATACTATTATTTATACTGTCTTCCGAGAAACTCATTCAATTAGTTAAGGTTGCTGCAACTTACCTGTACAGACATATCATCTGGTTTACTAGAACGAGTCAAGACTGCTACACAGCGATTAAACGCTTCTTGCAATACCTGTGAGGGTTGGATGATGCATAAGTTCAGTCACAACAACAACTGATAGAGCCTGGCAGAAATAAAACATTAGCTAGTAAACTGATTTTTAATAGCTGAAGGGAAACATTTGACAAAGTCTGCTGCTTGCTCAAATGGTTTGTAGAGGCAGGATTCCTTGCAAGTGCTGGTACTAGCCTTTGGCGCTTTAGAGTTGATAGCCTTCTCACATGTGAGCTAACATGAGCAATGAAAATCCCTTCTGCTCAAGTGACTCGTTCACGTTTATCTATTCTTTCACATACAGAAACTCTCAAGACGTTTGTAAAGAACTAGAGAAACATCTTATGTAGTTTGCTTATCCACAGTTCAACAGACCGGCCTAGGTCCAGAAAGGGGTAATACTCTGCAAGAGGCTTCTCCTACTGCATCCAGAAAAGACAGTAAGAATGGACAAGTGTCTCAACAAGACCAAGAGTGACTCTCAATTGCATCTGATGTCCTGTGCATTGAGGGTCTAGGACTTTTAGCTGTGGAAAAGTTAAGACTAAAACAAATGAATTTCAATAATTTTCTTTCCATTTACCTCAATTCCATTTTCTCTTCTCAGTTCTTCTGCATTTAATGCTGAACAATTGACAGTATGGAAAGCAAGTTCCGTAGCAGCGGGCAACAGAGGAGATTCTTTGGAAAACAAAAGATCATCTGATGTTTCAATGGTAATAGTCTTTATCAGCATAGGATAGCCCGCATACTTGTAAGGTTTCAACTCTGAAAGAGAAAAAAAGTCAAAAGTTTACATATATGTAGAGTCTAAGCACTTAAAGCACTGCATAACTATCAGTGGAAGATATATCTGATATATAAGGACTAGGAGTCAAAGAAAGCCAACACCTGGTAAAATTGGAGCAAGACTGAGCAGTTCACGCAATCTTACTAATTGTCACATATAACTGTCATGCTAGAAGCTGACACAGCTTTGTAGAAAGAAATTAATTTAAGATTAAAAAGACTTATCTCCAGCTCAGCAAGCCCCCAGGCTGAGAGCCTTCCAAATGATGCTTGCCTCTCTCTTGAGACATGAGCATAGCTTTGTCTGTCTTAGACCAGGATTGTCTAACAATAAACCTGTAAGGCCCTTTTCCAGTTTGACATGGCAATCATGTTTTAATTACGTTTTTCATTCCTTTAAGGTTCAGCAGTGATAAAGAACGGTTTCATCTTGCAGTATGCAGTTGATTGAGAGCCTCTCTAGATAAGTCCACGCTAATGTTGTCACTGTTTCCACACAACTGACAAGAGCTATGATTACATGAGGTTCTTAGTTCACCATTTTAATGTTAACACTTAGGTTGCAGAACATTGTTCGCTCTCTAAGACTTCCACATGCCAACAGCTGCCAGCCAGGGACTGTAGCTAGAGCCAAGGGTTAGGGTACTCTTGCTAACCCTCTTCCCCAGTTGGGCTGTGAAAGAGGTAGTATTGCAACATACTCACCAGAGGACTCCAATACTAGTCAGAATTTCTGCAAGATTACACTCACGTGGCTATTAGAAATGAGACAATCTCTTTCATACTCGGATTCTGCCATCTGGGAAACTGAGTACTAGTGAGGACTTTTACGTATAGACAGAATTGTAAGTCTAAGTTATATATGGAGGAAGATTCAAACTGATTACTATTGGAGCAAAGAATTTCAAAAAGCTATTCATGCTTTTTTGACTTAGTTTTACTGCAGGTTAATTCATTTCATGGAAGAAAAAGTCCTATCTTGAAGCCTTTTACTGTACCTACATAATGCTGTGGGGCAAGCCAGAAACCAGATCAACAGAACACAGACTCAAGAACAGAGGAGATTAGAACTGCCATAAACACCTCAGAATACTGAGACTGCATGCTTACCTTCCTTATGCCTGTTGAAGAGGATGCTTTGAGTTTTCAAGATCAAAATTATGTTTTCTGGATCTGGCCCGTCTACCACCTTGGCAGACTTTGTGCATAGAAACTCATATGCTTTATTAACCTTTTCAAACATATCCTGCAAATAAAGAGGAATAGTCTCAATAGTTGCTAGAAAGTCCCTAAATTACAAGCCTGCACCATCAGTTTAGACGCAGGTAAACTACAGCATTGCAGGTTATTAGCCACAACGTTAATTTTGTTGCCTTATTACATTTCAGAAAATATTCTGAATAACCTTAAGAACACTGATGCACAATCAGTTTTCTCCTGTCTTCTAAACTCTGCCACAGACAAGAGACTAAGTCAATTCAACTATGACAAACGTAGTAAGTACAGATTAATTGATTGTAAAAATGGGAAGAGGATTCAGTCTGTCTTTGAAAAGGAGCAATTAGCTTATTTAGGTCCTGCATAACTCCTTAAACCAGACGCTTTCTGAGATGTGGGTCTGACCTACATCAGTTTACTGTAGAAATCCTAATATTCCTTGATTGACATCAGTTAAATTACTCATCTGTAGTATTAATCTGTGTTCTAGTATTCACCCAGGGCATAGCTTTTAAAAGGGAGAAACAAAGTTTAAAAAATTCATGGTACACATAATAGCTGAATTTGTCCCCACTTTATTAACACCATAAATTTGTGTTGCACATACCCTGCCTTCAGGATTCTTGTCTGGGTGGTATTTTTGTGCCAGCCTGAAATAAGCTTTCCTGATCTTGCTTTCCTCATGCCTATGAGAAAACAAGTTTCATTACACTGAGTAACATTTAAAAAAAACCCAACCAACCCAGAACAGAAAAACAAGCCTAGATTGTGATGACAACAGTACCAACAGTAACTGCAATTAAGTGAAAACTTTAAAGTTCTCATATTTCACTTTGAAAATCCTACTCCATCAGCTGACACTGGGTAATAATGGGGGTAATCATGTGGGCCAGAGAATAGAAATTTCTGAAATAAAAAGTGTTTTAGTACCTCTTGTACTGAATATACTGACTAGAACATGCTCAAAGTCCCTGGATCTTCTAAATGTAGAGTCTATAGGAGGTATAAGTGGTAGGAGTTACTAGTTCATTATTTGTAATAAGTGCACTGTTCTTGAAGGATAAATACATGAGTGCCATCAGGTCTCTTCTAGAGGCCTAAAGTCAGAAACCAGTGGCAAGATACGAGATAAGAAATCCTACGGATACTGTCACCAAGAAAGAGGACAGTATTTGGCAGGGGGAAGGAGGATGATCGGAGAAACCAAGTTCCACTTCGAACATATTCAAGTTCTGACCCATTCTTTTCTCACTATGGTTGAGCCTAATGCGTGTCCTGTAGAACAGCCTAATGAATGCTTTGAAGCAGAGCACAAAGCATTTTTCCCCTCCAGTTTCAGTTTATCTGAACACTTAATGATTATTCTCTCAAATGCTGCAGTTGGATTTTCAAGCTTTTTTTCATTTCAGATAAAGCAATCTTCCACTGTGAAAGAAGCGGGTGCTAGATATAACCAAACTGGTACCACTGATTGGTTGCGAGTACTGAGATAAGAAACTTCTGTTTGTTCGGCGTACAGACTTCATGCAAACGTAGTTATACAACTCTAAATACTGAGAACAACTTACTGGCCTTGTCCTTTGGGAAGGTTAAGGACTTCATAAGCATCATCTATTGACATGGTAGGTGGCTTCTTTTCTACCTCCTTCTTCCAGGCTTCCAGCGTATCTTTCAACAGTTTAACCTAAATAATTACAATTTATTAGTGTTTCATTTATGCCGACACCAGTACACGTCATCTTTTTTAATAAAACGCTGCTTTATCAATGAATTCTTATGATCCATCACCCTAAGTTCAAAGGCCTAATTCTTTTGCCTTTAGTAATTACGGTTCCCCTCTCCAGTCAGGAAGCGATTCAGACTTTGCTTCACTGAGGTGCTATATTTTAGTCAAGATAAGAATACCTTAAGACTAAAATGTCTCTACAAGAGTCACATTAGAAGAGGGAGAGTCACTTAAATGACATGGCAGTTCACATCTCAATATTACAAAACCTGCAACAAAGCTCCATGAATAAGTAAAGCTTCTTAGACAAATCTAAACCACAGACTTGGACCAAAAAGATCCCGCCAATTCAGCTTATGTATTGGTACCAAGTTAGCTCTGTTTCTTGTCCAGCATGGACAATAAGGACCCAGAATTGAAAAGTCTTGCCCCCCCATCCTCCCACTTCACTTGAAACAGTATCTGAAGTTTCCTGAATGCTTTATTTTGCTCTTCTAGTAATCACCACAAGGAAGATATACTTAACATGTGGTTCCTATATGGCAGTGAGATTATTCTGCCTCAAGATAAAGTAGTATTTAACATATTTGCTTATGAACTGAGTCAGGATCAATCAGTTACTTGCAACAAGCCTAGCATTTGCTTTCCTTAGTTTTTGTTACAAATCCCACTTTTCCGACTATGAAAGATCAAGAACTAAACAAATCCTGAAATACTTCTTACTTACTGGATCTTTAATTGGCCAGTCTGGAAATCTGAGCGTATCACAAAGATGCTTGAGGTAATAAATATTACAGAACAGCTCATTTTCCAGTTGTGGATAGTTGATAACTGGGATAGGACAGTACTGGTAGAGTGCTCTTGTATTGCTTTGAAGACGGGGGGTGAAGTCCGCAAGATGAGCAGCAATCTTCTCTATCATAAGACGTCTAAAAGTTACAAAGTTTGGTTTAAACACTTGCCAAGCAGTCCTCAATCCTCAGTGACTGTACAAGTGTATTTCAATGATTTCTTCTGAAAAGACTTTCCTTAGTAGCTTCCCACGTGTCAGAAGGGATTCAGAATAGGATTCAGTTCTATTCTGTCATAAAGTTACTTCAATGCCATGAAAATTAGTTTATTAAAAACAATGTAAAGTGACATTTTGCCCTCCCTCAATACCCCTTTACCTTCTGGGAGACCCTAAAAATATATTGTAATATTAGAGGTACATTTCCTAGATAGGTGCTGGTAGCAAGTGAGTACAGCAAGCATAAAGCAATCCACATAAATAGGGGAGTCTCCACTTGTGAAACGAACTTAATCAAGTATGAGAGAGGCAGATGTAAAGGGAAATATGCCACTTTCCATTGCCAATTCCGCTCCTCCCCACCCCTGTTATTTTTGATAGAAGCAGAGGGCAATGTAGGACACTGCCCTTACAGAAGGTAAACAGAGGGATGTAATGAAACCATGGAATCCAGGTATTTTCAGCATTCTTTAGAAGTGTCAAAGACAAGACCTCTTCAGCACGAGCTGTAGTTCAGATTTTGTCCCTCTGACAGAAAACAGTTACCTCATTTCATTGCTCCAAATTGCTTCTGGAGTGTCAAATTCTCCAAGGAATATCTCGGAAAATTTTTCTGGTTCATAGTTTTCTAAATAACACACCATTGCTTCAGGAAGAATATGTCCAAGTATACTTCTTTGAACTATATCTTGACCTTTTGTCTACAGAAGAGATCACATTGTCATCTCAAAGGTAATCTGAATTCAGTCTTCCTAACCAACTTGAGACCTAATAAAACCTCCCCCTTTTCCCTTATACTTATTAAATTATAGCTCTTGAGAGCTTTGAAAAAGAACAAGCATCAAGTATTGTTAAAACAACAACTACAGGTGTCTGCAAAACTATTTGGAAACAGAGGTAGTTACTTTGGCAATCTACTCACTTCTTCAGACCTGAAGGCTTGTTTTGTATGCGTGTATTTCAAAAACCTAGAAGAGAAACAGCAGTTATTTTCTCTTCAACTGATAGCTAAGGCAGCCTTGAAAGATAAACCAATACAATCCAGCTGGCAAGTCTCATCATTTACTTTGAGATAAAATAGTAACAGCAACAATTGAATGAATCTCTGTACAAACTCCAACATATCCTTGGGAACTCCACCAAGCTAAGCATTCCCATGTTATAAATGTTGCTTTATGTTAATCATTTCAGTTTGAAAGCCTTGCTCCTGAAAGCTTGTTTTCTCCACACACACAAAAAAAGTAAAAATGAAACTGACTGAGACAGACCACCTTTTCCTACAAACCTCTCCCTGCACTGCTAGATCACCATTGCAGGGATGAAACAAGATGATCTTACACTAACTGCCAACAGTCCTGTCACACTGGAGTCATCACGTAAACACTTCCCAATGCACTTTGCTGTAGAAGAGACTTAACGGGAATTGTACAATAGCTTTTTGTGAACCACTGAATTTACAGGAAGAGTACTGAAATGAACTGCAGTAGCCACCTGCGTGTGCAGTGTGTCTGTGTTAGGCAGTACAGACTGTTTTAGGCTTCAATACTAAGACAGGCTATTAGATTTTTCCACCACTTTTGATAGCTGCTTACTATCAAAAACTACACTAGCATATCAGTAGCTTGTATTACTACAATTTAGTGCCTGTAACAATTTTTATTCCTCTACAATAAGCCATACGTAGCTGTACTGTTAAACTGTATGATCAGACATGCTCTCATTCCCTCCCTGGCAGGGTCATAAGCAATTCACACTTTAGTCACTGACTAAACCATGTCAAGGCGGTTCTTCTGGAGGGTGTCTGCTTGCAATCTCATGTTGTTTCTAGCAATGCCCGCTGGAACACTTGGAGCAACAGTCCTTCTGAGCATGACTGGTCAAGAGGTATTTTTAGCTATTCTTTTTCCTCACCTTGCAATAGGAAGTACATTGGAACCCGTGTACATCATGATAAAGAAGAATACTCCACTCAGATAAAAACGAGGTAACTGAGGGTTATCTTGCATGACATGAAACAGCAATATAGCGACTTTTTCCACAAGGATAGGATCAAAAGTCAGTAATAGCTGAAATCAAACACAGGCATTTACATTAGCTGCTTGAGTAGCGCAAGTTACCTAGCCAAAATTGAAGTTTTAGCTCATTCAGTATTGGGACAAGCCAGTAACCTTACAAGAATTCCAGTTAAAGAATACTTCAGCCCAAAAATAACAAGTTCAAATCACAGCATGTTTAAAGTTGGAAGGGACCTCTGGAGGTCATCTTGTTGAACCTTGTTGACCCCCTGTAGGGTCACCTACAGCTGGCTGCCAAGGACTATATCCAGATAGCTTTTCAGTATCTCCAAGGATGGAAATATTTATTAATGAGGTATTGCCTGAAGCATGAAATTTGTAATACCACCCAGTGAAGCAAACAACTGCTTGTCCAGAAACCTGCAGGATGTTACTGATGTCATTTGATGTGTTTGTCTCACTTAAAGTATTCGCATGGGGAAGATGGTAAAGTCAGACACTTTAGATATAAATTTTAGACATTTAGGTATCATTTTTGAAGAGTTGCTTACCTGAGTGATATGAGGAAGGCAAGTACCATCTGACAACAGCCTCTTCACTCTAGGCAAAGGTCTTATAATAGCATTGTCTTGATCTCTAAAAAAACATAAAGTGGCACAGCAGTAAGCACACGTGCTTTTTCAAAGTGAAAAACTTCACTAAGCTCTAAGTATCAGGCTATTGAGATCATATTCAGTGTCATTATTTTTTTGTTAACTTTAAAGTTTGTTGTTAGACTTGGTAAGTGTGGTTTCATGTCATGCATCAAAACAGCTTTGTTTTTAAAGTTAAATGAGAGTCTGCCTGCAAGAGTAAGACTACGATGCTGTGCATTAGAAACACACATAGCTTGAGCATTCTTGCAGTCTCTTTCACAATGTTCATATTGTCTTACATACAAACTCTCTGTCTGCCCGCAGGACAAATTCTCACTACGCAAAAGGCTCTTTAATACAGTTCATTACTGTACTATTTGGTTTCCAAGAGAAGCTTTAAGATAGAATTTATTAAGTTATGCGTCTGCCAGAGAAAGTTAACCACTTCTGCTGAAAATTAGTGTTTACCTGCTGGGAAAATATCCACACATTGTGATGAGCATGTTGAGTACAAGCGTGGCAAGGTCAGTCTCGTTCAACACAGCCTGGCCGCTGGCAAGCAAGCACCACTTGAGCTGAGGGATGACCTGTAATGGTCGCCAGCCATCCATACCTTGAGCCCAGCAACGTGTTTTTGAAGTCAGCTTTCCACTGTTCCATAGTTCCTGCATCTAGTGCGAGATCAGAGATTCATTCAGTTGATTCAGCATTCAGAGCTACCTTTGCTCCCAAACATTCACACTCAAGTTCTTTTAACTGCTGTATGGCAGAGTACTACAGTTGCATGAAATCCCAACATATTTACAACTCTGTCAGGAAACACAAAGTAAGTGTTGGCAGATTAATTGCAGCGTAATCGCAGTACGGATGGGTAGGCAGCATTACGAAAAAGGCTGTGGTTCTTGGCACAATATCAAGTCTTAAAGAGTCTCAAAGTCTCAAGATCTAGCTTTAATCCATATTTAAAGAGTTATACATTGAGAATACATTTTAGCATTGTTTACAGTTTTCCCCTCTCACTGTTTGAAACACACCCAGTCACCAGGATAGAAATAACTTGTCAAGTTTGAGAGTTTGAAGATGACGGGTACCTCCTGAAAGCTGTAAGGACCACTCCTTTCTTTGTCAGCATTGCCAAAGTACCATTCTTTCTCGCTCTCCCTCTTCATATCAGGTGCTGCTTCAATCACATTGCTCTAGAAATTGATGTTATAAGAACAGCTTTAGCTTCACTGCAAATATCACATTTCTACAGGAAATGTGAAAAGAATATTCATTTTTTTTTTAAAGAATTGTCTTTTTAGCAATGTACGAGTAGTAAGAAACAAAGGCCACGTACCTGCAGAGGGACTGTAGCTCTGTTTGTGTGAAGATGTGCCAGAGTAAGCAGATCTACAAGGATTCTAATGCCATTTGAATCCATAAGGTCCTTCACATTTTTCTGTTAATGGATGAACTGAGTTAACACAAGCATTTTCCAGATAAGAGTTTTTACAAGTACTGAACAGTTTTATTCTAGTAAAAAGTGACCATGAGAAAAGTCAAGTCATTCTCTGAAGTGATGAGAAGGCTACAATCACCACAATATCTACACTTCCCTTCGCCTTTCTCACTAGTAAATAATTGCCACATCCCAGAAAGCTGTATCAAACATTGTTTTCAGACTTCCTCAAGACTTGAATTTTTGCTGAAGTTAACCCTGAAAGACTAGTTCAGACCATTTTATACAGCTGGAAGATGAATAAACTACTGTTAAGTGTACATGTCTACCTTACCTTATTAAGGATCAGCTTGTTGAGAAACAGTATCAATCTGTCCCGCTCAAGCCTATCAGTGCACTAGGTGCAGAAAAGAACAAATTAGTATTTGATAGCATGTATTAGAAGTCACCTTCAAAGGCCAATATAGTTGCACCTGCAAAGACCCGTTTACTTTCTTCATGCCCAGGATGAAACTGATGACTATCAAGTGTCCAGTTGCATGCACAGCTAATAAATGCAGCTTCCTGCAACTGAGGAGGAAAGGCCTTGTTACCCTCCATTCCTCTTTGTTGCTCTGGATCTGCCACTCAAACCCACAGTTCTGCTAAGTCTATTGTTCTAAAGAGACAGGTGTTTGGATTCCCCAGTGAGCCAGTTAACACAAAGACAAGGGCAAAAGAGAATGCTTTCAGCCAGCAAAAAGAATGGGTCTTTGATGTTACATCTCTGGTGAGACTATCAAGACTCAAGAAAAAAATAACAAGACTACATTGGTTCAGTTTCACTTACAACAGCCATATCTAAAACCCATACCAATGTTAGTAAAGAAGCCCTTCTTCAGACTGCATGGAAATACACTTTTGCAAGCTGCATCAGTTGTCAGACAGAATTTAGCAGACACTTAATAGGCAAAGCAGTTACCACTAAAAATCATCACATGTGCCCATCTAAATCTACTATTTCGTTAGGTCTGGGGCTGTTGCTCCTACTCTTGCAGTCAGTATTTTGAAATTAAGTGACGTGGAAAAAGGGTCTCTTCTTAAAAAGCATTATGCTTCTGCATTTTTCAAAAGCAAGCATAAGATTAATATCACACAAAGTTCCTTCAGAATATTTCTGTACTGCCTGAAAACTTGTTAAGGCCAACAAAATGCAGATATAAAGAGACTAGTATGAAATACCTTTATGATCAACACTTTATTTAGTGAAACTTCTACTTAATCAAGGGGAGATACTAGGAACACTTGGTGACAGCATAGGAAAAAAGTATTCATGCTGTAGCTTCGCATTCTGTAAAACCAAAACTTGGGTTTCACAGAAATTTGAAGGATCTGAACATATGTTTGACTCGCTGTATGTTAACCTAATATTTCAAGTAATTTTAAATAATTCTTACCCTTTCTAACATCCCAACAATGTATTTAGTATCAGAAAATGGTCCTATTTCTTCATGACATCTTCCATAAACAATGGCCAGTGCTTGCAGACATAAGCATTTCATATTCACTTTTGGAGTAAGCAAGAAGCGATGGTAGAGTTCATTGAAGAATTCATACCTAAGAAAGAGATGAGATTTTAGTGAAGAAAACAAACTGAGACCTTGGGAATTAGAAAGGATTTTAACAATGTCTCACGATTTTTTGATTGCTCCAGTCTCTTCAGTTTCATCTTCTTCCAGCAGCAATCTAAGATAATAATCCCCTATTTTGATTTCTTCAGAAAGGCACTCATATTTTACCTGTAACACAGAACAAGTTACTTAACAGTAAATATTGTTTCTCTTTCATTAAGTTTTTGCTTGCATAACAATACTTTACTTGCTTGCATCCATAAACTCAACAAGGTTAGCAAGCCCTCCTACAGTTTGAGGAAGATTGAAGTCTACAAATTTGCTGTTAAAGAAACGCACATCTACAAAATATATTCCATAAACTATTGTTGCTCCTCAGAACAAATGAAGATTCTCATCTTACTGAAATCCCAGCTTTCAGCCTTTAAGTAACTTGTTTCTAATATCAGCTGGTTTTATTAACAAAACTTGGATAATACACTACATATTCAGTGACTCAAGCTTTAATAAGTAGTTATTCCATTGCAAGGTATTTCATTCAATGTTACTACAAGTACAAAACACATGCATGACTTAATTACTAGTTATACCTGCTATTATGCTGGATAATAAAAGCCTAGAGGCATCAGTATAAACACCAAGAACCTAAAGTGAAATTGCACAATGAGAGCCATCATTAACTTCAGAGCAACTACATTAAGTTTAACCATATGCCTCGATGCTCAGTGGCTTTAAGCATTTAACAAGCACCTCATTTAGAGGCACCTCTAACATACCACAAAAGCCATCCTCCACAGTGGTTTTCTTATCTGAAGTTTGCAGGCCACTGTCCCGAGGCCACATAAAGTTATCTACAGATTTCACCACAGCATACCAGTGAGCAAAGAGGTCTCACTAAGTAGTACACATCCAGAGCAATCTCAAGCCATCATCCTCCTTGTCAAAGTGACAGGCTGCACAGCTGACAGAGAAGCCTTTGTCACTACTACATAGTTAGTTCAAATGCTTACAGCATAGCCTGATATAGTATTTATTTTAAAATATTTAAAAACAAATCTCGGAGACAGCAGCTGTTCAAAGATCATGTTACAGAAGCCCCCTCAAGCCAGCCCCAAAGTATCCTGGGCTGTAACTGCAAGAATGCTAGTGAAACATTCCAGTAGCATAAGCCACACAAGAGTGCAAAGTGCAGGTGGGAAGCCTGTATTATTAAGTTTCAAATGCATACTTTTGATTCTGCCCCAGTTAGCACCTCTAAAGTACAGAGACAGAGCTGGGAGAGCAGGCGCTGTGGCACCCAGAAGTCCTGTGTCTGACCCATACTCGAAGGAAACTTCAAAAGCTACATGCCAGCGCAAAAAATACCAATCCAACCCCAAACTCAGCTATTTACTGCATCGGGGTAAGAAGTAATTTGCAGCTATGTGATAGGGGTAAGTTGTGTAAATAAAATAATTCTTTCTCCTAAAGCATTAGCCTGATGTCTTGCAACTTGCGATTTGCCAGAGTAGTCAACTGAGGAGAATTCCTCAAAAGCAGCAGTTTACTTTTGTTTCATTAGTAGTCCTCTGCTCATATTTCAACTAGAAAGTTGTACTGTGACAAGGATGGCCTTGGGAATATCTTACAGTTTAATTCAAGTAAGGCCTTGTTTTGCTTTAGCATTCCACATGAAATGAAACTGTGTGGAACCATAACAATACTGGAGATAAAGAGTAGAGTACAGGAAGCATCTAGTAAACACAGTACTTGAAAACATCTTGTAAGTTGTTTTGAGGAAGCCAATTAAGATGGTATCCATTGCTTTGCAGAAGCCTGAAACGCTATTCTGACTTTCGGTACTGCTGTTCTTCGAATGCGAAAGCAGTATCTTCAGTCTATAATTTACAAAGCAGCATGGTTTTAGCCACGCAACCTATTCACGGTTTGGCACCCCAGTATATAATGGCCTTAGTATCACTGAGACACAATGGAAATAAAGACAAGGAACTTGCTATCGGGAAAAAGTGACTTGTGAAAATACCCAAAACAAGTTTGATGAAGCACATTCGAGACTTATAACTTATCTTGACAACAATGTAACACCAACTCTTCTCTTTCCCTCTTACTGCAAGAATACATCAAGGGTTCCAACAATGTTTTGTCTCTACAGTGCTATCTGTCAGGCTGGAGAGGTTTCAGTTTCACAGAGTAACAAGGGACAATAATGCCTTTCCACAGATTCAAGCCTTAGCAGTTTACTCCAGAACACCAAAAGAACTCTAGCCTGCAGTCAGGGATTGTCAGCACAAGATTTACTCATGTAGTTAGACACAGAAAAGTGACATTTTAAGTAGACATATATTACATATGCAGTTTTTCCCACAGTGGATAATTTACCTCAAACTCCTGATGGTTCCATGAGATAACGTTAGCACTACCAAGTTCTCTGTCAATATTAAACGCTCTCATCTCAGACTCAAGAGTATCTCTCAGTTCTTCCCGTGTTTTGAAGTTCCAAATCAAGTTTGATCTAGCATGATCCTGAAGAAATCTAAGAAAGAAGTTATGTAATTTAAATCCCTCAAACATTACCGAAAAGCAGAAAAGACTCAGTTGGCAAGCTAGAAATTAGCATTTGTGGACCTTAATTAGAAGGGACTGAGTAGTGGTCTCTAGTTTGTTACGGTAATTACGGTTGTTCACTTGTACAGTGTTTCCATAATCATAGAAGTCAGCATAGACTACAGCATGCCTGTTGTCATCCCTTTTGGCTCCATTTATTATTTACATATAGTTGATGAACAGGAGATTTGCGAGCTATTCACCGTATCTGCCAGTAAGGCCTACAAGTGAGCAATAAACTAGGGCAGCAGATATGCACATACCAAGTGTATGTTTTCAACAATAACAACAAAAAAAAGAGTAGTTCATGCAGGAAAATAGAAGTTGATGTCTCAAGCGTCACAAGTGGACAGTCTTCAGTGATAGTTACAAAACAGCACTTGGATCCAGAGACTGGCTAAGAGCAGCACTTCAATATTCAAAGTTTGGGAGCATGCAAACCTTCCTTTCATGCAACATTTGTGCAGAACAGACTCTATTTGACCTTTAGGAATGTTAAGCACTGAATCAAACAGCTAAGGTTATGGAATTTCCCCAACCTTTCTTTCATGGAGTTTGTTGAACAGTGAGGCATTATTAGTCTATGCAACATAAACACTCCTAGCCAAAGTAAACAACCACCTTTTTTCAGAGGAAGGCCTCTCTCCGTTATAAACTTTGACAGTTATAAGAACTCACGAGTAATCAAGCTGCATTTAGGACCTGTGGCACTATTTGAAATCCAGGACCTGTGTGTTTTCTCTTTTCCTGCCTTAAGATCATTTTTATTCCAATTCAAGTTCATCGAATCATAGAATGGTTTGCGTTGGAATGGGCCTTAAAGGTCACCTAGTTCCAATGCCTCTGCCATGGGCAGGGACAAACCTTCCACTAGATCAGGTTACTCAAAGCTCCGTCCAACCTGGCCTTGAACACCTCCAGGTATGGGGCATCCACAACTTCCCTGGAAAACCTGTTCCAGTGTCCACTACTCCAACAGTTAAAACGTCTGGAGTAGCTTACAGGCTGATGCAAACACACTACAAAGCTTTTCAGTGCTACTTTGCTTAGACTTCAACACCATAGAGATCTGCACCTGCAGTCTGTTGCTCACTCTTCCTTTTAATCTGAGGGCAAAAAGGACGTAGTTTGCTAACATTTGAGAAGCTTTCCAAATTACCCCCTTTCCTGCACAAGCTAAATCCTTAAGTATACCTTATGAAAAACGAAATTCTAGGTTCCTGTTACAAAGCACTTGCACTGTTTCAAGGCAAGCAGAAAGCCACAGCAACTCGGAAAATAATAACTAAAAATATCCAGCAAGGTAATAACTTGTATCAGAGACCACCATATTAATCTTAGGGTGTTTTTACCTGTAATAGAAGAGATCCCAGTTTGCTTCTATTTTTATTCTTTGGCGTCGTTTCCTTAATATCACTGGCTTTTGAATAATGTTCTGCAAAAGAGCCAAATTTAAGAAGTTAGTAGAAACAGGTAACTCCCCATTTTCCCTTTTTGAAATAAAAAGCTGGGGTTTTGTATTCCTTCAAAAGCCACACTAAGTTAAGTCTCATTAATAAGGTCTCCTTTTCTAGCAAGTAGCAGCGACAGACTTTCACAAGTGTTATTTACACAAAGTTAAATCATGCCAGAGAAACTTTCAGTTGTTTAACAAGTCATTCATTTAGAAGCAAGTTATCTCTGAGAAAGGTTTAGTTCCCATCACCATAAGCACTTCTCAGCTCCAAAGCTGACAGAGGGGGAAAACCCACAAGAAGAATACTTTTCTGTTGAAAGGAAATAAACTAAAGCAAGTCACAGAAATAAGTCACAAACCTGACTTGACCACTGAAAGGTTCCCTAGTTTGGTCAAGCATAAAATCAATGTTATACTCTACATGAGGTACCACATGCAAGCAGAAGTCTGAGCAACAAAATCACACAAGTAGATATACCGACAGAGATAAACCGACTCACCATATTGTTTCTGTCCTGATTGTGATAGAAAGTTGGAAGAAAAAGAAAAGGTACATTTAACAAGCCACAGCCACTGAAGTAATTCAAAGTGGTAACACCAAACTTGCTACTACCCTTTTCAAGCTACACTTGCATACATTTACTCTGGAATACAACAGCTCAGAACTCCTGTCAGGAAAATTATTGTTTAAACTTAGTAACCAGACGAAATGTTTGAAGTGCAATTTGCTCTTGACCGGTTTTCCACACTAATATTCCATTAATACTTTGTTTTGAACTTAGGTCACCATTTATTCCAGAAATACTACCCGTCAAAATTCTGCACCACAGTCCGCAAACTTAAGCTACATTTTACCAAGTCAAGGTTTTCCTAAATTAAAGCTTATTGTTATGTCAAATCAAGTACAGATACAGGCATTTTTAATACTCTGCATTACTCTCTTCTTCCTTCCTTACATATGTAATAGCTTGTTTTGTTTTCAGAATGCAAGAAAACAAGCTTAGTCAGGAGACTAAAGAAAGTTAAGGGAAACATCTCGTGATTCAAGGAATTTGTCATTCAGAACATGACAATAAAATGAAAGGAAAAGGAGACCAACGGGAACTACTCAAGCGGTGCTTGACCTATCCTCTTCTAACGTCACATCAAAACAGCCACTTACCACTTCAATTTTAACCATAGTTTTATGTATAGTCTTATGGTGCAATTTAAGCACTAAGATACCTTCATTCAAGGTAACGCTAAGCTTCTTCAAGCAGGTTCCGTAACTAAAATACCACTAGCATAAAGATTATTCATAGTTACTTCCAAATGTAGTTTAAAGACTGGGTTTGACACATTTCAAGCAATTTCCTATTCTCCGGTATAATTATCTTGGAAGAGATGCACATAAACTGCAGTCCAGTTTGATAAGTTTGGCTAAAGCAAGAACAAGCTAAAGCTTAATATACATGCTGAATGAATCCATTCGACCACTTTACATTCCCCTGGAACCCATTTCTAACCCAAGATGAAGATTAGCAAGAGGCAAAGAGTTTCCTATAAGGAAGCAGAACTATGAAGTTTCTCACATTCCTGCACTTCTATTACTGTCAGGGTTCCCACTGATTTCATGGAGTTGTAGGTATTCCTCTCTACACTTAGTCAAAATACTGTAAAAAAGAGCTTCAAATACTTTACCTCTTTTTGAGCTATGCCCATTCTATCTCTCCAGTGCATCAAGACTAGATCCACCTTCTCTTTGGCAAATTTTTCAACTTCCTTTGCAGCTTTTCCAGCCAGCCTCTGCCACTCCGGCACTTTATTAAACTTGCCATACTGATCCTGCAGAATAAATCCTATTAGTTATTTGCTGTTGCAGGTCTATCAACACATTTAAAGCAGGTCAATACAACAGTAAAGTGTCTGTATTAGAAAAGTCACTAAGACTGTACATCTATAAATGGAGGATGTAAGACAGCTACATTTACTTACAGTTGCAATTTTTAAGTTATCTCTAACATGCATCCTATCAGCATCTTTTTCAGGAACAGGATCGGTACTGTCAAGGTATGCCAGCAAACCTGGGGGCTAAAAACATTTAAAATCAGCGTAAACACACATGTGGCTACTGGAACAGAAATCATCACATTAGGTAACAATATCATTTCTTTAAATTAGAGATGTTAAAACAGAATTTATGCTCTACTCTAAAGCAAGTATGTAAAGCTACAGCAGGTTTTTTTTTGCTTTTATTAATGAAATGCCACCATCCTCAACAGAACCATTCAATTGAGGAACATAGTTAGCTTCAGTACAGCAGAGGTCTTGCCTATATCCCATTTCTTAAAGGGGTACTAGATGAAACTAAGGAGTCCTGGAAAAAGAGTTGAATGGAATAGAATCCATCTATATCCTCCGATATGGATTGGATGTTGTGACATTAAAGATGAGATAGTCTCATTTGACTAAGCCTTCTGGAAGATAGTGACCAAGACAGTTTGCTCCGCCAAAAATGAAGGAACCACTATTTTGAATTTAAAAGTTGGTATTTTTTGGATTTAGTAGTTCCTTACACCACTCTTCCTTGAACTAATTCAACTAAAGTAACTTAAGCAAGAACCTTTCAGGAGGCTGTAAGGGTGAAAGAACATGGCAAGTATCAGCTAATATATAAATTTAGCTATGTTATAAACAAAGTTGTACAGGCATGAAAGCATAGACAGAACTGGTGCCTTAATTTTTTGCTGGCACTAAATATTAGAGACTGTGTTTATTATGTCTCCCACATTTTTATCCTTTTAATAAAGAGGAAAAAAAAAGTCAGACACCTTATTTTTAAGTTGCGTGTCATACATAATTTTTAAAAGTAGCAGGAATGTAGCAGAATATTTGAAGAATCCGAGATATTTTGTACTAGTCATTAATATCCTTCAGCTAGCAGGTGCCAGACTGCTGATCTTCCAGGCTAGACTTCCCCCTTGGAGGGGAAAGGGTATGTGTTTACTATATAGACTATCTCCAGTTTTCTAATACTACAGGCTTTCAGATTTTATTCTTTCCCTACTGTAGATTCCATTTTTACTCACCAAAATACGTTTCAACAAGTTCATAGCAGTTTTGTTCTCAGCTGTCCAGAGGCCAACCAAATGTCTACTTAACTGCCTGAAAAAGCCATTGAAATTAACAAACTGCAAGTTAGTATTTTAAACAGATTTTTAAATCACTAAACTGACACCCCTATCAGGCGGGTGAAATGAAGATGAGCAAGAGCTTCGTGCTCTTGAGTGAGAGCACAAAGCATTATATTGTTCCAGTTCAAGTATATGCTTAGCATGCTTTCGAGTGTTGCCTTTGAGAAGTTCCAGTGAAGTTAGTGGAACAGTAGCAGCACATGCTTTTTGATCTACACCTCAAAAGAACACTTGAGCAATAGAGCAGAAACTAAACATATAATGACCAACTCTAAGTTTATCCAGTCAATCTGACATTACAGCTGAAGTTAATAGTCTAGAAGCCATCAAGAACTGTTAACTGCTCTACTTGAAGCTCTTAATACCAGTTATTGGCTAGGAAAGCCTTTTTGGGAGCCTGCCTTCTATGCCAACTGACACGTTCTGCCAACATTTGTCACTAGGGTTGTACTGCATTGAAGTATTGCTTACAAACAAATCGTTAGTAGCTTCAAACCGAACTAGTATGACAGAAGGTTTCATACTCTCTCCTGAATGACAGGCAGTGTAAGTTCCACTTGTCACTACATTGCTTAGCAACTCTTTAAGTGCTTCAGGACCATGCAGTTAAAACTTCTATCATCTTGTATTTGGGTGGAAATAATTGAATTACCACTCATCTTCTTCAGCATGCTCTCAGGCCCAGTCTCAAGAGCTCACAAGTTCTACTGACTACTGAATTCACGGAATGATTTCTACATGAGAAGACTTCTCTCAGAGGGGATGGCTGACCCTAACTGCAAGATGTCTGAGGTGTGTACACCAGGATTTATGCAGTTCTATAATAAAGTTAAACCTTTTTACAAGTTCCAGACGTTCAACTTGCCTTTTGTTTCCCTGANGGGGGGGGAATAAATCAAAACTTGAGCCTTTAACGAGTAACCAACCCAAGTCCCATTTTGGCAAAAAGATTTAATCAAAGGTTTATTAAGTGGATGCAGACTCAGCTGAAGCTTTCTTTACTTAAACACACCAGCTGCTAAAGAAAATATCCTCCTAAAGAACTGCAAGTTTTCTTTCCTGACCTCCCAGTGTTTCTAATGTTAGGCAGGCCATTACTTAGACTTTTAAAACATAATATATCAAGTGAGACTGACATACCTATTTGTAAGCATCCTCTGATCTGTGCTTATTGTAAACATAGCAGTGTGCAAGTGACGAGGTAAGGCACCTTCACTGAGGGCAAGATCTTGCATTTTGGTAGCAATCTCTTTGTCTCCTTCCTTTGGAAACAGGGCAAGATGATTACTAAGGAAAGATTCTTAGTTAAGCTGCTTTTATCTTAGTCTACAGTTCCAAGGCCTTCTTGACCATCAATTATGTCAACTAATATCCAAAAGCCGGAAGCTGTAGTATGATGGGCTTTAAGGGCAAGTTCTACACAGCAACTGATCAAAGTTGCAGTAACACTGTGGACCGCGCAATGGGTAGTTATATCTATGAGGACAGTAACTGGATAGGGTAAGATGCATGTCTCTCATCATAGATCAGGAGGCTGGTAGTACACTCACAAGTACCATTTCCACACTGCAATTGAAAATTAGGATTAAACAAAGAATGGCAGCCACAAGTAATTGCTTGTGGCTCGACCATTTAAAAATAACTGGTGCTGTTCAGTTTAGACAGCCACGTGAGACTGTCACTCCGTCAAGATACATTAGAAGCAATGAGTAATTATGAAAAAGCTGCATTTTGGCTTGCCCATGTCCCACTATAATTCAAATGACAGCAGTTGTAATAAACAGCATAGCAACTTTTAGCTAACGTTATCAAGTATATCAATGGAAACTTGCTGATTTATAATACCTCTATTTCAAGTGTTCATTCACTTCCATTCCAAGAAAGTACTAGATGCATTTCAGATGCATAAGCCATGAGGCACTAACTTAAGCCCTGAATTTCAACGCAGGAAGTGTCGAGAGTCAGTTAGCAACATCACCCTGCAACAATCACAAGCAGCCCTTGAGAGGTATGGACTTGGCCCATACATCATGTGGTATGGAAACTAACAAAGCCAAAACATCCTTCGTTGAAGCAGAAAGAGCAAGAACAGAGGCTGACATCACTAGTCTGCTCTGGGACACTACTGCCTGCTAATCCAAGTCCAATTCCATCTGGCAATGCATCCCAGGAAATATGGACTCTTCTCCTGGAGAGACCCTTTTTTACACGCAGAAGTCTGGTGGCTCTGTGGTATGTGACTGAGCTACACACAACATTAACAGCCAAATCTTGACTGCAGTATGAAAACATGCAAGGCGCTACCTAATGTTTCAACTCACATGCCTTCCAGGCCCTCAAGTGTAAAATAAAGCAAGCTGCTGTATTAAACCACCCACAATTACACAGGTGTTCTGTTCCTCACCTTCCCCCTCCCCCCTGCCCCGTCCCCCTCCCAAGAGAAGCTAATATAACACATTTCTATTGGTAAGCGATTGCATTTCCAAAATAGACAATACATGTTTAGTATGCCATCCCAGGTAACATTGATAAAAATCTCACCTCTATTATTGCCTTCATTACCAAACCTGCTCCTTTCACAATTGCCATGGAAGGGTGCTAGAACAGAACATTGACAAAAGAATTATCCGAGTGCAAAGTTTGAAGATGGGACCATCTGCAATTCAGTTTCCTTAACTCATCTACATGCCTGTTCTACCGCCAGTTCTGGGCAAATTTAATATTTCAGTTTTGTGAAAGCTCGCCCCAGGAAGAGCTGCTATCTTATACCTTTAAACAAGAATCTCTCATGCAACTATCAGCTGGACTTTTTGGCTCTGAACAGCAGTTTATACCAGAGAAGCTGAAATAATGCTGGGCACTGATACAAGCTAACACCAACCAAGAAGCAGAAGAATATACTGTTTTTACAAAGAAAAAAGCATTGACGTTTTAGCTAAAAATCCTAGAATTCTTACAGGTTTGCTACTGAAGAGGATGCCACTCTTCTTTTGTAACTCTCTTCTAACTCTCATTTACTGAGAAACAAAAAGCTGGCAAATTCTCCAGAGAGAGGAAGATCTGTGCATGTGCTGAATCTAGCTTAACATTTAACTAGTGTTTCTAGAAATAAGTCTTGGACAGTCTATTCTACAATGATTTGGCATAACATTTAATATAGAATGACTACCTCAATCTGTTATCTGAAGGGAAAGTAATAAGTCACTAAAAAGACCTCACCAAGGTAAAGGTTTAGGCACATTAACCAGATGAACAGCAGACAAATTTGCCTTTCAGGAGAAGAAGAAAAAGGTCATGTTCACTGGCTACTCAAGGCCTCTAATAAGAAAAATTATTAAATTTTACCTGAAAGAGCTTAAATAGCGTTCTTCCATTAGATGCCACCATTTCCAACAACATGTCAAACTGCTGCCCCTCAGTAGTCTCACTATATGGAGCACATAGGGCAAATGTCAGGAAGTCCAGAAGTGAACTAATTACTAGGGCACCCGTCCCATGATCCTGAAATTAGGAAGACAGGTATATAATACAGATACAGTGTTTCTCCCCTGCCCGAGAGTATTCCTGCAAGTTTTAATCAGTACTCATGATGCTGAAGGTGCCCTTCCCTGTCATACCAAATAGCCTGCAAACAAAAGTTACGAGTTTAATACTTGTCATTACTGTGAGTATGGCAATACTCTGGTAAAGTATTGGCTCCTAGAGCATATTGGAGACTCATGACCTCATGTATTGGTGTGCTGCAAATTACTTTTCCTCGTTTTAATCCCACAAGCACTAGTTTCCTTTCAGTTAAAAGGAACATCCAGTTTTCATATTAAACATGCAAACATTTGTTGCATAACGCTCAGGTTCCGCACTATAGACAGCTACAGTCTAAGCTGTCGAGATTGAAACCTACTTAGAACAAGCTTCAGTGCCAGACATTGCTGTATTTTCTGCACTTCAACTGCAGGTACAAATGCTTTCAAAGATGTATCCAAGTATGACAGAAGTATCTTCATAGCAATTGGGAAATGCACTTGAAGCTATTAATTTTGAAAATTTGACTTACCACATGGGAATTGAATTTCTCTAGTAGATTTTCTAGAAACTTCTTTGAAGAAAGAAGGGAAGCTTTGTTCAACTGCTCCTGCCTCAAGTCATAGTCATCATGCATGGGCTATAAAAAAAATAAAATATTCACAATGCAGTCACATTTCTACCCTCATTTCTTAACAGCCGTAGTCCAAAAGCCAGACCCCTAACCCATAAGAACAACATCCTACTTCAAGTTCAGCAGGAAATCACTGTACCACAAGCTATTTCATGTTTAAGCACACTGCAAGTTGAAGGGCAGTCCCTATTTCTCCATCTTTCAGTAGACTGAAGTTCACGCATTCCAGAGTGAAAGAATCTGCAGTTTAATACTTACACACATAAGAGCACAAAGCATGTCAATAGAGGCATGGGTTACTCCATCATTGTTCCTTTTGAGGGCTTTCACAACCTTCACTCCTAATCGTTCTCGGAATCTTTTGAAAGGAAAGCAAAACCCCGAGATTAGAGAGGAAATAGAAATCTTAGTTTAAAGATTAAAGTCCAGCTGGGGACCAGAAGTGGTCTGCTCCCATTGCATTTGGCAAGCCAGAACCTTGACATTTCCATAAATTTGAGATTCCTTAGTATGAAAACATTAATATTGACTTCACTGTTAACAATATGCACATTCACCAAAACAAAGACGTATTTCTGTAATTACAGGATAGTGATATTACAGGACGCTATTTGCAGAGAAATAGACTTTATAAAGGCTTCAGACTAAGTGCATGTTACTCTTCACATCATCCAGTTACTCCATAGTCCAAACTCAGAAACATTCCAAAGAATTTTTCATTTTCACAAGAACATCAGGCAGTTTTTCTGCTTCCTTATGTTATCCAATTAAGACACAAACTCTGAGCAGTCTGTACTTACTGTAGGAGTACAACTCAACTTCCTAACATCAAGTTTTATCTTGTGTTGAACTGAAGATAGCAATGGCATCAACATAATTTAAGAATGAAAAACTGCCTACTTCAAGGACAGATGAAGGTGCATTTTAGAAGTTTTTCCACTAGGAAAAAACATTAAACTGTGTTTGACTCAAGGCAGAGAGTATTTAGCAAAGGAAGAATCAGCGTTACATACTAATGAACATTTGGGATTCTCAATTTACGTTAAAGCCTAGTGACAGCCTCATACTACTGGAAGCAATTACGTGCAGAGTCTTCCAGTCTTTTTCAGAAGTGAGGCTTGACTCCAATTCTCAGTTTTAAAGATAAAACATTATCAAAAAACTCAAGACCTGTTTCCACCTACTACTTCCAAGCTTGAAGGGACTTCTCACTTACTTTGGAAGCTGAGTAAAGGCAAGGAAGCCTGCTTTTGAAGCCACTAGTCGTCTTACTGCTTGGAATTGGCTTTCAAGCTCTGCATTAGATGCTGCAATATCTCCCTCTTGCGAAAGCAATGCTGTTATGGCATTATTAATGAGTTTCTCCTTGTTTTCTGAGAACAGACCCTGGTTAAGAAATAACAATGATTAATATCTTTATGCATTAACAACATCTTAAGAAGATGGGCAGAGGACTTATTCTTACATCTTGTGTAACCGCATGTAGTACCCCACTGTAGGAAATGTTAGCATTGAACCTGAACACAGCATCTGCGAAGTTACCATCTGGAAGAAGAAACAACAAAAGTTAAGTGCACAGTACCTGACTAAATACCCGCATGCTTTAAAGAGCACTATAAAGCCATGTAATAAGCATTAGCTTACTTGGAGGAGCAGCCAAAAACCTCAGATGAAGGCTCTCTACTTCTTCATCTACAGGCATACTGAGTAATCCCCAACGCTGGCCTTTGTGCGTAGAGGTCATTTTCACACAGACATCTCTATTACCAGAAGCTCTCACTCCATCCAACAAGCTAGCCAGGAGAGAATCTCTGGGTTGGGAGAAAGACATACAAATACAATTTAGATCAGAAAAGGGATGCTAAAGAGCCAAGTTATAAGAAAAATAGGAAAAAACCCACCAAAACCCGAGCACAGAATTAAAGGCAACAATAGTTGGAATCTCTTAATAACTCTGGTGGCTAACAGCTACACCTCTAGAGGAGGTCACTAACTTTCTAGTGTTCCTTTATTCACTGTATTAACAGAACTGTCTTGCATCCAGTGTAGCCAGCTGCAGCCTTTCACTAAATGGATCAACTCTAGATTATCTATTAATGAGTTACACATGTTGCAAGCCGATTCACCCCTGTGCTTTCTGCAAAATCTCACTTAGCAGGATTAGGCTGCATTACAACTGCAAGTACACTCAGGGACTATTCTGTTGGTTGTTTTAAATAGAATCAAATAAGACCCTCTGAAGCAGACAGCTCAAAGGGTTTACAGCCCTTGCATTTCTTTACCACTTAAATTGTGCTTTTTTCCTTCTCAGGCATACTGCTTAACCAAGTACAACATACACAGAAAAACATTCCTTACGAGAAACAGGCTGTAACCAACTGTCCAACACCCTTACTTGTTTATCAGAGAGTTTCTGGACAGATTTGCTTGAATTTAGTATGAAGGTAAAGGGGAGATATTTACATCCTGTAACAAATGTTGATTTGTAAGTGGCAGACCACTAGAATAATAAGGGTTCAAGTTAACACTTCCAAGGGTCAGGATTATGGAAACTGAGAAACTAGAAACACTACAATGGAAACTTCCATTTGAATTTATAACCCACAGAAGCTCTAGTTACCTTTCTGTTGAAGAGTATTTCCGAATTTGTCCTTTAATAAATTCAATGGTAAAAAGCTGGGGATTTTCACAGTCACATACTATTGCAAATACCTAAAAATAAGAGATAAAGATCATGAAGCAGTGTTCTTTATCTACTCTAAAAACTGAGTCCATCTTGTGTATACTATCAAATTCCTACTATTATCTTTTAGAACTATTTGAAGAATGGTACTAAGAAAGATTGCCTCTTACCTCTCCTAAAGGTTTCAAAGTTGCAATGTTATAGGTAGCTGGATCCCGCTCAACTAAGCAAGCTTCTGTAAGAGCTAGTACTCTTTTCACAGGTTCCTTAAAAAAAAAAAAAGGCATGTTAGGGAAGAGAATTCTTAGCACTTAAGAGAAACCAAGTAAGTTCAGAGTTTGATACCCTTACCAAGTGTCTAGGTGTTATTTTTTGAACAACAAACTCCGCTAAAGATGTTACAGATTCATCATTGCTGTATTTTCCAAAGCGAAGATTCAAGTATTGCTCAAATTCTAGGGATTCTTTTCTTATCCGCAGAGAGATACCTATGAAGTTGCCAGCATGCTCTATTGCACTTTTGATAATTTCCTCCCTCTGCTCAGATGCAAACAGGTGCTGCAAGTTTTGAAAAGAAAAAAAACCAAACATGTAAAGAACAGGGCATACCTCAAGAAATCACAGTTCCATAGGTAATCCTCACTAACAGTAAAGAATCTTCCCAGTAGCTAGGCTTTCCTTTGCTAAGTGCATAGTATAAAGACAGTATAAAGCTATTTATTACACAAGACATCAACTATTAAGTTTACATTTCCCTTTCAAAAACAAAAATCTATACCAGCTATCCCTAAAGGATACCCTACTACACATTAGTGTGCCCTTAAAGTGAAGGTCTGCATGACTTGCCTGTCCACCCTTGGCACCAGATCCTGACAGCCTGGTAGGCGTGAGGAGCCCCAGCAGTGGTAGCCCCAGCTGCTACCTGTAAGGGCTGCCATCCAGCCCTGCTAGACAATGTTAAGGCAGCTCTAGCAGATCAATTATATATTGCTAGTTTTATGCCAGAGAAAAGCATGCTGCAGGACAAAAGACGTGGAAACCCTGATCCTGAGCAGACTCCTATTTTGTTAGTAGTGACTGAGGTAGCTATATTTACATTATTAACCATGAATTAATTCCTAAAGATCCACTTCAGCTGCTTCCAGTATGGTACACAGAAACCCTTTTAAAATTTTGAAACCATCATTACACTGCAGTATTTCCCAAGTAAAGCTGGGAAGATCAGATCACAGGGCTAAAGAGGAAGCATCACCACTGGCCGATTCTGTTTCTGAATAGAATCCCTCCATCGGTTAGGTAGATTAGTAATACTGCCTGTCACTTCTGTAACTTTGAGAAATGTCACAAAACTCCATGTCCACATTGCATTCACATTCACTGTCAAAATAGAAGTAACTGGATATTTTATGCTTTGTAGTTTTTAAATATATGCAATAAGCATAAAAACTCTACTCATTGCTCTCAAATGTTTTAACTAATTTCCTGTGGAAGAGGGGTTTTAAACTCGTCCATAAGCCTTGAGGCTCCACAGATGGGTCCCAAAGATGCACATACTTGTAAGCTCAAATTATGTTGAACCTTCTTTATTAAATATGCAGCTATAAACATCCTAAGCACCATACCAAGATGTTTTGCTTTAGTACTCACCAATCTACTAAATCCTCCATAGAGGATACAGAAACCTCCCTGATAGCCAGTAATATCCACAAAGCCTTCAATGTTTCTGTAGTCATAGGAGCACAGGACTTTATTTGTTGCAGGATCAATTTGGTCAATACCTCCAGGAGTCACCTCCAGAATCACAGGTTTCCTTGTATCACTCCAGTGGTGTTTATAGCAGTTATACCTCTGCAGAGAGAGCTACTTTTAGACATATAGACACACACTCCTTTACTACACAGCAATTGTTCTTTTCTTATCTAGTAAGCAGCGTGGGTGTAAAGTTCAAAAAAGTTCAAAAAAATTGTATCATCTACCTTAACGCTCTTATCTATGTTAAGAACACTATGAATCAAATGAAAGTAGCTGTCGCCTAACAAGGAAGTCACAGCTTAAACAATGCATTTTGAAGACAGAGCAGCAAACCCAAAACAGTCACCCCAAAAGGGAATAAGTTTCTCTTGCTGCAGAAAGCAGCCTATTCACAGACCATGTGCGGTTGGACAGGGAAATAACTATTACATCACATGCTGTTATTCAGCTAATCAAGACTAATGAAGGTAAACTTACCACTACAGTGCAAATCTTTCATCTCCTGCAGCCATATCCCATTACAAATAGAAGCTTACCAAGATCAACAAAAATTAGAGGTATGTTCTAAACTACAGTAGGACAAAGGGGAGTCCCATATTCCAGCAGTGTTACTACGCTCATCACTGAAAATTTATTCTATGCAATGCTTAAAGTTACTTTAAGTGCCATCTTCTGTGACAAGAAGACACAAAACCAATTACAAAGTCTAGGTCTGTATATTGCCTTGCCAAGATGCATTAAATAGCAATCTTGTCTTGAATGTGACCTACAGAAATCCTCCTTGGAAACAATATTCCCACATGCAGTGTTCAGGATGTTATGCAGAAAACTATTTAGAATTAAGAAGTGAAATGCTGGAAGTAGTAAACATTGAATAATAAATCAGAGCTTATGTCTTCCTTCTTCCTTCTCTCCAAATAAGAGCTCTATGTGTCAGAGCCCTTTATTTTAGCAGTAACATTCAGAGTCTTTAAGTGTACAACCATAAGGCTAAGGCCAAGTGAAGAGAACTCAAATATTCTACTGTTGAAAAGGTTCCCACTGTTTTTGAACACACTTCTTAATTTTCCCTTCTCAAAGCAAGACTTCAGATCCAAATTTACAAAAGCTATTTTAGGTAGTGCATATAGAACAAGCATAACATACATGAATACAGCAGAAGTTTAAGTCTTCAGATTATTTCATTAAACAGCACATAATCCAGACAAGCCAGACACTTACCCGTCCTGTGATTTTTCCTTCTGAGAAGTCCGTCCTGAATCTCTGTTTTTAAAAGAGTTAACCATGAATGAATGCAAATATGATAGCTAATCTATCCAGAAAGCCTACATTTAAGCTGACCCTGTTTTAAGGGACTTGAGCTAAGCCTTCCTGAAGGCTCACCAGTCCACTGCAGTTTAATGTATTCAGTATTTTTAGCTTTACTTGCTATTTAAGAATCGTGCAACAGTTGCTGCAACTGACACTAGATCAAGTACATTAATATAACAGCTCAAAAGACAACTTCCTTTCCTACTTTTTGTGTAAGGAAAGAAAGCATAGTAAACTACTGTAAATGGCACAGATAACCAAGTACTTGCTGCTTGCATGAAAAAAAAATAGTAACATAAAAAAAAAAATCTTACCAGTGCCTCTGTAAGGAGTTCCGTTCTGTGCTCTGTGGAAAACTTAAGAGTTTCAGACTTTTTTCCACTCCCTTTGCGGAAAGTGAGACTAAATTCTGTTCCTTGTCCTCTTCCAACAGGAGAAATACTACAGATATCTCCATAAGGCCACTAGACAATTAAAAGTAATTAGGTTACAGTTAATAATTTTAAAGCTCCATCTCCTCCATTCAAAAACCTTCAGGTAGTTATAACAAGTGAGCTGCTGTAATGAGACAATAGCTAGCATGCTACACATCAGCTTTAGCTTGAGATTCCTATTTGATACTCTGCAAGGTAAATAAGCATCCTCACTCCCTTCAGGGACATAGCCTTACAGTGATCAAACTTATCCCAGTTCATCCAGACCACCACACCCAAAAGCAAACTACTATTTATTTGCCAATAGAGACAAATTGCCTAAAGGTACAAAAACTACCAGGTATTTGCGGAGTTAGTGAAGGCAACACCAGTTTTCTGTTACCTGTGCTTTTGTGGCAGCTGCCACACCACCTGGTTTTGCTGAGATCTTGTCAGACTAGCTAATTTCTGAAGACTGAATGCCACTGCTCACTCTGGTTGATGAACATAAGTCAGAAACCAACTCAAAATAGCCCTGTTCAAAAATGATAGTTACCTGATTTGTAACTTCTAGCGTGTTGGGATTGTATGTGGTGATGGCATGAGTTCCAACTGAAAAGACTCGCTTATATCTAAAATACAGAAGAATGTTAGTTTCTCCAGAAGTGACAGAAAAACCCTGTTGAACAGTAAAAACTATGTTAAGAAGCTATATACAAGTCAGTGTTAGGCAACAGCTATGACATTTTCTTTGTTAAGTTGTTCGTTTGCAGTTTACCCTTAGAACATGTTAAGATCCTCTGTTTTATATATCCATAAAAGGGACATAGACGTTAAATACTACTAAACATATTTCCTTATGTATATCTTTTCCTACAATACTGGCTAAGTCAGGACCAAAGACTCTTGGAACTTGCACTGGAAGGTACTACCAGATCAAAATAAGTTCTAAAAGGACTACACCGATAGGAAAAAGGATATCCCTGCAATACTCCAAAGCATCTGTCTGAAGCCGCCTCAGACAACAGTTGTAACATGAAATAGTCCAATTTACACACCTGGTCACAACACCTTAACAAGTCAAAGTGTTATGGCCAAGCCTAATTTTCTTCACCTTGAGGAAAACTAAGACTACTAAATACAGAAAGACTCAGATCACTAAAGCTATAGCTCAATACACAGCTAGTCATTGTACACTGACATCACAGATATGTTAACTGCCATAGTACTTAAAGAACTAGCACAGTAGTTGCTTGCATTTCAGGCTTATCAGGAACAAGTGGCAGTGACCTAACGTTAAGAAATTTAGATGCATTAAGTGCAACATGGAAGCCTTACCATAGTTTCATTACCTAGACAATCTTCACAGCATACCCTAAACCAACTCTTTTATATATAGACTATTTACATATTTCTGAATCAGCTGAATACGCTGAATTTTGCAGCATAACTAACCAGAGTTTGAAACAGTAGAGTATTACTAATCCCTTACTACCCGTAGAAAATTTTTGTTCTAGGGTACTTTTATCTGGAAGCAGTACTGCCCAGAAAGTCAAGCCAAACCTGAACCAGAGCCAGTTCTAGCAACTATTCTCTGACCAAAGAAACAGGATCTGAACATGGATGCTGTTCCTGAGCTTGAAATGAAAGTACTTTGCTCAGCTGTCCATGTTAAAACTGATTCAGTATAGCAATTTCAGTTTCGGTTCTCGCTAAACTGTGGGTTTGCTAGGGAAAGAACAGGATAGGATCAACAGACAGCTGACTAATTAACCTAGATCCATACCATACTAGACACTGCATCAGGAAGCAGGTAATTTCTTCCATCTTTCTCTGCATTCTTCTGTTGCAGTCTCTTCTTCTCTCTCACTTGCCAGGCAGTGACCAGGCATCGTTTCTGTATAAGGTCAAACTTTTTATGGGCTTCAGATATATTAAGAGCTGCTGCCTCACATTATTTGACCTATCCTCCCCTGTCTCGTAATAGCAAGGCCAAGATTATCTGTCTGATACAGTCAATCTCAAGAACTTCGTTCCCTACCATTTCCCATTATTATTCAAACTGGTGCAAGTGCAAGTCATTACTGGCCCAGAAGAGTTTATCTAGGAATTAAAGCAAGTGCTTATCTTCTTCAAAGCTTAGAAAAATCTGTAATATTGAAGTGACCTGCCACTTTAAAGATGCATGATCCATTTGAAAAACCTATTTGTTTTTCCACATAGTTGAATTTGCCTTATTTAAAAATGCAGGTCAAGAGAAGCCATAGTAATGAAGGAGAACATTTGAAGTTAATCTGGCTGCTAACAAATCCACTATATTCATTCTGTTAAAGAACGTTCCAGTTTCTTAGATCATAAGAAAACGTTCCAGTTTCTTAGATCATAAGAAAATCCATTGAACAAACCAAGTATTCCCTCACCACTTGTAGCACAATTTAGGTAGGTATTCTGTTGTTATATGATTTACAAGGAAGGTGTGTTTATGCTGTTCTAAAGAACTTGAGCTTATCACAAGTAATAAAACACTTTAGTGTGTTAAGTGATTAAATGAAACCTTAAGTAATAAAGAGCTTCACAGTGCTTTGTGGCAGAATGAGGACCTGCAATGATCACACATAACTGAAGGCCAGCTGCCAAACATTATAGCCCCTTTCTTTTCTCCCCTCATGCTCAAGCAGTATTTCAAGGCCTAGGAAGCATATTTAGTGTCCAGCATTCTTAATATGTGATGCAACAAGCAACACAAGACAGAACAAAGCAGATTTGCCAAGTTCACCATTTCTTCCATCTCCTCTCACTAGGCAAACTCAGACGACCCAAATCTTGTTGCACAAACAGAGGAGACTCAGAAGTCAGTACTTGTATATGGCCTAAACATACTCTTCTCCAGAACTTCACCTTTAAATATGTAGAAAGGTATTTATACCTCCAGGCCTTGAAGACTATACCATTCATTATCTCTTAAACTACTCTGCAGTACAGTCTAATGCCAGCCTGTTTTGAGAAGAATTTGAAGCAAACGTCCTCTTCCCAGTAAAAAGAAAGGCTATTGCCTATTCACTAGTTTCTTAGCAGCACTGTAGAAGTCACAAGTTATGTATTTTTTTAATCAGGATAAACATGGTAGACAATTTTCATACCACCACACTCAAGAAGGCGGCAGTATTCATTAATTTTAAAGAATTATAGATCAACATTGGAGCATCATCATCTGTACTACTAAAAAATACCTTTAACTGCCATGAACACAGCTCGTATTCAGCTAAGTGACAAATATGAATAGTAGAAGTGATTCAGGCTCATTTAGCACTAATGAGCCCGATTATCAATATATTAATAACTAATATTAAGTTACTAACTTTTTTAATATTATCCATAGATTACACTGAGAATGTATAACTATAAACCGAGTGGACTGAAGTATTCAAATACAAACTTAATAAAAGCCATATAAGCTTCTGCTGCATCACAACACAAGGCAACTACTGACTAAATACTCCTTTCCCCTTCATTGTGTTAACAGTAAAGTCCCATTGAGTTTTTAAACTAAGCCTCTGTTTTAGACTTTAAAGTTACTTTGAAGTTCACAATTTATCAGAACTCTACCACCAAAGTTCAAGATCATACTACTCCACCTTTAACAGCTTGCATAATGTAGGAACAAGCTCTATAATGGAAGGTATTGGGCAAGAGAAGCAGTATCTTGAGTTCTACGCATTTAATTTTCACGAAGTGGCTCAAATTGTACGCACACAAAATCTGCAGATATGCCAAAGGAACTTCAGAGGAAAAGACTAGATATTTTCTGTTGGGGGACAAAAACATTACAAGGAACAAACTGTTCTGATGTTCTACCCCACCACAGTATCTTGTTATTACTAAAGGAAACTGCTTATTCACCCGTGCCCACACAAATTGAAATGCCTGGATCTTAACTCAGGTAAGACTCAATTTACACAAGTATCAGCTAGAATTTTAATGAGGTAAAACTAAATATTAAACTATCTGTTTCAAGTCAATCAAGAATCTGTCTCGGTAGAAGGAAGATTTTGCCCTCAGACAGCTGTTCAGTCCACTCTGGACTCTGAACTACCCAGAGCTTTAATTTCTGCTGACAAAAAGGCAGGGATTTCTTTGATTAGACACTGAAGCAATCTCAGGGTTCTTCAAAGCACAACTGAGAAAGATCTGCGGCTGCCACTCCTTGCAATCCCCTCCTCCTTTTCTTCCCAGCATTCTTAATCTTTGGTAGGAAGAATTCGTGAAGTATCTACCGGCAGACAGCCAAAAAAAGCCGGTTTCAACTTCACAGTCAAACAAGAGAATCAGACATCACCTCTTGGTATAATTATCAGAATAAAGCAGTACTCATGCTCCTGAAGTGCAGACAACGTTCCCTCTTTGTTCTGTTGATGTTGAGGTAGCAAGGAAAGAAAATCCCAGTTCCACAGCACTACTATGCATATGAGAAGCAACAATGGACAAGGATACCAAAGGAAGTCCTATGAAGCTTCAAAAAATATGCACAACAGCTGACTTCAAACACAGTAAAACATATACCAGTTATGATGGTTTAATGGATAGTTGTATTAGAAGTTCCCCAGCTTTTGCAGGCAGAAGCATCACTGAAAATTCATTTTTAGAACCAAGGCTCCCATTAGGGATGAAGTGTATTTCTAGCAACAGAAGTCTTCAAATAATCTCAGTTAATAGTTTAACAGATAATCTATTACACAATGTGTTAAGTATATGTGTGAACTAGTGACCCTCATCTGTTAAGGTACATAAGACATTACTCCTCCCAGTACCTGTTGTGAGAAGAACCCTTTCCACTTTAAAATTAGTGCTTTATATAGTAAGTTCAAGAGACTCTCAGAAACTGGCTAAGTTGGGTGGTTTGTTTCAGAGCCACACTGAAGTGTGGGAACATGTGCAGAAGAAGGTTAAGACACAACATTTAAAATCCAAATTGATTCCACGGAAGATTCATTCAGTTTAGAGAGCATGCAGCAGGAACCTTTAGTTCAACTTTCATCTATCAATAAAGGAACTAAGCAGTTAAACCCAGTACTGGAAAGAAGAAATGTCACACACACAAAAAAACCCAAACAAACTTTAAACTACTTACTTTCCCCTCCATGAATGTTTTGTTGTGTAGAAACAAGCAAGATCTCTGTTTTCTCTAATTATATTCATTCTGTGCCAAGACCTGAAAACAAAAGAGACATCCTGTTAGTACTCATGATTTTCATTTAAAACCAAAGTTCGCTAATCATCAATATGCTTCAAGACAAAAAGACTATTTTTAAACACTCAAGTCACTGCTTTGTCAATTCAGCACAAAAAAATACTAGGGATACTTATGTTTATTAAACAAATCACAGACTAAGTTGCACATGGAGTCAAACATGAATTAATAGTTTCCCTGCTGATTTTGTTACACCAGTTACTCTTTAACAGTACCACGGTACAGTAATTTATGCCCTATTATTTGCCGTATTGTTGCAAATCACGCTACTTTTGCTGCACCCTCACACACTTGGATTCAAGGCTATTTTACATCATTGCCAGAACATGTAACTCCTAAAAATTTTATAATACCAACATGATTTGATTACCCTGCAACCATAACTCCAGCTAAGCCAGATTCCTATTGCCACTAAAAAAACCCTAAGAAACCAGCAAGGAGAAATGTGGATAGATAGCCTATTTTCCAGTCTGAAATGGAATCTGAAGTTGAGAAACTTACTTATTAGCCAAGCACTGTGATTAAAGAGCTGACTAAGTACCCTTTCTGTGCTGTAAAAGTTTAAGCAATCCCACTGCCAAAATCCTGACATGCTTATTTCACACATGAATACCTACTACCGAAACACGTGCAGGAACTTAGTGAAACTCACCCACAACTGCTTGACTGCATCATTGATTTAGGAGCTGCTGCTTTCTAAGGAATGCTTCGAAACACTATCTTGCATGACTGAAACTGATGCATGTTGAGTACTTGGGAAATTAACTTCCCTTTCACTCCACTTCATTGTTATTACATATACAAGGCACTTAAGTGGATGTAGCCCGATTAAGTTGCAAGAGTGAGGTTGTCACTCTCAGTTTACTGCTACAGCATTATTTGCAAGCGAGAAGCTATCACTCTCAGCATTAGTCACCACTACAGCATTAGTTTTATTTTCGAATGTGTCAAAACAGGCTTCCCTGCTCTTGCTTAAAGACTGGTACTACTCTCAGATTCACACCATTAATGTGGTGGCATCCCCAAAGTATTACACACTTAAGAAACTAGTCTAAAATAATTCATGTTCATAGCTTGCATGAAGCAACACTAAAGTAATCCACTAAAGTCAGCAACCCACTAAAAGTTAGATTACAACCCCAGTCATCTTTTTTGCATTGAGCTAACTCTACTTTATTTGGCAAAGGAAGATTTCTCATTTTGAGATGGATGACTTGTAACGTTAGCTCATAGCTAACTTCTACCCCCTACAACTTCAGGCTATTTTCTTTCTGAGCAAAAACTGTAGCAGTTATGAACATGAAGAATGGATAGCCTGACTGAAACGAACTCGAGAATTCCTTCCCTCAGGTGAAAAACCAGCACAATCATCACTACCTACTGAAGAGAACTTGCGGTACCGCCTCTGGAAAAAGAGAAAAGCAGTATTTACATATTTCAATGACTCAATCTTTGAGTCAAAAATTTTCAGAGTCAATACTCCATTGCCTTGTGGCAACTTAAATTCTCTAAATCCAGTTTTTGAAATCAAAGTTTCATGAGGGGTAAGAAATTCAACAGCATTATCCCTGGCATTCTCCATTTTGCCCTGTTTAAGAACTCTGTTGTATTATCAGTGCTATGGACAGAGCATCAAAACAGTACACTGTCCAAACTACACAGATACTGTATAGTAGCACGCTTTAGAGCTTCCTTTTGAAGCTGTTTTCTTGACATTGACTAACGTATTAGTAAAAATAAAATAAAAGGCTTATAACAAGACTAGCAGCACTAAGTATGGGCTTATAAAATCTATTTCTCTGTAATTCCAGTTTTGCCAAACCAGGCTACTCTGACCAGCTCTATTAAGTCTCCCAGACCTGAACACTACCTGCTCTAGCATATTTAAAGCAAGATGTTCTCACACTTGCAAACATCTAGTCTTAATAATAGAGAACTGAGAAATAGTCATACTCATAGAAATACTTATGAGCTACCACTGGCTTCCATTAATTTTAACACCAGCATCTAACTATACTCAGGATACTGATCCATGTAGTATTTATTGTACATGCGGTGGAAGTGACAAATTCACTAAACTGCTTTTTTGTTTAGATTAAAATTATTAAAATCATTAAGCTTTGATGTTTTACTCACTGTGCTTCTGGAAGGTGATTGGAACTATCTCTCCCACTGAAAAGACTAGCGCAGAGGCAATATATGCCAAAACCTAGCAACAATTAATTCTTGTACACATTTTCTTGCAGTTTAACAGAGAACAAGGCTTACAATAGCCTAGTGTTCCGAGCTGCTATGTTGAAAACCAGCAATAATTTTTCAGTTGTCTTTGGTTCCACAGTAAGACCAAGATGAAAAAAAATATTGTTCATGCCAAAGACATTTCAGAAAGAAACCAAAAAGTTATCTTCCTTCACTCATTCTTGCAGAACCTGGTACATCACTGGTACAATCTACAATGTGATACATCATAATTTTAGTAGCTGTGATAGTATAAACATTGACTTCGCAGAGCACATCAGGTTTTATTATTAATCAAGTTTAGCCATATTGCCAGTGTAAGGTATAGCAGCCTGCATAGTCCTATCATATTAATTTCCCAAAACAAAAGAACATTCTTATTATTGTCAGCTTTACCTCTTCTTCCTGTATTCAAGGTAATTCTAAAAAGTTGACTGACTTGTCACAAAAAAATGGAGTTAAAATCTTTATTACACTCATAAAAGCATCCAGGACAAAAAGGGCCCAATATTAACGATCACCTTAGTGTACTTCAAAGCTTATTTCAAACATATTGCAGCACAGCCAGTGAAATCCCATACTCATGGCTCAAAGGTTTAAAACTAGAGAAACATCTAGTTCAGTTGTTCTATTTCTGCTGGAGCAGAGGCAACAAGTACTTTGAAAGTAGCAGTTTATAAACATGTTTCATCTGGTTGAGAGAGAGCGAGCATGCTGAACGCAAAGTATAGTAAAATAATCTGAGGTTCCTGCAGGCAAAATATAGTCCGTGACTTGCAACTTCTTCTGGGAGCTTAACTAAAGCACTCCCCCAATACCTGGATATTTTAATAAGCTTTTTTCACAAGACAGAAGTTCAGCAATACTTTCCTATTTGGTTCTTGCAGTACTGTAAGTAGCAGTGAAACTGCTTTTGGGGAAAAAGTTGAAACCAGATTTGTGTGCTGCATGTACCAGAAACAGCAACCCCTAAAATTAAAGGGCCTGAACCGCTGCCAGGACTCCCCCTGCCTCAGACTTTAAGATACATGAGTATATATATTACACAAACCATATTCAACTTGCATACACTTTCCACTTTTCTAGGATTTCACATTCTTCAGACAAAGTTACCATCTGGGAAAACAGAATCTATTTCAGGAAACATACAAGTCAGTCTCAAACTAACAGTTGAAGAGTTAGAAACAAAGGTGTGACCCTGAAGTCATCAAAGCGATAGGAATAGCTGTAATTACATGTACGTATCCTTCAGCTTAAATAAAGTCAGAAGTTTGGACATGGGTTCAAAGTTTAGAGCAGAATTCAGACTGACTTTCTTCCTGATCATATTACTCCTCTACTACCACAAAGCTTACGTATCTTTCTTAAGTGAAGGTTTAATCTATGCTAAGGTAGCACTTCAGAGCTGCAAACAGGATTATTATTCTATTCCACTGAGAGGGAGGAAGAAGAGAAATGCTGATAAGAAACTGAGATTTCCTCTTAAAAATTTATTCCAGCAAGGCTAAAATACAAGCTAAAGTTCCTGGAAAGTCTATACTACAAAGGGACAGACACTCACATCAAGTTCAAGTGTGACTTTCCTGAGAGAAAAGATTTACCAAGAGGATAAAAACAAGGAACAATTTGAAAGAAACGAGAGCAAGGCACTGAAAAAAAAAACCCAAACGCCTGTTAATCTGTAGTTCTACTTCTGTCTTGTATCTTAAGGTCTGGAGCCTGACTTCCAGTCATCTACTCATCCATAGCTTTAAAGGCATTATTTAAATGCATTAGTTTTTCTGTTTAGCTGTCTAAGTTTTACATATCTCTTTCACTGCTGTGTGCACTAACTGGCAGTTTTGCCTTCAGACAAATTCTTTTTAACAAAGACTAAACTTTTTTTCCTCTTTCCTAAACAGTATTCTGCTCTTAAAGCACTACAGCTAATCAGCTGCAGCAACTGAGATTTCTTAATCTGTTGTGCAGCCCTTTTTGCAAGAGGAGAAAGAGATGAGACCCACCAGATCCTTAAAAGGATTAGGGCAACCTGCCAGCATTACCACCTTCCATAGCCCGGGATGCAAATAGGCTGAGAATTTCAGGCTTGCTACTACCAGAAACGATGGTGACGACATTAATGTCCGTTCTCCAGCTGACTGCTCCCATTCCCTCACTGAGGACCAGTGCTGAGAATAACCAGAATCTTCCACACTTGGGTTTTTGTTTTTTTTTTCCTTTTCCATCTACATTAGCATTCTGCTGTATCAACGAACCAATCTGATTCACCAGCTAGACAGGTATCAGAACAAAAGGGTTTACTCACTAGTGGGGGGAAGAAAAGAAGTGCTCCTTTCAGTCATACTTTTGCCATCTTGTTATATTTCTTCAGAATATTGTTCTATTTTAAGTTTTAGTAGTGAGGTAGGATAATCATTAAGGGGTTTTTTTTTTGGAAGCAAGTTGAGAGGTTAAACAATTGAAGGCTAACACTTCAAGATACAGTTGAATGCCAGCTGAAGAATTATTTTATTAAGTCAGTAAGCTTCACACACAAGTTAAGTCACTTGCTTGAACTGAAACAGAGATTGACCTTAAGACCAATCTCCAGCATACTGCTTAAAATCTGGAAATACATAATGATTCAGCCTCTCAGGACATGTTTGGAAACTATGAAAAATACCACATGACACCCCCAGAGGGGCAACCAATACATATAAAATAAATCTTTTTAGAAATTTATTCCAGCAAGGCTAAAATACAAGGTAAAGTTCCTGGAAAGTCTATACCATGTAGGAACACATACTCAGCTCTGAGTCTCCACATGCTTAGAAATTTGTTGCCAGTGGAAAAAACTGTCAGCAATAACGGAAAGTAGTCAGTGATTTCTGGTTAAGTATTCTGGCACTTGGCTGCCTATAGCATACCTATATACTGAAGCAGGCTAGAGCCAAGAATAGTCTTTACATCTATAATGCTGGTCCCATTATTTCGAACCAAGCCATGGCAGACTGTTTCAACAGCATCTTCTTCACTCGATTCAGAGGTGAAACTTGAGTCACCAGCAGTCCCTTCAACAGCCTTCCACCTTTTCTGCTTATCTCATTATATACAAGTAGCCTACACAGACAATCTTCTAATTATCAAGAAAATGCTGTGACTTCAAAGAACTTAAGTTCTAAACCAAGGAATATTTTCTGTATACAGTATTATTTCATCAGTGCCGAGTAATAGGAATCAAAGCAGTTATCTACTCAACTTCATCCTCATAGACTCACCGCCATAAGTCTTTTTTGTGAAACAGCACAAAAGGGAAAATACATTTTGGATTACACTGACTTCAAAAGCAGCCACAGAGCAGAGAATAAGTGGATTAATAGGAAGACTCCAAATAAACTTATATGCCTATATTCCTCCCCCCAAGCAGCATGCTCTAACATTCCCTCCCTCAGATTGAGAGCACTACGTGGAAAACAAAAAACCCTCCCCCCCATATTGGAGCACTAAAACATTTTTACTGCCCAGAGCTTGGCCCTCAGTAGAGACACAGCTATCAAGCTGCAAGCTCCATGCCACCTAACAGGAAAATCTGTCCCAAAGACTACTGGCATCTCACTGCAGACAAAAAGCCATTTAGTATGCCTACTTGTTCTGACTTTCAGAAAACAAAATGCGCGGGAAAAGCATCCATGGGAGAAATCCAAAAACTCTTGGAAAAATAAGCACATTAAGGGTAGGTTTTCTGAAAGATACATTTAATTCTGCTCATGCTCTTCAGGCATACTATTACCACTCAAAAAAGAAATAAAAAAAAAAATCTCATCTTTGTGAGAGCAAGTCTCCTCACCTCTCCCACTCCTCATGAATTATTTCCCAAAGCACCTCACGATGGCTGTGTTTTGATCTGAGGCCAGGGGGAAAGAAATAACATATCTTTTCTTAATGGACACACACTAGCACTCATCTAGGAAAGAGGACAGACTCTGCCTGCGGCCACAAGAGCTAGCATCAGCTGCTAAGAGCACATTCAGTGAAGCACCAGGCGGGCTAAGGCAAGAGAAAAGCCCAGCCTCCCCTCTGCTGGGGGATACAGGAAGAGAAGGGCTTGAGAGAGGCTCATCATAAAACAGGTACCACACCTGGGGATCGGGGCCGCACAGGCCGGCCGCTCGCCGCCCCCATGCCCGTCTCTCACCCCTCCGCGGCTTGGGGCAACGGGGGGGAAGGAAAGAGGGGGAGGAAGGGGGGCGTCTTTGCCGGCGGAACACCTGCCCCCGCGGCGGCAGAGAGCGCTCCCTCAGCCCTGCCCCCGCTCCCCCACAGCCCCAGCGGCCGGGCGCGCCCCCCACCCGCACGGCCCCGAGCAGCGCCTCGGCGCCCAGCGGCCCCGCCTGGGGCTGTGGAAGGAGGCGGGGGCCGCCGCCGCCGCCGCCGCCACCTCCTCCTCCTCCTCCTCCTCCTCCTCATCTCCCCCACCGCTGGGATTTACCTGGCCGGGGAGCCTGCGCTGCCCGGACCTGCCCCCACCAGCACTGCGCTTCCCGCCGCTGCCGGCGATAAAGGCGAAGGGCCACTGAGCGGAGCCCTCACCCTCCGGGCGGGCGGGCGGGCGGCAGCCGCTACTCCTCTCCAACTCCCTCAGAGTCTGGCGCTGGAGGCCGCCATCTTAGTTCCAGCAGCAAGACCGCCCTCTCGGCGCAGTCGCCGTCAAGCCCGGGGCCGTCACGGGACGCGGTCAGCTGATGTATTCCCTCCCTCCCGGGGCCGCGCTGGCCGGGCCTTCCGAGCCGCCTCTCCCTCTCTCCTTCCCTCTTCCCGCCCCCTGCCCTGCCGGGAACCGGAGGGGGCAGTGTGTGTGAAGGGGGTAGGGTGGCTCCGTGCGCATGCGCAACGCGGCGGCAGAGAAGGTGGGGGGGTTTTGGTGGTGCGCAAAGTGCCCCCTCCTGCCTTCCCCATCGCCTCAGGAGGGCGGTGGCGTAGGCGGGGCTGGCGCGAGCGCGGCGGCGCTGAGGGGCGAAGTTGGGGCTGTGGCGGGGCTGGGTGAGGCGAGAGGCGGGTTCCGGGGAAGGGGGGTGGTGTTGTCCAGCGCCGTCAGCCGCTCCATCGTCTTTTTGCTCTCGGTTGTATTTTTAGCAAGAGTTTAGTAGTCTGGTGGTCTGGACTACATCGAGTAGTTTAGGGCTAGTTGGTAGTTTCCGAAGTGGCCAGCGCCTGGAGTCTCGTGATTGTGTAGCTTTGGGGGTGCGGGCGGCTGCAGCACTGCCAGTTTTTTGGTGCCTTCAGCACCCCGCCACTGCATTTTTGAGGCTAGGTGCTGCTTTCATGCTCATCCCAGAAGCATGTAGCAAATTGTAGAATCATAGATCGTTTAGGTTGTAAGGGACCTTCAAGACCATCTAGTTCCAACTCCCCTGCCATGGGCAGGGACACCTCCCACTAGACCAGGTTGCTCAAAGCCCCATCCAACCTGGCCTTGAGCACTTCCAGGGATGGGGCCTCCACAGCTTCCCTGGGCAACCTGTGCCAGTGCCTCACCACCCTCAGAGTGAAAAATTTCTTCCTGAGATCTAATCTAAATCTACACTCTTTCAGTTTAAAACCATTACCCCTCAACCAGCTGCACTCCCTGATGGAGAGTCCCTCCTCATCTTTCCTGTAGGTCCCATTGAAGTACTGGAAGGCTGCTGTAAGGTCTCCCCGGAGCCTTCTCTTCTCCAGACTGAACAACCCCAACTCTCTCAGCCTGTCTTCATAGGAGAGATGCTCCTGCCGTCTAGCTCATGTTTGTGGCCCTCCTCTGGAGCCGCTCCAACAGGTCCACATCCTTCTTGTGCTGAGGACTCCAGAGCTGGATGCAGGTACTCCAGGTGGGATCCCACCTCCCTCAACCTGCTGGCCATGCATCTTTTGATGCAGCCCAGGATACAGTTGGCTTTCTGGGCTCCAAGTGCACTTTGCAGGCTCACATCGAGCTTCTCATCAACCAACACCCCCAAGTCCTCCTCAGGGCTGCTCTCCATCCATACTCTGCCTGTTGCTAAGCTGTAGTCTCATTTTTGAGAATGGATGTCATCGAGCCATGAAAAGCACACTGAACAATCAAAAATTGAAGCACACTTTTTAATTATGCATATTATTTGACAAATAATGTTAAATCCCTTATTAATGTTGCTGAAGTGCTGAATTACGTGGTTGGCTAACCACCATCAAAAGTTGTTAGGGGATTCGTAAGCTCTCCGTCAACTTCCCATACTCTGTACCAGACACAGGATTTCCCAGTGGTGTGAACTACAGCAGCAATGTAACAGTTTGCCATGATTTCCTTAAAATGCTTAAAGATTGATGTAAATATTTTGAAATATGACTCACAGTAGAACACATGAGCTTGACTTTCCTTTAAAATAGTGTTCTTAAAGTCTGCAGATGAAAAGAGAATTGAAGAACAAATTATAACTGGAACTAATTATATTGCAGAAAAAAATAAGATTAAATCAGAGGCAGTATATTGCAATATTTTAATATCCTTTTCATTGTCATATAAACTGTCCTTCACGTCTTATATTTTGCATAAGATATTTCAATACTAATAAGTCATTCTTTTGATAACTCGAGTCCTCTGAATCTGGGGCACAGTGGTAAAATAGCACTAATGGGAAAATAACATTACTTTGAGGAAGCTGATAAATTACTTTTGGTCACAGGAATTTGAGGGGGAAAAAAAGATTTAATGTTTTATTAACATACTAGGAATTGCAGAAATCTAATTTCAGAAGGAGGTGACATGATTCGGAAGAGTTTCTTTGGCTGAGTGCATAGAAGAGTTTTTGGAGGGGCTTGGAGGGATTTTTTTTTTCTGTTCTTGTTGATTAGTTGCCTTGGGGGATTTTTTTCTTATCTTGTCTTAGGACTTTTTTTCTGTTGTTAATATAGGTAGGTAAAATGCAGCAAGCAACAGCTTGTTAGATGTTTATTAGTTGAGACCGAAGAATGACATTTACATAATAAAATTGATGTAGCAAACTAGGAATCAGTATTTTCATAGGCAGATTTTAATTAGATGACAAAGATTATATTTCAGCATATTTATTGAGCTCAAGCTAGTATTTCAGTAATAAGCTACGTGCTTACCTATCTGTTTTCTTTTATACACTATCTCTATTTTTGGACATGCTAGTGGTGATGTTAACTGGTTATAGTGCAGAAGAATGATAAAAGGAAAGGAGGATATGTATTGAATGAGAAAATATGAGAGAAAGTGCAATAATTTGAAATTATTATTCAGAGAAAAAGCAAACAGGAAAGGTGTGTTTGGTATTTCAGACAGGAAGTTATGGAAATGATACGCAATGTGGTAAAATATCTTTCAGAAATTAAAAGTGCCTTGTTTTTGTGTTTACCTAAAGGTTTGTGGAAAGCCTGGAATATAAAAATTGTATCTTTAACATCTTATCCCAATTTTGAAGTGTACAATTTTATTTTAAAAAGCTATTAAAAAGAAAGTGAACAAAATCCTCACTCTGTTAATGTCAATGGCAGTTTTATTATTAGCTGTGACATGGGTAGTGTTACACCTTTAGCGTTCCCAGTCATGTACAGAGTCAAGAGCCATGTTCGAGCCATTCTTATTAAAATAAGAATAATAGAGCATGGTTTTGGTGCCTTCCTGAAAGATAAAATGTTAAATTGCTTCAATCCACTCTGTAGAAGCGAACCCATCTTCATTACTTGTAGATCTTTCATCTGAAGAAGTGCTGCAAATGTCAATCTGACCTTGTCAGTTTAAGTACTGTCATTTGCAAATGAGTTCAGGCCACCTCCAGTCTAGAGAACAAGGTCTCTCCTTACCATCCAATTATTGAAATCTGGAAGGAATGAAGAGTTCCAGTCCACTACTAAATAATTAACACTGCACTGGCTATTTCTGTGATCAGCACCTAATCTGAAAGACTGTGGTTTAGGATGGCTGAATCCTAAGCACGCTACAGTACAGATACGGTAGAAGGCCAATGCTAGGATTCTTTGCAGCAACGGTAAATACGATGGTCGTAAACACAGTCTATAATAGCAGAGCTCCTATTATTTTTTGAAGCAAATATATTGTGGTTTATAGCAATAACAAAGAACAAGTTTCTACCCAGTCTGCATGCAGCGAGCAAAGGACAAATTAAGTCACTTTCTCAGTACTATCTCTAATGGTGGCACAGAATTTGGTGTCAGCTTTCTGGAGAAAGGAGAGGTTCCTCCACCCTTCCTTGTCTTACAGGAAAAGAAGTTCCTAGTAAAGCTTGGAATAGTTCCTTCTCCTTCTTATTCATAACATATTTACAGTTTAGGAGAATGCAGAACTCAGACTCTGAGGCTGACTAGTTTTTCTGCCATACAATGATAGGGATCTGTCCAGTCATCTTAAAAATTGCATCTAAGTGGTACACCACAGCTTAGTATAAATTTAGGATAATTAAGAGGGCAATATGCTTAATAATTGTAATTTTTTTAGGTCATCAGATAACAATAATCCTTTGATGCATAATTGTAGGACTTGACTGATAGCGGATAACAGAAAAATTTTTGAAGGGACAATGCAGAGGTAAGTGTACAAGTTCCACCTGAAATCAAAACAGTAATATGCCTTTGGAAACCTCTCTCGTGAATCTTGTAACTCTTACTCCTAATTTGTTGCTGATGCCGAAATACAGGTTAGATGGAGGGTCTTCTGGGAATCAGACCCACATTACTGGATCAGTGTTTGTTCTACTCTTTGTTATCCCAAAGGTGCATTAAGACTATGCTGACAATGTGCCAGCAGTTCAAAGCTGGCATCAAATTTTTATGTATCTTCACATTTTTTGTCTAAAAATAAATGCAGATAATACTGATCATTTATCTTCTCTGCAAGATTAATTAAAAGGTAACTTCTAGATGCTCCCTATTAATAATTCTATATTTCCTGATAGACTCTTTAAATGATAACTTGTTTGTTATCTCAGCTAATAGCTTGATAATAACTGCAGCCTAAGCTAATTAGCTTCATGATACTGTTACTGAATTTTGTTGAATTATTAATAAGCATCTTCAATACAGTGATTCATGCTAAACTGTGTTCATATTCATACCATTCCTTTTGGCTACAATAAGCCCTTCTGTTTGGATAATCCTTTTATTTTGGCATTGACATATGTGCGTTAAATACTGCTCTATTAACTTTTGATCTTTTCATCCACCCATAGTCCTGTATAACTTGGTCTTTTTGGTGTGTCTTTTGAAGATAATCTACAGATTATCTTTTAACTCTTTTGCCTTCCGGTGGATAAGTTTCCATATGAATTGCAATCCAGTCTTAGTAATTTATGTGGCTATATCTGACATAAGTACAGTAAATATAATAAATTTACTTAATATCTCAGGTGTCATTTATAGTACAATGAGTCTTTTCATGGACCTTAATAGCAATGGACAATGGTGTCACAACTATCAACAGAATTACATTGTTTAAAAATGTGTAGTTATATCTTTTCAAAGAAAAAAGTGAAGGAGAAATACATTGTTTATTGCATGTAAAAGAAAATAGCAACCCTTTCCATAGAGAAAGTCTGTAACTACCTTCTCTTTTGACTGCATTTAACCAGGTTACCTACATCTGAAAGAATTCTGTTCATACATGTTCAGTGGAAACCTTGATAAAATATGACAATAAAAATTTCCAAATACTGAATTCATGCTGAGGACACTTCATCTTAGTATTGCAAGCCTGCTTAAGGTAAACTGCTTTTTGAAATATCTGGCTTTTGGGGACCGTTTTGTGATAGTAGGTACTGAACGTGTCCCAGTCTTTTTGTGTTCCCACTGTTGACACACAGCGTATGCAGTGGAACGACCTAAAACACAGAGAGGCATTGACGGAGGAGCAGATTGTGAGAAAGTCGAGGGGACTAGGGGAAGAAGAAATTGAAGCGTAGGAATGGAAGACTAGAACTGGAGAGCAGGTGCTAGCTGAGGATGATGTAGTAGGAGTGGGTTTTGCATATGGGAATCATAGGATGGATAAAGATCTTGGAACAGCTGAGAGGGCAGGAGAGGAGTGACCAGCTAGCTAGTAAGCTTCAACAGGCCATACCTGAGAACTGGGAAGATTGGGAGAGCTGGAAGGCTACAATTTTGGAAAATTTGAAAAGAATAGACTATGACCAGAAGAAGCATTTACGTAGGGGGAAGAGGACTTTTTATCGAGAAGACTGGTACAGACAACTCACAGAAGAGGGAAAGTAAAAGGAGAAGAGTAAGCAGAGAAACACCTTGATCTGGCATAGGGAAACACTGTTAATGATGCAAGCAGCTGAGAGGAAAGACTGGGAATGGCTGGGGAAGGAGACAGGGGCGGAGCTGAGGAATACTGTGAAGAATAGAAGCTAAGTCAACACAGAGTGCTAGGAAGATTCACATGTAGAGGCAAGGAGAGGGAGAAAGGGCTTAGCAGACCAACAGGCTGAAAAAGACAGTGCGAAAGAAGCAGTACCCACAATAGTCCGCTGAAGTAGAACCCAGGGTTTCTCCAGGATGACTTCAACTGAGAAACCTAATGCTCAAATGTATTTAAAATCCTCTCTATTGGAGACCAGTCAGCTTAAGTTTGTTGCTGGTTAGTTCTCGTGTCAGAAATCTGTGTTGCAGATCTGGATGTGCTATATGATGTAATCCCACATCATAATTATGGGGATTTTTGTAATAAACCTAGAGAATTAGACATCTACACACATAAACAGCTATGCAATATTGGCACTGCAAAACCAAAAGACTTAAAGAGTTAGAAAATTCCAGAAGATTAGGATTGCCTTTGCAAATAGTTGCATGCTTATGTACCTTCTTTTTTCCATGGGAACTTTGCTTTATTCATTCCACAAGATGAAAGGACTCATTGAATCAACATGCATGCGATACTGCGTTCTATCCACATTGCTCAGTTTGCTGGCCCTAAATTTATGTAGTGTATGCTATATGAACTCTATTATTCAAGCTCCAGATTTATTAATTTCCATATTGACATTTCTGTGACATTCTTCAGTACGCTGAGTGCTCCAGGAACATGGATTAATTTATTTTCACAACAGCCTTCTGTTTCTAATCTGTGACTGGATGAAAGTACATTAATGTTTCTTTTTCTATATATTCTTGTGTATAATTTCCAAGTGTCCTAGCACAAGCTTTAAAAATCATGTATCTCTTAGCAAAAAGACACTCCTGTAACCCTGTCTCTTTTTATGGACAGTAGAACCAAAACCAATGATAGTGGACATTGTGGGCTTCTTCAATGTATTGATCTATGTGACACCATGTCATGTTATGTTTTACATGCCTTACATGTTTGAGAACATGCTTCTACCTTGTGAAATTCAAACACTTAAGACTTTAAATTGTCAATTTCTTTGACAATTTACTTGTTAAATGTTGATTCTTGTGGAAAGGGCTAAGTTAAATACTAGCTCAGGAATAGGAATGCTACTAATTTGAGGAAATGGACATTGGCAGAGGAGCCAAGGTTTATGTTCAGCAATTAAGGGAAGAAAAAAGAAAAATCTACTTCCAAAAAAGTGATTTTGAACACTGTTCAAAATTTTTCAGAAGCAGAGTGAATTAGTGAGACAGTAGGAAAATTCAGTCAAGAGGGATTTTTTTGGTAGAACTACTCAGGTAATCAAAGTGAGATTCCTTGAATGTATCTATGGCTGCAGTGCTTTCCAGGTATTTAAATTTGGTCATCCAAACCAAAAAGACCTCTGAAAACCAGGCAACAGGTTCTGTGCTTCGGCACTATAGTTTTTATCAGCAAGAGTTATGAGGGAATTACTTACCTATACTTGATTCCCCACGACAGCCTGTACAGCGTATAGAGGAAAAGTACTAATCCTCTGATTCCCTAGCCTGGGGTCAAATCCCAGAATTAGAAATAAGAGTGAGATTGTAATGCCCGATGGAAATAATCGTGAACAAAGCAACAAACAGGAATTATTAACCTTGCCAACAGTGCTTCAGAGAATCAGAAAATTCTTACTGTTTTCAAAGACTTGAATCAGAAGAATTCTTTCAGCTTTCCTTTTTTTAAAATAAAAACAAGCCTCCCATAGTCCGGTAGTATATTCTTTGTCATTTAGAATGACTGGTAGCTGAGAAATGCAGACTAACCATGCATGAATGTTACAGCTGCAAGTTGGTTTTGCAAAAACAAGAGAACATTTTGTGGTCTGATAAATGTTCCCAAACTCTAATCCATCTATGAACAGATGACTACCAATAACAGCAGCATGAATGAAAAGATTTTTGGCTAAAAAAATCTAAGTTACATAATATGTGGAAGTTGTATTGTTTTTGTAACAATTTGATGTGAAGCATTATCTGTGTACCTGACAGACACCCTCACCCCCAACAATAGCTTAATCCCCTATACGCAGGATCCACAAGCAGAACACATTTTCATGGTGGATTTTACCAAAGTATGCTTTAAGTTTCATGAAAGTTCAATTAAACACTGGAGTGCAATTATCTGTTTACTGGCACATAGGCATTCCGCATTAGTTCAGATCTGTTTTGCTGAGCTGTGTTCAGCCTCTCAAAGCGTTCAACTGTTTCATTATGGGATATCACCAGATGCCCCTGGCTCCAGCACCATGGCACAGAAAATGGGATGCACAACGCCTGCTTCTCTCCACATTTTGGATGCTGCTGCTTAAAATCTAGCACCGCTCTCTATAGAAACTGTTTACAAGTATTTCAAAGGTTAGTATAGCTTTGTGTAGATATGTAGTATACACATCCTATCTAGGCTGCTCTCTGCCCCCCATCCCCTTTTTACCATGGAAAATTGAAAATTAACTGTTAAGGCTTTGCTTTCACCTCACTTCAGTCTCAGAAAGCCTAAAAATCATCAGTGATGGTATTACCGCATGTAGCTTTACATCTTGGTGTGACTTCCCACCACAAAGGGTGGCACACAAGGCCACCCTGTCCCTGCATGCCAGAGCTGGAATGTCTCTGATGATAGCACAAGGTACATCTGATTTAATTGCCATTTAATTGCAAAACTCCTGATGGAGCCAGGAAAGGCCTTGATCCTGGGAGATGTTTCAAGCAAGCTGTGCCTCCTCCTTGATACAGACAGGTCTAGGATCTGAAAGGTCATGCACAATTACCCTAGACTCTCAATCGCTGGATAACTCCCAACCTTATGCAGGCTCTCCTTTTCCCCTTACAACATTCAAGACTTGATTTCAGTGAAGTACAAGATTCGTCCTTCAGAAGTACTGGCTAAAATGAGAGTCATGACTTAACATGGAAAAAAATGCAACATCCATTGTTGGAAATTAAACATCAGAACACAAACTTCTAGGAAAAAAATACTAAGGTTGCCTTACTATGCAGGCCATCTAAATACTTCCAGACTATGTTTTTATTCAATCCATGGTTTGGAACCTCTCTAATTAAGATAAAACCTACCTCTTCATGACGATGGAGCATGTAGCAACTGGCATGGGGAAACAGTTTGTGTTATGATTCTACTGTGTATTAAAAAGCATTACATGGTGCTTGTGTTGTGATTTCAGCATAATGCTGCGTCACTCTTCTAAATCAAAATCCAGTGTAATTTCAGATATCTATAAATAAGTAAATCTGGTATTAAAACATTAAACTCTCCTGTCATTTCGGACCTGTTGGATAGACCAGAACCTGTAGGTCAGGACAGGTGGCCACCAAGACTCCTTGGTACTACAGGGGCAACGAGCTCCAGCTGGCCCACAACTCATCTTGTCCCTGTAGCACCAAGGAGACCTGGAGCAAGCAGGATCCAGACAAACAGAGGTGAGTGGCCTGCTGTCCTTTGGGTAGCACACTGAGGAGGCTCTTTGCTGAACCGTGGACCAGATAATTCAAGTTGGCAGGAAAAGGCAGCAGATTTAAGAAATGAGATTTCTGGGACATTGTCTTTTGCATGTGAACTATTGCTGGTGCTTATGCAAATGATGATGCGGTGGAGCCTGTGGAGCAAAATGACAGGGTTGAATGGGCTGACGGGTATTCCCTATAGGCATACGTTCTCACCATTGTTGCGCATGGGCAAGAGGTCTAGTAATTCATACGATTAATGTATTAAGCCCACTGTGCAACACCAGTGATCCCCAGTGCTAGTATGACCCAGGATGGGGAATATCACCAGGCAACACTCCCCATCCTTGGAAGAAGGCTCAAGAGGAGATGGGCACAGGTGATGTGCTTATGGAGCTCATGTTATGAGCTATTTACAGTGATAATCAGATTACATACATGTTAACAACAGAAGGAGAGTGTAGCATTATACTGCAGTAATGCTAAACTCCTGCATTGCAAACCATGGGCATAGAGAAGCTGATAGTTTTGTCTTTCAACTGTTACTGAATGACGTTTACACTGTAAGAATGCTAAACACAGTGAGTCACAAAAAAGAGCGTCAGTCAGCATAATTTCCGGGCTTTTTCTGCTTTTCTGTAATAAGCAGAAGCAGGACTTTGGAAATCTCTGTTTTGTTTTCTTTTGGGTTGGTAGATTTTTTTTTTTCCTTAGGTCTTTGCAGCTTCACCTCCATTTTCCTCATGCTGTTGCTGGTTTTGGTTCTCTCATCATGACTACATCATTGAGTCCCTTACCAATTTCTTGGTATTGCAGAGATACTGGCGTTTCATCTCTCAGAACTGTTGCTTCTGATGACAAAAAGTTATTTTGGCTTTAATAGCCTTAAAATTTCTTGTAATCAGCTGACTGGACCGTTTGGCTGAATTAATGGAAACAGAAGTATATGAATCTGAGAAAGCACAACAAGCAAAGCAGAAATGCACACAGCAAGTGAACACCATTTATAGCATCCATTTCAGGCAGTATATTATTCATATTCCCACTCCTTTTGCTTTGCTTTGACACAGATCGTGACCATCAAATGGTATATAAGGCATATGTTGTTGTTTTTAAGCATAAGCATATGGATACTTATGTAATCTTACTTAGTGCTAGTTTGTAATGATACTGTTATTGCTTGGGGTTCTGGCCAAATTTCCCTGAACTCGTGCTGTCCCATTTTTAATGTAAGGCAAAAAGGCATTTAAGAAACTTGAATATATCCCTATTTACACCTCTCTATTTCTGTAAAATATTGAATTATTATTGTATTATACTAATAAAACAGGGTTGGATTATATGAATGAATTAGATATTTGATAAGTTACTTAACAGTGAACTGAAATTAGCTAGTATGCTTGTTTAATTAGTTGACCAACAAGTAAATGCTGTCCACTTGAGAGAAGGGTAGACGGAGACGCTTAAAAAACGTTTGAACTGTACCCCAATTGAGGTGATGTTCTATCAGCCGTGAAAAGGAACATGTTCTATATCATACAAGCACAGAATTCTTTTGTTTCTGCTCTTGATCCAAATTCCATTTCGACAATGCATTGTTCATTATTTCTTTTTCATTATTGGAATGTCAAGAATAAAAGTAATCAATGTATAAACCAATTTTGTAATTGCACAAGCTTTTTACTGATATTTTCCCCCCACAATGTGCAAAATTAGTGGTTTATTACTAAAAAAGGCACTGAGCATGTTCAAACTGAATCTTTTAGGAAGAGGTAATTATTTGCATAACACCAGCTATGCTGATTTAGTTACTTCTGATGTGAATCTCATGATCTGAAGTGACCTGACCCTTACAAGAAAACTTCTGTATGTAAGTAAGATTGAAGTCAAGAAAGGTATAGGACATAATCTATACAGAAATAGCCTAAAACTGAATTGTTAGTTTATTGCATTTGGATAAACTAAGCATTTTGGTAGTCATTATGAGAAACTGAAGTATTTTATTTATTTTTTTTCTGCTCTTTTCTTATTCAAAGACATAATTGCCAGTCACGTTTGCATATAACTTGTGTTTCTCGCTGACCAGCGTGTGGAGAGCTGGTGCACTCAGTTTTTTAGGAACACTGACAGAGCTTTTGACAGAAGCAGAGCGATGACTCCACGCTTGGCAGATGAAAGACGTACTGTTCAGTCGTGGCCCTGAATTTATTTCAGTTCAGCCAGTAAACGATGCAGCATGGACTTTGCTGATTAAAAGCAAAACTGAAAAACTGAAGCTGGGTTTGGCAATGTTCCGTCTTGTAACAAGCTCATCACATGTGATTGTGTTTCCTTTCACATTCAGCTCCTGATAGCTACTGGATTGAGGCATCCCAGTGCAGAATATTACTGTTTTGTTGTGGCTGTTTTTTTTTTTTTTTCCCTAGAAGAAATTTATTTCCTTCTGTCAACTTCCTGGTGAGACTTAATACCCCTGCCCAAAATTTAAGGTGTTTTCATCTTACTAGTTCTTTGTTTAACTGCTCGTGCCTTTACCATCTAGGAAAACCTACTTCTATGAGCCTTTGGTTATGCAAGCACTCTCAGTGTGAGCTGAGTCAAAGGAACTATACATGTGTGATGAGTAATCACACAGGTGAGGATTTCCAGCAGGTGGCTACAAGTATATAACATATCTTCACATTCTCTTGGCTATTTTTGTCTTATATATACCCTTAAGTGTCTCTTCATGTGTTGTCTTGAATGTACTTCAAGCAGCATTGCTCTGTACTATAAAAGGCAACACAAAGTTAGTAATCAGCTTCTGATCGTTAATTCAGCTACCTCAAGAAATGTCTTTTTTACTGTGCTTACTACTATTAAAAGCCTGTTGCAACAGTTAACTTGCTTTCAGTATATCATAATTTTCGGTAGTTAAACTAGTATCTTGAAGGGAAACTTGGAGGTGGGAATTTCCTTGCCATGAGACATTTCTCAAATTACTACAGACTTATCCATTAATAGTTTAGTTTTTAAAGAATTTTGATATTTTAGATTTTCCCAAAATTAGAAAACTACGAAGTTTCAAGCTTGCAAGGCCAGAAAAATCTGTTTATAAAACAAGTATGTCTTTCGCTGACTTCTGATGGAAAGCTTACATCTGTGTGTGACAACAGCGTTTGACTTCAGATGACAAAGTGTTGAAAAATCCCCAGCTGAAATTCCCAGTGTCAGATTGAGTGGTCAGATACGATGGGATGGATTTATCATTGTAATCAACAAAAAATGAGAAAATAGTGGTGGAAATTCTGTAGGCAGCATGGAGATTGAATGCAAAGCTAAGCCTGTAATCAACAGCTCAGCTCTGGTCAAAGACACGTCTCATGTTCTTCCATTTATGGATTCTGTAGCATTAGCTGACTACAGCAATTAAGGAGTTTGACTTAACATACTTTGCTTTCCCTACTATCATAAATAATTTTGTGCAAGATGAATTTGAAAATTTCAGTTGTTGATTAAAAAGGCTCCTAATGATACCTTTCAGACGTGTGAAGTCATTGAGCACATTAAACAGCTAGCTAAATCTGGTGCTACTGATGTCAAGCGAATTCTTTTGGGCTAGTAGTTAACATACTTTTCTTACAGTATTACATGTTTTTATTAATGAAGAAAAAAAAGAAAGAAGAAAGATATGCTGTGCATCTAAGTTGTTAAAGTCACTGAAAAAAGTCACACACCACTTTAGCAGAGTAGAAGATACTGAAAAAATAACACACAGCACCAGGGAGATACTGATCTATCAAGCACAATGTAATTATGCCTTTCTTTTATATAACACAGATTAAGACAGACACAGACTATCAGAAGGTCAGAAAAACCTAATCATCCTCTGAAGTTTAGCCATTGAATATGATTGAATAGGAGTTCTTGTCTGTGAAAAAAATTACTGATTAATCCCTGAACCAAGTGTATAGTGCAGTCTTATTTTCTGAGGCAGCAAGATCCGTTCAATTTGACAGTCACCTGCCTATCAACTTCCTGCATACAGGATCTAGAAGAAAATTGTTAACTATGTCTTTTCTACTCCTTTAAAAAAGAAGTTAGTTCTGGAAGGGCAGAACTTCTTTTAACATCCAAGATGAGTTTGGCTCCAGGTTCTGAAGTATCAAAGTGAGTTAAATCCCATTTAAAACAAACTTTCTTACAGTTTGGCTGGAAAGCTGCAAACACAGGGAGCTCGTATAGGCAGTAGGTGGCAGACTGCTCCCAGTAATCAGTAGGAAATGGTGACAAGCTTTTTTTAATGCCCACGGGGCTGTAGTTAAAGGTGATTACAGCGAGATGTACAGGTGGAGAGACTCCTGGGATTCAAACAGATCTTATACTTCTATAAAACATGCCAGGGATACTCTGGGAAGGACTTGCCAGGAGAGGGGATGTTGCATCTATGCACCCTGCTTTATCAGTTCCTAAAGTAACTGTGGCAGCTTACCCTGCCCTGCAGCGGTTGGATGACCTTGGTCTTGTTTTGGGAGATTTGCCACTGTTGACAGTAAGTTAGTGCTCTCGTGGCTTTGCGGCCTCTACAGAAGAATATGCCTGAAGTTTACTCACTACTCACAAATCCTTCTTAACTCCAGATACCTCAAGGATTTTTTTAAGCAAAACAGAGTTTGACACGTGGATTATTACGTCTAAAGATGTCTACAGATAAACCAACGCCTCCACTGCTCTCTACATACATGTGACATAAATGATGGGTCAGTCCAAACAGCAGACCATCCCATTAAGAAAGTCTTGGTACCAAAAAAGCTGGGATCCAGTCTTTTGACAAGGCTTTTTTCATCCTTGCCCTTCCTTAAATGATGCTAACCTGGAACAAATCTCCTTTTCTCTATTTAGCAGACATTTTCCAAGCTTAAATTCACCTTGCAGGGGTTCCACAATGCCCTGCTGCTAATACTTAATGCACTTAGGGAAATACCTTGTCCATCAGCTTTTGTCTGCTATGTTCCATTGCAAGGGAAGCTTGTAGTGCTTCCACAAACTGTCTCTCCCATCGCGTTTGGTTTTCATACCATTATTTTGCTAACTGCCAAAGGCTCTATATGGTATCTACTTACCCACCTAGGACTAGGCTGTTGTATCAAAGTAGGGAACTGCCCAAAGACTGCTGAAAACTACACAACCCAATGGCTGGTAAACACTTGGGGGAGCTGCCCATCCACGATGCAAAAAGATTTATGGAATGATATGTTTAGCATTCACTGGATTATCTAGAACTAGTTTTGTCACCAGACAAGATTTAAAAGAATCTATAAACATAGTTTCTCTGTAATGGGAGAAGCATTATAAAACTAGAAAATAATGAAACATTACGGAAATTGTATTTTTATTCAGATTATACCATTTTTAAAATTATACCCCCTCCACTGCTTCTATATTTAAGTTGGTTTTTCAAACTGATAATGGTTACTGGGCCATCACGTGTATGCAGAAACTTAGTTCTTTTCTTTTTGCTTTCCTCAGGCTACTTAACATTTCTACTGCACGTTTTGTTTAGTCTTCAAGATGCTTTCTCCTGCTTCTGTCTTCCTTAAAACACGATGGAATAACTTTACAAATTATACATCATGAAACAAGATTGTCTGAGTTCCTTTCCATTTGCAATGTTAGCTTGCTATCAGTTTTGCATCAATTGCTTACCATATAAATGAAAGATTGATTTCAGAGTCAAGTGTCCATCTGTGCACAGTTCCCCTCCTTCCCCCCTCATACACACTTACTCAAACTTAGGGGAAATCTTGAGTGGTCCTGTCACAGTAACGTTTACTAGGGCTCAATGCACATGTAAGCACATGGTGGAAAACAAAATCATATCTGAGAAGAACATAAAGAATAGTTTCAGGGACATCCCAGTAATTTCCTGATAGAATAGCTCATTTTCAGAGGTGTTAGATTTTTTTATTAGAAACCTCCCAAAATAATACTATTCTATGACCATTCCTATGTGACCATTCCTATATGACCATTCTATGACCATTTTCAGTTTTCTTAGGATTTGCTTTGAACAGATAACAGTCTGTAGCATCTTTCTGTCTCAGCAATGCAGTTCTTTTAAAGTTTATCATTGTTATTTCAGGATATTTGGTCTCTTTCTTGAACAGTCAAGGCCTATCATCATCAAGAGCTTCATATCAGCTTTCTCTGATAACAAACATATGTAATATTACATTCTAAAACTACATCCTAAACCAGAAAGGTACGTCATTATTAAATGACACAATTCAAGAAGAGTCAGAGTGCATCTGCACTCTCCAAAGTGGCAGTTACTTCATTTAAATAAAGAAGAAAATCTGTATACAATGCTTAGTCTGCTTTTAATAATGCAAGCTATGGTTATGAAAATCTCCTTGCTTTTTGTTCAGAGATAGTTGTCTGCAGAAAATAAGATTATTCTTAAGGCTCAAGTGAGACAGTCATTACGGATATCAGCACTTCATGGTGGAGAATGGTCGTCTTTACAGAGAACTGGCATTCAAATCATAGTGAAACATCAACCAGACAAAGACAGCTGTAACTCTGCTAATGGCTTTTTTACAATATCTTACTGAATATGTGGTCAGAAAGGGAGAGATATAAATTGATAGAGACTATGCTTTGGTACATACACTAAGGTTGAGTGTGGTAGTTAGAATGAAGGGATTAAAGACCCATTTAGTTCACATCTATGACCAAATAGTTTTGGTGGTTAGAACATATAAGAGTAAGCGACAGCAGCTTCTACTGCTCACTGCTGTTTAATATACTTCTTGTCCTTTACCTCCATCCTACCAGTAGTTCAGAGGTGAGGGCAAATAGCCATATAAGAGAACACAACTCAATAACTAGGCTAGGCTAACCTAGAGATAGGTTAGAGATAGGCTAACCACCTCATAGTATGGCTTAATATATCCTGTCTTTGCCAACACCATCTTTCCGAAGAGCGAAGTAAAGTGAAAATTCAGCCTTCATTTGTCAGAAGGTTTTCATGTGCTTATTTGAAGGGTCTTAACTTACAGACTAAGGTGTTTTTTGATCCACATCTTCCCTTACCAAGAAAAAAAAGTTCCTTGTGCATAAATAGATTGATAAAGTGCTCTTCCACCAGGATATTACAGAGGATACGCAAGATTCTCATGAAGGGCTGCTTATACCAGTAGCAAATGCTCTCATCTTTTTACACGAGTAACATGCTATGTTTGCATTGTTCATTTAACTCTTCTGCCCTGGAGGAGGTGCCCTGTACTGGAAAAGTACTTCTGTATTAATTTTGCAAGTGAAGAAACTGTCATACAACAAACAGTAATTTACTAATCACATCCATTTTAATCTTAAGTGCATGTGGCTCAAAACTTCTGACCAAGAAATAGGCTTCGGATCTGCTTCAGCTCTTGCTGCTTCCTGAAGAGTAGCCTGGGGAAGCTCTGAGAATGCCTTAGAATGGAAAAAATGGAGGAGGTCTGCTTCCAAGAAGTACCGGAAATCTCCTCAGTCAGCTCAATAGTTGTGGGTATTACAGAATTTTGCTAGTCTTCCAGTAATTCTTGATCCAAATGCTGTCAAGACTAGTATTTTGGAGAACGGAGGATATGTGCTTACCTGTTCGGGCCTGAAGTTCCAGATTTTTGAGTCCATATACCCTTTTAATTCTTATCTTCCTAAGGAAAAGGCTTTGTGATCATCCTGCATCTTCCTGCCTTTCTTTCCATAGTTTATAGGGTAGATGAGCTGGTGGAATTGCTATGTCCTTTGAAGTCAAGGGCTTGCTATAGGAAGAGGGCAAGAGCTTTAGCTGCCATAACCAGAGCACAGAGAAATTACCTTTTTTTGACATGGTCATGACTCCAGCTAAATATAGAGAAAGAGAGATGGAGCCAGGACCATTTTCTTTTACCGCTATCTATTTTAAATTGGTAAATGCTATCTTTCTTCTTTCTGCAGATTTTTTAAATGTGGAACCGCAGTCTGCAGGGTGGGTGAATTTGACAATGTACTGTCAGCCTCAGGAGAGGAAGTAGTGTCATTATTCTACTTTAGGAGAAATTACAGCAATTAGTACAACTGCACTGTGGACGTGTCTTTTTAACTGTCTTTCCAGCTGTACCTGGTATCCTAGATATGGTCTTGAAGGCCTTACCCGTTCTAAAATCCCTTTGGAAGTGAAGTTGCCTAGTCACAGAAGCGACTATGTAATGTAAAAGTTCAAATGGTTTGCTATTTTTTCAGTAGCAACTCATGTTTATTTATTTGAGTGTTGATATTTGGCAATTGCTGATGAAGAAGCATTATAGTCTAAATCTATAAAGCTAGCTCTTTATAGGTAAATGTTCACCTTTGATCCCAATCTTTCTTTATAAGAAATGGTTTAAGGAGTGCAGTAGTTCCAGCTATTTCATGCCAAGAATACAGTCCTGTGCAGTATTGCTGGTGTCACCTCAACATGGATTCGTAAGGGCCAAGGTTATATGCTTAAGAATAAGCCAGCCTCTACCCTCATCATCACTCTGAAGTTCCGTCACTGTAAATCTTTGTTCTTCTTTTTACGGTAGAATTTTTTGCATTTTTTGTTCATGGAGAAAGATTTAGAAACATAACCTTTAACTTTTGGGGTTAAATGCCAACTCAAGATTTTTTGGACTGAACAGATTTTTTTATATTTTTTTTAAATAGAATGTATTTGTTATTCTCTTCTCTATACCTTACGACACCTAAGAAAATGTGTTTAAGTGAGAAGAAATAATACATTTGGACCAAGTGCCCTTACATTACAGGTATAAATGAACATGAGTGCTGAAGACTGAGCTGGTGTTACTCTGGAAGTCAGATAACTATGCTGTGCTGACCCGGGGAGCACAATATTCAGGACTGTGAATAAAGAAGTTCCAGAATGGAATTGGTTCAGTTGTTGCTGACTGAGTTGGAAAGTGCTGTGTATGCGCTGCTGTCTACCATACACACCAGAAAGTGTCTGCAGAGGCAGATGATGTCAGTGCTGGAGGGCAAATGGAAGAGCTTGATGTCATCAATGTTCGCATTATTCATGTTAAAGCATCAGTGCTTTAAAAATCTGTTCCTACAGAAGGAGCAAACCTGAACATTTACTTTCGTTTGGAAACTCTAGGCATACTGAAAGCTCCATTATTTTTCATTCAAATACGCTTGCAAATGTTGAATGGTTTCTGTAATGTACTTTATTTCAGTGCTACAAGTTGCTTGGAGACAAGATATTTTCTAATCACAAACAGCTGAAGATTATGCTAAGCAAATTGTAAATATGGCTGAAAAATTTAAAAAGCCACAAGCTTCTCTGACACAACCTTTTACTCCACTGGAGAAATCAAATGATTTAATCACAGAAAGACAAAGTGTCTTTACTACCAGGGCCTATGTTAATGATATATCAGATCTTTTTTGTACCTTCATTAATTCTGAAGTCACATCATCTGAACCTATCCATTACATTCTGTGTAACTTGCGTTCACTGGTTCCTTTCTAAAAGTGCATGGATATTTTCAAGTATGACTATCTGTTAACAAAAAAGTGTCCCTACAATAAAATTACTTCATGACAGCTCCTGCAGCAGCTAGAATTGCCTCATCTCCTGAAATTCTCTGTAACGGCTTAGGCTGCAGCAGCATAAACCACAAAAGATGTCTTAGACACTTCACATTTTACTTCCTGTCTGGATGTACTTCTTTTTATATGAATAAATCTTGGAAAAACGTGCTCCATTCTACTTCTGGTGGAGTGCAACCAACTGACTTTCTAATATCTCCAAAACAGTTCTTACTGTGCATTATCACTCAGTGATACAGCTTCAATTTGTTGAGCATCTGACTGCCTCTAATAAAAGACATACTCGATTTATTCTTAAGTGAGTACCAGCAGCACTGTGGCCATAATAATAGAGAGCTCAGCATCAGGTAATCACTGAGTATATATACACATATATATACACACACACACACATATATATGTATGTATTCAGGAGCCAGGATCAGTTTCGCAGTTTGTCCTGAGCTTTTCCACACTGTGAGTACACTGCTAACGGTAACCAACCCAGCTCAGACTTGTTTCCTAGAGCTGCTGTAACACTTTTGACTGCAATATAGACATTCCTTTAGGTTTATTGCACCAAGGATCAAAACTACTAGTTACAATCTGATGCTTGTATGTTCAAAACATCTGTTTTAAGGATAGCCTTTCACCTTTTCAACAGCTTTGCCCCAAATTGTTATGGAATAAAACATCCTTACCACTCAAATCCGTTACTTGACTATGATATTTCCTAAAATAGATAAAATGGAAATGTCAGGGATACTAGGAAAAGCTTTTTACTGAGTGGGAAATACTGCTTCAAGAGGTTGACACTTCAGTAGCTGAAGTTATTACAAGAAAATGCAGTGATGTTTGGAAAGTGCTATATTCCCACAAACCTTTGCTATTCTGTTTGATTTGTGCTATTTAATATCCATACGTCTAACTACATCACATTTTAAAAGTGTCCATAGCTGTAATATTGAGGGCTAATCGCTAGATCCGTGGCAGCTGACCCAAGCTCCTGGGCTCCAACTGCAACCCACAGATGTGAGTCAAAGTCAGTCCAGAAGCCGCGTGTTCGCACTGATGCGATGCTATGCCCGAGCTGAGCAGCTCCATCTCCCAGCTTTCTCTAGACTTCTGCACCTCAACAGGACTCATTAGCTTGAGCATGTGATTACTCATTGTATCTGTTGGCCTGAACCTGCTGTTGGCACCTGTCTGTATAGTTGTCTTGATTTTTAAAAAGGCTTCTCTGTGGTAATGTAATTCACAGTATCCTCTGCAGGACTACAGGATAAAAAAAATCTTGGTTCAGCCCTTGAAACATATGACGGTAAGAAGTATTTTATACAACAACATTAGTACTTATGGTACTAGTTTATGACACTAGAGAGCAATTATAGAAACACATTCCCTGCCCTTAGGAGCTTATAATCTAAACAAAACATATTGCACAGAGGAGATCAACATACAAACAGCAGAATCATTGTTTTCTTACTTTCAGTGCATGTCTTGCTAACAAAAGGAGTTTTGAACAGAATAAGGGGTTAAAGAAGGAGTTATTGTAAATTAGAAAGAAAGGAGATGAATAAAGTGATAGCTTGAGGAATTATTGTAAGAGTCGCTCAAAGAAACAAGATTATAGAAGGGATCTGAAGCAGGACACAGAACAGATACGTCATAGAAAAGATGGAGGGCAAAGGATCATTCACGACTGGGAGCTCAGAAAAATAAGAAAGCAGTGTAGCAACAGAAAATAGAATTTAATGTATTTGTTTATCCACCCACATTACTGAATTTGTGGACACTGGCCAAGATGCTGTTGCACTGAACTTCCTGCTTATGCCTGGATATGCGACAGAGCTCCATCCAGTGTCTACTAATTTCAGTGAGAGCTATAGTAGTCGAACTCCTTTGAAAAGCAGGCTGCAGACTTTTATTAGCTGAAGGCCAAGGTCAAAACTCATGCATAGATTTGCATGAATAAATGCAGAAACAGTATGCCCAAGTGCTGCCATGAATCTTTTTCACACAGTAATTGCATCTTCTGCTCACTGAAAACATTTTCCTGTGCATCAACAAAATAGCCATTTAAAGAAGTAAGAAAAATATTACAGACTGTGATTTTCAAGAAAGACTCATTGAGCAGGGAAAGAGAGCAGTAGAGGGCTAAATGGTAATAGGCAATATATAAAAAAAAAAAAGCATAGGCAATAGTATCCCTTCACTCCACTGGCTGACTTAAGAGTGATCAATAGTAGTGGAGAATCTAAAGATAGAAACTGAAGTAATTCCGTCTTCCTACAATAACTTATTTCTACAGTGTTTCTTACTGCACATGTTTAGTCTTTTAGGAGCTAGGCTGCAGATACCTCAGCTCTTCAAGTTTATTGAGTATGCTTTGGAGATTAATTTGGCCAGAGCAAACTGATGGATATAAGCAACTTAAAGAATTGCTTGATGTCTAGCTGCTCTCTCTTTCATTTCTTTACCTCCCCTTTAAATGTCTTGGTAATTGTTTCTGCGCCTGCAGCGTCCATAATGATAAAGGAGGTAGAGCAGTACAAGGTCAAAAATGAACAACAAGCCAACAGCAACGTCAAATCCGATAAAAATATCTGTGAAATAAAAACAACAAAGGAATAGGGAGTTAATGAAAGACATACACGTACATAATTTTGGATACAGAGACAACAGTCTAATTACAAATATGTACAATAGAAAGTTACATTTTGTTCACACTTCTGGCAAGATCACATGGCCTGCACTTATTGATGTATGCAACGTAATATAAAAACATATACTTCAGTCCTGGAAATGCATATATAGCTTCCTGTGCATGGGTAAATCTTACTCCTAGCTTTTCACAGGGCAAGAGGGACCTGAGTGCAGTTAACGCAAACTGGGTGTTTCATCAAGGATCAGCAAAACACTGAATATGTGCAGGAAGGATGAAATACCAACAGTATGGAAAGTTGGAAAAGTAGCATGTGTTGCCTTGCCCTTCACTTTCCTCCTGGAAATAATATTCAGACAGGAAGAGGTTATCAGCTGTGAGCTGATATATTATGTTCGAGGCAAACAGCTGCACTCTGTGTGTACAGTGAGGGTTAAGGTATCCTGAATAGATAGTACACATGCAAGAAATACACGTGCTTCAGTCTCACTGTGCATGTGCAAACCATTTTTGCTTTGCATCTACAGAAGGATCGATGTGTCCAACATACACAAGACCCCTTGCGTAGCACCCACGCCCATGTTTCTGTTGGACATTTTCGGCAAGCGGGGCTCTAATTTTGGCCATGGCCTTTAGGTAAGCTCCTTATAGGAGTATGCTAATAATAGCGCTGCCTTCACACTGTTGGGCAAGTCTAATCTTCACATGTTAAGAGAAATGTAATTTCTGGCAGCTTTCCCTGCCCATAGTAAAGCTGCTCCACACTTATTAAAGGGACATCTATCTATTGTGTGAAAGCAACAAAGTTTGGAGCCATTGAATTTCTGCCTCAACGTCTTATGTAGAAAATACAGAGCTGTTACACTACCTTTCATTTTGTCTTTCTTCCCACATTCTTTTGACCAGTTTTCTGTAATCACAGGAGAAACTAGTTCAGCAAACTTCTCAAGTGGACAAGAATAGGTGCATCCTGGCAGAGTGAGTAGGTAAGGATCCTTTGAAGAGTCGTTCCGGTAATACATTTCAATGCTATATCGCCTAATTGACAACATTGAAAAGATTTTTAAAAAAAGGTTCCTAAACACAAGGTTTCCTGTTTAGACACAGAATGTTGGAAATAGGCTCTAACATCCTACTCTAGAACCTGTTCTTCAAGAATGGAGGCTTTGTGAAAGACGTCTGCAAAGCCCACTTTGCCAAAGCTGGTTACGTTACCGCACAGATCACCAGTCAGGTCAAAAGGTCCTTCTGAAGGCTCCTTGAACGGCAACAGCACCAGGCTCTTCTAAGCCAACTGGCTTACCTTGGGATTTATGACTTGTTTTGGAAATGTTGTTGCTATCATTTGAAGAAGGAGGAAAATTTATTTTACTGTTTACTTGCAGCCAGTAAGGCCTATTTTCCTCTTCTTCCTGTCTTTCAAAGCACACAGATACATGCACATGCAGCAATCGTAATTTTTCCTAATTTTAATACAACGTTGTGTCTGTGGACTGCTCAGTGAAGTATCAACTTAAAATGAATTTGTATCTCCTCACAGTATTTGAGAGGAAAATTATTTTGGAGAAGGGGGAACCAAATTCCAAATACTCCTTGTTCTTGCATAGATAAGAAGATACTTGCCCACTGCTTTCTTCGTAGAGTTCAAAAAACTGGCAAGCAGCGTATGGTGGCAATTTTCCATTGAAAATATTGAGAGCAATCTGGAGAGCCCCAACTGTCGTGTCGTGCTATTGAAAAAAAAAAAAAAAAAAAAAAAAATCCATCCTTGAAAGTCAGTTAAGACAACTGCTATTTATCCAGAGTAATGAGACGAGAGTAGAGAGGGAGCGGAAATCATGATAAAACAAAACCTGCGTAAATTTGACCATAAAAATATACTCAGTATATTCATCACTGGGAAAAACATGTTAACGGATCGCTCCAGACAGCAGGGAGCATTTCCACAGAGTTACTGCAGGATGTGTCTTACACCATCTGACAATATTTTGGAGACACAGATATAGGGGGAAATCAAGATCTGGCCTGAGTTTCTATATGAGGAAAGATTAAATAGGGTAGGACTCTGTCTTGGAAAAGGAAAGATGAAAGCGGTGTGACAGAAAATAGTAAATTCATGAGCGACCGAGGAAAAGTGAATAAAGAATGACTATTTCCTGTTTCTCACAATAGAAATGCTAGGAATGAGCTAAATCACTATTAAGTTTAAAAAAAAAAAGGAAGTACATTTCTTCTTTTAACACACAATTCGTTGCCACAAGATGTTGCGGAGGCCAAAAGTATAAACGCATTAAAAAAGTGATTAGATAAATTGATGGAAGAAAGTCTGTCAAGAGCTATTAAACACACAGACAGAGATTCTATGTCAGGAAGTCCCTAAGCCACAGACGGCTGGAAGGTTGTTGTATCAGGGGAAGCATCACTCTGTGCTGGCATTATTCTCACATTCTTCCCTGCCGTTGGCCATTGTTAGAGACGGGATAATGAATGAGCTAAGTGGATCTTGGCCTGACCCAAATGGCCCTCTTCATCCTCTGAAATAATTAAAAAAAAAAGAATCCTCAACTGTATCACACAGAGGAAGGGTTTGGAGGTGCGGCTGAAGTTCTGTTATGTGCCAGCATCTCTAGGTTGGGAGCACTTAAGGGAAGATGCAACTTGCAGAAACTGCACCATTAAGTTGCAGAAAAAAAAGGATGATAAAATACATAGTTTTCTTTACCAAGTACAGTTTGACGGAAACTGAGGTGAGATCCATATTCCTGCTGCGTTTGTGTCCAGACTGGTGTTGAGCTTGTTAGCTGAACTGAACTGTATTATATTGTTCTTTCATTTAACTTGTAGGGAGACTCCGATTATTCTCTTTAAGGATCTTTTACTGGTAAAATCATAGCAAGATTTATGAAAGATGAAAATACTCACTGCAGAGTAGACCTCCATTTTTCTTTGTTTTGAAGAATTGGTAGCTTGTTTAATACTATTTAAAATAGTATTCACAAGTACACCTTAAAAAGATGAGAACAAGGAAGAGGAAAATGAAGATATAACATTTGCATGGAAATCAAAAAGGCAAAAGATTTTGAGTATCAAATAGAAGACATCTGCTCAGGCCTCATATTCATTCTTTTTTTTTTTTTAGCTTACTGCCAGTTCATAACTAAAGAGAAGATATTACAGAAGTGAAATATATCATTCATCACCCAGGTCAAGTGAAGTGGCAGGATTTATGGGAAATCATCTAGAACTATCCTTAGAACTGAGGGTAATGACACTTCCAGTTTTGTTATGCCGAGACCTCCTGTCCATCATTTTTTGTCTGTTTGCAGTGTTGCAATAATGACAGATGTGCTAGCCTCTTCCTCTCTAGATGCTGAATAAAGATTTTTAACTGTTTGTTTACTTCCAATAAGTCTCACGGTATCAATTTTTCATTTTTCCAAACCTCTTTTGTACTCCTTCTCTAGACCGGAGACATTCTAAGGCCCGTGGGATAAGGGCAGCAGAAATTCGCTGTAGCACAGTTGATACCATTCTAGGGAAAGTGGGCATAACTGGTATGCCCGTGAACATTAGAAAAAAGTCCTGACCACACGATACAACCAGCTACCAGCCAGCGGGCTTTAATGCTGGTCTGAGCCTGTAATTACTATATGGCTCGATCCAGTGATGTATATGCATAGACAATGAGGCTGCTAATAATTCTTTACCTAGGTCTAGACTGCAGGGTAGGTGCATAACAAAGCCTAGCCCCAAATGGTCCAGCCTGCAGATATTCAAGCTCACTTGTTTGGGTTTCCTGCTCATGGACACCTGGGGATCACATGATAAATGCCTGGGTTGTGTCCTGAAGTCGTGTCCTATGTGCATAGCCCGTGCGCCTCAATTTCTGAGCAGTAGTCCCTGTTCTTGAAGTATAGGCACAACTCATCTTCTGTTCTGATCAGACTGCTTTGGAGCAGCTTTGTATCAGTCTTTCAGAGATCTGTCAATGCGTTGACAAGGTTTTGGCACAATATATAACCAGTATATGAAAGGGAAAAGCAAAGATCAAGAAACAATTAGAATAAATATTGGAGAAACAGAATTTAAACTTGGTCTAACCTAATGTCAGACAAGTAATGATCATGCCTGTGAAGGCTTGATTTTTTCCCTTGGATTTCTGTAAACTTTCTTAAAATCCTAATCTCTTATAAACAATGGGATAACTAAAGACATTCATGTTTACACCTTGTTTCAATCTCATCCATGCAAATACCAGCGTTCAGCAAGTATTTTCATGCTTAATAAGGCATCCCATGTCCGTAGTTACAAATCAAGGTTCTGTATCAATATTTTTGCATGAGTAAGGTGACAGGATGTTGCATGTTATCATAAACATTGTCTCCTACTTTCTGAGATCTATGCATTTTTGATTTACCTCCTTGTAGTCGTGATTTCTCTTCTGTTTTATAAAGCCCAAATAGCGATAATAAGGACAATTCTGCCAGTTTTTCCATCTTGTTGATTACATCCTTGGTGGCCCATACAGGGAGAGTATAATTGTGAATATCCTAGTGACAAAGGAAAAGAAAATGTTTTTTTTTTCTCCTATTGGTTTCCATCATCCTGTTGCCCAGCCTAACACTAGTACATTTGGACCCTGAGGCTGCCCTGCAATTCTTTGCCTAGTTTAGTTGCCCTGAATTACCCTTTGTGGGAATGGGGATCAAATGGAAGTGGATGAATGGGAAGAGGGGAAACTCCTGTGTGAAGGGGATCCCTCGTAGGTATAATGTGTTCTTACTATAGAGTTGTATGGTTTTTGGTTTTGCTAGTCTGAAAGATTGCAGACATATGTCTTATCCTCTTCCATTCAGGGTCTTCAGGGTATAACTTAGCCTTTTCCATACAGTTGTCCAGATACCAGTTCCATCATTGGCCATTTACAGGCAAGTGTCACTCTCCATGTTAAGAGTGCCAGTGTCTTATAGTGTCTAAACGCCTTGGTGTGTGGAGGATATTTTCAACAGCTTTCGTGCGCTGCTGATAATGACTGGGGCCAAATGGAATCATCCCATGGTTGGGGCCAGCCTGATTTTATGCACCGGTACCAATCATCATCTCCTAATTTTCTAACTGATAGATCACAATCTTACCTCTCATTTTCATCATCTAAGTATTTTGATGTTTACCTGTTGATAGGTTAAAGCAAATAATTTCATTTTCCTGTTAAAAAATCATAAATATGTCCTATGCAGCATGCTCAAATGATTCTATAGCAGCATATTGGGAAGGAAAATGGAGAAATAAAGGGAATGGATTTCGGTGCTTCAGAATAAACTGTCAGATGGAAACAGCAGTTTCCCAAGCTGTAAACCATGTTTTTGGGTTATCTTTTACCAATGCACTAAATTAGAATTTAGATTCAACTTAATAAAAATAAAATTTAAAAAAAGAAAATCCAGGAGAGAAGGCAACTCATTCCTATAAAATCACATTGCCATTGTTCAGCTGAAACCCAACTGAGGAGTTATATTCTTTCCCGAACTCTATTGCTTTATTATTACCTCACAGTGTAGAGTATCATATGTATTCCAGAGCTGGAAATTGTCCAGTATTTTAAGATGATTGAGTTCAAGTCCTGTGTTAACTGCCATTGTTTGTAAAAAGTCCTGGGGGAAAAAAATTGAAGAGTATGACACAAGTACTCAATACATACAGAACATATATGCATACAGATTCACCAGCATCCAAGCTGGCAACGCAGTAATGTTTAATTTTACACAGTTGAAACCCTTGTAGTGGCAGATTTTGGTTGAAGATTTCGTTTTGTAACCATTTCACGGTACTGATCTCTGTTTCAGACACTGCTTTTTCTCAGCCCTGCTATGGGTTAGTCTGGTGCTCTCTCTGCTGCACTCTTCTCTCCCTCTTCTGACTGCTCCAGACTACATCAGTCACCTCAAGCCTTCAGATATAAGGAAGAGGAAGGCACTAAGGGAAAAGCAACATGAGAACAAAGATGAGGAAAAAATAGAAAGTTAAAGAGAGCTGAGGCAAATATGCAGGATGAGGCAAAAAGAAACTGAAAAGGAAAAGAGATTTTCCTTTTGCCATTGAAGGGGAGCTGAGTATCTAATAGTTCCACAACAGTTCCCATAGGGATTCTGGCTATGTGCTACCACAGAAGAATAAAGGGACTCCTTAATATCCCTTATTCCCACGTTACCTGTTTCATACTAGTAGCTGAGAGAGAGAATAGCTTTGAAGTTATAATTCACCTCCCATTGCAGATAAGTGAGGCTGACCAAAGTAGCTGAGTGAGCAGAAAGTTAGAAATAAACCAAGAAGGGAAAATTTTGGGTTTAGCCCAAGCAGTAAGCCTGAAGTGGCTTTGGGAGAACATGTACAGATGTGGTCAGGGTACAAAGGAACATGAGACCCCTGCTTTATCTGTGCGGTAGTGCTATTACAAAAATGGTAGGCAAAAAAGAGAGCAGCAGTAACCATTATCTAGAGCAGTTATTATCCACAAGAACACGTTTGCTTGGGGACACAGGTGTACCATCCATGTACCTACATGGAGCTGCAGCACTGGAATGGGAAATTTTGAAACTCTGGCTGTGAAGATTTGCATCAGGGCCAAAACAGAAGCGTGTCTTGTGATGGATCCAAAACGCATCTCAGAGAGATTTTCCTAAGTCAGAGCGTTCGCTTGGTTGGGCTTGCTTTAGTTCTCTGTTGTAGTGTCAACTTCAGAAAGTCACAGCAGGAAGGCGTAAACCTTCCCAAGTTTCAGATTCATCAGATTTTTTAGAATTGGTTTCGTGCTGCCCTGTAAAACTGGAAATTGCTGCATGCAGAAATTTCTTCTCCCCTCACATCAAGGAATTTTAATTATATGCAGCTCTAAGTAGTATCAGAAAAGTAATGTTAAATTCACATTTAAAAAAATTAATATAGAAAAGCATGAGAAATGCATAAACATATCAAATATACTTTTTGATCGTATTAGCCTAAATTTCTGATTTTCAGAGAGTCCTCAGGATTTGGTGGACATTTTTTTCATTTATATATTTTTCCATTTTAGCAAAAGGAAACAATGCAATTCCATCACTTCTACATCTTCGTTACTTTCCTTCTTCTTAGATTTTGTTTCCTTTTTATTTTTTCTTACCATGTATGGTTGTATTCTGTTTTGAAATTCACTAGATGTTTGCGTTTCATTCTGAAGTTCATCAAAACGGGGACAGCCATTCAGAGGAAAATGCAGCTTCTGAAAAAAGAGAAATAAAACTTAGAATAGTTCTAGAATTAATCAACACAGTTCTAGTTTTTCTGTTGCTGAGATTGCTGATGTAATATTTATTAGACAGATTCATGGCCATGCTACAGCTACTCCATAGTGGTTTGTTTGGGTACCTTGATCATGAATTCAGTTAACATAAGCAATGGACCATGGTAGCTTGACTTTTCAGAGACTACTTGTGACTATGATTGCTTGATTTCCCTCAGTTTAACTGATTTTGGCAATAAGCAACTATGCATGTCTGTCAAGGGATTGCTTTGGGAAATGGAGAAAGGTCCATGATCGGGAATTTTAAAAAGCTACCGTTTCTGTCGTAATTCTTGAATCCCCCCCAGATGCCGCTCGACTCCACCTGGTACTGGAATCTGAATTGTTTCTGCATCTACACATCCTGCGCTCATCTCTCTGGAGGTAAGCAGCATATTATGGTAAGCTTTTTAAGCACCACTTAATGGACAGAATTCAAAATAAGAGTGAAAAATAAATTGTGCTTCTGAAATATCAAAAATCTATGAGTTCTTGTTTAGGAGTATGATTCACTTTTAATAACTCCAAGTGTATGAATTACAAGGTCACCTAATGGTATATATTTGATCTGAACCATGTGTAAAGACATATGCATCTATATCAGGGAGCAATTAACTTCAGTATCTATGGCTTATGCATGTGCAAGAAGGTCTACTCTGTCTTGTGGTGAACATCTGCAGACTGTACTTAAAGTGCTTCTCTTTTTGATTTATCAATGTGAACCTTGCAGCAGCCACCAACTGACACTAGCACATTTTTGCTGTAGAAGCAGCACACGGAAGGGTGAAGGCTCAAAGCTGCAGTATGAAACTAGGGAATGTTGTTTAATTACACAATAACAAATGTTTCTCTTGCTGTATGTGGCTTAATTATCCCCCTGTAGGTGTTATTAATTTAGCCACTCCCTTTGGCCTCATTAAGCAGTACTCGGTACTGTTGCCTGTCAGGTCTTGATAGATCTCAGTGGCTGAAAAATAAACTGTGATTAGGTTTGTTTTACAAGAGTGTGCTTGGCCTCAATTTCCCACTTTATGTTGCTTAGGGCTTGAAAATACCCTCAAACATCTGCTTGGTTTAACAAGAGAACAATGCTTTTTCCAGGTGGTTGACATATTTAACAGGAATTTTGAATTGTTGCAGAGGTGTGTTTCAGTGAAACATCAATACCCACTCTTGAATCAGCTGCAGAACTGATGAGGTACTAGAGATTCCTACAAATGAGCTTGCTTCTCCAAACAGGTCATCACACTGCACTGTGATTCCCCTAAGGGCTCTGAGATTTTATTTGACCAAAGCTCTGACCACTTTGATGCTTTTTCATGTCTTCTGGAGAAAGAACTTCCCCTAGTGTTCCACATTTAAATAACAGTGACATTCTTTGTTTAGGTACAGAGTCAAGTTTCAAGCTGAATCACATTGTGCGTAATACAGTTTGTGGGAACTCTTTGTCTCTGTACCTGCTTTCAAGCATGGCCACCAAGAACGGAGGAATGCCAATGTGAGGCAGGTGTGACCACCCCTTAATGACAGGGTCCATCCTCTGATGTTGGTGACTGGACAGGCAGTTATTTAATAAAGTTTTTGTGTACATGTCCTTAAAGTCAACTTCTGTCCTCAAAGGCAGAAGAAAATTAGCCTTTCAGTCATTACACACTACAACTTTTTGTCCATGTTCAAGTCACTGCTCCTTACACAGTCCTTGTCACAGGAGCCAGTGACATTAAATCTAAACCCAAGTCAGCTGTGGAGAGCTGCCTGTAGTAGAACTTCAACTAGACCTAACATTCAGGTAGGTCTGCTCTTATTATGAACCACAAGGCAAGTGCTAGGGTTTCATTAAACATTTGTATAGCACTAAGCATAAAAGGGCCCTTGTCTGTAATTAGGGTGCCTAAGTGCTACCAGAATAGGAAAGTAATAATTGAGACGTCATTACAGTGGCTGGTGAAAATTCCATTCCTTGAATAAACTATGGAACAAACTTGCTAAGTAGAGGAGGCCTGTTTAGCTGATTGGTGCTTAGAAAAGCATTTGTCCTCTCTAAAGGTTTAGGGCAACTTCCCTACAATACTGTCCAAAAGTTTCCTTGCCAAGAGAAACATTAGAGCTGTACCCTGAAGAAAATGGTAGTGTGGATGACAATTCAGGTATTCTGCAACTATGGAAGGAGGATTTTCATGTAGCTCTTACAGTTGACCTGTGACACGCTCGTCAGCCGTTGGCTGCAGTTGATGTTTTCTATTAGATTGAACTCAAAGAGAACAGAAAATCTTTTTTAGCTTTTTTCCCCCTTTTTTCTCTTCTGTGCTTCTGGGAAGGTTTAAGGCATTATAGGAAGTGTCCAGCTGGTACTCACCTGGTCTGTTGATTTTTGCAACACATGAACTGGGATGGGTTGCCAGAGAAGCTCAGGGTTCCAAATTTGGCTGCCAGTTGGTGGAAAGAGGCCAGAAAGGTATGACTGGGCACTCATAATTGTGCGATCATAATCTGTACTTTGGATATAAAACTGAAGATATAATGGCAAAGAGTTAAAAACAAAATGGAAACAATAAAAACAATAAGGAAATTTTACCCAACTCATCAATCTTGTCTTCTCATTTTCAGTTTTATTTTTTTGCATAAAGTCAAAACAGTGAAACCATAACTCAGCTTTCTAGGGCCCTACTTCATTTGCATAAATGGAATTGCCAAAACGTCTTCAATTTGGAATCTAACCTTCAGACTGAACTAAGAAGAATAAGAAAGCACGATTTAAAGGAAGGAAGCTCTCCATCTTCCAAGATTCAGAGGAACATGGTTACGATCCATCTGCTGTATCTCAGGAATGAAGGCACTTAAAACTGTAAACCTGTCTTGGAAGTATGGCAAAGCTGTAGTCTTTTACGCCTTCCCTTCAATGCATCCCTAATGTATTTACCAAAATGGTAGTGATATCTTCCCCACAATGGATCTGTACCGCATGACAGGGACATCCAAACAACCGTTAAACCTCTCTTTTACAGGACGAAGCATGTGAGCATGGCCCATCACATGGCTGGATATGCATTCACCTTTCAATAGAGTAGAACAATATTGGGTCACTGTGTATGAATTCCCAATTCATTTGGTAGAGTGGAGCTGTTCAGTCATGGAAAACTGGGCAGTGGAAGACCCTAACTGAATATAGGAGCTGAAAGTTAGACTTTAGTCTATGTTTTTACCTTGACGTAAAAGCCTGACTTTCAAAAATGTTCTTCTATAACCTTAATTTTTCCATTAATGAAAAGAATGTGAGATGTGCTTTTATCTAGCACAAGTCCATAGTTCCATTATGCCAGAGAAATGTCCACCAAACAGTTCTGTTATGTACCTCTTGCCGGTTGTATGTGCTGTTCAAAAAGTTGGAATATCTTTCCCTCGTGTACTGTCCAAGTTCAAATAGCTGCTGCATTCCAGTCTGCGAGGCAAACATACAGATGACTATTAGATTAAGATGACTGGAGAATCTTAATGTAGAAGTTTCTTTTCTATTTTTGTTTTGCGTCTTCAGCAATCGGTTTTTAAGTGATCATTAACCATTTGTGTAATGTACTGTACATGTAGGTGATCTAGAATTTTTAATAGAAATATCCATTGATATCTGTGAAAAAATTATGCGTTCTGAAATGCTAAGATGCCAACATCTGCTACAGAAAAGGCAATGCACCTGATTCTATACAAAAAATGTTTCTACAGTGCTGTAGATGGTCCTGGAGTTATTCATGATCAACATCGTAAAGAGTATGTCAGTTAGTGACAGCTGAGAAAGGATGATTGATACCCAGTATTTATTATTCTCATTGCTCTGCTATTTGATCAGCCTGCTAGATCTGTGGCTTGCGTTTCATGCCTTAAGTAATATTCTTTCACCTTTGCCTTGGTGCACCTGCATTTATCTTAGGCGGCACACTGTCTTTTCTGTTATTCATTTCCAAAGCTGTGAGCTGAACTTTTTACCTTTTAGCTGTCAGAGAAGTACATTCTTGCTACTGTTGCTAAAAAGACAATAAAATAGCAAAAAGTTCTCAAAAGATCTGTGCCAAAGCAGAAAGTTTTTTCTTCTTGCAACATATGCAATGTATCTGGGGGTAGTAATGTGTTGTCTGTGTGTCTGAATTGTACCGATCTCCCAAGCCTCGCTTCAAACACTAAGTGCTGAATTGTCTCTGATTCATGCTTCTGCATCATGATGAAGGATTATTAGGAAACGCATTGGCATCTCTTTGCTCCAGAGTTTCATATGTCAAATACAGTTTAAGAGGCTAAGGCTTGATGTTGAAATGCAAGAAGTAGTTTTAGTGCATCCTAGTGAAACTCTGGGCTGAAAGCAGCCTTATTAGAAGACACGTTGTCCCCAGAGAAAGCCTTCTCCTGTAAGACTTGCCTTGTTTTGTGAGTAGGTGGTTGCCAGACAAATGATGAGATGTGGACTCATCACTTGACCTGGTAGGCAGGTGTCATTCTTTTACTCTGCCCCTAAGGGCCCAGTGCTTAGCGAAGATTAGAATTTACCAATGTTAAGACTATAGACAATGTTTAAACTTGCCCTTTACTTGAATGCAGACACACTATCAGGAAGTTGTTGCTTTTAGGAAGGTAGTTACAAAGCTATGATGAATAAGATGTCAATTTAACAGTACTTGGATGAATAATGTTGCAAAAATGTTTATGAATTATGGGGTATTGCTAATACCAACTATTGGTCCTTGGGATTTGCTAGTGTTTCTGAGACACACATAAAAAAATCTGCCCAATTCCTATTTCAGTAGCATATATAAGTGCTTCTAAGAAAGTCAACATACCTTGGTAAGTTGTCCAAAGCCCTGGGGCCATTCACTTTCTTTGTGTAGATCAGTTGGAAAATTTACAATTGGTGTTCGGTCACCATGTCGGAAAACCTAGCAATATTACCAATTAAAAAAAATCGACTTAATTACTGTTAACATTCCTTTCTTACCTAGCTAGAAGTCAAGCATACTTTATACTTCCAGTGCCGTTTTTCAAATGAAAATATTGGAGAGTCTGCAGAAACCTAGTCAAGTAGGATTGGAGTACATTCTTTACACACAACAATAGGTATAATTATATAGGAATCTAGTGGTCATGAGCCTGATGATTCTTCTTCCTAGAACATAAAATTAATCAGCCAAGATGTTAATGCTGAAATTACATCCATACCTAGGCAGCTACACAAGAAATCTGACTAAATTTTGGACACCCAGCACCTCTGCATATTAAACCAGTTACTGGTGTGCTCATATAAGTATTTAATTACTTTGGCATAGACATTTGAAACTTCTGGTGACTGCTTTTTTCACAGCAGTATCTTTAAAAGTAATTTCTTGTACACATGGATCTTATGTTTGATTTCTCAATCATCCTAAAATATGAAGATGAAAAAGTATACTTTTACATACAGGTATTAAAATATTTTTGAAGGCCTGTATGATCTTTTTCTGTTAAATTCAGTGAGAGCAAAGAGTTGGGTTGCTTTTTCTATCCTGGACACTTCATCATGGTGAATATTAGTGTGACACATTCAATCATATGATTTTTACATCAGAAATCTTAAGTCAGCCTTTTTGTATTTTTATTCCAGCATACAAAGAAAGTCCCAACCCTCTATTAAATAAATTAACTGAAAAACTCTGAATTACCCTCCCTAAGTATGTCATGTGTGGGCTTAGAAAAATGAAGTCCATGAAAGTTTCACATGAAAGGAAATGCTGGAATACAAATACACAGAGCTCCAGACAATCTTCCAGGATGCTGATCCAAACTGTTGCAAAAATTACCTTTGCTTGTATCAACATTCACAAAATCAACCTCATTCCTGACTTTTCAGAGTAAAGTGTCAATGTGGAAGTATGGTATATTAGTTCATAAAATGACATTTATTCTATAACACCTCACTGGTATATGGTTTAATAGTAATTAATACTGTCCATCACCTCATTAAGCCACATCATTCTTGCCAGAACATCAGAGAGGTTTGTACACGCTAGTTAGTTTGCCACTCCCACTGGGAGGTGTTTTATGTTTATATTTCAGAAGTAAACACAAGCAGTGTGACTTAATGTTTTAATTACAACACACACCCTTTTCATCAGCCTTCTGTACTAATGTGCACAAACCTGTGCTAGAGCAGGTACTTCAGAGATGGAAAATACTGTCCTTTAAAGGCAAATATAATTGGTTTTATCCCTCTGTTTTCTACAACAGACAGCAAGGTTTGCTAGAGTAGATGTTACCATTAGAACCATGTAGAAAACTGCTTATTATTTTTTTGCTTTGCTAGTTGAATTTCACTGAAGATGTGGACAACCTGAAATTAATATTTTTCAGCAAATCAAGGAAGTTTTTTCACCATCATCATCAACATGTTGATGAACATGAAATTGCAGTTTCAAAAAAACCCCCACCTTTTTTTCCTGCATTCAAGTACAACAAAATAGTCCATAAAATCTTTCTTTAATATTTTATTTTTGTTTTTCTATGCAATTTTTAATTCTGTTCATGTCTTTTCTTACTAATCTGGAATCTCGGTTCTTTATAATAATTTCTCAGTGCACCTCCAGTGAACAGAAGAATAGGTAAAGAGCTGCATTGTCTAGTGATTGGTTCAGTTGCATGCAAGAAAAATGAGTGAGGAGGACTTTTGTGTCACTGCTTATTTCCTTGGTGTTTTGACATGCTGACATAAACAGGTGTCAGGTGGGATTCATCAGCTTTTCTGGACAAGCTGATGCCTCTGCAAAGAATAAAGATTAAATTCTCAATTACAATGTAGCTGCATACTTTCTTTTTAAATTATCCAGCTTTACAGCAAAGCATGTTTATGAGTAACTTACAGTTGCTCAAACTGACTGACATGATTAAATGACTTTTTTTGGGGCAATAAGTAGCAATGGGTCGGCACTTGGCCAATAAATAATGCCCTTTTTATTAGTGAAAACTTACTGAAAATGTTTTAGATTTTAAATACCGTTTTATGATGCTTTATACTTAATGTGCAACATAACCCTCAGTGTGTATTTCACTGTCACAACAGTCAAGCCTTAAAAACTTTCAATAAGCGAGAACAGAGTAGCATTTTACCTGAACAGAGGTAAGACGGCAGAGAGATAAAGATCAAAAGATATTCAAATGTACGTGGGAGCAGGAGATGTAAAGAAAAATATTTTCTCACTTTGTAACCTTAAGAAATAGAAACGGTGGAGGGTGTTCTCTTCTAAAAAGCAGCACAGCTTCTTTAAGTCCACGCAAAACCGAAAAAAGTTCAGTTCCTTGTTTGTATTTCTGCATCTTTATTGCACAGTGACATATAAATATGATACTAACACTAAGTTGGAAGTAGCAAGGAAGAAACAAACACTTCTACGAGTAGAATCCAGTTTTGAGGAATTGAAGGAACTAAGCTTCTTAGCCAACTAATTTTTTTTTATGCTCAAAGGTACTTCTTGCTTGCTTGCTACTTCTGAAAATGACTTTGCTTTGGTTGCAGTTGGAAATGAAACAATGACCTTGTGAACAACCACTTAACCTAAAGGCTAACTCATTGAGTCATAGACAGCTACATTTTAGGAGACTCTTTTTTAATTTAAAACTTTAAGAAGAACTTGTGTATTTGAAAGTTTGTCTTTCTCATTAGAACTGCTGATACTGTTAGAGAAAGAAAAAAGTACCCCTACAAAGTTTGCTTTGCTCATCAATATGTATTTCTCAAAACTCATCATTTCAGTTTTGTTAAAAAGGAATTGATCCTTCAAATTCATCTAAAAATATGTGTGCTGCAGCATTTATTACTCCTGGCCTACAGATTGCCTTCCTGACCATTCAGAAGACAGAACATGGCAGGATGAGAGAAAAGGAACAAGGAGGCAGCGTAAGAGGTGAAAAGACACTTGAAATCGAGAAGAAAGGGAGAGCAACGAGGATGTACACAAAAAGAGCAAAGCACACCTGTTTGGTATATTCATTTCAGCCCTTCTACATGAAGTGCTTCACCTCAGTCAGTTCTCAAAAGCAATAGATGGATAGTTACCAAATACCCTCTCCTTCCATCTAATACAGCTTGAATCTGATTCGGTGTCTGGCTTCTCCCATTCACTCTTTGTAGCTTCGTGAGGGTGATCACTTCAGACCAAAACAGCCACACGACTCAGACTTTGCCAGCGTTTGCTTCTATTGTTGTCAGGTGAAAAAGCGTATCGGTGTGGAGGAGAGGGTGAACTTAGAACGTGGCATGTGTAGTATACATAGCATCTTCATTCAGAAATGCCATGAATTATAGTGAATTATCTGTCTCTGAGTAATAGTGAGCCTCTTACAGAAAGTTTTGTTGACAGACTCAACTTCAAACAAAAAGATTTGTTATTTTGAAGCCAGCAATAAGAATGAAGAAACAAGAGAGAAATGGAACCAGTCATACTGCCAGTTCAGGGAAACCATAGGTGCAAAAATACTGAGCATGTCTAGGCAAGGTTTCAAATGGCTTGGCTTGATTAGACAAATAGATAACATGCTCAAACAACACTTCCTATCCTGAGTTACAAGAAGAATGACATGATGAAATCACAGGACCTCAGAAACCTCACCTCTTTGTATATGCGACAGGTGAAACCAGTGCCTGTGTGGAGGCAGAAGTTACAGGCCAGAACTTCTTTATACAGAGGCAATAAATCAGTATTTCATTTCTACTTGGGTACCCGATGGTCCTACATATTTCCTATTTTCTTCTGTTATACCTAATTTAAATCCAGTGCACAAGAATTATGGTGAAGATTAATGTTTATGTGTAAGAAAGAAAATTAAAATAACATTTTGACAAATTGGCTTGAACAGGAGCTTTTCAGCCAAAAGGACTTCTGGCCAATAGTGAAAATGTGCAGAATCAGCACAAAGATGGAAATCATGAGGAGAGAGCAAGTTACCTTCCCAGACCATAGCAGAATTCTAGAAGTGAGCAAAAGGGAACATTTGTCTGGCTTTTTCTCCCCTGCAGATGTATTTTATATTGTGCAATGCTGGTAAGAAATTTTTAAAGGTCATTATGATACATTTTCACAATGCAGTTATACTCTCAGGTAGAAACAGCAACTTTGAGAGTACAGCTGGAAAATGCCTATTGAATTATCTCAGAAAGATGCCTTTTAGACTTACCTTGACCCTAGTCATACCCTCATTATAGCCCACTATATCGGTGAAATGTTCTGAGGCCAATTCCTACCCTATTTATTTATGCTAGCAATTTTGTTCCCATGAAAATTCAATTAGTGAGTTCAGAAGGCAAAATTTAATCAAACACATAAAAAGTATGCCTCGAAAGACATGTGTGTTTATAACAGGATTAAACATACTGTAAGTTTTTAGGCAGATTGGTCAGTCTGAGGAAAAGGAAGAGATAAAAGGAACACAGTTTAAATGAAATTTACTATTCTTTTAATATTAATAGTGATAAGTTACCCTATAAATAAATAAAGGGCTTTCCCCCCCCCCCCCTTTTTTTTTTTCCTGGTAGGTGGGGAAGATGGCTGCATAGTTGTGGTAAGCAAGCCGATTTTGGATAGGAAGCCTCTATCTTCATAATGGTGAGCACTTCCTGTAATTCTTTCTGCAAAACCATTGCTTGTTAGAACACAATGACAGCTGTAATTCAATAAAAGTCTCCTTCCCTTCAAAGAGTTAATTCTCCAAAGCTTGCTGACTGCCTGATTTCATCTGTGTGTCCAGTTTTTCTTCTTATCATTGAAACAACATTTAAGTGTATTGCTATACACAGAACGTTACTGGAGTTTGCATTGAGTCCCTGCTGCCTGTAGCGTCTGATAGAGCAATAAGCCTCAGCAGGAGCAGGAACTGGTTTTCCCTGTGCGCTCTGGCCACTCTCCAAGTGGCACATCTCCAGTGCAGACAATAGACAGCTAGATATGAAATACTTTGTCTAGAGCTAGGTGATATGTTTTAGACACAGTACTTCTGTTATCTGTATGTGCACATAGTGTCTCAGATAGAGAAAAGTGGAAGATCTTAAAATTCCTATTTAAAAATGTGAATTCCCCAAATCTTTATATTGACAATACCCCTTTAGACTACCTATTCTATTACAGTATACCTCTTATTAAAAAAAGAAATTAGAATAAAAAGGACTATGATGCAACCTGCACAATCCAAACTATTTCATTGAATTAATCTCTTTTACCTGAGCTCTTGAGGAAAGTGACATTGAAGTAGTGTCTAGTTACTTTAAAATAAGACATGGCCCAGCAAAAAACTGATTGCAGTCTGCTCTCAACCTAACTGCAGTTAATGCAACATGTATCTCAAATATCTACATTAAAATGTCCTTTTCTGTTTCTCAGTATATTGCTGTGTCAATTCAGTTATTCCGAAACGGAAAATACTATTTTAATTTTTGTGGTAACTTCTGTAACATCATAATCTTCAGCTTCGAAGCTCAGAGAAGGTAGGCCATAATCACCAGCTCTCAGACTATGCATTAGAGTGTCAGCTGAATTAAGCAAGAACAGGTAAACTAGACCTCAGATCTCTTAACTTCCGTGCACTATGCATCTACCACAAAGCTAAGTTGTCCAGCTATCTTGAAATAATAACTGGGGGTTAGGAGATGACAATTCTTATAACTAGAGGCATTTTGATCATAAGTAAAGTCTTTAAACTCAGTAAGCAAAAGGGCAGCAGTAGTTATTTCTGCATCTAAGAAGAGGCAAAACAACTGCACAGCTTGTTTGATTCGACAGCCATATCAAATTCCCTCTATTCCCCGCAACAAAATAGAAAACAAATCTACTTACTACAACCACAAACTTCAGTTCTCTTTCTGCAGTAGTCTGTTGAAGCAGAATGAGGATAATATGAAAAGAAAAACACAGGATCCTAGGTGAGTTGGGAAGCCATATCGCTCCCATCCTGGCAGAGGATGAAAAAAGACTTCGTAGCTCCAGCAGCTGCTCAGGCTGAACAGCCCAGACGCCAGGCTGTACTTTCAAAAGGGGTGGAACCGCTGCCGGTGAATTTAAAATCCAAGAGGAATGTTGTGTGACTACGCAACAAATTGCATCGCCCTTTGTTTTCAAATTACTGTTTACATTCTATTTAATCAAATCATAATTCAGTTCCCTTTTCTCTGTGATATTTTTCTCTTTTGGAGTGTAAGGACGAGGTTAAAATATGAAGGAGTTGCTAAGCATTCCTAATGTTTCAACCTACCTGCTCTGTTTCCACGTGTCAGGGCTTGCAATTTTTCCAGACTATAGCATGGCCACGAGGATGAACTCGGAACCAAGAGCCAGGCAATACTGTTTCTCTTTTCTCTTTGCTGCTCAGTTAGTCCTCTTTTCAGCTTCCCTCCCCTCCCTTTTTCTTTCCTCTTCTACCTTGTCACTGTGAAATCAGAATAATTATTTCAAACCACACTTCATGTAGGTTAAAATTACCAGTGTCTCAAATAAAATAGTTGAGTAACCTTGCAACAAGCATGTTCTTTAAGCTCCTTACTGGGGAGTTATTTGCTCTTCAATTTGTGTGTGTTGCTTTTCTTTTCCCTTGGAAGGTACCTATACTTGCCCTTTTGTAACTGCTTATGACAAGTTCTTTTTTGGCCTCATTTCTCTAAGAATTTTCTTGTGAACAAGCCCTGGAGTTCACCTTTTTATTGTTACTGATTAAAAACATTGTTTCTGATAGTAGCTCACTGGCTTTGAGAAGATTGCTCAGTTTGCCTCTGCTGAGTTCCTCTCTATAAAATAAGAATAGTGATACTTCTAGACTTGATTTCATAAGGATTTTCTGAGTAAATTAATTACGCTTTGCAGAGACTTATAAGCAGAGTTCTCTGAATGTTAAAACTTAAGATCCTCTGTATATTGTCTGAGTCATCCCATTCCTGTCATACCCAAATCTGTCTTAGGGTCTTCTGTTGAGCTCTCTGCAACTGTATTCTCTACAACAACTATTTTACTATTTACCAGAAATTCTGTCTCTAGGGCTCTAAACCCCACTAAGCCTCAAGTGCTCTCTTCTCTGAGTTGTGTGAATGACCATTGTGCATCCATTTCATCTAATGGATAGGAATGGAAGGGAGGAGGACCACAGCTCCCAGACTTCCCCAGCTCTTGTCAGTCCATGCCTACTTTTCAGCATTTACTTGAACTTCTTTTTTCCTCCACTGTTATGTCCCCACTCTCCCTTTTGGTGTCTCCTGGTGTGATTGTGCCTATGCAAAAGGTTTAAGAGAGTAATTCATAGTTCATAAATATATAATACTTTGTCTTTCTGAAAACAAACATAAGCTGGTCATCTTCCTCTATTATTTAAGAATGCAGTTCATAAAATATACTTTCTTTACAATATTTTAATATTCATCAAAAGTCAAGAGAGGATGTCCTACTTTTCAAATTTTTAAACCTAGCTTTTTTAGGTTCCCAAGCTTTTTGGATCAAAGAATCCTCATTGGCTTTCAGAATGTTTTCTTCCTTCCTAAGCCCTTGCCATGAATAGTTTTTATAAGATTTACTGTTTTATCGTGTTTCTTTAATGAGTGACTCTGACTAATGTGGCCTCATTATTACGGAATACTCATAGTAACTTCACTTTAGACATGAACTCAATTTTTCTGTGATGCTGGATAGCATCATTCAGGAATGTTTGAAAAATATATAACAACTACATTTTATAAAAAATCTTTGATAACATCTCTTTAAAAATGAGATTTCAACCCAAGACCAAGCATATGATAAATAATTCTGCTTTCTGTGGCTTCACTCTTTCCTTTGGCATGTATACTTCACTAGTGAGATTTTTTTATGCCCAAAAGAATGGGCACCACCACATCTTAGATAAGTATCTACCCATTCCAAAATGGAAGAATACCCTCATTCATGTGTCATAGTGGTTAAGATAGGGTCTTGTAGGAATTCTGCAAGTAATCTGCAAGTATGTTGGTAGCATGTATTTCATTTGGAAATTTCCTTGCTTGTCTTGTATTGTGTCCATTTCTGTTGTGCATTTGGCAGCTATAAACTTGTCATATTCTGCAACAATTAAACCCTTATGCTTTTTAGTGAAAAGTTGATTTTAAATAAAATAAAAAAAATCATTCCTGAGTCAATCTAATTACAGTTGTCCACGTATCATAAGGCAAGTGGACCTAAACAATCTGAATCATCCTTATGCTAATTTGGCTCATTGGCATATATTTTAACTATGAAATTGTGGCATTAAGTAGAACTAGCTTAAACACAATTGTCCACTTTAAGTGGATGTATCTATCTTGAAGGCTTGCTGAAGCATAGCTAGATTGGCTTTGAAGTGGACTGGTTGCAAAAACATCCATGCTTTAATGTACACAAGGTTTACCTTAGGTAACTGCTGCTGGTGGAGCACAACCTACACACTGAAGGGATGGAAGTCACGTGCCATGAAACTGCTGCCTGCACTCATGAACCAGGCTGCTCCCATGGGGAAACAGCTCAGGTTCTGTCACAGACTGAATTTGCAGATCAGCATTTAATCTAGTTTGGATTTATCTGCAATCATTTCTTTTCTTCAGGATTTTTTTGAGATTAAAAGAGGGAAAGAAAAGAAAAAATTTTGCTTCAGTAAATAAAGTGACACATTTTCCAAGCAGAATTTCGAAGTGCTTATGAGAAAAGCAAAAGGCTGTCTTGCAGTCTCTTGTTGGGGTGATTTAACCCAATTGCAGGGAATGGGAAGGGACAAAGAAGTTCATTTATGACACAGGAAGAATTAACTTACTTAGGCTGGTGACAGGATATGAACCTATATCTTGCGCTACAGGACAAAATGCTCTAAGCACAAAGGTACTATTCTAAGGCAGGCAGATGCAAGAAAGTGTCTACTTAGAGTCTTCTAATAAATTCTTAGTTTGTCCCAAATTTGTAATATTCACCTGGTTACAGGGCACTCAGAGAATTTTTTTCTGGTATTATGATGAAGGCATTTGCCTGAGACGTAGGAAACCTAATTTGCACACCAGCGGAGTGAACAAAACAACAGTTGAACAGCAGTGAGAAGGGGGCAGAAAGCACTATTCATCTCCACATTCCCCTCTGAAACTCTGCAGGTAGGTAGTGATTTTCTGGAAAGGTAGAGTCAAATCGTTGTGGTGGAGGACAAATTTGAACTTGTGCCTGCCACATCTCAGACGAGTAGCTTAAGCCTTAAGTAAAAAGAAGGAACGCCTACTTGTAACACTCCTATGAAATGAATCAAATTTAGTGAATGAATTTGATCCATATTTGTGAATTGTGTGGAATGGGTTTTTCTCTTTCTTTTTTTTTTTGGTAGTCACTCAGCTCAGTAAATAACACAAAGAGAAAAGGAGGTGGTGAAAAAACCAAAAATTATAGTCCAGGTTGTCCCATGCCACATTTCCCAGGCATCACAAAATTACTGTTGCTTTTCTGTTGTTCTTCATTCCTCATCTTGCTGACATCATTTCAGTGTGTGACAGGAAAAACAGTGAACATCACAAGCTACTTCTCATCTATTTTACAGCATCTATGACTATCCAGGTTATTGTATTGTAGCAAGTCTTCTTTAAAATATGACTGGACTGTCTCTGCATTATTTGTGAAAGAAGGGGGGGAATTGCAGTTTCATGTGATTCTGCTTTTACAATATGATATTAAGCCCCCCCCCCCAATTTTTCCTTTACATTCTAAGTAATTCCAAAGCTGAACTGTAATTTTTTGCTCATTTCTTCTGTAAGAGGAACTGAAATGAAACTGTTTATGATTTCATGCCTGCCAAAGACTATGGGACAGATTTGTGATGATTATCTGCATGGTTTTAAGATGAATCACTTAAATAGTTTGCACTAACTCTCCTAGGAGGGCTGCCAGACCTAGGAAGGCTTTCTGATGGTGTTCATTATGGACATTAAGGTAACATAGAAAAAATAAGCTTGTTGTTCTTTGCATTAAGAAGCAGCTAGAACTGTTTGTCTCATACAGTTGGAAAACATTTTTACCCTGGTTTGGATACTGTGGTAAAAGGGGTTGCAATTTTTCACTAGAGGGAATAATTTATTTTCATCTATGTGTTTGCTGCGAAATCTAACTACAGCTCTTCTTGCTGAACTGTGTTTCCTACGCTGGCTTAGGGGTAGGGCCTGCTTGAGCCCTGCTGAGAAGAGGATAGAAGAGGATGGGCTTTTACAGTAAGAATTCTGAAACCTATGTTCTTGCTAGAGGGGAAAGGGATCTTTTGATTCTTTTGTAGCTTATGGAGTAGCAGTTATGTGCTTATACTGTAGTTCTAAAAAGGAATACACATTTCTTAGGCTTAGCGTCCATTTTGAAAACCTAATCCAAGGAAAGGAAGCCAGAATGTAAAAATTTTCTGCATCTCATCTATTACTCTGGTTCTTTTTGAAATGGCCTGCAGGCAGCAAGGCTGTTCACAAAGGTCCTAGCCATTGTAAGAAACTGAAAAATAAAAAAGCCTAGTTCTTCAAGCAAAGAAGTGTCCACCGTTGTCAGAAGTTAGTTGTATCTGATTGTTCTCATACAGCTTTTATAGTAAGAACTTGAACTGTTTCTGCAATAGCAATATTAGAAAATGTAAGCAATGAAAGATTGCCCAGCACGTTCTGCATGTTTTAATTAGCTTGTAGCTCTGAATTTTTTTATTTTGTGTTGCCAGTAGGGTCTTTTTTTGTTAATGTCAAGAACAGCATGGACTTACAGACTTCCCTGAAGCACAGATTTTGTGTGATCAGATCAGAGTATGCAATCAAGGTAACAAAACAAAAGGAAAGTGTTTGAAAAGCTATTTGAAACCACAAGTGATTTTTCTTTCAAAATTGACACTTGGCCTTGTTGTCTTTTTTGAAAGCGATAGAATGGCTCAATATCTGAAAGCCTTGTTGGGTCAGCCAGTTGTCTGCCAGGTAGTCATGGTAGCCAGCCATGTTTGTAGACTTCTCTTAGGTCTATATCCATGGTCCATTCTTTCCATAAGTCTCCACCTTCCTTTTGTATAGAGGTAGGATATTTGAGATGCATCATTTAAGATCATAAGACAGAGAAAAGAAAAAGAAAGTCGTATCTTAGGTAAGTAAACAGCCATTATCTTCATTTTTGTGGCTTCTGGTATCTGTTTGTGTAAAATGCTTCAGTACTTCCTGAATAAAGTGAAGTATAAGAATGCTGGAATGACTTGTCCTTTTGGGAGTTCTTTTGAAGCACTGCTTCCCTCACCAATTCTGGAAGTTCTTGTCTCATTCTTGAAAAGAGGGCAACACTGCTTCAGAGGTATTTTTCCATCTTGCTGTAAATTAAGGCTATAGCCCTTCAAGACACTATAACTATGATTACATTCTTGAATTAGTTCTGCCAAAGTCTGTTTGGAATGAATAGATCTTTAAAAATACTCTGGTTTCGTATTGCACCTGAGTTTTACCACTTGATAAAATAAAACACATGTTCATGAAAGATAAGTCACCGCTTTCTATAGTACGGAGGAATGTTTTCTTTTGATAGAGATCAGGAGACTGTTGGTCATGCTGATGGAAGTTAATGAGAAATGTTGTACTGTAGTCACATCGCAGTGTGGGAGGAGTTTTTTCATAAAGCTAATCACACTGAAGATCATGGAGGGAACACCTAAAGGTAAGAAAAGACAGAATCATTCTTAGCATATGGCTTCATTCTCTGAAAACACAGCAAATCTGTTAATAGTACCTTAACAAGTGGGCAGTTTAGACTAAGTGCAGAAGATTAACAAATTTTGATGGAATTAGGAAAAGTCTATTGAAACAGTGAGACAATCCACACTGAAGCCTTCCTGAACAGCCGAAAGAGCACAGAGAAATGTTTTATCTTCTTTCCAAATATGCTCAGCTGTCTTCACTTCATATGTTCCACACTGTGGTCATTGTCATGTGGAGGAACTTTTCGCTGATTTATACCACCCTCAAATACTGCTGCCCTCTTGTGTGACCTGTAATAGCTATACTTGCCTAAGCCCTGTATTTCCCTATACTGAGGACATAAGTCATCTCCGTGAGACTTCAGTTAAACATTTTCTGGAAACAGTTCTATATTTGGGGAACAGTGTCTCCATGTAGAACAGCTATGTAAGGTAAATTTTTGAGCTCAGTCACACTCCTGGATTTCATGGAAAAAAATTTCATTTATGGGCACATTTATCAAATGCTATGATGCATGTATAATCAAAGTATTAACATATGCATTAGCAAAGGACAATATTTGAGATTATTTTTGATGAAGCTGAAAACACCTGAAATCAGTGATGTTGCAGCTGTGTATGCTAGGTTTAAATGTGACCTGTAAACTCTTTGCATCTCTCTTCAGCTTGTTTTAGCTTCCTGGTTTTAAAGATCAGCCATTCCAGCTTATCTGCATTCACTGAGAATTGACAATGCACATTGATTTAGCACACAGCAGAACCTCTGCCAGCGTGCTGCACCGTGTGGGCTGTGGGGCAGAGTGCCTTGGCTTTTTCCCCAAGAGCCACTCATGCAGAGCAGAGAGTTTTAAAATTCTGCCTGCAGGAAAATGGTTATGAGCCCCAAAATTAGGATCTGGCCCCAACAGTTAGTGAGATGGAACCATTCTGAACCAGGGTAAAATAGTGGAAAATGTCAAATTCTGATGTGAAAATATGGCAAATATTTTGATTGGAGTGTCAGTTTTGGTTGTGATCTCTTTTGTGGTCCATATGTGTTTTCAGCACTCAGGATTGCTAATGAAGGCAGTCGTGGGCAGTGGTGCTGGACTTGGTGCAAAATGCCTGAACCGCGTCTAACTTCTACCTAGGCAAAATTTGAGAACTGAAACAATGTGCAGCCTTAGTGTTGAACTTAAAGGCTAAATATCTGTGTCTTTATTAATGCCAAATTTTGATTATATGATAGGTAATTTTTTTTTGTTTATTTATTCAATCAGTTACACAGTTTGCTTTGTGAAGGAGGGAAACTAATTTCCACAACACTTAGATTGCTAAGCACCACAGTATAAACATGAAGTATTTGTCACTGTCTCCTGTGACTTTATTTGCTGCTTGGCCAAAAAAAAAAATCATCAGAACCAACCTCCCACTCTCCCTGATGAATTACCTTTGGCAATTAGATGTGGTAATTTTCTAAGGTTTCCCAAGAATTTGTAAGCAATGAATATAGTGAAGAAATGTATTTAGTGACTCATTAGTCACTAATTATTCATTCATTCTTGGTAAACTATCGCCAGTCTGTTCTTGGATTCAAGATATTTAACAGGAAATAATTTGCAGCCAGGTGAGTTGGCCTGCCTACATTTTTCTACTCTCTGACATTTCAAATTCTTCTTGAGGTCAGTGATTCAGAAAGCCATATGGGATTTTTAAATGTTATGTACAACAGTTGGTCATCCAAAAAGTGGGGACACACTTGAATCCTGGGGCCTGTTTGCTTTTCATCTCCCTTGAGGAATATACAGCTAGATACAAGAGACAGTGTAATTCTCTGCCTTCATGTTCCCTCTTTCTGCAAAAGTAAATATCATCAGTGGTGAAAATGGAACATTAGACATCCTAATATGGAGATACAGACAACCCACTAGGGAATGTGTTGGTGTGCCGATGTATGTCTGTATATCTTTGACATTCTGGTAAGTACCAATCTGATATACTATTCAATGTTCACCTGTTTTGATATCTGAATGTCTTCTAAAATCAAGGGAATGCATAGTGTTGTTAATCAGCTTGGACAAATACTCTACAGTTAGAGAAGATAAGGTGAATTTTTATAATTCAGTGCATGTGTATTTGCTTCCTCAGTAATTGAATGTCTCTCTTACTGTACTAAAACCTAAAAAACCATGAAAAATAGTACCCTAAAGTCTAATCAGCCTTACTTCCATTTCAACAGAAAGCTGTACTGGAATAGATAAATGCGTCAGTAGAGTAGAAATTACGGCCATGGGATCAATCTGTCTTACTGGATCTGAGTATTTTCCATTTCAGACCAGACCCTTATGAAAATGATGGTTACTTCAAATGAGCTCTTGGCAGAAGATGTAATTCTAACTTTACTTTTGGGTACACGTGCCCAAAGCACTTAACTTACCTCTTTTTATGTCCTACGTCCTACATTCTCTTGTCCAATGATGTACTAGGACTGGGGAGACCAACTGAGTAAATCTCTCCAGTGGACAGCGAAATTTGCAGCCAGGGAGAGTGAGGGGGTGAGGATCTCTCAAAGAATTGTTCCGATAGTACATTTCTATGGTGTACTGCCTGTTTCAAAATACAGGAAGGTCAAAATAAGGTTAGGTATGTAGAAGCACATAGCCTTTCCCTATTGCAGTGATTGTACTTTGGGACAAACTTTCAGTCAGCTTATTTGTCTGGCTATTAATATGTATCATTGAGATCTTTTTAAACAATAGGTCGTCAGCACCAATTTGCACGTAGTTTGTCTGCTTGATAGAGAGTCATTGAGTTAAACAGATAAAAAGGGTAGAGTAAAACCTCTCATAACTGTAATGAAGCAATATATAGAGGGGTTTCAGGCTGCAGTGCTGTGATTCTGCTACTGTCAATAACTGCTAAATTGACTCCAATTATAATAATTAAAATCAATCTATAATCTTTTCCTGTGTAGTAAACCTTGTGTATCCAGTTTAGTTAGTCTGGAATATCAGTAAATTGCTTTTTAGAAAAATAATATGTTAACCGTACAACTTGCAATACTTGCCCATTTTTTTCCTGGTAAAGTTCAAAAAAATGACAGGCGCTGTAAGGAGGTAATTTCCCATTGAAGACATTGAGTGCCATCTGTAAGGCAACAATGGTGGCTGCATGCTGTAAATACAAGAAACCTTTAATTAAAGGCCTATTGAAAATGGTTGCATGTACCTATTATTTAGCAATATGTCGTGCATATTATCTGTCCACTTAACATGACTTGTGTGGCCTCATTAATACTTGCTGTCTGCCCTCTGCAACATTGAGGAAATCCTATCCTTTTATGGCTGTACAAACTGAAAAGCTGCATGTATAAAGTAGACATATATATAAATATTTAAGAAGTCTTAGTCACTTCCAGCTCTTATCAAAGTCAGTAGGAACTGTTAAAACTTCTTTTAAAACAAACTGGTGATTTTGTATGTGAACAGTATTTAAGATCAGATCAATAAGCTGATATATACCTGATAGGTCATAATCTAACTGCAATTTAGAAATAGCTTTTTACCAAGAGCAGTCAAAAAATTTCCTTCTCCAATTACAGTGTTTGCACATTCTAAACAAAAGTATAAAGTCACAATTCAGTAACTGCTGTCATAAGAATTTCTAAAATAACTAGCTTTAACTTCATTTTTCTTTTTTTCTTTTTTTTTTTTTTTCTCCCTTTTGCATCTGAAAAAGATGCAGGAAGCAGGAGGTTTGTTCTTAAATTAACTTTGTGATAGAGGTTCGGTAAAACAGGAGGCATAGTTTTCTCCAGTTCTCTGCTCAATCAAAACAATATTACAATGAAACAAGCCATGACATCTGATGGAAAATGGAATGCTACAGGTTTTAAAGTAGTATCAGTTCATTAAAAAATTAAAATAATCCAATGATATTTTAAGGTTAACCAAATAACAATTGCTTGTAGCTGTATTTCATGAAGGAAGTAAAGTTTCATGGCTTTTGCTGCATTGAATAACTGCTGAAAGGGAGCATAAAAGAAAAAGAAAGGACTCACTGCCGAATACATAACCATTTTTCGCTGGTGTGAAGGCTTTCTAGCATCTGAGATGTGCTTTAGAATATTTTTTAAAAGAATACCTGAAAGAAAATGGGGAAGCAATGACAATGAAAAGGACGCTTGTATTAACATCTGTATGACTTGTTGGGGTTTTAACACAATCTGTCTTTAAATGCACCAGATTTATTTAATTGACTTTATAGGTAATTTGTGCAGAGTGCCCTGGTTAATTCTGATACTGTCTTTTATATGAAGAGAGGGCCTGTTTTGTTTCTGTGTAAAATGTTTTGGGGATCCCTAATAGCCTCAACGACTTCAAATAGTGCATTTGGAGCTGCTTTGTACCAGCACAACAGTGCAAGAAGAGCACAGCAATGAATACTACCCTCTTGTGCCCGTAACTCCTTTGACTTCCTGGTTTCTAGAGAAACAGAAAGAGCACATCCTTTAGACTCTGGGCCTTCTTAAATTACGTGGTTGTCTGTATTTTGTTAATGTTAACTGCTGAAAAGCCATAAGACAAACTATATGAATTAAATCAATGCCTGTGTTTATATGTGATTTGTTCTTGTAGCTCGCAAATCCTTGACTGTACAGTGTCCATATAAAACAAAAACAAGGCCCAAAGGGTGACAGTGGATGAATGGAGGAGAACGAGAGATTAAAAAGGTATTAACTATTTTTAAATTTCAGCTGCTATATGCTGAGATTAGAAGCAGTTTAATAATCTCATATTAGTGCTCTCAGTCATGGAATATGAAGACTGTTAGGCAGCAAATTTACCATCCTAGAGATTATTACAAATAATGTCTTGTTAAGTAAGTTGAGCATGCTGGCATACTTTAAATTCAGACTTGATTCAGTTCAGCAAGAATCTGTATATTACTTTGGTTTTCTTATCCAGTGTAACCAGAATGGTACCACCTGTATAATGTTGGATTAGTATATTTGTGATTCATATCCTCACCATGTCTTTTCCCATTAATCACAATCTTTCAGTGCTGATCACCAACATCATGGCATCTTTCATAGTTCTATAGAATCGGTAGCAATGTTTATTGTATACCCTTTCTACTTTCCCATTCTACTCTTGGTTTTAAATGGGGTAGAAATTCAGCTTACCTCCCTGCAAACGTGATTTTTGTATTTGTTTGTGGAACCCGAATCCCGCCTGCAATAACAATTCTGAGAGCTTTATCAGCTTGGTCCTGACACCATGAGTAGCCCAAACAGGTAAAGTGTAATTGTTAATATCCTACAGTAAAGAAAGAAAACATGGTGATTTTCTTACTGATTCCTGCTACTAAACGTAATTTGTTCTGGCACAAAATGCTTGTCAGAACAAATACAGAATGTTTCACTCAAGTGATTTTTTCTCTTTATAATAAAATAATGACTGTATTTTGCATTATACAGCTGTAGAATTCTTGTTTATAGTATCACACCACTTAAAACAAATTTGAAGGGCAGTGTTCAAGAAGAACAGGAAATACAATACTAGAAATTATTATGCAAAAAGCAACTGGCATTATTTATGCCAATTGCTAATGCAGTTGTAAGGCGTAAAAAATTCACTTTATGACTTTTGTTCAGCCATCTACTGAGATATATCTGAGATCTTTACTGAAACAAATCCTATATAGATGTTAAGATTTTAAGGGGTGGCAGCTCTGAGATATAAGTGAGACGCAGAGACTAAGTAAGAATATGTATCACTGTAGTTTGGATGTACCAGAGTATGAGGCATATGTGTAGGGATTAGACATATAGATGGAATTCATACCTACATATACCAGGTCTGTTGGATACTGACACAGTCCTGAAGCTGAAGTCGAATGGATTACTCTTTCCCTAGGGACACAGCCCAAGATATATTAATGGTCACAACTGTGAGAAGGAAAGATATGCCTAACACTCCTTGTTTGCACTACCCTGAATTCCTGTTTAAAGAAGGTTGGGATCTTCCCTTTAGTTCAGTGTAACCTTTGTGGACATGAGCCATTGGACTGAGCTCACCAGAGGGAGTGTTCTTGTAACGAGTTCTAAGGAATATGCCAACTACTTAAAGGATTTGTTTAAACAAGTGGAAGACTAGAACATGTTAGGTTAAACCAACTCAGGTCACAATGTATCACTTTCTCTTTTAACAAATGTGATTTGTGTCTTGAGGAAGAAATTGGCTAGTTGCATGCCGTTTAAGATAGTGCTGGAGGCAAGCAAGCACTTCAGTCTCCAGGTTACCTGAAAGTCATATAGCACTTAGCCGATAATAACAGAGAGATGCATGCTACTGTAGTTTCATTAATTATGATTAAAAATCTATTCAAGACAGCTCTCTGTGTTCTTGAAAGGGTGAGAGTGGCTTTTATGGAAGATGTCTTAATTGATACCCCCAGAGTCTTCACTGAGTAGTGTGAAAGACCAAAGCTCATCAAATCTAACATACTAGAAGGAAAACCCTAACTAATTGGTTTGGTCTTCCGGTGTTTAGCTAGATTTTGCACATTCCTCCAGTGGCACAGGTTTCTCAGTATGCTATAACAATTGAAATAAAAAGTTGTGGTCCTGAGCTGTCCTGCATTTGGAAAATGTGGAAAAGTGACCTCAATGAAATTACAGTGATGTGTCCCAACATGTTAACCTTTTATTTAACTTAAGGCCCTGGCTAACATTTCATTCAAGACTGCTTTGACCAAAGTTGGACCTTTGCATAAACTGCAGGACTTACTGCTAATGTAAACTCATTAGCATCACACCCAAGTATTACACGTTGCTTGTGAAATCCGCCTTAAAACTGTCTCAGTTTTCTAGGGGATATCTCAGTACTGATGACAATTCATCATTAGTATTTGAGTGTAAAAACGATTATGCATTAAAGTATTTGTAGCAAATGCTGCCTGCAACAATAAATTTTTAACACAAGACACTTCAATTTTCACTTCCTTCAGCTGAGATAAGTCTAGACTTTGAAGTGACATGAAGTGGGGCTTGTTTCACTCAGCATTTTTTCAAATCCCAGTCAGAGGTACCAAACCATGGGACCCAGATACCTATGACAGTTGGAGACTATAATATCCTTATTGTTATAAAATCCATGCTTCTTTGTGATGTGCCTTATTCCTTTGCTAAGAACAGGTTCCCAAACAATAGCCATTTGTGTTATTCCAATGGCTGCTTAATTCCTGAAAATACTCTGACCACTACTGTACGTGTGCAAATTATGACTTCTGTTGCTTATACAATTTGCATAAAATCTCTGTGGAAAGATGCTTATGTTTCTTTGCCAACAACAAATTTTATTCTTGTTTATCTCTGTGATGGGGTTTGGAGATGTAAAAAGAAAATTTTATTCAAAGGTACGCTTTTGTCTACTTCTCCATATGCAGTCACTGACAGGTAGGCCATTGCTTTGTACACCTTATAGTAGCGGATGACCCACAGCAGCCTCGCACAGTTACAGTGTCTTTACAGGATTTTCAGTTGCAAGTTTGATGTTAGGTGAGGGTTTCTGGGGAAGAAGCTGAAAAAGCCTGTGGTTCAAAAGTGTTTGAAAGCACAGACCTACCCTCTTTTGATGTCTTACAAACAATAGAAATAAAAGCTAAAGACAGTTTTGAGAAAGGGTACGTATTTCTATCAGACCCTGTGAATTTTCTTTATATTATTTACCTCATATTGTAAAGTGTCAGAGAGCTTCCAAATTCTTTCAGAGTTCAGCTTCTTCAATGGGTATCCTGTATGAGTGGCTAGGAACTTCAGAAATGGCTGGAATACAAAAAAGCAAACTAAAAAAGCAAACTTGTAATACACAAGGACTTTTTACATCATTTCTACACACTGTCATACTAGTACATAATAGTTTTTAGAAACAAGACAGTCATTGCACTTTGCACTTAAGCAATGAACCATCGCATAGTGGTAAGAGAATCTGGCCTATTTGTCTAGACAGGGTTGGTAATCTGAGTTCAGATTTGAAGTATGGTGGTGGCTTATGCTCGGTGGGAATGTTCAGAAAGGGTTAGAGTAGAGGGGACACAGCTATATGAGGAAGTCTGGTAGAAATCCAGAAAGTGCTTAAAGGAAGTGTGATAAACAGAATTATTTTGATGTTGATGCTGAGCAGAAGGGAGGTACAATGTAAATTTGGTAAAACTGGGAATTACGATTCACTTGTATGTAATACCCAGCTGCAGAGTCGGAGGTGGATGGCTGAGGTCAGTGGTTAAACATTATAGAAAAATAGGTGAGTTTGATAGTGTCATTTTGAATAAACCTGTGAAGAAGAATAGAAGAATGTTGTAGCAAATAGAGAAGTGATTATATACTCACAGCAAAGATTTTGAAGGTGGAAGGGAAAGGAGGCAAGAATGAAACATAAGTGAGCATCTGAATGAAGACCTTAGGTGTGAGACATGAACAGGTACTTGATGAAAGCATTGAGTCTGTTAAAGAAAATCAGGGGAATTTTTGGATCATTTTGTGGTGGAAGAGGAATCTGAACTAGCAGAGACTTATATAGACAGAGATGTCATAGAAGTTGCTTTACATGGGAGTGAACAGAAAGTGGTATTGGAGAGATTTGAGAGGTATTGGCACTGATTTGATCTGAGTTTTTGTTTTGTCTGCTCTCCTAGAAGGTGGGTGGACTCTTTTTTTGCGAGGTAGTCAATAATTTATCTCTTGCAATGACTTGCAATTTTCAGTTGATGGGAATAGCCCAGCCCAGATGGATCTATAATGTTGTAATTGTTTTTTGAGCATGTTGTCTACACCCACTGTGAAGATTAGAGGTCTTGAAGGAGCATATTGACTGGCATTTTTTAAACCTACCTGCTAGATAATATTGACAGAAGTGGTACGTTTTATTTAGATTCCCACAAATGAAAATACTTTACCCTGTACTGCTTGAGTTGTCTTTGGAAATCCCTTGTGGCAAAGGTTTCTCTCAGAAGCTTGTTGTATTTTGGGCAGTGCGAGAAAGGTAAGTATAGCAACTGAAAAGAAAATTGCAAAATATTAGTTAGGCAAGTCGCTTCTTGTTCTGCAATTCAATATACCCTTACATGATGTTCTGATTGGCTGCACTAGTTAGGACAAGCTGAAAAATAAATTGGGAATGTAGTTTTGAAGGATATTCATCTTCAGGACCGTAAGAGTCATAGTGATGACTACTTACAAAATAATCTTTAAATGTTCAGAGCAGTAATAGCTGCAGTAGTTCAAAGTTGAAGGATTCATTTACACAGGATGAAATTTGTCCCTTGACAGAAGGCTAACACAAGCCCTCACAAACTGCTTTGTGCTTGGCTTCCCCAGAGATGATTTCACTCATTGTGTTCAGTCTTCCTTTAAACACACCGCCACCTTATTGCAACAAATTACCAAGCAGCAGCTGGACTGCAATAGGAGTATTTGTGCATACTCAGCTGTATTAAGTGGACTTACCGCAGCTTCATTTAGTTCAGCTAAATCATAGAAACTTGTGAAGCTTCTATAACTCATTTTTGTCTTTCACTATTTCAAGACATATGAAGGTTAAAGGTTACATGTGACTGGGATAACTTAAGAATCTGTTAATTGCTAAGCTAAACTGAGTTTATTCTTGTTTGAAGTTTTTTGTAATAAATTTTAAACAAAAGTTAAAATGAAATTTGACAGTGATATATTCTTAGTGTTTTTCTCTAATGTGCTTTTTGTCCTTTTTCCAGTAATAAAGCTGTATCTATATAGTCCCACCGGTAAAAAAACTTGAGAATCCTGAAGGGATAACTAGCTTGGAAAGCTTCGCAGCGCTTCCTCAATCTTTTAAGGAATATAATCTACCTATTCCAGAGGGTAGGAAAGTATTTCCGAATTGTAATCATCGGTTCATGAACAGACATGGCTTTACCAATAAATGATGGGCACTTATTTTGGGAAATAGGATATATGTGGTCTCAAGCTTAGCTGTCTATGTAGTAATGATGAATAGAGTTAAAACACAAATAGTTGAAAAAAGCATGAAAAATGTATATGCATTCATGACTTTATGATTAGTTTGAATAAACTTACTTGCTCCCCTAGATGTGAATGAGGTGCAGCACCTGCTTGCTGAGTTTGCCAGCGCTGTTGATGCTGCCAGGTATTCGTGACTCTTTGCTGGGGTACCACCACCTGTGACGGTGTCAGAAGCAGCCCCTGACTCTACGCCAGGCTGTGTGCATGAACAGGAAGACGCATGTCTCCATATCCTCCGTCTTTACGCTCTCATCACCCGGAGGTGAGAACCATTGCTCCGTGTTTTTATTTAACCTGATTACCCTGTCATCACAGAATGTGTTAACTAGACTTCTAAGCCCACACAATTTATCTTGCATCACATGTGCAAACCTCCTCTCCCAAAACGGGACTCATGCTGTACACCCCTGATGTTTCATAGCTTTTTACCCTATGTTTTCCACAAATGGGAAACTCCAGCTACACTTGGCTGCCCAGCTTTCCCCTCTGAGCTACACAGCTGCTATCCACACAATTCCTTACAGGTCCAAGGTGAGAAGCTGAGGAAGGGAGATGAAGAAATACATTGCCCTGTGAACTCATGCTTTTAAAGCTCCAAATCCTCCTTCCTTTTCCCTTGTACTTTTTCCACCAACCCTCAAAGTGCATTCACTAACCTTCAAAATGCATGAAAAACAATCCTGTGACTTAATTCTCACTGTAGTGAAAGTCCCAGAATAATTCTTTTGTGTTTTCTGTTGGCTGCAGACTAAGAAATGTTGAAGCACTAGCGTGAATAGGTATGCTTCCTCTTCTCACACAAAGTCATATTTGAGATAAATTTAGGATTAATCTACTTCTGCAGTAGTTTACTCACTTTATAGGTTAACTCTTTTTCTCTGTGCTTAGGACTTTTGTTTTTCTTCCTTTTCTGTTAACTCCAGGCCTCTGATATGTAAGCCCACTCCTGTGGAAACTCTTGACAGTGTTTCTACTCAGCTTATTAGGCCTTACTGCATGATGCTTGTAACATAATGTACTTTTCATTGCATTTACCATGCCTTTTATCCTGCCCCTTCATCTAATATCCTAGGTATTTTACTAATGATTAAGGGAAAGAAAATTCCCCTTGCTTATACTCACATTGTCATGTGACAGTGGTACCGTGTGAACTGGAATTGGCTGCCAAAGGATTCTAGGGTTCCAAATCTGGCCCTGTGTTGGTGGGTACAGTCCAGCAAGACTTGCCTGAGCACTCATAAGTGTGTGATCACAGTCAGTGCTTTGAACATAAATCTGAAGCAAGGGAAAAAAAAAAAGGTTTGAAAGGTCATTTCTCATGTTTGGGGTTTTTTTTCTCTTGTAGGAAAGAAGGGGACTGGTACTGTGCTGGGGAAGATGGCATTAAAGTATAGTAGGATGAAGAAGGACTGTGAAAAAGAAGGGGGAGGGATAATTAGTGAAGCTGCAATAAAATTTTGCTGGACAAAGGAGCTGCAACATGGCAGCAGTTGCCTTAGGAGTCCCAGTGAAAAGCGTAACAGCAATTCCATTTGACCATCTAGTCTTTGGCACATCGCATATGCACTGGACAGCTGGACCCTAAATGAAAATTAAGCTGTATTTGTGCCCCATATGAAAGTGTAGAATTGGAGATACCCGACATAGGTACTCTGTCATACGACAGTGATGCATTTGAACCAGACATACAGCCTAAAAAACCTTTTACGTGGTTTTCACTTAGCCATCAGCCTGAATAAAAGTTGAGCCACAGTTTCAGGGATACTTTGAAGTTACATTGAATTCAATGGGTATTAAGTTACCTTGTTACCTCCAACCATACCAGGTTCAGATTTTCATGCGTTCGGTAAGTCCCTGATAAACATCCTCCCTCCCAGATACAGTACTTGCCTCACACTGCTTGTATAAAACACTCAGGAAATAAGAGTATCTCCTCCGCAGGTACTGGCCAAGCTCATACTGCTGCTGTATGCCAAGCTGTAGAAGTAACAGAATAGTGCAAGAGGCTCATGAAATGTGCTATGCATCTATTCCTACAACAAGAAAATGAAATTATATTTCATATTATTTTGATAAAGACCTTTTTCCTTTCTCAAGTGAAGGAGTAAAGAAGTCAGGAGAAAAAAAAAAACAGGAAAGTTGCTGAGTTTACAGTATTGGATAATATTAGGTATGTCTTCCCGATGGATGCAGTTTTGCATTTTGCTCTATGGAAAGCTATGTGTGTGTTTATCCAAGCTAGCAAGACTGGCTGAGGGGCAGGGTGACTTAGAGCAGGCACAGAGATGTCCCATCACCACCTGTCTAGTTTCTGCTCTGCTGCTGTTTCACAGCTGATTAACTGGGAGTGCAGGCAGAGCAACCACCTGTCCATGAAGACATGTCCAGGATATAAATCTCATAGAACATCACTAGTGACTCTGTATGGAGGCTACAATTTTAGCTTGAGCAAGATCTTATTTTTCACAAAGATGGAAAATCTTCAATAGAAGTCTTCAAGTGGAAGTCCTCCAAGCCTTCCAGTATTTTGCCGAAATGGTTAATTATTATCACCAGTCTGAAACATTTGATTCTTGTTTTTTCCCTCACTATGTCCCCATCTTTCAGCCTCTGGATCTTATTATGCTTTTGGATAACACATTCTTTACCATCACAGATCTTATTCCCAGTAAGATAATAACCAATAAGATGGAATCGAGTCACCTAATCTCTGGGTTCAGCAAAATAAATGACAATTCTCTACTCTCACAGCGAAATGGGTTTTCCAACCTCAGCATTTTAGTAGCTCTTTGCTGAACATTTTCCAACTTACCAACATAATTCTGTAAAACCATGACATGAGAATCACATGCAATGTCCCTGTAGTGGTCTCAATATCATCATCTTTTTACTTGTGCCTGGTGTTTCCTGGCAACTTTGCTCATGTAATCATTATTGGGATCTCAAGTACAGTGATTACTTATTTCTTCTTCAAGTCCTTTCCTAATTCGTAGGATCATAGGATAATTCAGGTTGAAAGGGACCTCAGGAAGTCTCTAGTCCAACCTCCTGTCCAAAGCTGAGTCAGCTGAGGTCAGACCAAGTTACTCAGGGCTTTATCCAGAGTGACAGACGTGGCCCATAGCATGTGTATATGATCACCTTTTCTGTTGTTGGACTCGTGCACCCGGTTTCCTAGGGTATGTGCTTAGTCCCAACTTGCTTAATATGTGTGTTGTTAAATCCTGACACCTGCATCTTGACATCTTCCATGCCCTGGAGCATGCTGGCAAGTAGTGCTGAACTCGCAGAGTGTATAATGTGGAATGACTGAGCAACAGCTGAGTTAAGGCATAGGAAGCTGGTTTGTTACTCCTGTTTCTTCAAGGGAGGTGACGTGAGAGGAAACAGGCCTGACCTTGCGTTGGAGATCAGTTTGGCCTCCTAAGCATAGCGAGGAGGAGGAGGAACCCCTCAGGCAGCTTGTCCTATTCTGATTTTGGTGGAGACCTGGCAAGTGACTAGCTCCCCCAGGAGAGGGAAACATGTGCATTGTGCGGGACCCACTAGACATCAGGTGTGTGAGTGAACTTATTCTAAAGCAGCCTAACAGAGACACACACCTCACAGTGTGCGTACACATGCACAAGAGCCATTTATCTGGGGACATTCAGACTTTTGGCAACTCTAAACTACTTCAGTGAGGCTGCCTGGTTCCCAGAATCCTGGGCAAATAATTAGTGGATTTTTCCACCCAAACAACATATCCTGGGGAAAAAGGAACGAAGCACAGACGCAGTGGGTCGTGCTGGTGAGAGTGGAGCTGAAGTAGGGTTAAAGCCACCTAGTGTCCACATATTCCCTTACAGCCTGATAGTACAGGAGTTCACCCTCAGCTCCATTCACAAGAGGAGTCAGCTAATACAAATTACAGCTAGTGCAGACACACAGTTTCTGCAACTGGACTCTGCAGTTGCCTTGTCTGCTGCTAGTTACTACCATCAGCTGATACTTGGGTGTGAGCTCACCTCTGTTGTATTCGACCAATGCCTGCACTAAAATATTAAAAGCTTTAAATCAACTTTCCCTGGCATAGCATGAGAGAAGTTTCTGCTTGTACTGATCTTAGTAGTTGATGAGCTAGGAAGCACTCCTACTCAGCAGAGGCTGAGGGTGGTCTGTGAGCACTTGCACCACCTTATGCTACTGATGGTTAAAGCTCCATCTTTCCTCTCAGGTGAACTGCAGTGGTCTGAACTCTCAGGTGCCTGGCTCCTCCCAGAAGACCCCAGTCTGCAATCAAACAGCTCAACATATGCTGTTATTGGACCAGAACAGGCTGACTGTTTTCACTCTTTGTGAAACGAAAGATCCAAAAAACAAGTATCAGCAGACCACATTCCAATATTCCAGTACATTGCCCAAGGTAAGCAAACGTACCTTGGTAAGCTGTCCATATCCCTGCTGCCTTGCAACTTCTTTGTGCTTGTTGGTTAGAAAAAACTCCTGTGGGGTATGATCACCGTGGCGAAACACCTGATAAAGTAGATGGAATTCCCTTCACATTACTGGGATTTTCGTGGTGGATATAATTATGCAGTCAGAAGGAACATGCAATGACAGTGAGTATGGTATCTGACATATACTAAATATATTAATTTTCTTGGGTCTAGATAGCTACAATACCCTTCTTTTTTTCCTGGCACTTGAAAAGTAATTAGCTCAAATAAATTTTTGGAAGTTATAAAAACTTTAAAATATCTTAATATATTTTAAAGAGGTTTTATGTATTTTAGGAGGTATAGACCACAGCATCAAATAAACAGAAAACAAACAGAAGCATGTAAGTGATTTTCCAGAAATATTAAAACATTAATATTTTGGTAGGACTAGCTGTGAATTCCGAAGGAAAAAAACCCCAAACTACTGCTCTAGATACAGTTTCTGTGGCTGACTGCTGTGAAGCACTCTTTCTTGGAATAAATTAGCCTTAAAAAGCCACATGTTGACTTTTTCATCACAAGAGGCGATGAAAGTGTCATCTAACGTCTAAACACAGACTAAACTGTTACTCAATACATTCAACCTGTTCTGGAATTTCACTTCAGATAAAATACGCATCTATAAATACATCAAGATTTTTCATTCCTGCAATGAATGCATAATTCTTGTACATATGTGTCATATCATTTTAAAATTTTACCACTAGATTTTTTTTTTATTCCTTAATCCAAGTAGGGAGAAATAAAATGCAAAACTGCAGCACAAAAAGTATAGAAGTGGTTTACAAGCATGTGCAAAGTTCAGAGTAAGATTCAGGCTTCCTGCAAACACATGGTACATCATAATCACTGCAAATAGCATTAGTTTCACAGCACTGGTTCTATGTTGCTTTTTCAATGCCATTCTACACTTGTTTGGGTTTCACATAATGAAATTTATTTTGCATGTTAATCCGCTCAAACCCCTGGAAAAGTGGACTCTTCCATGGTAAAGATTTTTTTTGTATAGTTGATATTTATTTATAAAATCCTCTTTTACAATTTAAAAAATCCTCTTTTACAATTTAAAAAAGAATCCTATGTGATTCCTCTCTTAGTACTATAAAAAAAAGTATTCTTTGCCAATCCAGAAAGTGAAGTTCATCTCGGACTGCACAAGGAAGACAAAATTATAAAATCTTATTTATTGAGGATTTTTCTTTGTATAATGCAACAGTGAATTTTGAACATGCAGGAAACACTAAAATATTCCAAAAGTGCCCCTCTCCCCTCCCCTAGACTACAAGAAGAGCAGTAAATGACAGGTTTTGAAGAAATTCCATTTGTCCATGAACTCTCTACTTACTACAGACACAAACTTCAGTTTTCTTTTAGCTGTCGTTTGGTGAAGAAGGATGCAGAAAAGGCAGAACATGAAACACAGACTCCAAATTCCACACACCAGTTGCCTTGCTCTCATCCTGAGGGTAGCTTTCAGCTATTTTACACACCAAAGTCCCTGGCTGAATGTGGAGATACAGTAGATATGTGGCGAAGAGGGGAGGAGTCTGTTGTGCTCCATGAAGTCCGAAAGTGGGCTGTGAGCTTGCCTCCTCCTCCCTTTTTTTCCGCCTTAGGTTAGCGCTTTTCAGGGAATTTATGAAATGAAAAGTGTGTTTTGTACTTGTATGCAATTTCTGTGCCCCATATATAACGCAAAGTGGAATCTCCAAGCCCTCTAATTCCTGCCCTACGCACTTGCAAGGCAGGTGAATGTAAGGAACTAGAAGTTGCATTCTACTACTTAAGCTAGGATTTAGTATGGGTCAGTCAGCCTTCTTAAAAGTGAAAATACTGCAGATATGCTGTCTCTTGCTTTATGCAAAAGAGCTAGTAAACCATCCTCATTCCTAGTGCTCACACAGTCTTCTCTGAACACTTTGTGCTACAGTGCTAGAAGGAGCAGTGCTGGCAATTGTTCTTTTATAAAGGATCTCTGGATTTTTGCCTGGATTTGGCTGTGTGGTCTGTAGAAGGAATAAACAGCAGAAGGTTTTGTTGCACGGGAGCAGGGATAAGCCTAAATTCACTGCAAAAAAATAAAGATACATAAATTATATTTTCGTCTCTACAGTGGATTGATTACGTCTGTAGCGGCAAGTTGTGTTCCACTGTTTTCTAGAGCTATCCCCCAGAATTTGATACGGTTACGTAATTTTTTTATTTTTAAATTTCTCTTGCTGCAACACTCTCATTGTTACAGCATGCATAAATCAAGAGTTGTTTCTGTCATTTTCCCAGTATATTTTAAATAAAGAAAAAAATCTGGCTTAGTGACAGCATTGCAAGAGACAGGATTGATTTTACAAGCTTATTAGTCTATGTTCAGTCACGTTCACATGTTAATGACAGACCTGTTAATACGTAAAAACTGAATGCAATGTCTTCGTGGTCAAAAGCTCTCTGTATATAAGAATTTAAAAGAAATTACTGAAAAAAAATCATGTTGCTACCGAAAAAGGTTATATTATCTCAAGCAAGTTTAAGGCACAAATAACAAAACTTTTCTTCGTAATTATTAGATATAGGCTTTTCTAGAGGGATCAGTTCTCTTTCCTGAAGTAACAATGCCATGTCTTTCACATCTGTCAGAACTAAAGAGATTCCTCTATGAATCATTCAGAGGTCAGGCTTTCTTGGCGCAAGATGGTTCGTCTGTCATTTCTGCTTTTGTGCCTGACAAGTTTAAAACGCTCTTGCAGAAATACAAAAATTTGGGGAGCTGCCCACATTTATTGAGAAAGAAAATTATTTTTTTTACTTTTTCTTTCTTTTTTTTTTTTTATTTTAAAATGAGGGGCCTACAGGAGATGTGGGTCCACTAACATTTTCCTGCCTCCACTGGCTGTCGTATTTCAAAAATCTCTTTGAAGAGACTGTGTTTTGCTGTTTCTAGAGGACTTGACATCAGGCACCCCTCCTAAAATACACTGCTCTGCAAGACAAGGTTTTTAATTAGACCAACTGATATCGCTGAGAAAAAATAGGCGAGTTCTTAGAATCACAAGGCTCCATTCAGGTTCTGCAGATACTGTAGATATGTCTAGCAGGGACAGCAGATATACAACATGAGCAGAAAGGTTTAACTTTATTCTTTTCAAGCACCCATCACCTCACACTTTACGGGGGATTTCTTTAAAAAGGAATGTGAAATTACTCTTACTTTGGAGATGACAATAGTGTAAAACCTGATACTTGCTTCCTTTGATCTGATCTTCATGCTGCTAATTCCATGGGAAGAGATACATAAAGGGCTAGAGTTATTCCGAAGTACACCACGTTAGTTAATTCTGTTCCTGATGAAGGTCACAAAGGGAGAATGAAACAGTGTGCTGTGCCATGTACTGTCATTCCTGAAACTGACACTCTAGAGAGCAGGAGATGGAGCTTTCTTGGCAGCTCATACCTGCAAAAATACCTTGTTGCAGGTGGTGAGAGTTGTGAAAACTGTAGCTGCTTTCAAAGTAACTGATTCTTTAATATCCCTGCAGACTGTGTTAAAACAATGGTTTAAAGTAGAAGAGGAGGAGATAGTGAGAAAGACAATAAATTAACCTCCCTCACTGCCTTGGAAGTACAAAGGAAAATCTGAGGTGTAGATCACGTGCCTTTATCTTACCAATAAACTTGATGAAATGTTTATGGGATCGTGATAAACATAATACTATTAAGCAAATAAAAGTACAGACTTGTGTTGTGTCCTGTATTGTGATATCTGAAAAACCAGTGTGTTAAGAAATGCTGCTGGATCTTCAACACTGTTTAGGGAATGTAAGTTTTCATGAACAGTCTTTCAATGCTTTGAAGTAGGTTCATGGTTTAAGTGCTCTTATTGTATTTAAAAGGTTATTAATCCAAAGGACAAAATTTGGCCCTCTACACCCAAACTGCAATATAAGGAAATCTTCTCCAACCTGTGATGCTTACCCCCTCCCTCAGCTTTTATTAAGTGTAGGGTTAAATCTGCTCAGTATTTGAACACAGTGCATGATTGGACTTGCAGCTTGAGATGCACTTCTTCATTGGCAGTGGAGGAGGCTCAGAATCAGTTGAAGATACACTGATAAGCATGTTAGGAGAAGACTCCAATGGGGAATTAGTGAGGAGAGAAGTAGTCAGGTGTATCAACACTTCAACCCTCCCACCCTGCCTCCCCTCCTTCCCCCTCCCTGTAATGTCCCTGATACTTGTTCCAGCCTCTGCTGATGAAGTCACGGCTCCATGGCTTTTGCAGTGCTGATGTCTGTGTCCACTTCCATGTCTTTTCCATGTCATTTCTCCTCAGCCCCAGTCGGATCAGGGCTGTATCTGTCCCTAAATACAGTTCAATGTTTCCTTTGGTTTCCAGTGTACCTGTTTGTCTCTTGCTTGCACGCTGTGATTAAACGATAAAGGAAAGTGAGGATATCATTCACTCAGCTGCAATAAACTAACAGCCAGAACAAAAAAATCCCAAGTCCAGGTCACTTGCTTAGTATCTAAATAGATAGGTATCAGCTGCCTCTCTTTGGCTAATGCTTAACACAGACTTTTTTGGTCCTTTATGTTAGGAAAACAAAGGCATGTCATGTCACCATGGCTGTGTCACAGGGACACATTACACCCACCTCAAAAAGAATTCTGCCCCAATCAGATACATACTTTCTGTTAATGATTTCAGTGCTGGCATGCAATATTCTTTCAGCCCATTTTAAGACTGATTTAGAGGTGTGTTTATCTGTCCTGAGAAGCTGGGTCAAGGCTTGTCAGAGTAATCTGCAATGGTAATGGTGTGCCTAAAGAGCTCTGCATGATGTCCTTACTGCTGCTGGCAGGAGACACCACCTTTTGCCCTGTATTCTCTGATCCTTCTTTAAATGGTAGCAGAAAAAAGGAGACAGCACTTGGTGTTGGGACTCGTAAGGAGTGGGGCTGTGGTCGTTCTTAGGCCGTTCAGCATTCTAGGCAATTGCCTTCTGTTTGCATCCAAAGCTGCGCTCCTGATGTCAGTCTGAGACAAAGTACTTCTTTTTGCACAGCGGCCAGCTTCTTCGCCATTACACTGATGCAAATATAGAGTAACTGCACAGAAGTTGATAAACTTATTCCAAATATATTTCCCTGGAGGTTTACACAGCCGTTCTTCCACTGATGCTCTTCTCAGCACCTTCTGATCTGCTGCATTTTGTGCCTGTGTTTAGGATATGTGCATCTGCTGCTCCAAATCCTCATTTGGTATGAGTGAGATGAGCTCTTTGTGTTTTATAGATTTGCAGTGGTTTACAGAGGCTTCAAAGTACAGGAAAAGGAGGATGTTAAAATCCATTTCCTCCACCTGTTCTGATGAAAAACATTATTACACAAATGGATCCTAGTGTTGGTGCAAAAAGAGATCAAATTCCTGAGTTTTGCTGTACTGCCCTCCTCTCAAATGTGAGCACTTTCTCTCCAGTCCCACACAATTCACCTTTGTCATCACAAAGTGCGTGACTCAAGAGGAGCAAGACTGACGTGGAGGAGTTGCAGATTAAGATGCATCTTGGTAGTTGTGTCTTAACAGATGATTGCTATAATATCAGAACAAAAGGATTTAGCTGGCATTATTCCACACAATGGTAGTGTTTGTTTTGGTCTTAGGACATCAGTGAAACACAAAGCTGCGTTTTGGCAGTGTAAAAGCCCTTTATGCTTTTTTCCCAAATTCTGTGAATGAATTCAAGCAGCCTTGTTGAGTGTGATGGATGGCTGTATCATGTAACCAGAGTGCCACTGCAGGAAAGAGGTAATGTTTGTAGCAAATTGCTAGGAGACAAAGATCTTTAGACCACTAACATTATCTAGTCATTGAGACTTACTAATGAGTTGTATGGTACTGACAGGATCATATCGTTTTGACAGTGGGAGGTGAAATAGTTCTCGTACTGGAGGAAAAGAACATTTTCTTCTAGCCAGCCATCATCGCAGCTGTCTAGTTTGGGCATAAACCAGAAGTGTTTTATCCAGGTGCTGACATGAGTCCAAACAACAGCCTCCTTGTGTGTAATCAAGCATCAAGCCATTGTCCTTGTGCACCTTAGAATACCTGAGGGGTTTGGGTTGCTGCTTTCTTTAAATTTTAATAATTATATTTAACTTTGAGGTAGGCTACAATAACTATGATTAAAGCAATTGTTCTGCTCAACTGGAATGATTTCTGATCATGCCCTAGCACAATGGTGCAAGATTTGAAATGCAAATATGTGGGAGGGAAGAAATGTTCTTTCAATAACTTTTTTATTTCTATTGGGAGAAAACAAAAAGTCCTTTATAAAAGCCCAAGCTGAGGTAAAATATAAGCCAGTAATTTCTCATAAATATTGGATCTTGCTGGTAATGAGTGTCATCTACCTCTGTGGATAGTTTAGGTTTTGGTAATGAATTAGGAGCGAAGAATTAGTAAATCAGCTGTTTGCTTCAGAACTATTATCCCCCACTTCCCTCTTTCTGTTCTGTTCCCATGTTGTTATCATTCTTCAGTTGCATTAGATTCTTGGATTTTTTGGTTACTTTTGCTCTCGTTCATTTTAACCAGTGAAGCATCTAATACTAGGACGTAGGCATACTTTCATGGCACATTTCAAATCTTTTTCAGTCAAGTGTTTTCTTGAGAGGCTGGAGATTGATTTAAATATTGCCACAAACATTTTCTGAATTAAACTGTCGGAACTGTTGCAATGGAAGACTGTTTTTATGTCACTGCACCATGTCTATTAATACTAACTAAGCTGCATGGTGGCATCACTTCAAAGTTCTCTTTGGCATTTCCGATGTGACTTTTATCAGTGAAATTTTCATTCACTGTCAATATGGTTGTTAGCAGTAAAGTGCATGTTTTTGCTTTAGACCATGTATCCAGTTTCTCTGACATTAAATCAAACTAAAATAAATATTGCCTATCAATCAGGCTGATAGAAATTGAGATGCTTTGCAGACTTCCACTTAATTTAGAAGTGACATTGAACTTGTTCTGTCAGATATTTTGATCTGCCTCTACAAAGTACCTTGAAAAGACGTCTCATTTTCTTAGCTACTATGATCCTGTGTTGTCCATGTTTGTCTTCACAGCACATCACAGCACAACACATAAAGCATAAAAGGTGTAAAAGTGTCTTTTGAAGAAATACAGGAAAAACGATCCAGAGGGCAATAGCTAAAATGACAAACAGACAAAATGGTACTAGCAGTTAACCTGTTGTTTGATTTTGGGATCTGTTGCTTCCTGAGTTGGTGGGAGGGAGAATGAGTTGTATGTGGGAGTGGTAACAGCTTCAAGGACCCATTTTCATAGAAAAAGAAGTGCCAGTAAAAGGAAGATATGCCTGAAGTCATGCAGGGAATTGGCCAAGGCCTTTATGAGCTGCTGCTACTGCTGAGACAGACTAATGCTGCCTTCAAATACTGATCAAAGCAACCCATTAATTAGCAGCTTAGTTGATAATTATAATGTGGGTTTAGTTTTACAAAGTGTGGGTTTATAGGTTTGATTTATAACATGTTGACCTTTCCAAGGAACTTGGGAAAGTGCTACACTAAGTACAGGTAAGCCAGCCAAAGTACCTTGGATAACTGTAGTACAATCCAGGCTATTCTACCTGCATAACTGACTTGGACTTCAGTAGAGGCTACGTGCTTAGGCACAAGCACAAAATGGATAACCAAGATTAATGCTTCATGTAACAGTGCAAATTGATACCCAAAGGAATCCTGAGTTTAACAGATACATGATTAGGTTCATATTCTGATTGACATCAGCAGATGCAAGGCAGTAGCCCACAAAATAAGCTTTCTTTTTATATACCTTTCACCAAGCGTGACAGAATTGGTCAACATTCATCATGTGATTCTTCATGTTTTCCACACACACTGAATAGTGAATAATTAATAATGTACTTTCAGTTAAACTGTGACTATCTTCTGTTTAGTCAGCTCTAGATCAGAGTATTGTCTAAACATAATTTAAAGCAAACAATGAAAAAAATGCAATAGCATCAAAGGAAAGTTTATTTTAGTGCAAACTAAATAAAAAACGTATGCCTAAACTTACACAAGAACTAAGAAATAATATAAAAGTTGGAAAAATATTTGCCTATATCCACAGGCACCTCAGCAAAATATTTTGCAAAGGCATATTGCCATCTAGTGTTAAACTCTCTTCTATTTGTTGTACTTTGGGCTAGTGTAGTTGCATTAGATTCCTGACAAACACTTTTGTGACAATCATTGGAAATCCAGAATATATTGAGAAATGCAGAACAGTATCACTGCAACCAGACATCAAGAACACATGACCACATTTCCAAAGTTAAATAAAGATTAAGTTCAGTGATTCCCACTCCTATATTCAGGGTTGCTGGCAATATAAATTTACTGTCCCTAAGGAAAGAGTTTGTTAAAGTTGGTGTCCAGTTCTTCTTTCAGCATTATAAGAAGTTGTAAAAAAATGATATGTTGGTTTTTATATACTTGTAGCATTAACCCTTAAATAATTTTCTCTTTGTATGTTTTCATTTGTGTTGTCATAGGAATTCAGCATCTATCACAGGAATTTAGCACCTTTGTAGAGAGAGAGGCATCTGGATTAATTTTACAAACTGAGAGAATTTGAGTGGCCACAAAGATTAAGTTGGGGTAATGTAGCTTCTTTTCTTCCTCTTTTCAAATAGTTTCTTGGGGTTTTTTTCTCCTTTTCTATGCACCTGAGTTCTGAGTTTTACTTAATGTGAAATTCTGTATTGTTTACTTTTGATGGTATTGAAAGATGACGTAACTTTCACAACTCCCTTTCCATGTTTTCTCTTAACTTTGGACTCAACTGATTCATAGCAGTGACTTCCAGATAGTGAACTGGAGATTCGAATTTTATCAGCTGGCTCACAACACTTCTTCTTAGAGGACTTTTGCCTCTATGACATCCTGCTTTATAGATGTGTAAAACTTTGCTGTACTTTAGTTATTAAAGCTGTAATTTCCTATGTGTATGACTTAGGTTAAAAATAAAAAAAAGCAGTTTTGCCTTGAAACAATATAACAAAAGCTCTGGTACATCCAGCAATGTTCTCTGTTAATGTCTTCTCTGTTAACACCTTTTTTTTCGAATGATGGGAGGCAGCAGTTTTCAACCATTCAGACCAACAGATTTGCATGAAAGTTTCATTGAAAGTTATTGGGTGGGGGAAGGAAAAGGAAAAGGGAGAAGCTTATTGTATAAATCATCATCTGTTAAACTTGGAAGGGTGAAAGTAAATATGAATTTTTCTCTCTTTCTTAACTATATATGTATAACAACTATTAGACTGCTTATACGACATTTTTCTTTTCATCTTGAGGATGAGCAATTGCAGAAGAGTAAGAAGCTTTCTTAACTCTCTGAGCATATTTAAGAATAGCAATTGTAGCTTCTGTACTTGCCCCCAGATGGATTTGTCTGGGTCAAGTTAGCAGTATCCCTTGTGCTTGCTATTGGGAATAGGCTAGATGTCCTCTCGGTGTCCCTTTCACTCCCATTTTTCACCAATTTTATGATTCCACAACACTAATGTCTTGGGATGTACTATTTGCTAGTATTTAGTTTGAAGGACCTGATATTCTTTTAGGACTGAAAATTCTAGCAATTAAAAACTTGATATTGGGTCTGGATAGCAGAAAATAGTTATATCCTCCTGCTTTTAGAGACAACTTTAAAGCACCAGCTCCTGGGTGCTTTTAATTTCTATGCGTTGCACAGTAATGACGTCTATTGAAGGAAGTTCAGTTTGAAAAATTGAGTTCATTTTCACCTGTTTCTTATTTATCTCCAGTCTGCCATAGTACTGTTGAATAAGTGATGCTAATGAGCTGGTTGAAGGCAGTGAGATCAAATTCAAAGTATCAAGCCAAGTTACTCACCACTCCCCCCCCACCTTATGCACACAGATAAGAGGTTACATTCCCTGCCAACATGTTTTCTGAATTATATTAATGAAACATATCATGGATGTTTTTGTAGAAATTAACTTTGTCCTCAAACCCCTTGTCAATTCCCCGTACTGGGATTTTGCCAGACGCTCCACATCCCTTCCATAACCAAGGCTTCTGAAGTCAAGCTGTGAAAGATGGCAGCATGAGAGGAAAACATCTAAATAGTTCAAGATCAGCTGTCACATGGAACTGATGGGCATTAACTCCACACTATGCACAGAGGCATGACTATCTGTTCCCTACTAGTTGCTGATTTTGGTAGTCAGGCTTGCAGAAGAACAGATACTTGGCCTCCTCCATCAGAAAATGGCAGGAGACTGAATGAACTGTCTGTGAAGTGAGCTGTAGTATCCTGGAGACATCATTTTTGTGGATGAAGCGCTGAACTAACTTGCAAGACACCTGACTTCCGTTTAAGACCGCACTTGATTTCCTGTGTGATATACTTCAGGGTATATCTAAAAGTTGCAGTGCAACGCAGAGAGAATGAATTAGCATTGGTTGCTGATTAAAGGATGAAGTTTTGGTCTGGAACCCTTTTTTGCTAATAAATATATTGATTCCTGAAAAGACAAAGGAAGTTCTCTGATCCTGAGGACCAAAAAAATTTCCTCCATGTGAACACAGTCCTGCTGCATGAAGAAATGTCAGTCGTGTCAACTGTGTGAAAATACCTTGGAAACTGTGAAGCTGTGGGGGATACTGTAGCATCTCCTACTCAAGGGAGAAAGACAGTTAAAGAAATAGCTATTATAGCCAAAGATTTAAGCAAAGGAAAGGTCCTTTCAAACACTTGGTCTTCGTAACACTGGCCAGACGAATGGCTGAGAGTGCATATTGGATAGACTGGCTCAATAAAATGGAAATCGTAACAGCTGTTTAACAAACTACCACCTTCCCATAGCTCCATTTTCATAGGAAGAACTCCAGTTAAATGGTAAAAATCAGAGCCCTTGCAGTATGGAGATCTATAAACTATCCATTTACCTGTGCAGACAGCTATGAAGTAGGTTTGGAGGGGCAAACTGAGCATGTGAGATTTGTACGCTACAAAATTGCTGCATAGAAGTAGTTTGTGCAGTGCTTAAGATGTTCCTCTTTGTATTAGTCAAGGAGCCATTAACAAAAGCCAGATGAAAGTGAAACTAATAAATCAACTGTGCCCTTCTACAGTTTTTCTGATCTCTGCTACTAGTTTTTTCTCTAATTCTAAAGTAATGTTACATGCATCTGGCTAAACTAGTCTGACAGTGTTTTCTATTTACAGCTGGTAGTAAGAGTGTTTCTTTTCTGAGGCATATCTGTACTGGTTTTGGCTGGTATGTTGCCTATGACAGCAATCTTGCCTGGAAAAACTGAGGACATTTTTGGAAAACTAATACAGGATGGAGTGGAGGAAGAGAAATATATGCTGCAGGCAAATGTTGCATTTGTTGTACCGTGTCTCTGTCTTAGTGTTCCTTTCTAATCAGAGCTGTGACTCAGCTGTAATGTCTATATACACATGCTTGTGCATGCCCACACACACATATGCATTCAAACTACTGGTCTCCGAAAGTCCTAGTGGCCTGGCTTGCAAAAAATTACAAATTGTTTTGCTGTGATGTGTAGAAACATCTGATGCTTGGTTGCTTGCTTCATACTCTGACATCTGTGATCTGCAAAACATGTTTCTTTCCACTGGGTTTGTCACTGAGAGAACAGGGGACTGCCTTTAATGTTCTTTTGCTGGGTAAACAGAGCCAGCTCAGATATGTGCTGTTCTTGAACGCCAGTGAAAATGAGGCTGTGGAATATCACACATGCCTCTTCTCTCTTTCTGATGATTACTGTGTGCAATACAGAAATTAATATTCACCTGGTGTCTTTTGTAAGAGTCACAAGTTAATTAATCAATGCATAATTCAGTGAGTTAATTTCCAAGTTCTGAAAAACATGTGTTTTCTGCTGTAGTGCCTGAGAGGTACATTTAGGCTCAGAATATCTTTCCTGGGCACATAAAAATATGAAAGTAGGTGTATTTCCTGCCCTAAAGAACAAGCAAAAGCAACCTATTAACAAAAAGATCAAGTCTGGTTTGTCCGACTTTCCCATTTCAGTCTTTTACGTTCTACAGAATTAAACTACATGTAGTTGTCACCTCTTTGCAGTGTTACAAGAAGAATATTGTACAGATGACAAACTGATCATGTTTTTAGATTTTTCTCAGGGTGAACATTTAAATAATGAGAAGAGAAGCAAGCAAGTACAAATTTTCTGTCAGTTTTCAATTATATGAAATATTCTGTACTAGATTATAAAAGATTACATATGGACCTCGGTGACTTAAGTAATTTGGCTAAATTATATGGTATACTAATATTTGATCCAAACAGTCATCTTCTTTTCATAAATTTTAAAGAGCCATACATTGGGGTTTCAGTTTTGTCCATAATTTGTGCTGCATATAAATTCTGAGGGTTACCCTGAGAGGCATTCTTCCTTTGAGCCTGCCAGCATAAAAAAGTATGTCTAGCTTAAACTTGAAAAGGACAACAGAAGTGCATGCTTGCAGTATTATATGTAACAGTGATGATTGAATAGTTTCATTCTTACATGGAGCTGCAGCATAACAACTATGTTACAGCGAGGGAAATGGAAATGACTGGTATGAGACAAATAAAGAGGGAGGAGACAGTGAAGAAGCACATTTTCTAGTAGCTAGTGCAGTAGTTGGATGGAAAGCGATTACTCGAATGACCTATTTTGATCTTCTGTTGCATGCACATGGAAAAGTCCATGTGTCAATAATATTTGAAAAACTGCTTTTGTTGGTCCTATAATTGAACAAGTCTTTCTTCACTACCTTGTTTCTTTTCTTTTCAAGGATAGTGTCCTTCCTGACCATGGCTGAGTAGCTGTGACTGGTCCTAGCACCGTAGAACTTGCTGTTGTAGGCGGTTCTGCAAGAAGAGCAGCCTTCCACATGGCCAGCTACTTAACCCTCCTCCTTTTCACAAAAAAAAAAAGCTCAAGAATGAGAAGGAACAAATATCTCTGAAGTGCTGCCCCTTTCTGAAGTCCTCACAATTGAAACCTTTGTAATTCCATGCAGCATGTGGTCCCTTTTCCCCGAGTTGAATGGGACCCATCCGACAATCTGATCTTGTTTGCAGTGGCTCTGTAGTAATTTTCAGCTTCTTGTAGCCTATTTTGTGTTAGTACAATGCCCATCTCAAAGCACCAGCTCGACCTGTGATTGCTTTTCAGACAAGATGTACGTTCTGTCAAAAAGAAAGGTACGGTTTCCAGAAGGTAAACAAAATTACATCAGTGGTTGTCTGCTAGACACTTACACAGGCCCTTTATCCACACCAAGACCTATGCACTTTTCACATCGGCTCTGATTTGTGGCTTGAAGTAACAAACCTATGTTTGTGTAACTAAACTAATACAACACTAAGTAAAGCATCCAAGCCATTGTTCCTTGAACCATCCCTCTTTCGAAATCCACTTAATACAAAATGACCCACCTCCTCAGCTATTGTGTTGGTAAGTTTCCATTACATACTCCAAAAGATGTAGCTGCCTGTACACTAACTCTGCAAGCCATTGTGGTCTGAGGAGAATGTGAGGATCAGGAGGTTACTTTAGTATGACTCAATGGCATTGCCTGGCCAGTCTCTGATTTTCTGGTGAAAAAAAAAATTTGCGAGCAGATCCTCTCTTCTTCTGTCCTCCTCCTCTTGGCATGCTCTGTGTCTTGCAACCTACTGCAATGGCATTTCTGGTTCTTGCCTTCAGTTTCACAACTGACGGACTCAACAGGCCAGGTTTTCGCATGAGATGAAGCTAACCAATATTTAGCCACTGCACTGAACCACAACAGAAATTGTGCCTTGGTTCTTTCTCAGCCATGGAATATAAACTCTCATATCGTGTCATCTGTGGGGATATATCTGGTCAGCAATATTGGTTGGTAACCTGAGCGCCGAGAGAACGGAAGCATAGCGTTGTGGTATTTTCAGGCATTGCTTGCGGAGAACCCAGAGAAAGCTGAGGGAGTTTTTGTTCATCTCCAAGTAGGGACAGAATTACTTGGGAAAACTCAGCCAAAAATAATGATGGATCCTGGTTTTTGCAAATCTTAGTAAAAGGTATGAAATGAAGTTATCCAGACAAATAATGAAGTACAATAGCCAGAAAAGATAGACCTCCATCACAGACCACAGTATTTTTAAAAAATATAGCAGGAGAGTCAACACTTTTGGCCAAAATGTCAAAAAAAAAAGTAGTGACTGTAAATGAGAGGAGATGGCACAAATTTGTCTGCTTCAACCTCATGATCCTTGCCCCTAACTAATACTGAGTTTCTCTCCCTGTGTAAGTACAGTTTTAAGGTCTGGGTGCTTGCCTATTTCTTTGTGTTCAGAAAAAATACTGCAGTGCTTCCTAGCTCATGTTTGGCTGCCATTTGGAAATATCTCTGCTTCACTGAGCTATTTTATCTTTATTCATCACTGTTTCAAAGTCTTTTTTCTCTTGGTTTATTGATCCTATTAGCATATTTTTACAGCTGAAAACCATCAAACAATTACTGTGTGGCGTTCGGGCTATGATTACTATGCTTTAGAAATTATCTCTTTCCTTACTGAATTGTAATATGCTATTTGTCCTTGGTTTTGAAATATTAACCAACTGGTAATTTAGCAGTCTTTCTACTGCATTTCTAATTGGATGATAGTGTAATGGACACATAGGTGGTTCGTATGGCCACTGATATGATTTTTGTGCTTCCCAACAGCTACTGACTCAAATTTTCTCTCTTGAGAGGGGAAAGAATTAATTCAAGTTGTGAGTAAATACAGTTTTCATTAAACAAATAATAGGTTGGCCTTCGCCCTCATACACTTGCAAATAGAAACCTGGGAAGGACTGTAACTGCAGCACTTCTGTTACATTCCCATATGAGATTTTTAAAGTGCTTTTCAAGTTGTAATCACATCAGGATCATCACATTCCCATCACACATGCAACATTTCCACTTTACTCGCAAGGAAACTGAGGTAAGAGAGGAGGTGGCTTTTTCATGGATTCCCAGGAGAAGATTGAAAAAGGTGGGATTTCAAAGCCAAATATGTTGACTCTCAATCCTCTCCAAATGCAAAACCTGTGTTGTGGAAGCTAATTTACTTTTTCTACCACTTTTTTTCCATTTTAAAGCTACCCATACTTTCACTTGCTGGGAATACGACTTCTGCTCGGTCCTTTGATGACAGATCCTGCACCAAACAGAGGCCAAAAAGTTTAATGATATTTTAGCAATGAGATACATCTACTGTTTTATTGTTATAGTATATTCCTCTGGATGGCTTACTCATGATTACCTCTTACCCATCCTGTATTTTTAGATTGGTTACATTGACTGTCACACTAGGTGATTGGATTAGTTTGGACCAATTAAACAGTGTTACAATATTAGTTTCATCTTGCTGAGCAGTTCCTCTGAAATTGTTAGAAGCTGCTGCTAAATTAGTAAAGTGGAAACTGAGTCAGGAATTCACATTCATTTATTATAAATCTGCACAAATGCAGAGTAACAGCCTGGAGCAGGCCTTGCCTTGCTTTCTGGGTCTATGTTTATAGTTTTACTTATCCTTTGGAAGACCAAAGTAACCTACTGTCGATATGTATTCTATGTCAAAAGTCTGAAAAACTGTTTTTTATGTCTCACATTGCCTACTTTACACGTAAGTTCTACCAAGCATTCCTTATTCATAACTGGATAAACAATGAGTTATCTAGCTTGTGTTAAGTTTTCTGAATCTCTCATTTACATTTATTTCAAAATTGCATCGTAACAGAAACCAACCGTGGTCATGCCTGGCTTGGGTGAACCAATGCATCTATCATCATAGCCACAATTCATTTTTTTTTACCTCATGGAGAACAGTTCTGAATTTAATGAGCCTCTCAGAGATCTGATTTTTTCACCACTCTGTCTTACTAAAAATTCTAATCTGACCAACAGTTGTTTATAAAGCAGCAGAGGATGTTTCTGTTTTATCTGGTCTTGTGGGGTTTCTGTTTGCTGGGTTTTTTTACATATGTATGTCCACACTGCTCAAGGCATAGCACTTTTGTTCTCTTTTCATATAGTTGAAGTACACCTAGACTGACTATCTGTGCACAGTGACATTTCTATTGCATAGGAGAACAGCTAATCATACTTTTGCAGAAGTTGTATGTGGAGCTCCCTGTATGTCCTCTCACTTTTTTCAAAGACTTTGTACTTTTGAACTCTATACGGAGTGTATTTCCTATCTGCCTTTTTAAAATATTCCTTCTTAATTCTACATCCTGTCTTTCTCTCATTTGTTTTATTATGTTCTGTTCAGGAGGGGATGATTCATAAATATCACAGACAGTGAAGTACAGGCAGATTAATATCTAGTAGTGACATGCATTATTGTGAAATGATGTGTGTCAAATATCAGGAAGCAAATTCCACAATCAGAGCTATATTAACAAAATTTTTTTTAAGACTAGTAACAAGTTTTGCTGGTCTAGTCTCGAGTCATTGCTATATGACTGTACAACACATTGCTGTTATAATTGCTTCTTGCCTTGTTGCAATGAGTTTCATGTTGGAAGGGATGATGTTATGGAAACGATTATTGCTGTTTGTGGATGAATCATGGAGTTTAAAATCATGGTATAATGAAAAACCGGACATGGGAAAAGCCTAGGATTATATAAGAGAGAAAGACACTAAGGAGAAACAATGACAACTGTATTAATACTGATGGGAGCTTGTTTATTTATACTAAGCATGGAAAACCTATGGAAAGCACTGCTGCCAAAATATATCCCCAAGAAGTCAAAAAAGGATATAGAATTAATAGTGATTATTGGAAAATCCTCCTCTACATGAAATAGAATAAAATTACCTGTACATGAAAAATCTTAAGTACTGGCTTACAACTAAATTGAAAAGAGAAAGAACTTTTAAGAGTTGCCAGGATGTTTCCAAATTATCTTTCTTTTCTTTCATATTTTCCCCAAAGGACCTACTTCCCTTCAAGGATTCTTGACTAGACAGACAGCTAGTTTTTTGTGTAGTTGTTTTGGAATAACTGATCCTATGTCTTGGCCAGTTTATTATTCACCAAAAATGTCAGTGCCAACGTGTTGGTGTCTCTGTTTTGCAATGCTGAACTAGTATGAGGTTTTTTTTAAAAAAACCCTGTTTCTGCAAGCAGCTTTATTTTGGATGTTTGAAAAATTTCATTTTTTTCTTTTCATACATATGGTTTTTATTATCTTCACTGAAATATAGTTAGTAACAGCAAGACCTAAAGAGGTCATTGACTGCTTGTGTTCGATAACATTCAGCAGTTGCAAGCCTTCACTTGTAATTTTTACCAAAAAAACCCCACCAAAACCCATCAAGAAGAAAATGCCTAATGGAGGAAAATGGAGAAAAAGATTAGCGGCATTAACAACTGAGAATGTATTAAGTATTTATGGATGACATTTATGCTCTCCTAATTAAGTAAGAGTTTTGCTTGCTCTATCAGCACTTGCTCAGAAATACACTGTTTTACCACACTGAATCATCCTTGGACCCACAAGCTGGGAAAATGGATCATCTTGGTGATGAGAAAAACTATTTCACATGGCTATAGTATTCTAACTGGCAATACTCACAGAAAATGAAGCAGCTCTTTTGTACCATAAATTACCTCTTCCTCATTTTACATAGAGGTGCAGTTTGTCCCATCATCTGTTCTGAATTCATCTAAGGATGTTTCTCATAGTTTCTATTATAAAATATTCTATTGTTCAGCAAGATTTTAGATGCTGTACCTAACTTCTGCCAACAGGAAGAATTCCTTCTTGTCCCCTCCTGATTGACTGCGAAGGTGAGAGCTTTCCAGGCAATGGAAATGAAGAAACATTGTGTGGGATTCTGGACTGAGAAATTTTTGTTTAAGTCAGCTGTCCCAGACCTCTGACAGGTACTGGTGGAAGTCTTGAGGAAGTTCTTTTGCAGGACAGGACCCTGGAACACCAAGTTTTGAGGCAGATTTTTATCCAAGTTCAAAAATTCTGCAGTTCTCACCAAGGCTCCCAAAGTCACTGAAGCAGAGACGAGATGCAGCAGAGACGAGGTGCTGCCCCAGCTGAAATGGAAGCTTCTGGTGTTTTCAGACACAGTACTCTGGGCAGACTGCAAGCATTTCCAAGGCTAGGTCATTCTATCTTATGATATGTCCCAGGTTAGTGACTATGAAGCCCATTGCATAGTCACAAAGCCGGGGAATCCCACTTTTGATTTGCTGAAAGTCTAAGATACCCTAGTAAAACGCTGCAGTATCACCCAGGTAGCATTTTTTAGAAGTCAAATTCTATTCCAAACACACAAAGAGTACCAATAATAACGACAACAACAAGTACAACCAACTAGTTCTATTGTAGAGAATACTGCTGGTAGCAAATGATGAGGGTCCCAATACCTCTAACCATATTAAGGGTGGTAGCGTGAGGAGAAAGATAAGAAGGGTGTGGGGTGACCAGTCCTGCTTTTTTTCCAAAGAACTAGGATGCAACATGTATTTCCAATAGTTGATCAGTATCTTCCCTTTCGGGATAACGTACAGTGTTTTCCATACAGATCCATTCTGGTTGAATTTCTCTGTCATCCCAGAGTCTTTGTAGATAGGATGTGCATGTATAATTTCATGACCATTTTTAATGCCAAAATCTGGCCAGATGAGTTCAGTGAAGGAACATATGGTTTTACTCTGTCTGAATTTGGCTCATAACACATTGCTGTAATGTCCCTTCAAGAAATGGCTGGTGGAAGACTCCAGTTCTTTGTTCTGCTTTGCCGCTGTTTTACTTTATGACATTAAATTACTCAGGCAAGAGGTTTCATTTGAATATCTATGGTATAAATTACCAGTGTTGTTCTTCCCTAGCATTTGCTTGACAAATTAATTACCAATACGTTTTTGTGCAGCCTGTGCACTTGCAAGGCTGTGTAAGGTGGCAGCTGAGGGTTCAGCTTGTGTAAATTAATTATAGGTGCAATTGACCTTGTGTGAAAGTGGCTGTGGCACATATAAGATTAAGAGCCATTGTGTTAGATTGTCACTATGAAGCAACTCCTCTTTGTATTTCTGATTCAGTCAGTGTAATGAGCAGGATCGTATCTAATAAAAGAGTGTTATATCTTACTCTAGGAAGCAGGAGAGCAAGAGAAAGGAGGTAATATGGGAAGAGACTGTACCTCAGGTGCCTCCATTACCTGGTGCAGATGTGAAGAGGGGGCTATTCCCATAGGGAATAACTTTATTCCCATAGGGTGTGGGGTAAATGGCATTCTGGAGATGTTAGGACTGGCCTAACTCAGCTGCTGTGGGGGATGGCAGTGCTACATGGAGTTATACTAACTTTCCACTTGTGGGTGACATGGGTACCAGTTGGTAGTACCCATGAAGCCTGCTTAGCTCTCCTGATATATCTGCCAATTAGGAAGAAGGAGTCTTCTGGTCAATGAAAATCAGGAAAGGAGACGACACAATGTGGCTTGACGTTAGCCTCAGTTCAGAGAGACATCTGCTTAGACTCACAATCCTCAGATTGTCCAAATACGTCATTACTTCACTGAATTAGGACTATCATTTGTCTACTTGTTTCTCAAAAGAGTTTGGAGATTGCTACATATATAGTTTGCCTNTTCCCCCCCCTCCCCCGCTGGTCTCATAATCTCCTCCTGGTTATTCCTCAAATGAAAGAATAATCTATGAAATCAATTGATTACTGCAGGATAGATGATGCACTTTGGGATGATTATGATTTCAGGTACGGAACAAATGAAAGGATCAGACACTTCTGGAAGAATAACTAGCTTGTAAAATTTCAGATGTCCTTGGCAAAAATACATATACAGTGCCTTAAAAAAACATCTTCTGTGCCTTCTAAGTGTTACCTGAGGCAGAATTACAAATACAGGAATCAAAATTATAGCATGCATAAGCTTTTACAGTGAGACCTGAAAGGCTGAACACTGCTGAGGCAAAGTGCCAGTGGCATGCTGTGGGGATGATGCTTTATGGAAAAGTTTGGAAAATTCTCTAGACTGGATGCAATTTCAAGCTACATGAGCATAAATTGGAGTAAGTTTCCTGAAGGCTGTTACGAGGGTAGTTCATTGGTGGTAAGAAGTGAAGTGAGAAGCTCATCTTTCATGTATAAAGAACTCTGCAGTTGTTCCTATTCTTCCTTCTTGGTTCGAGGAAATTCTCACTTCAGGCATTTTTCTTCTCCCTACATCTTCCTTCTGGCTTCCTTTTTCTGGTCAAAAGAGCATGACCTCATTTTGACAAGTCTGAAAGTGTTTCTAGATGTGTAGTAGGAGGCTCATGTTGGTGAAGCTGCAGAGAATTGCCGGGGCTGGAAGTATATATCTGGAGTTTTCTAGTCCAAACCCCTGCTCAAAACAGGTTCAGTCCCACAACCTCTCTGGGCCAGTGTTTGACCAGTCTGGCAGTAATTTTTTTCTAATGGAAATTTCCTAATTTCCATTATTTGTTTAGCTTGTGGGTTTTGCCTCTTCTCCACCCACTGTGTAACTGAAGAGTCTGGCTTTCTTCTCTACACCCTTCCATCAGACAGGTGTAGATAGCAACAAGGTCTCCCTGAGCCTTTGCTTAAGGCTGGACAAATCAGGCTCCTGTCAGATGTCCATCCTGCCTACCCCAGTCCGGCCCAGGCCTCCCCTGTTACAGATTTACTGATGCTAAAAATGCTCTGTGAACACTAGCAGTCTTTGTTTGTTTCAAAGAGTTAGCCTAAAGGTAAGAAACTTCATATTGTATTAATAATTTCTGTTGGCTATTGTATTAGAATCCTACCTTGCTGGAGTAAAGAGAAATTTTCCATTGACTTCAGACTATTTCCATTCAATACTATAGAAAGCAGTTAGAATTTTGCTGCTGAATTTGATGGGTCTAGGATTAAACATTCATACTGCAGAAAGCTGATCTAAATGTGTTTGTTTCAGAGATTTCTGAAGGGCGACCAAAGGGTGGCTTGAACTGCTATGGGGCTGTACGGAGAATTGAGTAATATCTAATAACAACAAATGAAGTCATGATGGTAGTGTGGGAAAAAAAAGGGAGGAAAAATGTACTGGCTGTCAGAAATTTACCAGAAAACTAAAGAAGAATCATGGAATGATTCCAGGCACCTCAGACATACATGAGCAATGCACTGTGCCTAGCTTTTCCTACTAGAGCTTTTTCATTTAATATATCCTTCATACCAGTGCTTTAGAATTAATTTATATTCCACAGTCTCAGACATCAACATTTCAAATTCAGCAACAACAATTTAGCTCTGCAACACATTTATCGTCCTTCAGCTCTGCAATTGTTAGATGCAAATGAAATACAGGGAAAAGGATGGCTTTTATTTTTATTGTACAATATATGATCAAGTGCAGTTTACACTGAGTCTTTAAATGTCTGTATGCATTTAGTCAGTGTAATGCTGCTGATATGTACAGATAGAAGAAAGTGTTCTCCACCAAGGACGTGTACTTGTTTCTGGCTTTCTTGGTCACCTGGTGGCAGCTACTAGATTGCTGATTTGTGTTAGCTCACTTGTAGCTAATGCTCTTAAAAAATTAAAGCTCTCAGAAAAAAGCCTCATAGAGCTACACTGATGTTTTATCTGCCTTTGTGCTACCCTGGGTGACATCTGGGGATGTTTGCAATGTATGGTGAGTAACAGTCCATTCAGCATCCAGAATGTGCTGTAAAAGTGGAAGTGAAAAGAATATGTCCACCTGGAAATAAAGGGAACCAACATTAATGCTTTAAGCCAAAGTCATTATATGTGAGTATTTGGTTCTCTGAGGTCTATACCATGACAGAAGATGAAGGTATGTAGCCCCTAACATGTAGGTTTTGATGATAGCACACAAATGTTGCTTTTAATCATAAGCTTCTGTGGTGTATTGACCCTGGCTGGACAACAGGTGCCCACCAAGCTGCTCTATCACTCCCACTCCTTAGTTGGACAGGGGGGAGAAAATATAATGAAAGGGTCATGAGTTGAGACAAGGACAGGGACATCACTCAGAAATTACCATCACAGGCAAAGCAGACTCGACTTGGGGAAATTAATTTAATTTATTGCTGATCAAACCAGAGTAGGGTATGAGAAATAGAACCAAATCTTAAAACACCTCCCCACCCCTCCCTTTTTCCCAGGCTCAACTTCACTCCTCATTTTCTCTGCCTCCTCCCCCTGAGCAGTGCAGGGGAACAGGGAATGAGGGTTGTGGCCAGTTTATCACATGTCTCCGCCACTTCTTTCTCTTCACACTCTTCCCCTGCTCCAGCATGGGGTCTCTTCCATGGGAGACAGTCCCCCATGAACTTCTCCAACATGAGTCCTTCCTACAGGCTGCAGTTCACAAACTACTCTAGCGTGGGTCTCTTTCATGCCGTGCAGTCCTTCAGGAACAGACTGCTCCAGCATAGGTCCCCCATAGGGTCACAAGTCCTGCAAGCAAACCTGCTCCAGCTTGGGCTCCTCTCTCTCCACGGGTCCACAGGTCCTGCCAGAAGCCTGCTCCAACCTGGGCTTCCCATGAGGTCACAACCTCCTTTGGATGTCCACCTGTCCCAGCGTGGGGTCCTCCACAGGCTGCAGATGGATATCTGCTCCACCGTTAACCTCCATCAGCTGCAGGGGGACAGCCTGCCTAACCATGGTTGTCACCCTGGGCTGCAGGGGAAACTCTGCTCTGGTGCCTGGAGCATCTCCTTCCCCTACTTCTTCACTGACCTTGGTGTCTGCAGAGTTGTTTCTCTCACATGTTCTCACTCCTCTCTGCTACTGTTCTGCAGGTTTGTTTTTTTTCTCCTTCTTAAATGTGTTATCACAGAGGTGTTACCACTGTTGCTGATTGGCTTGGCCTTGGCCAGTCCACCTTGGAGCCAGCTGGCATTGGCTCTATTGAATGTGGGGAAAACTTCGAACATCTTCTCATAGAAGCCACCCGCTACAAAAAATTTGCCATGCAAACCCAACACAGCTTCATGCTAGTAGAACTGATGTTTTTAACTCACACACAGCTCTGCAAAATCAAAAGGTTGTGCTGGTCCTCATTTTTGAAGCTCCAATCTGACCTATGTCTCCAAACAATGCACTGACTACATATTAAGTGAAATCCTGATTCACTGAGGAAAACAGCAAAAGGTTTTATTGATCACAATAGGGCCTTGAAGTTATTCTCTGTGTGTAACATAAGCAACTAGATGATCTATAAAGATGTTCCTAAAATAAGATGAAACTCACCTGCTGCTATGTAGATGACTGGTGAGGAGGAAGGTCCTTAAACCAAAAGACATTGTCCAGTTCTTGTCAGGGCCCTCAGAGTACTAACAGACCTTACTGGCTCTGAACAACCTCACCTGGGCCCTCCACCCACATCCATTAATGCCTCATTTAAGCTCAGCCTGGGAGAGTTGGTCCCTTCCTGAGCTTTGTTGGAGGTTTGTCTGCTTCTTGTTCTGCCTCCTGCCTGGACCTTTGCTATATGCTGCAGGTAGCTGATTTCTTGATGACCCCTTGGTTGTATGTTGTAGCTCTATCTGTGGCCTTGTCTTCTTTTCTTCCTGACTGCCGCCCCTGGTTGGACCCTGGACCTCATTTGTCACTTTCTATGTCTGAGGCTATTGATGGGCCTTTTTACTAGTCCTCAGGTCTGTCTGATATATTCAGACCCTGTGGGATGGTGCTCAGGTGGTGAGGCCATGCCGTGCACTGGTGTCACCATCAACTCCTGAATCCATTTCCCTGGCCCCCGCTGCTCCTTGACACTAATGGTGAAACTGAAAGTCAGCATCTTAATTAAAACTAGGCTGTTTTAAATTTTTTTCTTATGCCTTGCTCTTAGTTCCGTGGTTCCCCAGGTGACTTATTACTCTTCTGTTTGGAGAGGACATTTATTGGAAGAAGTAGATCCATAGTTGTCCCCATGTGAATATCTCTGTACTGATCCTTCTCCCAAATGTGTTCATACATTGTTTCCAGACTCTAAACTTTTGCAAATAATCAAATGCCAGAAAATCTCTGATATGAGCGTTCATAGGAAAAGAAAAAAAAAAGTAAAATATTTGGAGTGACTATTATGTTGTGGTTTAATTGTATTGTAACAATAAAAAGGATTATTTTGAAATGTGTATTGTATTATCCAACTTAAGCATTAACATGCATTCTTAGAAGCAACATCCTCAGCTCACAATTGTTTAACACTCATCTGGATCAGGATGTTAGGGTGGGTATTTGTCAAATTTTAGGTGCTGAGGAAATGTGAATTCTGTGAAGTTTGGCATGGATGCTCATTTGTTCTGATGTGTTGCTGCTTATTCATTCTTTTCACAGAAGTGAATGGTTTGGGTGCTTCTGGGCTGTTTCCAGTTAGCTGGGCTGTTAAATGAGTATTTTATCTTTCCAATATGCGGAAAGCCAAAAACTTCGGTAACTCCAGATTTTGTTTAGCAAAAACACAAAAAACACCAGCTGTGCACTGCTGATTTGTAGCAACCATTTTAAGTGAACTTCTATCTAAACAATGTGTAGAAATCCTGGAAAAGCAGGCAATGAAGGTTTGCCAAAGCTGGGTGTATTTGCATAGATGGTAGGTGGCAGTGGGTTACTCACCAGAGTTTGGGTTGGACTTCAAAATGAGTTTGGAAATGAATGGGGAGGTTGCATTTCTTAGGGGTGTGTAAATCTAGATTTTCATGTAAACCAAAGACGGTGTTCATTCAAGGGAAGAAATACTCTGTGATTTCCATATAAAAGCCCATGTCAGAGAAAAGTAAGCCCTTAAAATCAAGGCACATTTTGTGTCTTATTCTCATAATCCTTATTTTTAAAAAAGAAATGAAAGGTTCAAGTAAATAACTAAATAACAGTGTTTGGAAGAAAGATTTTCTTCCTCTTGCCCTTCTTTGAAGGGTTGTCATTTCTGTGTCCAGACACGGACCTGCAAATCGTAAATATATGTGTGTGTATATATATATATATATATATACAACAATACATACGATGTAGTAGTGTGGTAATGTGCAGAGGTACTGTAAAGCTGTAGTAAGGATCCTGGAGCTGGACTTAATGATCCTTATTCTCTGTATTCTGCTGGTGGTCATTGGTTAGCATGAGATCATGTTGTCTGGCCTCTGTTATCTGTCCTGTCTTCTCTGGGGATTTTTCATTCCAGAAACACATGTCAATAACTACCGATTACCTTAACCTGAGGCGGTCCCTGTTCATTATATTGGTGGTGGCTCATTTCTATCTTCTGTTTCTCAGATTTGTTTGATGTACTGTGAGAATGGAATTTGCTTTATGTGACTGGCCTATTTTCAGCTGTGTGCTCCTAAGATGATGCAGCAGTGTACTTGTATTTAGTATAAACTCTAGTCCTTTCCCATTTTAGGAAGAGAGATATTCAGGAAGTTGGTGAGGTGAGAAGAGGGTTGTTTTACATCTTTTCTGTGTATTGCAGTGGTTTCACTAAACAGCGGGATTGGTTGAAAACCCTCAAAAGTAGTAGTAAAAATTACTGACATTCAGGCTGGGTTCTTTTTAATAAAATTTCTAAGTATACAACATAAAAGTTTAAGCATGATAGTTGCTTAAATAATATTTTTGACAACAATCATGAAAAACAAGTCAAACTTCTTAAATTGGGGTAGAGACTACGATTTTGAGGACAATGAAATAATAATAATAAAAAAAGTAGAGAAACAATTCCTTTGAAAAACAGGGTTGATGTCTTTCTCTAAGTACCCAGGTGAAAGGCTTGCCTCAGAAAATTCTTGCTGTTGCCTTCAGGCCATAGATGTACTCTGGCCTTATGCCTGGGATTGGTGGCTTTCCACCTTAGACCAGCTCTGCTGTTTTCATGTCCTTTTGTACCCTTGAGGAGGTGAGCAGCTCTGATTACAACTGCGCTTTAAACAAGTTAGTTGTTCTATACAGCCCTGTTCACAAAGTGGTTTTAACTCTTTAAATATTCTTTTGTTGATTCTGTTGTGAGGTTGGTTTCTTCGTTCTTTTTCCAGTGAAAGTTATTTAGTGCTGAATATTTGGGAAGGTAGTGCTTTGTTTAGTAATTTCTTCCTTAGCAGAAAACAAGTTCCTCCTTGTATTTTCCATTGCTCCTCTCTATGCACGTCCAGTGTATTGGTCAGGGAACGGAGACTTTAGTGTTCTTTCTTGGCTATTTCAATAATGGTCTCATTAGAAAAGTGAACTTCACTCTTGCGGGAGAAGCATATAAAATCATCTGGTATTTTCCTGATAATATCTATGCGTCACCAAGAGCCATGCGTAAAGTACCTGGCCAAAATCTCTTGAGTTATCTTAAGAATATCACATCATCAGCCTATTCCTTTAATTCTGTGAATGAATTAATGAGTAGACTTCCATTTTTAAGAGTTACGCTGCTATCAGGTAAACTCTGCATATAGTACTTAACTGCTCAGCGTTAAAGAGCAGATATAGAAGAGGCTTTTTCAGTGGAAAAGTGAAACCTCCACATACAAATCAAAATTCCCAAATTTCTCAGTGGTGAACTACAGAGATTTGCACTGATTTAGATGAACTGTTAATTACTTTTAACAAATCAAGGGAGATGACCTTATTGGGATTCAAACAGGAATGAAAGGGATCAACGAACTCCTAATGTCTTTATGATAAAAATAACTTATTTTAATTGGTATATTAATTTATGATCTTTAGATGTTTTAGTGAAGTATTTCTATGGATGTCAGTGATAGTCCCTGTGCCATCTAACTATGACTCTGACCCTGAAGTGTCACTGGGCTTCATGTCAAATACACAAAGGAAGGAATTTTACAGTGTTTCACTATATATTTTTTTTAAAGAGTTTTTTTTCTGAAAGCAGTGGAGTACTGCTACTGGATATTTTTAACCTTGTGGCCAGTTGCCAGTAATGATAAGTTATCAGCAAAGAAAAGGCTGGGAGGTTTTAGCATTTGATAAGAGTAAGTAATGACAGGACAGATAATAGCACTGGTGTGTCAGGACACAGATAGGGAATTGTAGCCAGGACCAAATCTTCCCTTTCTCAACTGGTCTTTATTTGAGACATCTTAATTACCCTCTTGTTTTCTGTGAGATGAATTAACTATATAGACCATAGTTTCCTGGAGAAGCCTGTGCGGTGACTAGAACAACTCTCTGCCCTCACTAGCTCCCACTGAGTCGATGACAGTTCTCTCTGAAGCAATTTTGTAATGCTAAGATTTTAGGCGTAATACTTGAAATTATCAAATTTAGATGGCCAGGAGTAGGAAGTGAGAGCTGGTGGCTGCAACAGCAGGCCTGGCGCTAAACTGAATCTACAGAGCTCCTCAGCTTCTCCCTGGGCTTTTCTGTGTGAATCCTGAATTTCTGCAACAGCCCCTAGAGAGGTTCTGAGGGAAGCACCTCGGGAGAGACCCTCCAGCAGGTTTTTTCCTAGGTAATTCAACTGCTATAAGCAGCCTGAAATAAATCTATATCCTTCGCAGGAATTGCTCCTGCCTGACGTAAGTGGAAGCCAACGCTGCTGTTAGCACACCACATGAGAGGCCACCTGTTTCTTCGGACCATTGCTGTCTTGGAGCCTGGCCAGTGAGGTACTCCTAGGGATCCAGGGGCAATAGTCTACTGTGAATGTTATCTCACTTAGCCTGATGTTGCCCACTCTTATAGATGCTGTTTATTACAAAAAAATAGTAACAGTGGTAATGATCAAAATGATTGAGTAAAGTCCCTTTCCTCTTAAATTACAATTTGCTGCTGTGCTGTATTTTGTCTCCCACAGCTTCTCACAAGAACTGTATGTTTAACACTAAGCTTGTCCTCAGAATGTTTTACCCTTTGATGTGTTTAATTAAGTTTGTCTGTATCTGCAGTACTGCCTTTACCTGCGCAGTGTTTTTCACAAAGATTTTTTTGCTTCCTGCAACCTCTCATAACTAGCTTTCCTAAATGATACGATCTGTGTAATTATGTTTTATTTCTGAGGTTTTATGACTTAGTATTTTAAAAAGGCAGCTGGAAAGCTTGCTCATTTCTGAATTGGCTGTATCTGGTTTTGTTTCTCTTACTGAAGTCTATTTAGCAATTTTGAAATTGCAGTTTCTGGAAGTGGTGAATGTAATGAATGTAAATACTTTGATACTTTCCCTTCAGGATTTTTCATATTCTAGTTGAAGTCTATAGATACTAAGATACAAATGTGGGAGAACCACTATGATTTTATTGGTGTGTGTTTCTAGCTTAGCATTTAACAGGGAGGTACACAGTTATGAAAGTGTGTATTTCACTGTAGAAAAGAGCTATTGAAGACTTATTTTGAACTCTGCTTTTTAGGGAAAAGCTATCCTCCCCCCTCTCACTTCAAGAAGGCTACCATTTCCATTTTTATGTTCAAGTTAGCTTTTGTTAGGTTAGCTAACCAGTCAAGCTAGTTTTGTGTATGAAGAAATATATTAAAGGAATTATTGTCTCATTTTCCCCACATAGGAAAACAATATATAACCACAAAAATTTGAACAACAAAGGCTTCAAAAAGACAGCCAGAACAGAAGAAAAATCTATTTTACATTCTCATATACATGGGCTTCTATTAATGTGCTCTTAGTCTAGTTCCCAAGAACGTTAATGTCAGAAGCTGCAGTTGTGGTATGTATGGATAACGCAGGCTATATTCCAGCCTTATGGCAATCTCTTTTCAAAAGTGGTACTTGAGAGGATGAGGCTGTTAAAGACATTCCTGTAAGGAAGATATGTGATGTTTATGATGGGGGAGGAAAAGGCTGTAAGTTTTTTCTATAAGTATCAATATCAAATCATTCATTTATTTTTGAGCTAGTATGGCTAAGAATTAATGTTATGGAGAAATCTCTGCTGTATCTGTTATACCCCTGGAATGCTATTAAGCTGTCATAGATAACTACAGGATGTCACATAGCCTTTATATTTTACCCACTGGCTTTGGGGTGTTTTTAATATCTGTTATATTCTTGAATGCTTTTACCTGTCATGGTTCAGAGCTTTGATTCAAATAAATACTTAAGATCCTAGATGCCTTGTCCTAAACTTCTTCAAACTTCATTGGCTGGAAATATATCTTGATAAACTTCCTGGGTTTTGTTCAGCAAGGACTATCTTGTGGAGACCCTTTTAATATTTCAAGACTTTCATCCTGTGAAAAACAGGCGTAACTAAGTATGCCACACTTCCTTTGTAGGAGCAGTTGCTGGACACTTTCATTTTGGAGCTGGGCTCTGGATAAAGTGAGAAAGTGACTGGACTATTAGGTCTCTAAGAGCAGAGTCCCAGTGTTGGTGGGCTGTGAAAGGGGGAAGCAGGGCTAGCAACAGCTTTCAGTCCTGCCACTTTCCACGTGGGAGCAGTGACTGGATGTTTTTGGAGCTGGGGTCTGGTGAGAGTGAAAGGACTGTTAGTGTTAGTTGTGTGAAGTTTGGAGAGAAACTTTTGGTTTCACTGGTAAACACTGATTTATACAATCTATACTCTTCATGGCAAATTTTAAAAGACATTATAAATGTTATGTTTTCTAGATAAAAATCTTGGCGATTGTCACTGCTTCATTTCATTGCTTGAGACGTGAAAAGTGTATTTATTTTTTTTCAAGAGGCTGGCTTTTTATCCCAGTCTAAAATCTGTACCTTAACATATATGGAGTTCATACCTGTCCCTTGCTAAAGTGTCAGGGGGAAGCTATTTAGATGCAAAGGCCCCAGCTGTGACCTCTTGCCTTCCACCCTGGGGGTCTGGCTGTAGAGGCATGTAGAGGGCATGGCTGCATCACCTTGAATCACACTCCTGTGAAAAGGTGTGTAAGAAATGGTCGAGGGCTCCTTTGTTTGCTCTGGAACTGCAAGGTAAATCAGGCACAGGCTTAAGAGAGAGCTTCAGCTGCATTCCGGCCATGCCTGTGCCTGGCTGTGTACCTTACTGATGAACCCTCACCTGTGACTGACTTTACAACTTGACCTCAACAGACTTTATTGCTAGGGATTTGTCTGACAATCACTGGCTTGGTGGCTTAACCAGGTTAACATTGCCAGCCTTGTGATCCTGCTCTTCTTCGGGTGACATGGGACTGCACACCTCTGTTCGGTGAGGCCACTGCCCCATGTCTGCTTTGGTGTTACCTTGGGCTCCCAACTCTCCTTTGCTGGGGAGCAGCTCTCTCCTGTGCCTCACTGGCAACAGACCAGCTTTTCCTCTAGTCAGTAACTTGACTTTGCATGTAGAATAACCAAACCAAAATGATGAGGGTCACTGCATTAACCCATCTTTGAATGATACGTGTTTTAGTTGACTGCTGTTCTGCAGCTTGAATTTGTCTGATAGCTTATTTTGAGGCCAAAAGAAAGGGAAAAAAAATCTTTAAAGTAAATTTTATTTCTGGTGTAATAAAATATAATTGACTTCAGTAGAACTATATTGATTACAAGACAACAGAGTTTAGACTAGTATCTTGCCTCAACAGAAAAGTTAGTTTAATTCTGATACTCTTTATCCCAGTGGAAATAAAATGCTCTCCAACTTGTATTTGTTCTTTAAAAAACTAAGCTTTGGGGGTATGAAATGTCCAATACAATTTATTTGTCTTCTCTAGAATATATCTCCTGATAACGTACATAGTTAACAGCACAACTGCAAATTCCAAACATAAAACCTAATAATAAATATACAGACTACTTTGTGTTTGTTCTTTCAAAGTTTCAGCTTATTTCTGCAGGTGAGAACCAGCTGGAAGAAGCCTTGATTAGAGTAGAAGGTCTATTGGGATCACATGCAAACACTTGGACGAGGATCCAGAGTTCTCATGGCCTTTTACCAAAAGCACATCTGGGACTTTTATATTCTGCCCATCAGCAAGCACTAGCCAAAATCTGCAGACATCTGTGTTTTCTTTTTTCTTGCCAATCTTCAGTATAACTGAAGTAGTTAAAGAGCAAAATCTTCTCAAATTGTGAGTCTAACTAACTCTACATCTCTAGAGAATTTTACCTTACGTTCTCCATAAATCAATTTATAGTGACACGTCTTGCAGATGGTCTACCAGCAAACCAAACGTTTAGTGCAGCTGTCCATATATCAGGCACTCAGGTTCCAGGATATAATGTCCAGTTTTGTTTGCTGGACACTCAAATAATGGAAGCACTAGTTTGATTTATAGTTCCCTAATTTTATGGAAAGAGAGAGCAGTGCCATTGCACTCAGACAAAATAGCTCTGTCATTTCAGGTTCAAGGCTATAGCCAGCTACACAGTAGTGTTTCATCTGCCTGTCTTTTAGGGATTAACACTGTATTTACCTTCTAAAGTGATTAACATAATACTGAGGAGAGACTCCCTTGCAAACTGAGATGTCAACAAAGATAATGTGAACTGTGACACAAGCTGAAAAGAAGTAGCACTTGCCACATCAAGGGGGGAAAGGCAAAAAAGTTCTTAACTGGTATTGATTGTTATGGCACAGGCAGATGTTAAACATACACAGCGGACAATAACAGCACAATTAGAATTATAAAGCTGGCCTATCACCTCAATTAAAGGGAAATCTGGTGTGGGCAATGTGACAAGGAGGGGAACTATTCTCTCCTTCCCTGCCATCTTGCAAAGTGCTGCTTCTTCTGCTTGTGTTTAGTCAGGTCTTTCATTTGCCTTTTGCTGAGATGTTAATTCTTTCCGTCTTTCCTGCTAGAAAATCCATGTTTAAGAAGAAGAAAAAAGGTAGACTCCAAAAACTGGGAAGAAATCTCAGTGGGGGTGGGGAAAGGAATAAATAGTATTTCAGTTGCTATTAATTGTTGCAGGTCTTCTGACTTCAGTGTGCTTCCTCTGGCACCCTACACAAATCAATCTTTCCTCACCCTTCAGAGCTAAAGTGACTTTGTAGCATCACTGAGTGACTCACTGGAAGAATTAGAAAGGGTCTGGTCATTGACATCTGGTAGTCCCTCAAATCACTGTTCAGTTCCTTCCCAAATGAGCTTTGAAGATGAGATCCACCCTCTTAATGAAGGTACAGACCAGCTGTTTCTCACCACTATCCACAGACATATTTATCTTCATATTCTGCTATGTGTAGAAATGTCTTTCATTGTTCTTAATGCTGAAGTATGACCTAGTAGGTCATCTGGTCACTTCTCATCCCCTTCTCTGTATCACCCGACATGATCTGGATTGCTGACTTTGCAGGTGAAAGGAGGATGAATTTTTCTAATACAAAGACAATGCTGAACCTAGTGTTAGAAATTGAGTGAAGATGAAAGGGTCTTTAGAGTGCTTCCTCTGCAAAGTTAAATTGTCTAGTTGACTCCATACTTATGAACTGGTTGATGATTGACAGTGAAAGAGTAGTTTCAAATAGTGATTGAACTTACCTACCTCTTGATACAACACTTTGCTAATTCTTGGTTACTGGAACTCTCTCCCATTTGTAAGGACAACAGCTGATATCTATACAGGAGTTAACATATACCAGAGTGTAAAAAAAAAAATATATATATATGCAAGTGCACCTTCTGGGCTCCATGTTGTAACACCGTTTAAAAAAAAAAAAATTCACCTGCTTAACTTTGCCATGATTCTTCTTGCATAAGAAACTAACGTTATTGTGTAACTGTAGAGTAGGTGGAAGTACTTCCAAAAGATATACCAAGATGATCTCAGAACTGAATATTTAAGTTAAATTAGTGGCTCAAAGTCCAGAGGGTATGATTAAGGCCACAATCTTCTCCGCTTTCTATGTATCTTCAGTCCAAAGTGATGAAATTTTGCAAGACATATCATGCATCGTAGATGTTTTCTTCCACCTCTTCTTGAAAGGTCCTCCCAGAGAAACTCTCTTTCAGTTTTAGGGATGTACACTATTTAGCCCTTGTTGCAGGGGCTAGTTTATTTTCTGTTTGTATGGAGTGTCAGTGGTTTTGATTTTTCTTGACTGCTTTGTATCTAACCTGTTTGAGAGAATGTATTCCTTTGGTGTGCAATAGGAGTGAATAACTGGAAATCAAAGTCGGTGAATGCCGTACTCTTCATGGTAAGCACAAACCAAAAGTACCTGTTATTTATGCCTTAACATGTTCAAGCTTGTTCCTATGGGATACTGCTGGAAACTAACACATAGCTTTGGTTTAAACTGACTAGCTGAGTGTGTTTATTAAAATGAACATTGTTCCATCTTCCCATGTCTTCATTAATTTGGTTTTCTCTTTATGAAAATCAATTCTTTTTACTGAAATCTTAATTTACTTTGGCACTTCATCAACATGAAAGATGTACCTTAATGTTGCATGTGGCTAGTGTATAGATCAATTGATCCTACTTCTTTTAATAATTAATTAAGGGGGGTTTGCAGATATTTACTCCAACATAGGGAACTGGAAACGTGGGCACAAATTTTATCAAGGTAATTGTAAACAGTCATTCTTATAGGATGTGAATCTTCTGACATTAAGACTTTGCATTAGATTGGTACTGAGCTGCACTGTGGACTTATTCAAAATCCTCTAGGTAGATAAGAGGAGGTGTAAGGTGTACTTTTACTTTAATAAATGTTTAGGACCCTTATTTGGGCACCTGAGGATTTAGAGATTTTTCTTTTTACTATTTTGGGGCCAGCTGTGCATTCCTGGCACATAACTGAGTTTGAAATAATAAGGACCAGGGAACTCTGTTTATAGCTTCAGAGCAGTAAATGTTACTGTTCATCTAAGAGTCTGCATTATGACACACAGCGATGCAGCGGATACTCCATCCACATTGAGCTTTCTTTAAAAGTTTATGAGCTTGTTCACTGGAATACTGTGTCCTTAGGGAAAGAAGCACAAATAAATATAGTTGCATAGTTAGCAGGTTTTGATTTTGAAAAAATTTTATCACAGTCTTGTGTGAACAAAGGTGGAAAAATGGACTCTGGCAACAACATCTATACACACAAGACATTCTACGTGAGGGTTTGTAAAGGTCATGAAAGATTTTGTGCCCACAGAACAAGTTGTTATTACTGAAATATTACTCTGTGTCTGGACTTGACTGACTGGTGAATAACTAAAAAAGAGAGGGAGTTTGTCTGCCATGATTATATGAGGGAAAAATCCTACTCTAACTTTAATTTGTATGATGATGACTCCTATGCAAGTATTCTACTTATTAACAAGATGTTCCCCCAAAGCTGGAAAGTGATCATGTAGTTCAAATTGATCCTCTTGATTCAAAACAATAAGAGGATGGTTCCAATACTTAATTTCTAACAAGAGGCTTGTATTGCATTCAGGTGGCGATAAAACCCCTTCACAAGCTGTCAGACAGCTACGGCTGAACTATTTGAGCAGTTTTAAGGTAGGTGTGTAAGTCTAGACCCTGATATGAAAATACGAACCTAAACATTTTGAGCATTTCCTTCAAAAAGCCCCTAATGTCTGAAGGGACTGTGGGGGCTGAGATACTTTAGCTTTGAGATTTTGCACTGCAATTAATCAACAGCATGGATATATCTTTGCTGCTTTTGTGATGATGAGCATTGACAGGTAAGCCGTCTCTAGGCAGAAAAGTTCACTTCTCTACAATCAGTCTGTCACATTTTGAAGAGCACTAACTTAATTTTTAAAAGAAACATCTGGAAATAGAAATATAGGTTAGAAGAAATAGGAATATGATGTCAGAGGCAACTGCCTTTCCTCAGCAGACTATCCTGAAAACTCAGCGTTTTTCTAATATTTAGTTCACTTCACCAAAGGAAAGCTCCAGATTAGCTTTCTGATAAGGCTGTGTGAGGTAAAGACCTCACTAAAGTGATTCATTGATCAATCTAGAATGGCCCACAAACTTAGGGTGAGAGTTCATGCTTCTGCAGCTGTGTTAAATACGTGGTTTGTAAGATGACAGGGGCGCTCTGCCAAGGAACGGGTAAGGGTTATGATCAGTGTTAGAGGGCTAAATAAAATAATTCCGTCCTGAATTCTGTAAATGCCTATAAGTAAAGCTGAGATTCCCATGAGTCAGTGTTACATACAGAGTTTGTGTAGCATCATAGTTCCTCTGCCAGAGGAAAGCAGAGTTGCAGGTAGGTGACAATTATTGAAAATAAGAGTAAAGAATGTGAATTATTTGTAAACCCTCAGAGCCTATGAAGCGAGGATGAGGTTTAGTGTTTGCATGGTGCTGTTTTAAACGTTTAATTTGCTGATGGTCAGGCAAAGAGTTGCACAAGATGGGTGAAGGACTGTTGTTTATTGTTGTACTATGGGATTCAGCAGAGTTAAGACAGGACTGGTATTTGCAGGGGACAGTGTTGTATCTCCGTTATAGTGGTCACTGCTCAAATTAATTCTGTCATGGGAAGAATTCGGGTTAGAAAGAAGGTGCTGGCAAAACCAGCTTGCATGGATCCTGTGTGAATGTTATGGATGGAAATGACATCTCTCATCCTAATAGCGCAGTGCTCTAGGATGTAGCAACGAATTTGTAGGCTCCTTCTTCCTCTAAGCTTTTCCATGTGACAGACAATGCTATGTACATCAGGAAAAGGGAGCCTCATCTTTGATGTGATTCCAGTGAAGCAACTGGGAATACCAGCTATAAATTTGGCTGTTTCAGTGTCCTGGAAACAATATGTTTTCAGCATACAAAGACAGTAATTTCACTTGCTCTGTTTATGATCTACTAATATGCAGTTACATGTTTGGTCATCTTACATAGAAAAAGTTCAGTGCACATGGAAAGACACCCAGATTGAATTTGATAACCGTTTTATTACACAACTATCCTAACATCTAAGGATGACTGCTAGAAATATATTTCCAGAGCTGCAACTCTGTCAGATATATTGCATAAAACAAATGCTTCTGTCACAGGAATTTTACTTTAGTACACTAAAAAGAAATGTTTTATGTGTGTATAGATACTTATGGAGGAATATAGAAGGAAGGTCGCAGGTGGCTGTGGGAATTTGATGCTAGATTACGGAGACAAATTAAGTTTTCACTTGCTTTAAAAATGCTAAGGGATTTGGGAATGTCAAGCAAAAGTACTTTGGCCCTTAAAATGATGTGATGCAGCTTATCCCCTGGCAGAAAAAGAACCAGTAAAGCACTTCTGAGTAGATGCTGACTGCTGGTGGGGACTTTGGGGAAAAATGTGTTTCATCACTACTCAGCACTTGTCTTCCTGACTTTAGTGAGTAATTAAGTTGCAGTGGCCCTTTTAGTGATCTGAGCTATGCACAAGAGATTCAAAGCCCAAAATCCAATAGTGCGTGCTCTCCTGTTTCCTGACTAACCCTGTAAGATGCAGCGGGTTGAATGGATGATCTAATAAGAGAACATAACTGCAGTCAGCTCACTCTTCTACAGAAATTAATAATGAAAGCCCACTGAAATAAAGAGAAAGAAACTCATTTATGAAGGAATAATAAAATAAAATAGCTAAAGTGGAAAGTTGCCTATTGGAGAATCAGATCTTGTGAGCAATTGTGTTAAATATAAAGTATATCCAGTGTGCTGTATGCACCTGTGATTGCTGAGTTCCTGGTGTCTGCTCCTGCTAGTAACCATGCTGACAGAAAGTGGCTTGGGAAGGCAGCATATCATTCAGAAGTTTTGGAGGCAGACTCGTTTATAAGTGGAAATACATCTAAGACTTCCTCGCTGGCCAAGGAAGTTTTTAAACCAAATTACTACCATATACACACAAATAAAACCTCTACATTTGTAGAAGTAAAGAAAAGGTAGACCTAGCCTTGCAGAAGCTGGTTATTGGGTCAGTTACAGAATTGTTTCTCTGTAGCTCTATTACAGTGAAGTGTTTTTACCCTTCTGTGGGGAAAAGCTACACATGGAAAATGCTTTGCAAGCTATGGAACTGACTGAATGCATCTGTGCCACTCTGGAAAAATTTGTAGTCCCAAGTCATGCTTTTTCATAAAACTTTCAACAAGCCTTCCCCTTTCTCTGCAGTGAAAATATCCCTTCTCTTCCACCTCAGCACTTTCTCATTGATCGAGGACTTGTAATCCTTCATGCCTTATCCAGTTTATCTTCTCTCATATTCCTCTCAGCCCCTCTGAACCCCTAATGCTGTTCTGAGCTAGTGCAGAAACCAAAAAGGTGAATTAAATACAAACTGCAAGCCATAACTCACTGCAGCTTCTTCACCTTCTGCTTTGGCAGCAGCATGATGGTGCTTCCTAGCAGCTGGCAGTTTACCATACTGCAGTTCAGCAAGATAAATCAGGGGCCAAGGCTTATCAGATGTTTTTAAGAAGTTAGGGATTAATTTTCCTGGAAAGAAGTTCAGCTAGTGTTGTGGGACTGCCTGTACCAAACCACCCTAAGGCATTATGTACTTGGCAATGTACTAGTAGAAAATTTAACTTGTGAAATCTTGTGTTGGTGGAAGGGACTGGAAATCTGGCAGGGAGGTTTGCATCTGCAGTCACATATTTCTCTGTGGTGCATTGCAACTTGTAAGTCCCTTCCACAAACATGCAGCTGTCTGCTCCTGTGTCCTCTGTGCATTTGGACCAAGTGATCTTGCTCATCCTGAGGAAAATAGAATTTTCCTTTTTCCAGAAATCCTTTTCTGAGTTGTGAGGAGACCTGGGCAAACAGCGGAGCCTTCTGTCATATAAAACTCAGTATGGGACACATCTTGAGTGAGAAAGAGTGACAGAATGAAAACATCAGACCTAACTCTCACTTAAAATCAATTTGACAAACCTGTCTCAGTTACAGTCATCTGCAACAGAAAAACAGACTCCAGTGAGTGCAGAGGCCTCACTGAAATAATGCTTATTTCTTATTTTAGGCTTCAAGGCCCTTTGGGCAAGGTCTCTCACCATTTTTTAAACAGCATCCAGCACACAGGGACTTTGGTCTGAATATACCAATAAGGTCACTAACTGTTCATAGGTAGACTAATGACACTGGGCAGGCATGTGGTGGTTCATTTGCTTGACTGGAAGACAGTCCTACCTTTGAGGCAAGACCTCTGCCCTAGGGCTCCGCTGTCCTACCAGCTGGATAAAAAACCCTGTAACTCTGAACACCAAGAAATTGAGAAGAAAGAGAGTTGTTCCATGTGGCTGCTGACCATAGTTAGTTGCCTTGGCATCTGTAGGATATATTCTTACACAAAATGGCTTCAGATGAGGTACAGTTTAGTATGACCCTATTCTGTGTGGGAAGAATCAGGTATCTTATGGTTTCATAGCTTTTCAGTGATATCTTGGATCAGTAATAAGTTTATTATGTTTTGACTTCTGATATTATGCATGTTCATATTCTTGAATATCCTGATGACTTAGTTTGCTGTTCATTCCCTGAAAATCCACTGTTCAGAATATCCACTGTTCAGATCACTATACCAGGAAACAGCGATGTTGGTGTTTCAGGAGGTGTGCAACTATGGATGCTTCTTATGGGAGGTTTCTTCTCAGCCTTGACTTGTTACTTGCCACCAAACTGGAGCAATTTCTCATCTGGCTTCTGCTTTTGCTATTGTTTTTGGATACAATGGCCTAAACTTATTTATACTGCAGCTCCAGGGAAGCCAGTGGAGGTTCAGTTGGGATTAATTAGGAGCAGTATTTAAACTTCAGCAGTCAGAATCAGGGTATTTTGCTGTGGGTCATGTTGCTCCTGAGGCTCATTCTTTGTCTGCCAGAACAGCCTTTTAGCCAGTTTTCATCTGATCCTTAAGGATGGGATTGGAGGGAAGCAGTCTGGTTTGTGGTACAAATGCTCAGTCCTGCAGGAGTTGATCAGGTCACAAGCACCCGCTTGGTTTCTACAGGTCATCATATGCCTTGTCATTATGACAATTTATGCTGGATTTCAACCAAGACTATCACACTGAAGGGCTTTTATGTCACAGCCAGGTTCTGCTCTTTCCTTTTACTGAAGGAACTGAGAGATCTTTGGCCTGTGCCAGCTATTGTTCCCACAGACATTAGCATCCTTCGTGTAGTGATGTTCTTCTGGGATTTTGTTTTATTTCACTAGAAGTCTTTCCAATGGTATGGGTTTTTTTAATTGCAGAACAATTAAATTTGTGTGTGCAAAAGGCAAAGCTAAGCTTAGCTATCTATTGCATCTGCTCTTAAACAGCAAAGGCAGGGCAACTCTGAACATATTTGGCACAACTCTTATTGCTGATACCAAGACTAGTGGGTAGAGGGAGAACACACTTTTTCTACTTTTGTGTGTCCCCGCGAGGGATGTGCACACTCCAGTTCTTAATAAATGTGTTTTCCTCCTTAGTTTATATTAAGATCTGTGACATGAATCACAACGCATCCCTGGTGCCTATATTATACTCCTACTGCATACACCTACAGCTATCTCACAACAAACCAGCTCACAAATTACAGCTTCTCTCTGCTCCTTTGTGACACTGATACTAGTATTAGAATGCTAACTTATTAGCAGACTGTTCTCTCTAATCCAATAACAGCAACAACACTAATAAGTGAAAAGCCTGAGGTCTGATTGAAAGCAGTCAAATCTGCCACTGATTTCAGGGAAAGCAGGAATAAGTTTAAGGTCAATAAGACATTAATTTCCTTGGTAAAATCAACCATGAAAGATTTTCTTTCTTTGAATTAAACAATGGAGCTTATGACGGGGACTGTTAAATTATGCTGTTTTCTTTTTGTATGTATTGTCACTTCTTTTGATGTTTCCCCAAAGACATCCTATTTGGGGGCAAAACAAGTTCAGTCCAACATCACTGTCTTCCCGTGTGGTAAGGGAAAACAGACATATTGTATCATCAAAATTAGAATTGCCTGACAGCCACTAAAAATATACATCACACATTGCTAGCTATTTTAAATAGCTGGCTAAAGGAAGAAAACATCTCCAACATATCTCAATTATGATGTACTGACGCTTTAACATTTTATATAAAGGAAACAGGTCCTCATTAGCAGAAACTTATAATGAAGTTGCTAAGCATTTTTAAGCCATTTTGAACAATAAAATGGGAAGATACATTAGACTGCTTAGATCCTCTGAGAATACAGGTTTGGGAAATGCCCGCAGAGAAATTAAGTGAATCAATACACTAGATATTCACTCCATCCCCTAAAGAATATTGCACAGCTATTACATAAGCTCAAAACTTCCATTAATGACCCATGATCAGACCATAACACTGAACAAAAAAGTCATTGCTGAAGGGAAAGGAAAACCATATAAATCATGGTATACAATTCTGTACCCCAGCATCATCCTGAAGTGCTCTCCTCTACTCCACGGGAGTTACTTAGTATTTGTACTGAAATAAATTGTGAGAACTGTGGCAGCTCTAGAGGGTAGATTTTGCTCTCCTCAAACTTGCCTGGATTTTGGAGACTGTAGGAAGTACAGCCTCCACAGATATTCCAATTGCCTGGATGGGGGTTGGGAGTTGAGTTTTGCTGTACCTTACTCTATTCACTCTTCAGAGTAGCTGACAAACCCGTGAAGTATCAAAATGTGCTGCACCTTTCCGTCAACCACACTAATATTCTTTCCATCTCAACTATTAACTGGCACTACAGGAATGTCTGCAGCTCGCTGTACTGTTGTTGGAGGTAACACCTCAACTAATTACCTTTTACTCAACAAGAAGACGCAAAGTGCACTTTCGTCCTCGAATGGGATCAATTTAAGCACTTTTGAGCAAGTTAAAATGCTTCCTTTTGAAAACTCTTCCTCTTAAATTTACTGCATTCGTTTTCTGCACATCCCTATTTTGCAAGTGGTCATTGCAATTTTTGCTCTACGAGGTTGGTGACAAGAAGTTACCTGTAATTTGGTATACCTAACAGGGAAGGAGTACATCCCTGTGGGCTCTGAATGCAGTTTGACCTTCAGTTTCAGGGGTGCTTAGAGTATACTTCAGTGAGGATCTGACAACAAGGGTCTTCTGAGGGCGTCCATCTAATCTTCATTGCCCAGAAGACTGAAACGCATTATTAGAATATGTCATGGAGTAAGAAATTCAGAGCTTTCGTTCTTTTGAGCTTTGAATCTCCCTTAATGCAATCCTAAAACAATACTTGATTCGAGATTAGCATATTGTCTGGATGTTCCCTAGCTTTTTTTTTAAAAAAAAAAAAAAATCTCTTGCTGGCACCATGTTTACCAGCAGACAGATAACATATGCGGAGTGATCTCTCCTCATCTTATAATTGCATAGTACAGAATGGTAGGTTTTTTTCAGGGCTCATAACAACAAACATCTCTCTTGTAGACACTGTAGTCTCCAAAACCTAGGTAGGTCCTGGGTTATAAAGTGAGAAAGTCTTGTATTATTGGCAATGCTTTTGACTTGCTGTGAGACCTTGAATAAAAGACAGTCCCTCTACACTGTCTCAGTTTATCTTCCCAGCCACTTCTTCTCTATGTGTCTCTGAAACCTTTGGAACACAGACTGTGCCTTAAAGTAAAAATAAATAAGCAAATCTTCATACGTAACAGCTTTGCCAGTGCAAGTAATTACAAGAGGTCGTTGCTTGTTTTCTCACTTTTGGAATTGCTAAGTCTGTGGAACTGAAATAAATAGAATTCACTCTGTGTACATTACAAAGTATAGGAAACCCATACAAGTTACATAGCTCCATCCTGGAATAGTAATAAGCACACAGGATACACCTGTCTTGCTGTCATGCCAATGATTATTGTCAGAGTTTCCTGATCTGGCTGATGTTAGATGAATTAAAACTGATGTACTAAATAACTTGACTAAACCTCATTGATTCGTTTTACTAATGAAACAAGTAATCCATTTTTCTTAGAGAATGGCTGAGAAAAGCAACTCACTGATTCAAAAAATGAAGCTCTGGAGCAACTCAAACTTTGCATTGTCGTAGTGTTAAGGAAAGCATTGTCAGTTTGCGACAAATCGTTCTCTCTGTGCTTCTTTGTCCCCCTTCTGTCTCTTGAAAGAAAACCTTTCCCTGGGAGCCTCAGAATCTGCTCTTGCTTCCTGTTGTTATAATGCAGAGAGCAAGCAGCAGAGTTTTACTGTCAGCACATAAAGGTTTAATAGTGAACTACATAACAACATAACCTGGTCATGCTCTACTCCTGCTTCATGTCTTTAGATGTGTTCTCTGGACAACCTCACAAGTGTTGCTTTTGTGCCAAGGAGGTGATGTGAAAGGTGTTCCATTCACTGACAGTATCCTAAGTTTACTTTCTGTTTGCAGGACCCTATGAAGAATTTAAAGGAGGTTTAAAACTTTATCAGTGGAACTGCCATAAACTATTCCTTTATAATTGTACTGGAATATGTCTCTATGGGAACCCTCCACTACGGAACTGGAGTTACAGTATTTCAGAATACCTATTTCCCTTTAGAAAGAGAGACATAATGGTTTGGAAAAATGCTATATTTACTCTGGAGTATACTGTACACAGAGGTAGCTATCCCTCTGCCACTCAGTTTCACCAGTTAGGCATGCCCTAGTAGAATAATAATGTATGATGAGATGCAATCCTCTTTAATTGGGGCAGGACTATGGGGCTGACACTATCAGTGTCTAAGTTCAGCCAAGAAGAACTAGCAGGTCATTCTCTGATGTCGTGTGAGGAGATGGGAGGCATGTTATCTTCTTCACCAGAAATTTGTCTATGAGCTACATGCTGAGTCCTCTTATAACACCTTTAGGGTTAAAATAAAGTGATGAGGGTTTCCTATTTTGATTTCTGTAGCACTGAGAATGGGAAATGTTTCCTACACTCTGGTCTGTTTTTTAAGAATAGGTAAATACCTTTGATTAGTGGTCAAACAGAAATATAAAAGTAAGGATATTTCAAAGTCAGCCTGGGATCTATATTCTGCCCCCCATCTGCAGAGTGCATGTTTAAAATGTCTGTATGACAGAATGGGAGACACCTGTCCATTTTGACAACTAACTATAGACCATGGGGCAGAGTCTTGGCTTTGTTCTTTATACTCAGTTATGTTTTTTCTTACATTAGCACTTGGTTATGTCTTTGTTTCTCAAGGAGTTTTTTTTCCAGATTCCTTATTAGAATCTAATTATCTTTTTCATTTGCAGATGAGGTAGATATCTATATGGCAGACAGAAAAAGACAATAAATGCAGTATTATTTGAGGAACTGGCAGGCTGTGGAGACACAAGTGTGGACATATTTTGAGCTCCTGAACGATAATTCTGGCTTGGGTGACTTCTCAATGGCAAGTTGTTCCAGGTTTCTTCCTTTTGTTATCCTTGTTTGAGGAGTTGTGGGTCTCAAAGTGTTAATGGACTTAAAGTGCTTTAGAAATGGAAAGAGCTAAGTGCTGCTGCTGCCACTATTGCTATAGTGGCAACTCCAGACTGAAGGGAGTAAACTTGTGATATGCTGTAGCTGGTAAATAAAATAAAATGCAGATTTGTCACCTTTGTAGGTGCCTGAGTTAGGGGTTAGTCATCCTCTGTCCTCAGGTTTCCACAGCAATTTTCTGTTGTCATGTCTCAGAACTGAAGGCAGAATACTTCAATAGGCTGCCGAAAATAGATGTGTGCAGGTGGCAGTGTATTTGGGTTATGCGCTATTTGGGGATAATGAATTAGTCTTTCCCTTAACAATCAATTTGTGCAGCATCCAGGAGAGAAAAGAAAAAAAAAAAAAACAACAAAAAAACCCCAAACAAAAACAGAAAGAAAGAAAGGAAGAGTGTAGGTACCTTCTAATTATTTTTGCCATTCTCCAAAAAATACTTTTGGCAAGATATCAACAAGAATTAATAAACATTAATAAAACTTGAAAGCAACAGAGAAAAATGTTTGATTCAGAGGTGGTAAGTACTTGCCTGCTGCCATGCTAATTGATGTGCTTTCTCCGAGCATGGGGCTGGGGCAGGGGTGGGGCTGTACAGAGAGGAGAGCCCACTCCGTTGGAAAACTGTGGGGGGTGGCCCCGGCAAGGAGATGAAAGGCTCACCTTTCACAATATGCTATGTAATGCTGACAGAAAATGACTTCTTTTTGCAGAGCAGCAGGTGTGGGGCTGGCAAGAAGCTCAAAAAGCGTGTTTGGGAATGTGACTGATGGGCGGCACAGTAGAGATGAAAGACCCCGCAACTCTACTCTCTTGGGAAGAGTCACAGAAAAGAAAGCAGAAGATGGATGGCCTGAGGAGGAGAGCTCCAGCTAAGGTGGGAACTTGCTGCCCTCTCTGGTTTCATGCAGTCATGAGCAGAGCCTAGGATCTCCCATGTAAACGGCTTGTGTTGGTGGCTGGTCAAATTCTGCAGTGCTGAAAGTCCTTGGCTGCAGGGATGGACATGGTTGGTCAAGGTGGGGAGTAAGATTTCAGAGACATAGCTGTTCTTCCCCTCTCCTGGACGGAGGACGTGGTGTTCCAGCTGGTGGCCAAACCCTTGAATGAATCAAGACAGACAGTGGTCTGGGCTGCAGAACACACATAAACTAACGTTTGAATATTTGCAATTGTACAAACACTGAATTGTGGTTCATCTGATTCTGTGCGACTTGACAGGGCTCTTACGGAGACCTCCATGCGACAAATCCCACTGCCCTTACAGCTATGAAGTGTGGATTTCAGGGGACTGGAAGGAAGACCCGCTGGGTGCAGCCAAGAACAAAAACTGGACCAAACTGTAGTGGGAGAAGAGATGATGGCTGCAATACCTTTGTGCTGCTGTTATCCTATTCAGCTCATCCCTTTTATTTCTTCCTGGTGATCTGTATTTGTTTCTGTCCATCGCTGAGACACATACTTCCACAGTCAGAAATGGGATTTTTAGTTTAGCCCATGAGTATCAGTGAGTGTTACCAACTCTCTGAATCTGGCATGTACAGATTTCATAGTGGTTACTGTTAGGGTGCTGCAAGGTTCAGCTGCTCCCTGAGTGATGAGGACCCAAGGGGACTTCCCAGGGCAGCAGAGCAGAACCTCACCAGCCAGGGCCCATCCCACCATCCCAGCCAAGAGCAGGGCACCCAGGACAGCCCCAGCTCTGGGCATCGGGCACCTTCCTAAGGACTGGGATGGGAAGGGATGTGGGTCTGGTTTGGCAGGGGCCCATGACTGGGAAGGACAGGGCTGGGGAGGGGCTGGAGACCAGCCCTGCTGTGTCATTGCTGGGGCAGGGACTGATGGTCCCAGGGGTGCTGGGCAGTGGGCAGGCTGAGGAGAGCACCAGGAAACTGGCAGGGACAGTCAGGGCTGGTGGTGCCCTCAGGCCCTGGCAGTTACTGTGGATGGCCTCCAAGGAGCTGGAAAGACTTCAGCGACTGATTTGCATGCGGCTAGAGTATGGCATATAAGAAGTAACAGGCTATTTCTTAGCTAATGATGACCCTTGAGGGGAGTCTGTGGATAACAGATGATGTGGGCTTCCCTCCAGTAAGCAAGTGCAAATCTTCTGATGGGAGCTGCTGCACCCACTGATTCATCACTGGTGAGTTTGCTGTAGGAAATAAACACTGTGGCTAGGTAGGACTCAGTAAATAGGATCAATAGCATTCAGACTACTGTATGCTGTAAGCTACATTTTAGTGGGAAGCCTTCCTGGGGAACACCTTTTTCCTGGAGTTAAGCCAATTTGCTGCTGAGGCACAGGAAGGTAATTATTTTCCTAATCAATTTCAGCAGTACAGCAGATGTGTAATGACAGATTGTTAATAAAATTATAAAATATGTCATTGATGATAACATTGATAGTCCTGAATATTGTTTGGAAAGGAAAATAAACCCACGCCTAAAGTTAGTGAGATAGAGCTGGAAAAGAAGAGTGAGTAGATTGGGGGGATGAGGAAAGGGACAAAAGAGAAAAAAATGGAAGCCCAGATGAAGTGTCTGAGGTAAGATTCATGAAAAGAGGCAGGACGCACACAGAGAAGATAAAACAGGAACCTAGAAAGCATACACCATTGAGTTTCTGATTTTTCCATGGGCTTCTTGCACGGAGCGTCAGAACTGCTCTGAGGCACAGGTGCACCCATGCGCCCTTTCCCTTTGGTCATGAATTAGAACCTCACCAAACTTTTTTTTTATTTAAGCAGGGTGCTATGTAAAAATGCTTTTAGCAGATGGTTAAATGTTGTCTTCACAGTAACAGCTCAGGTGCATCAGGGTAGACTCTTGGAATTATTTTGTTAACTTGCAAAAAAAAGTGGAAAAGGAGTTGTTGAAAAGGGACGCACCAGGAGATAACCCTTTCTCATTAAAACTTAGGTATAAATCACAGTGCCCTTGAAGTTTTTCTCGTTACCTTCAGCCTCTGTCTTCAGCAACTATGCAGAAAAATATCAGCTCAGCAGTGTTAGCCACAGTACAAAGGAATGCCTTCCTGTAGGAAATCTAAGGATTCCTCAGTCCTTTTATTTATGACGCAAAATGACTGAAACACTGAAACTTCACAGACGCCATTTTTGAAAGACCTGTTACAGGCTGAAAAAACACATGCATGCACACCAGTCTAAAGAAAGGAGGATGACAATCTTTCTTTCCTCTTTTTTTTTTTTATTTTATTTTTTAAATACTTGTGTATGAACTAAAGTCAGGTGGGGTAAAAGTCAACACTTTGGGGAAAACCTTAAGCAGTAGCATGTAAGCACTTTCATGCTGAATCAGACCGATGCTTCATCGCGTTCTAACATCTCATCTTTGTGAATGGTGACACTGCCTCAGTGGGCAGGTGATTAATGTACAATAACCTGTGCATAGGCAGAATTTCTTCTTAATCTTGTCAGACAGGCGTTAGGATTTGCTGTGCTGCATGAAAAGCTTCACTCCTTCTAAACAACTAGATTTTTAAATAGTCGTAGGTTCTGAAAAGTGTGATTACAAATATAGTGGGTGGTTTTTTTGTCCAAGCCTTTGTCTTGTCATGGGGTTTGTTGTGACTGATTCCCATTAAATTCTGCAGAACATTCTTGTAATTGGACAGGGCAAGAATCCCCCTGTAAGGGTCACCTTATTCTGGTTTCACTCAGCATATTTTTATTCTTCAATTTCCATCACTTACCTGTTAAAAACACTTCTCCTATTGCTAGGAGAGCAGAAACAACCAGAGAGAAAACAGCCCGCAGACTACTTCATATGTTGCTAGTTAAAATAATTGCAAAGAACATATTTCATACATCCTTTGAGGTAAAATGCTTTTAGTGTATATTTTCATTGTGTCTGAAGGCCTCTTCCACCCTTGCCATTGTGGTAGGCCTGCAAGTCATTCTCTTTGCACTAGCCATAACAGCTGTCAGAGTGGCTCAGGCAGACTCTTAAATCAGAGAATGGTTAGAGTTGGAAGAGACCTTAAAGATCATCTAGTTCCAACCCCCTTGCCACGGGCAGGGACACCTTCCACTGGGCCAGGTTGCTCAAAGCACCATCTGACCTGGCCTTGAACATTTCCAAGGATGGGTCATCCACAGCTTCCCTGGGCAACCTGTTCCAGTGCCTCACCACCCTCACAGTGAAGAATTTCTTCCTGAGATCTAATCTAAATCTACCGTCTTTCAGTTTAAAATCATTACCTGTCATCCTATCACTGCGCTCCCTGATAAAGAGTCCCTCCCCATCTTTCCTGTAGGTTCCCTTTAAGTACTGAAAGGCTGCTATAAGGTCTCCCTGGAGCCTCCTCTTCTCCAGGCTGAACGACCCCAACTCTCTCAGCCTGTCTTCATAGCAGAGGTGTTCCAGCCTCCTGATGATTTTTGTGGCCCTCCTCTGGACCTGCTTCAACAGGTCCGTGTCTTTCCTGTGCTGGCAATGCCAGAGCTGGATGCAGTACTCCATGTGGTGTCTCACGAGAGTGGAGTAGAGGGGCAGAATCATCTCCCTCGGCCTGCTGGCCACGCTTCTTTTGATGCAGCCCAGGATGCGGTTGGCTTTCTGGGCTACAAGTGCATATTGGTGGCTCATCTTGAGCTTCTCATCCACCAACACCCCCAAGTCCCTCTCCTGAGGACTGCTCTCAATCCATTCTCTGCCCAACTTGTTATTTGTGCTTGGGATTGTACTGACCTAGGAGCAGGACAACAAGGAGGCCTTGCAACTTGGCCTTGTTGAATTTCACGAGGTGTGCATGGGTCCATCCAGGTCCCTCTAGATGGCATTCATTTCCTCCAGCATGTGGACTGCATGACATGTGGCTCCTCTTCACCTTGTCCTTGCTATAGCTCTCCCTAACCAAGTGTGAAAAATACATTATGTAGGCATGCATTTTGGAGGTAATTCTGTGCCTCTCCTGAAAATCCGAGGCTCATCCCAAACACCATTGCTCACAATGTCTGAAATGTTCACTGGGATAGCTATACACCTCCAACTGTAAAGCTTATCCTTTTCTTGAATAAGAAGCAGCTGCTTTATGGTAAGTACTTCCCTATGCTCAAAACCTGTAGGTGAGTTGTGACCATTTCATTTTTCATGGGAGTTCAGCACACCAGGTGCTGAACTGGGAAGGGGTGATTGGAAGCGATGGATCTTCTGTTGTCTCTGGCACTGGTTTGTTAACAAATCCTTTCAATAAATCACTTATTTAACCTGTGCTGCTGTTTGGCCTCTCATGTCCATCTTCTCTGTTCATCTGCTTTGGGACAGGGACTGACTACTTTATTTTATTCCTGTAAAGCCCCAACATAGGGATCTTCAGTTTCAGCTGCGATTCCTAGCTGCTACTTGTAACACTAATATTCAACAGTTAATCTCACCAATTTATGCTTTGCAGAAGTGGAGCTGGTGTCCAGGCCAGCTTCTGCAACAATAAAAACTGAACTTCAAGTTTAACAGAACTAAATCTGATGTTTTAAGGGAGAAGGGAAAATCTCTTTTTCACCGGTCTTCAATTTCTCTTATAATTCCTGTTAATCCATTTTATCTATGAGTTCCTGAAGCTGTCCATTCACCTACTCCTTCACCGGAAATCTGCCTTCTCTTATCTGTTCCAGGTCACCAGCATTCTCTTCAAAGCGTGAGGGGTGAAGAGCTGAAGCAGCCATGTGTAATAATAACACTGCAGGTGAACACACTGATACCATTGCACAATGCAGAAACTAAAACCAGGCTGTGGCTGCTTCTGGGTCAACTATTGAAAGAAACAGGAAGACAGATGTCATTGTGACTAGTCTGTGAATGCTCATGGCCAGACATTGGTGAATTTACTCTGATTCTTTAATTGCTTTGCAAGGGTTTTTGTTAAAAACGTGTTCACACATTCCCAGCTGCTTTGCAGAGAATCTCAAAGGCTTTCTAGCTTTGCCCATAAAGAGAGAGAAAACACACCAGGATGTTCTTCCTTCTACTCCAGTAGTGAAGCCAACTCTTCTGTTCAGAGCACCACCTTCACAGCCTCTCTTTGCTTGCCCTGGACATCACAACTAGCTTTCCACAGCAAAGGGTAAGAAAATGGAAGCAATGGTTTCCATAATCATTCTTGCTAAAAAGAAGATATTATTAAACAACATGACTACAAGAGAGTTGCAGTACAGGTAATTTTGGCCTAGAAGAGCTGCTTCTGAGGTTTAAAATAAAAACTAATAAGATAATGTAGGAACAAGTCAGACAACATTTTTCTGGAGTGAAATACTAAAGAATCTTATTTATAAAATTGGAATTCATCAGCTACATTAAGATGTCCCCTTTCTCTGTTGAACACATAGCAATTAGGAGTATTAGCTTTGCATCAGAAGATACTGAACTTACGCTTTTCTTCTGTTTTGGGCTTAGAGGATATGTGTAAGAGGAATCTTCTGTTGTGATGGTGAAAAACTGATTTTACCTTCATGGAGAACCTCATTATAGAGAACAGGTTTAACAGTGTCTTTAAATGGTGAAGATAATAAGATATTTAAGGGCTCTGAATGTACTTTTATTGGTAAATTCCCATTTGGTACAGTACCTCCTTATTCGTATTCTCATAAAAACAATACAAATCACCATATTGAGGATATGAGGAATATGGGATATTAAATATATTCTATGATATTGGGGCTGTAAGAGTTGCCAGGAACCGTGGTACCTTGTAAAGAAACACCTCTGACCCTGACGGTAGGACTTTTCATTACTGAAACACTGAGATAGTCTCCTGCTGTGTGTGAAACTTCAGCACAAAAGGAGCTGGGTGTTTTTAAGCAAATCATTATTTCTAACAAAAGATGCCTTTTCTCTCTCAGCCAATTGTGAAAGAAAGTGACAGACACTTATTGTTAAACAAGCTTTAGAGTTTTCCCTTCCAAGGAAAATAGCGTGAGGTTGCCATAATCAATTGCTATTTGACAGAGTGATAGAAATGCACACTCTATGCAATAGCTAAAAATCTGCCAAGAAGCAGCCAGAATAGCAAATGACTGAGGACATTTCGGCAACACTATGGCCAAAATGTTGCACAAAGTGTAAGCTTTGCACTTTCTCAACTCATGGATGAACAAAATGCAGTTAAACTGAATCTTTACTTCTAGGTGAAATGTCCCGTTTCATTCAGAAAAAGAGCTATGATGGACCAATTATTCTCAGCTGGGTTTAGGCTGTGATTTTTTCTCATTCTCTGCTCTGCTTTAGTAGGGTTGGAGGGGGCACAGGAAAAAATATTATGGGCTGCCAGAACACAGAAGAGGCTGGTAAGAGAAACGTGAGACTTGACTGTAAGACTCTTGATTCAAAATGTTGTTATATTAGCATATTCTTCCCAGACCATCACCAAAATATATTAGATGAGGCCTACGTAATTCCTCCCAGTTCCACCATTGCTATAAGGAAAACTTTCTTCAGTAATGCAGTATCATTTTAAAACAGTATATGTCTGTCTAGATGCTGTGATCTATCTTCAGTTTTCACTTTTCCATGATCTTCATATAGCTAGTTTATATTGTAACTGTCTTTTAAATTCACCCACAGTAAATTCCGATGTAGCAAAAAAGGCTGCAAACAGCTTCCTTCCGTGCACTGTGATCTTGCATCCTCCTTCCCTTGTCACCATATGGAAGGCAGTACAGCTGTGACACTCTGACCGATGCCCATTTGCAGCGCTGCCAGATGCCATGACAGCATCCTACATGTTGGATAGGTCTCACATCACCAGTTCACTGGCCAGTGAAAGGCCATATTGGCTACTTGTACTGGGCTTGAAAATCCATATAGAGTTAAATGGAGCCGAAATAGTGATACTGTAGTGACAGAGAGACATAGCCTCCCCTAACTACTTATCTGGTAATGTGAAGATTCATTAAATGCTCTGTGGAGTGTGGTACCAGTGGGGCTTGCCTCATTGTGAAATGCATCTCTGACATACCTAATCAGAATGAAATGAAATTAAAGTAGCTGTAGCTGAATGTGCTTTGAGTATAGTTACACAGCCTGTAGAGGAGCTACAGGATCCCTTCTGTAAGGAACTCCCTTTTTTTAAGCAGTGCTAAGTCGAAGCATGGCCACAAGTTCTGCAAGCTGTGCCAAGTGTTTGGTTGGCTGCTTACCTTGGTCTCTGCTGAGCTATATGGTTCTTCATGAGTAAACCAGTGAGTAAAGCCTTCAGGCCAGAACCACACAGACAGGTACTGAAATCGGTAGAACTAAAGTCCTAAACTCCACAATTGCCATAAGCTCCACGTTTCAGTCCACTTACAGTTGCAGATGAATTGCATTGCTACAAGACTGGAGGTGTTCTCTGGCATCACTGGTGGCCCCTGTAGCTACAAGAGATTTCCTGTAACTTTTCTGGTGAGGACGAGGGAGGATTCAATTTTCCCCTTCTAAGTTTTGAGCGGTGACAAATATTTTTATTCAGAGGTGGGATTATTTTTATTGTCTTCTCTTTTAATTGACTTGATGTCACTAAGCAGGCCTGGGCTCTGTGAGACTGTACAACAGGGATCCATATGCTGGAGAAGGATAACAGAACCACCCCTGGTGAAATGGCCTGTGGACACCTTAGCAAGCTGGGCAGGCAAAGCTGAAGCTATTTTTTGTATCTCAGAATGTTCAACCCTTATCACTTTCTTTGATTATCATCCTTTTTTAATGATTTTCTTTGAGACAGGAATCTTTCTTAGAGAAACAAGGGTATCTTTGTCTTTTTCCCGTTCTTCCGCTTGGTGTCGCTTCTCAGAGATGTCAGATAGCTCAGCAGGTGGCACTGAAGATAATATAATCTTGCCAAGTCGTTGGCCTCAATTTCTGCATCAATTATTCCTTGTCATTCTCTTGCTTGGGATAACTCTTGCCTCCTGGGAGCTGCTGGGCGCTACTCAAGCTCCTTAGAGTCGTGCTAAGGCGTGAGTAAGTGTGACACAGCGGTGGCGGGCCACAAGAGACGGTATCACTTAGCAGGGCCAAAGGAGCTTTGCTAGAAAGCATGGTGCTTGCCTTTAGGCTAATGTGTACCTTCTCCTCTATCATATTACTCAGTACCCCATCCTGCGGGCAGGAACGGCATCAACTTTATGGCTATTTGGTGCCACAAGTCTGTGCTAAGGGGCCCCGGGATGATAAAGGGTTGAAGCCAAGAGAATTCAGGGTTCACACATCACAAGATCGCTTAGTTGGTTTTTATAACCATTGGGATGCAAAGCTATAGTCATATCTGATTGTTGGGGTTTTTTAGTTTTTTATAATTCCTGTGTCATTTTAATTTTCTTTAATATGTTTAGTAGCTCTGAATCCTCTAAAGGCAATGATGTGCTGGCAGATGCTCTTGGGAGCTGCTGGTTAAAATTCCGCTGCCAAAATGATGAGAGTTTTAGGATAATTTCCTGGACTGGGAGATCAGCTCCTCTCTGAATACTATTAAAGCTGCCAATGTGTATCTATTGTGCCTATCTATGACACAGATAAGGACCACATACAGAACTAAGAATAGCACCGCTGCTGACAAGAAAAAAAAACCCAGTTTCTGTGCCACCCACTCACGATGACTATTGTATACGCAGATTCATAACTCTAAATTTCAGGAGAACAAATTTTTGCAGTAATAACATCATTAAGAATAAATTCATGGGAGGAAAAGGAAAACTGGAGTTGATCCTGTATCAGCATAGATCAGAGATATGTTTTAGGGCAGCATATGTGACTTCTGATCCTGGAAACACTTTGAAAGAACCCAGTTTCAGAAGGTGGATGATATGAACCTCAGTCTTCTTTCACATGCTTCAGCTTTAAAAAAAAGGGCTCCCACCTCACTGGTCATTGTGGAGATCAAGTATTTGGTCTGTAATGCAAGTAATCCAGGACTTTTGCAAGCAACAATGTCAATGAATTTGCTAAGAAAAATCTGCTACAAGTCTGATAGAAAAGTCAGGTGTAAATGTTAGGTGAGGAGACCAATGCTTCCAAAGCCAATGAACACCAACTTAGTTAAAATGCTTTTAAAGCAGGGGAAATAATAATAATAAAAAAAATTAAAAAAAAAAAAGAGAGAGAAAAACTTTTCCTGATGTGTCTTTGAAGTTTGTGTTTTTGAAGTTTGTGTTTTCTTCCATTTACAGCTGGTCGTGGTTACTGGGTGTAAGTCGCTTAAGCTTTATTGTCGTCTCTGGCTGCGCAATTTAGTCATATGGGCAACTGAATGGTACAAGGCACTCTTTCAAATTCTGAAGGAGGTATTCTAAAATTAGCTAAAAATACAAGAATGAGCTTTGTATTCTCATCTTTCATAGCCTTAAGAAATGTTGGCTGTGTAATACTCTGCAGGTAAGCCAGTCAGTCATTTGCTCAGCAGTTACACGCATATAGCTTTGGGCATTCGCACGTGAGCGCTTGAGAGTGCATTTCGGCTTCGGGGTGTGCACTGACTTGTCTCAGTATAAGGACTTTGCTGACCTATACGGCTACCAGAAACAAGCGTGACAGTTGTAACAAGGTGATTTAAAAACACAGAACAACCCTCCTCCTGTTACAAGTGGAGACCGTAAATCTGTAGCCTCTGATATGCTGGCTTGTACTTAAACTTCTGCGTCCTGTTGGACGACTGTGGGAATTCACTTGTGTTCATCGGTGTGTAACTGTCTCATGTGAAAAGGTATGAAACTACTCCTGGTGGTGATAAAGTTATGTTTTTTCAGAAGTTTTAAAAGCTGAGAGGTTTAGTCATGCTTTTGCATCCTCTTCTTGTGATAACTGCAACGTGTACAGGGCATGGCCGCCAGGTGTGACAGAGCTTTCTTTGACAGAATTAAAAGGGCTGATGGAGTGATGCTAATTCTTACTGCTTTAAATCATTCATTTAATTGAAAGACCTACTGGTTTATGTGAGCTTCATAGCAAAAGCAGGACTTGCACTGTAATGATGCTGCCTGTTGACAAGCAGGAATATCATCCCTCTCCTCTCTCTTTCCTTAGCAAGCCTTGGTCCACTGAAGATATTCTGATGCCACCCACAGGAGGACACAGGTACTTTCAGCAGTTCCGTCCTCATTTAGAGCAGCTCTCCGTCCTACTAAGGGTGCTTTAGCAATCCTAGCAGGAGACTAGCAGGTGATATCTGCATGCAGAGGAAATGTCAAGGCATGTAGCTGCGTGGGCACATAACTACAGGGTGACATTCAAGGCCCTTATTGTATCCACGCCTCAGAATGGGAAGTACGATTTGAGTGCTGGAGCGTAAGATAGAGAACAGAAATCTCACGCTCGGTGTTCATCCGGACTCAGCTAAGCGCAGATGGAGGTTGGATCCTCTCTCAGTCCCCTACTGTAGGTTTCCCAAGTGGCCGGCTCCAGTCTACAGCTAGACTGCAAATACATTTTGCGAAAATCTTACCGAAGCCACAGACGTGTGAGGTCTCCCGCGTTCCTGCAGGGCATCCTGGGTTTCTTGCTGTTTGCTAGAGAGCCGAGCTGAACATCTGACATCCTGGTGTGCCAGAGAGGCTGTGTCCTGCTAGCAGGAAGGAGATCCAGCGTGCTGTCGCAGCGCCCAGCCATGACACAGCACGCGGAGCCTGGAAACCAAGCAGCCTTTCCCAAGAGTTATTCTGGGATGGCACAAACCTGCCTTTGTACCGTTACGTGGATTTCCCATGGGGGGCTTCACCAACATATTTCAGTGCAATGTGGTTCTACTGTTATTAAGCTAAAAGATTTGTGAGATCCAAGTAAAACTAAGGGAAACCTTGGCTTTCTGGAGAATTTGATTAGTTCCATGGTTAGGCTATTATGCACTGGGTGTGCAAAAAAAAAAAAAAAAAAAAATCACAGCGTTACATTTACAAAAATGGTAAAAGAGAAGAGGTAAGCAGAAAAGACAAGGGAAATGATGCTGTTTATGACAGTAAATTATATTTAGATGAGTGTTGTATAAATCTCACTGTACTATAAAAGTAAATTAAGTTTGTTTTCGTGGATGCGTAAATAGAACAACTGATCTTTGATTTTAATGCTGTGAACAAATTAGTGATCAGCAATATTTTTGCATAATAAGCTCAGTAAAATGCTGCTTTTTATTTTCACTTTATCTGTGCTGTGAAAAACAAATCAGATTTACAGCTATATTTCTAACATGTGCAGCAGTATGATGTTAAAGTCTGTAATCACAGAGTCAGGGATTTCTGGCAGAAGATTTCAGCTACATCCCAAGTAGAGGTCGTTATTATTTTTAATTTGGAAGACTTGTGATGAATGTTCCTGGTTTGGGTTAGCCAATGTGTTTGATCCCTGCTCTCTGTTTCACACCTTACAGTGCTCGGGAGCAGCAGTCCAGGATCTGCCAGTTCAGCCAGCACCTGACATCAAGTTCACAGCATAAGACTGATTTGTTTCTGTTTTGTGCTCCTTTCCTTTCTTTGAAAATTTGCATCGCTGGAGAAATCTTCCTTTCAAAATGCTTTGTGCTTGTATCTTTGTGCCTGTTTGGGTGAGGATGGGATAGCAAGCGCAGCCCCTCTCTCTGGGCGCGTATGTTCCAGGAGCTCCATCATTGTCAAATTGGTGTGCCTCAGAGGAGTTTATGAATTTATCTTCATCAGATCCTTGTGAGGTAGGAAGGGGAAATGAGGTTATACAGATGGGGAGCTATGGCACAAAGATGCTATGCTCCACAAACATTTAGGCATGTGTTTAACTGACAAGTGCAAATCCAATTCTCTGCGTAATCTGAGGATTTCTGGGAAGCCAGCCAGGCTTTTCACAAGAACACATCTTCGGCATCGCCACAGCTGATCGAGAACCGAGTGGCTGCCGCGGGTGGGCAAAGTCAAACAGTGGATCCTGACGTCCCCAGTCCTTGCGCTGTGTTTTAACCGTCAGAACTCTCCTCTGCTCAGCTGGGGCCGTCCTGTCCCTTCTCCCTGGCAGGACATGGCAGAAGCAGTGAGAGCCCCGACGCCAGGCCGAGCGGTGGCCCCCCAGGACCAGCCAAGCCCGCTCCCTCTCGCTGCTTGCCCCAGCCCGGGGGGCCCGGATGCGTTTGCACCGCTTGCAGCATGCGGATGTTACAGCCCGAATTTAACCAAACGCTTAACTTGAACCAGTCGGCTTTACTGGACACACTGGTTGGACTGGGTTGACCCCTGCTCGCGGCTTCTCAGCCGGGCGAGCGACGCCGATTCCTTCCCCTGGGGACAAGGTTAGGCCACACAGCCCCCGCGAGCAACTCGCTGCTGCCGGCGGGGGAGGGCCGCGACCCGGAGCCCCTCCAGCACCGACCCCGCCGCGGCCAGCGCAGGCCACGCCACCGGCAGCGCGGCCGGGACAGCCACGCTCCCACCCCCACGCGGCCCCCAGGGGGCGCTGCCGCCGGTTNCGGCGGCGGCGGCGGCGGTGGTGGAGCCGCCGGGCTCCCGCGCTCCTCTTCACATGGGGCTCGTCCTGCCGGAGGGAGAGGGACCGCGCTCCTGCCCTCCCGCCAGCCGCTGAGAGGGACCCGGCGCGGCCGAAGGGGGGCTCCTTGCCGTCGCCGCCGCCGGCAGTCAGTCAGGCGGGCAGGCAGGTAGGGGCGGGCGGCGCCCCGGAGGGGAAGTTGGGGAGCGGGAGCGGCGGGACGGACCCCTGGGCGGGGTGGGGTGGGGGGGACTTTGCCGCCCCGGCCGCTGGTGGCGGTTACGGCGCGAGGCTTCCGCCGGGCGGGAGCCGCACGTGGAGCGGGCGCCTCGCAGCCCGCCCTCCTCCTTCCCCGCTTTCCTTCCCTCCTCCTTCCCTCAGCGCCGGGTCTCTTCGGCGGGGTGGCGGGCACCGCCGCGGGGAGGGAGCCGGTGCCCACCGCTCGCTGCCGGGCGGGGGGGCTCCTCTTGCCGCCAGCCGCCGTGGTGGGCAGCGCCCCGGCCGCCGCCGGGAGCGGCGCAACTTCGGGACGGAACCCGAGCGGGGCCGCCGGTCTTCCCCCTTCCCCTGAGGTGAGGCGGCCGCCGGCCTCCCGCCGTCCCCCTGCCCCGTCTCGTCTTCCCGCTGCCGTTCGACGGTCGTAGCCGGAGAACAGGTCCGTTATTTGTGAAACTGGTTTGTGTCAGAGTTGGGTGTTGGTTTTGTTCTCTTCTTTTTTTTTCTTTTTCTTTTTTTTTTTTTTTGAAGNNNNTTTTTTTTTTTTTTTTTGAGGGGGGTGTGTTTGGTTTTTTTTTTCTTTTGGTATGCTACCAAAGACAGTGCCACTGCGATTAATTTCTGTGGTTGGTAAATTAAACACAGAATAAAAAAAAAAAAAATAAAAAATCCCAGTGCCGTTAAAGGGAGAGTTACGGACTTGCCGAGTTCATACAATCTGATGTTCCCGCAGCTCAAAATAAACCTTTTCATTAAAAGGGAGAAAACCGGATCTGGTTCTTGTGGCTTTTGATTGATTAGAGAGCTCCCTCGTGGAAATCAGCGGGGAGTTTCGCCTGATTAAAACCTGTAAAATTGTCCTGAGGTTTGTTACACAACTGGCTGTAGATGTGCGGTGTGGGCTCAGTTAGGTAACTTTGCATCTGCGTCTTGTTTCTGCTGGTCCAGCTGAAAGACTTTCAAGTCAAATTAGTTGCTGTGCTCTGCTAAAAGGAGTCAGCCCTCTCCGCTTGACGTGTCCCAGGGAGCGGGAGGACTGTTTCACCTGCCTTAAAGAAGAATAAACCTGTTGGTTAAACTGAGAAACGGGTGACACCCGTTGGAGACAGCGATTGGAACTGAGAAATGCTCCGTGTGTTTTGATGGCAGTGCCAAGTAAAGTCAACTGTCTTCATCCTGAACAGGCTTTGGTCCTTATTGCTGCTGCTGAGCCTCAGAAACCCTTGTTAAGAGCTATGGCTGTAATAAAAGATGTCCAGGCATCCATGTAATCATAGTGTCCCCCTTAAAGAGCATGCTTTCTGGTGTGATTATGCAGAAATGTTAAAGAACACAGCGAGTTGCTCACAGAAGGGCTTGCAGGTTGCAGTTTCCACACGTGAATTGACAATTCCGTTATTGCTGTTCCGTTTCTTCTCTGTTCCTAAAATAGCTAAACAGATTATGGATTCTCGGCAGTTGTTTGTGAAACTTTTGTTGCTGCAGCTGAAAATGTTGCTGTCAGATTGCTTTTTTATTTATTTATTTATTTATTAAGGTGTGAAACTGAGTAAAATAAAATGGAAACTTTCTTGTACTTCAAATAGCAATGTAGGACCAGACTTGGGGAGGGTGGAACAAACAAAATACAACACTTTTTCTTTGTGCTGTAGCTACTTTCAGATGAGAAAAGTCCTCTGGGGTGGCATTTCTCAAGTTTGTTCTTGGGCAAAAGTCTGATCAGTCTAGCTCTTCGAGTGAAGAAAAAGCACTGTATTGTGGTCTGTGGCATTCAAATGCACGTTACTGGAAAGCTTCAAATAGCCTTAAAATAATCCTTAGTGGAGCAGGTTTATTTGCTATGTTTGGGGTGATTGGATTTGCATATAAAAGAACAGGTAGTGTTTCTGAACTAGGGCATACCAGTGTAACTCTGTTAGCTTTGGTGCTTCAGTACTGGCGTTCCTAAACTGAGACGGTGATCCAGTATGAATAGATGAATGTAAACTCTGTGTCTGTGGATAGATGTTTTGGTATTGCCCACACTGGAGGCTTGGATACCTAACATCCTTAAGGATAAGTCTATGGAAAAACAGAGGCATATGCGTAACAGCTTTCCTGGGCAAGGATGGTAGAAACCAAATTGTGTAGCACTAAAAGAATTCAGGAAAGCTGTTAATAACATTTGAAAAAGAGATCCTTAGTATGAATGTGAAGACCAGTATCATGCCTAACTGTCCATCCCCTAATCTTTGGGGAGAAATTTTTCTGAAACGAGGTGCTTAAACGTACAGTTTAAAATACTGAAGTGAGGCAAGTTACAGTGAACTAATTCTACTCATAAGGTTGGGTGTTTGTACCTTGGACAGAAAACCTATCTTCTTAGCAGCATGTGAAAGCTTGGAGCTCTCCACGCACAGAAAATCTAATGGAGTACGCTTCATGATGTTGTGTTCAGTGCAGTTTTACAGGAGACTTTTATACAGCAGCTATCACTGGTATATCACAATTGCCGATTTGTCTTCACAGAGGTGGGGTAGGAAAGTACCTCAGATGTGGAGAGACTAAGTCCCTTGCCGAGTCACTCGGGAAGTCTAAAAGAGCAAGAAGTTGAAGCCAGATGGAAAAAGCTCTAGACTGGCAATGCTACCTGGATTGTTTGCCTTGTTTGCTATGGATTGTGTTTGAATGATGCTATAAAATAAATAGTTCTAGTTATTGCATCTAGTGGTTCGCTGACAATGTTCAAAGTTTAAAAAGTGCTTTTCTGTAATATGGCTTCCTATGTCTTTGCATGCACATGGTATCTGGTAGGCATTGGTATTTTATTACACTGTCATAGTTTCCCTTTTACTAAGTTTGTTATTTTAATGTTTTAAAATCATTTAGTAGACTCCCTGCAAAAACAACACTCTATTAATGGATTGCTGGAGTGGGGAATTTGGATGGGGGGAATCTGAATGCTAGCGGTCAGCATTATGGTTCCCGATGCAACCATTAGTCAGCAACACTTCCCATAAACATCCAAACTAAAATTTAATATCATCCACTGTGGTGTGCTTCATCAAAAAGGTGATTTTAAGCAAGCAGGAAGCTCTGACTTGAGGACAGAGAATACGTGCCTACCAAGAGCCATGCTAAGGTTGCTGTGAAATTGGCAGCTTTGGCGTTTTAGTGTTTGTGACTCAAAATTTAAGTCCATTTTTGCTCTTAAAAACCGCAGCATGCAATTTTAAAGAGTGGCTAAGTAACTTTTAGTTTTTCACAAGATGCCTGACAGCAAAACCTCTGTATAGCAGGGTGTGCTCTGAGGGGCTCTGCTTTCGTCTGCACCTGGAACTGAAGTGTCCTTTACTGGTCCAGTTGCATGTGCCGCTGATGCTGGCTGTTGGCAGTGAGAGGCATTTATTCTACATAGACTCACATTTGAGTAGCTGAAGACCCTCACACTTTCTCCCACTAATCAGCCAATTGTAGTTTCTGTGTTTGCTGCAAATTAACAAAAAGAAGTGTTAATTTGCTTCTGCTTGCCCTTTTATGCTGCAAATACTACACAGCTGTGAAGGTGCCTTCTAGCTCTGGTTTAGGAACCTTCTTCTTCAAGGTGGTGTGCACGTCCTTAAACAGCCCTCATCCTCCAGGAAAGGTAAGTTGGAAAGTGGCATTTGTGCCCTAGAAAAAGCTACACAGAGATAAGGGGAGCTACGTGCATGCTTAAAAACATAACACATGCCGAAGTGTTTCGGTGAATAAGCTTGAGCGCTTTGCTGAATCACAGCTGTGAGCGTGCAGAAATACTATACCTACAAAGTCTGCTACAGCGGAGCACAGTGCTGGGTAAAGTGCTTGTTATACATTTCAGTGCAGGCGTCTGGAGACCATCCGAACTACAAAAACGAATTAGGAGAGGGATTGTACATGCTATCGCACAGGAATGAAACCATAACGTTGCAAGGGGCTTAATTCAGGCTTTGCTGGGAAATCTTACCAGGATCTTTTCTCCAAGGTACTCAGGTTCTGGGTGAAAACTGATGCAGCGAATGGCCCAATTCCCACTTATTTCCTTAAGAAAATGACTATGCAAAGGGTGCGTCCAAGTAAACTGCCTTGGGACTTCCACCAGTGCCCTGCAGAAACTATGGGATTTGCCCAATGTTAAACATTTTTGTGGCAGCCTGTGATCGCGATTTGCTAAGCGGGGCCGGTGCTAAATATGGCAGCCCGCGGGGATGCGCAGTCCCGGTACCAACTCCTGCGCCCGCACACACATTAATCACATCTCTTCATGTGATTAACGTGCCCGAGAGACCTCGGAGGGCAGTGGAGGCGGCGGGGGCAGGGAGCGGTGGGGCATCGGTGAGACCGGGCGGGCTGTACGTCCGTCCATCCATCCCCCCGTCCCGCCGGGAGCGGGGCGCGGAGCCGCCAGGGGGCGCCCGAGGACCGGCGGAGCGCGGCGGCGGGGCTGGCGGGTGGGGGCATCCCCCCGCATCCCCAGGGGATCCCGGCTGGCTTGCGGAGAGGGGACATCAACCCCAATTTACCCCAGTTCGGGTAAACTGCATCACCCGCCTGGGCGCTCTCCGGTTCCCAGCGACGGGCTGCGGTGTGTTGGTCTCGGCTCGCTGACCATGGCGAGAGAAACTCAACCAAAAGCGCATCGAGGTGGTCTGCACAGGGGTGTCACACAATTGACATGATCCACTTCAAAGTTGCCTTCAGATGAATTTTGCTGCGCAGCCCAGTGCAAAGCAGCCTGGTGTTGCAGGGCCCCGGGGAGAGGCTATCCAAGCACCCCCGCTTGTTCCCACAGGGAGCAGGCCGTCTGCGTTGGTGGGTGAGCTGCTGGAAGGGAGGGTGCGAGGCAAGGCAAATGCTGGCAGAATTCCTTCGACAGCAAAGCCCTTTTGTTATGGGCCTGGCTATGTTACAGTAGCTTATCTGGCCAGGAGGAGTTTCTTCTCCTAACTCGCTTGTTGTCGCCCTTCCATCCCTCCCGACATCTTGCCACTAACCTTTCCAACTTTTCCAGCCCAGGACCTCCAAAGCAGGAAATGAAGTGGCTGCCAGTTTCTTTGGTAGCCTGACTGAAGGGAGTGCAAGAAGCACCTCAGGATGGGGTGCTAAGAGGACCCTTGGCCAGATCAGCCATTTGTGGTTAGAGGGGCGATTTCTGTCTTTAGCTACTCACGTGACTTTGATTCCTCGTTAATTTTGAATAGATGCATGATTGACATGGGGAGTACCTACAGCATTTAATTTGCCAACAAGTGTCATTCATGGATCAGAAAAGCCTGTAGGTGGCTGTTACAGAGAGTTGGGGTAGTACAGAATAAGATTCCCTTGAACAGTGAACGAATGGAAAGCAGATGGCAAGAAAAGTTTTCTTGGTGGAAAGGACTGTGAGCTGTGAACTGCTCTGGTACGATACCTGGGCAGTTAATCTATGCCGGTTAATCTTCTACCTGCTGTAACTTCCTTTAGTGAATTATTTACTGTGAATTGATCGCTAATGTTGTTTGCATTGTCAGTCATCGGGCACCAAGACAGACGTTCACTGTACATCTGGAGAGGGCAAGGCACCCTTCTCACCGGTGGCTGTCCTGGTTTAAGTGACACAGGAATAATTTCTTTCCTATTGCTTGGGAAAGCTGTATTTTTGGAAGACTCTAGTGTCTGAATTTGTGAAGATACTTGCTTTATAGCCAGCTGTGGTGTGTGGGTTTCAAGGTTTCAGTGTGTTCAAGCTCGCCAGGTGCAGGAGTGAGGAGGAGCGAGACTTGGGCACTTGACCCAAGCTGGCCAACAGGATTATTTCACAGAATCACAGAATGTTAAGGGTTGGAAGGGACCTCTAGAGATCATCCGGTCCAACCCCCCTGCCAGAGCAGGTCCACTTACAGCAGGTTGCACAGGATGGCGTCCAGGCAGGTTGGGAATGTCTGCAGAGCCGGAGACTCCACCACCTCTCTGGGCAGCCTGTTCCAGTGCTCTGCCACCCTCAAAGTAACGAAGTTCCTCCTCATGTTGAGATGGAACTTCCTATATTCAAGTTTGTGCCTGTTTCCTCTTGTCCTCTCACTGGGCACCACTGAAAAAAGACTGACCCCCTCCTCCTGGCACCCTCCCTTTAAGTATTTGTAAACATTGATGAGATCCCCCCTCAGTCTTCTCTTCTCTAGACTAAAAAGATCCAACTCCCCCAGCCTTTCCTCGTAAGAAAGATGTTCCAGCCCCCTAATCATCTTCATCTTTCATACCATGAAAGTCACATTCAATATAAATGAGAAAGTTTGCTTTGAAGTTTGTTCCCCCTTGATGGCTCTCCCTTGATGGCAGCGATCCAGAGGACTTCTTGCCTCTGTGCCGGATCCCTGAGGCCTTCCCTTCCTCCTGAAGTTGTAGCACTCGCGGTGCCTGACATTTACTGTCCACTGCTGGGAACGCACGGCTTCCTACTGTTACAGTTGGCTGAGTATAATCCTTGTAGAGTATATATGGGTATCGGGATCAATATGGGTTCTTTAGTGTTAGTACTGTTAATTATCTAGTTCTATCCTATTAAATCTGTTTATCTTTCAACCCCCGTGTTTTCTTGATCTCTTCCTGACTTCCCTTCCTGAGTGAGGAGGGGTCATTGGGTGAGAGAATAATTGTCTAAATGACAATAAATTGTTATGGGTTTCCTCAAACCGTAACAGTGGCAAAAGCCAATCATCATTTGGCTATAAGGTGCAGCTTGGACATGGGTGTTATTTGGAATTGATTTCTAACTCTTTTTTTGATTGTCCATTTATTTAAGGGAGTTTCTCCCCTTGTGTTTTGTTGTCTAGCACCTTCAGGCAAGATCGCTGTATTTAGTAATGCTTGTCACTGTGGCTCAGTGCAATGGGAAGGACTAGGATTGTTAATATGTTAGTTACTACCTAGATGGATTCTGTCAATAAGCAACTGGATATTCTGATGCATGCAAAATTGGCTTGTTGAATGCAAAAATACCTTGTAAAACATCTGCAGTATGAGAATATTTGTACAGTTATGTGAGGGCTGTGACTGTCACTTTGATGTCAATGCCAGTAATGTGTCAGTGCCTTGGAAGTGTGGACAAATGAATAACCCACAGCTAACAGTGTGCTAAGTAATGTAGACAGCTGGTTCTTATTTGGTTTTATGCTAATTGCTGCTGCTGTTACCATTGCATTTGCGAGTTGATGGACTTGCACATCATTTGTATACTCCTGGTACAAATGTTGCCTTGGTACATCATGTGTTGGTAATGGATATAAGCAGATGCTTTTACTTGGCTGTTAATTTACAATGAAAGTTTTATGGGATCATTAAAATTCACTGAGAAAGACTGAAATGACTTGGAGATCTTACCAGACATTTTGCCAAATAAGCTCAGCTTTGTGTAGTGATCAAAGAAATGAGGGGGGGAAAAAAAATCTATGAAAATATTTGGATGGAATTAGTATACAGATGAAGGAGAGGAGAAGAATAAGGGAAGGGGAAATAGAAAATTGGACTAGCCCATCTCTCAGAGTGCTTTAAGTAGTGTCCAGTGGCTGGTGAAGGATTGCAGGCAGCTTGTAAACTGCCTGAGTACGTTCTTTTTGAACTTGCAGAAAGGCTTTCAGTCTTAAACTTGTGTTAATGGTCTGGACTGAGACTCACCTTTGCTTGTGTGGAAGAAACAGAAGAAGGTTTCCTATGCTACAGCTTTGATTTTGGTTATTTTGCAGATGTATAAAACACAATGTCAGCTCCCGTGTGTTGTGGCTGATGGTACAAATGGGAGTTGGCCATAGACAAGTATAGAAAAGGCAAGAAGAAACTTCTAAGGCACATGTAATTTTCGCCCAATCTAGGAAAAAAACCCTTTTGTCTTTTCATCTAGATTAAATGTTGCTTGAGTAACTTTGATTTTAATTTTCCTTCTCATTGTTAGCCATGCCAATTCTGATAGAAATTCCAAATAAGTATTTATGTAAGCTTTGATTTGATATCATAAAAGCTCACTTGCAACTTTTAGGAAAAATGACAGCATCAGTCTTTCTTCTTCATTTCCATCACGATCTTGTCTTCAGGAAGAAAGAATTTGCCGTAGGACTACAGAGCAGTCAGAACTGGGGAAGCTGGTGAACTATATTTGAAAGTCACTTTTTCCTCACAAGCTCAGATACCTTGTGTGTGTCCCTGTTGAAGGGCTAGGAGATGAAGCTTCAAAATAAATGTTTGTCGTATGCATTTGTAACTGCAGTTTAAAATGTCAGATGTAGCTTATAATTAGAAACAAGAGACTAAAACCTGATCTCTCTGAACATGGATTTGTAATGAATGGGTGATTTGGAACAAAGTATACACAAAGAGGCATAGAAAAATGTTTAAACAAATGTTTTTATGAGATTATCCCTTACTGTTGAAGTGAATGTTGTCTCATTTCTGTAATTGTTATAAATACCAAGAATTATATGAAAGTGACTGATTATACAAGAAAATCTTTTTTGGGTGGAATTTTATTAGTCTTGTTTCTAGGTGGAATATGTTCAACTGTGGACCCAAGGAAGAGATATCCCAAGACAGACCTGAATAAGCTGAATAAGCTTTCCCATCAACTCAAAACAGTTTGAAAAATAAATATAACTGCAACATTGAATAAAATTGATTGCAAGGGGATTTATATTGAAGTAGCCTTTAGATTATTAATTCTTAAATGTCTTTTATGGACTGGTAAGGGAGAGATGGTATTCTGGTTTTTGCACACAGAAATAAAATATCTAGTTCATAGGGACTTACTATGAACAAAGACATTCTTATTTCATTTAGTGCATTTGTAACAGTAGAATTTTAAGAACTATTCACTGTACTTGGTCAGCAGCATAAATCCTGTTAGGTACATCCAGATCCTGTTAACTGCTCTTATGGGGAAAAGCTAATGCAGTTGGCTGTAATGCTCCCTGTTGGTCACTTTGCTCACCCTTTACTGTGCATGAAAAGACTATGAAAGCAAGATACATGTAACTTTAAGCTAGTTATTTATTGACCAAGATGTGTGTGGTAGATAAGTGGGCAACAAGGCAAAGCATTGACATATTGCCTCCAAGTAAGACGTCTGGTTTACAGAATCACGGAATAACTGAGGTTGGAAAGGACCTCTGGACATCATTTAGTCCAACCCCCTGGCTCAGCCGAGGCCACCTAGAGCCAGGTGCCCAGGACTGTGTCTAGATGGTTTCTGAATTTCTCCAGGGAGGGAGACTCCACAACTTCCCTGGGCAGCCTATGCTGGTGCTCAGTCACCCTCACAGTAAAAAAAGGTTTCCTAATGTTCAGAGGGAACCTCCTGTATTTGAATTTGTGCCCGTAGGCTCTGGTCCTGTCACTGGGCCCCACTGGGAGAGCCTGGCTCCGTCCTCTGTGCACTCTCCCTTCAGATATTTGTATACATTGGTAAGTTCCTCACTGAATCTTCTCCAGGCTGAACAGTCCTAGCTCTCCCAGCCTTTCCTCTTCTGTGACGTGCTTCAGTCCCTTCGTTATTCTTGTGGCCCTTTGCTGGTCTCTCTCCAATAGGCCCATGTTGCTCTTGTACTGAGGAGCCCAGAACTGCACACAGCACTCCCAGTGTGGCCTCAGCTGCCCTGGCACCATTGCTGGCCCGGCAGCCATCAGCATTGGGGAAGGTTGACTTCTGTTGCGTCTTGGATGGACTGATTCTCGGTGTTGCTGAGTTGCTATATTCTGGCTCTCCGGGGCTTTTTTCACCATAAGTTTTCATAGATTTTCATGGGTTTTTGTTTTTTCTTGAGTCCTTGACACAGAGGTTGTTAACAGTTCAAGGATCTTATGTCTAGCTGCAAATTTACCGTTCCTATCTATCATGGCTCTAGTCTAAGTATTGTCACACAGCTTTCTTGCAAGCTGGCACTTTCCTGAGAAGTTTCATCCAAGGTTATGCAGTTCTGCTGTGTCAGAACTAGGCCTTGGATCACAGACAGCTGAACCCCTAGGAGGAGGCTTCACACTAAGCCGAGGTGTGAAATCAGTACGAGCTATGCTGTGCTGATTCCCTTAGGAGGGGACACAGCGAATAGTAGCTGCAAGGTTATTTGAACTACTTTCAAAATAACTGGATGCCAGCAGGAGAAGCCTTGTAACTTAAGCCTTCTCTGCACTGGACTTTTACCCATCAGTGTGTTTTTGTATGAATTTCTGACGCTATTGCGGTTTATAATTGGCTCTTTGCCTGGTGTTAGACAGTGACAAGTGGTGCTGATATAGATTGCCTATGGTAAGGAAAACTGTTTTTGAAAAGCCATTGAAAAAAATAGAGGAAGATGAAGCTCAAGATGTTGACAAGAGTTGTAAAGGAGCAATTGACTGAGGGTGAGAACCAGTACCCTGGCCTGCTATATTAGATGCTATTTGATAGTTAGGAAAGGGTGGTACAGTAGGTAAAATTGGAGAGAAGGAAAAATAAGAACAGTATTTATGAAGAGAGGAGAAGATACTTTTGGTATTTCCTGAGGGGTAGAGGGATCAAAAATTACAAGTGTGTTTTAATGAAAAAACAGAGGGTAAAGTTCTGGCTCTTGTGAAATGCAAAACAAAATTTACATTGCTTTCACTGGTGCTGGAATTATTTCCCATCTTGAATGTCAAGAAAAAAAGAGAATCTCAGGAAAGAAACTGAATTTTTTTTTTTTTTGTATTTGTAAGTTTACAGACTTGAAACATTTGTTATCTGCAACGGAAAATCGGGTCAAACACTGGGGAAAAACTTTCTCACTGGAACAGTAGCGTAATCTGAAAAAATTTCTGAAGGAAGTGAGATTTCAATCACCTGGAAGTGTCTACCATGAGGTTTTGAGGTACAGTTAATTTACTTTTGGGGACAATTGATATTCCAGCCTAACCCTCTATGATTTTATAACTTTTTCCAAAAAGTAGACTTTCAAGGATGTTTGATCCTTTCTACCCAGGAGGCAAAGCTTTCTTAAATTGTAGATCTCTGTGCAGCGTATCAAGGAAGCCAACATGTTTCTGACCTAAAATGACAAGAGTTAACAAATTTTGAAAATAGTGAGGTTTGTTTGGTTGGGTTTTTTTCCCTTGAACAAAGATTTCTGATTATGTGTAGCAGGCAATGGTACTAATTTGTAAACTGGCTATTTATTAATGCTCTTCAGGCTTTTTGCTGTCGCAACTTAGATATTTATCTATTTATTTTGACAATCAAAAGTGGCCCCTGTGACTTGCTACTATGTGCAAGTCTGGCTTGAGCCTGACATCTTTGAAAAGTGCCACCCATCTTGTGCTAATAGAGATATGTAAAGTGTGATGTGTCTTCCTGCCACTTCTTATGAACAGGGACAGAGGCTATGGTATCTTCATCTAAAAGATGCCACTTAATGCTTCAGGTACAGTGGCATAAGCATTCATCAGGTGTTATCAAAGTGGCTGGCACATCAGTAATCTTCTAACTACTTCAGCAGTAAAATGTAAGTAATTGGATTGTTAAGGATTATTTTACGCACTGGAGCAGTGGTGTTTGTGGGTTTTCTGTTTGGTGTGTAGTGTGGTTTGTTTTATTTTCTTGCGGGGGTTTTTTTTTGTGTGAAATATTCAGTTGGAGAGCAATTAAATTGAAGTGGTCTTTACAGGACCATTTCTGCTAGTTTTGTTTCTGGAAACAGTCAACTGAAATGATGACAAGAACTGTATACTTTCTGAAATCCTTATTTTTATCAGAATGTGGTGCAGAGGAAGGCCTTTCTTCCTTCCATCTGTTATGTTTACTTCCTGCTGTAGCAAAACAACAACTTGCAATGGTTCTTGCATTCAGTTGAGATTTCTTACAGCAGTATTCTTTCCAAGTGTTCACCTAGTTATGGGTTGAATTTGCTGCCTAAGCAGATGGATTTGCCTTGTTTAACAAAAAGAAAAAAAGTCATGAATATCAGAGACCAGTTGTTTCGAAGTTCAGTAAAAAATTTTTGAGGAAGCACCCTTGAAACCTTTTGCAATTAACTGCTTAAAGAGATGTATTTGGAAGTTAGCAGTGATTCTCAGGAGCATTGATGGGGGGTGTTTGTAAAATTAGCTATTCTAGTCTGCAATGAAAATTGTTTTGGTTTGAACCAAAGTTTAACTGTTGTTCACAAAAAGTAATTTCACAGTGAAGATGCTTGTTTCCTGACTTAAATGAATCTCTAATTTCTACACCTTACTACTAGTGATGTTAATGTGTTTCCTTTTCTGTCCTGTTCTGTTAAGATGTATTTGGCCTTCTTTTACTGAAATAAATCTGGTCCTGACAATTTTCTTACATAAACACTACCTATGTAGTATTAAGAAAGTCTAAACCTGGTCTGCACTAAGTATAAGATGAAGCATGACTTTTACAAAGGATGATGACAAAGCCAAATGTGTTCTGTAGGCATTTAGGATCATAATTGGCAAAAAGCAGATTTTCACGACTTGATTTTTATTACCCTCTTATATATAATGCATTTCACTGTAGACAAATAGTTACTGTAGTCACTTTCTGCAGTGAGTACCCAGAGTTAATTTACTTATTTGCCCTTATGTCTTGGTGGCATTTTATTGTGGAAGTAGTTATGTTTAACAACCCATTTAGCACGTGAATAATTCTTTCATGCTGTTGTATTCATTTCCCAGTGACCATCCATGACTTGTCAGATACTAATTTTTTCAAAGTGTGCAGTTTTATATCTGTGACCAGCAGCTAAATTGGAGTTGAATGAAATAGCAAAGAGAGAATGTTGAGGGTTTGATCAATTCGAAATGGTCCATTTCTCCTGCAGTTCAAGAGAATCAGGGAAGATGGATGCGGCGAGTGACTTGCAATGTGGCTGATCTCAACTTCATTGACAAAATACGAGCTCCACTCAAGCAATGTTCACAAATTACCACTACGTAGGTTGCCAGCAGAATGCATGAGATCTGCAAAAGTGGCAATGCCCAGTGGTTTCTGACAGATATTGGAAAACAAAGGAGAGAGTAGCCCTCACATTTTTCATGCAGCTGTTGCCAAGAAAATTCAGTCAAACATAATCTCTTGTTGATTGTGGTTTCCTTGGCTTTGTGATGGTAGAAGTTAGACCACAAATTCGGTTTCGCTAGACTGATTCTGATGTGACCTATGCCTGGCTCTGATAGCAAGGAACTTTTGCAGTGTGGATTTTGTGCTGGTTTTGTTTTTGTTTTTTAAAACTGCTCATGGATACTGTAAGCTGATGGAAACCACCCAGTGGAATTGCAGTTGGAAAATAAGGTATAAGTTGAAATCACTCATGCGTTGAAGTGGAGGAAAAATTAGTATACAGCTAAAAGCTTATGAGTAAGTGAAGGATTGGTGTTAAATATTCTTAATAGCCATGTGTTGGGAGGAATACACAGGAGCTGACCTCTGTGGAAAAGGTAATGCATTAGCTGTCAGTATAAAATGTCTTGTGAGCTTTGTAAAGAGCAAGGTAGTTAATTTTGGTTTATTTGGTTCATAATCTGCCATGGTGAGTGGGTTGCCAGGATGCCCGCTACAGAGCGACCCATGAGCAACAGGAGCTTTGGAGCAGAGGGGCTGAAAGGTGTTGCTAGGGGTGGAGATGGATGGAGCTGCTGAGCTCCTTGCAGGAGGTCCTACCAGAATTGTTTGTTAACACCTGCTTGCCTGTACATTTGGGCTTATATAGATGGTGAGTGTCTGAGAGGCACCTGTATGGCGGTTCCCACAGTGAAATCCCTTGTGTTACCGAGCTGTGATTCATGACAGCTCTTGTCATCCCTCTCCTGTTGAATGATCTCTGGGGTTTCTCTCGAAGAGTCTTAGGTAAATATCTTGAAGCTGTATGCAGATGCTGGTGTGAGGCTCTTAGGACTAGGAAGGCTGGCCATACCTGTTTTCAAAGATGCACTCAGACCTTAAACAGAAAAGATTAAATAAGCTTTGAGTATGAGCGTGATTTAGCAACATGGGTTCCTCTAGCTGTCACTTGGCTCTGTGCTGCACTAGTCACCACCCAGGTATTAAGGGTCCATGGAGAAAGGCTGTGGGGTCTAAAGGCACTGATTTGGTGACTTTTTCTTTCCTAATTCGTAGAAAGGAGATGATCAGAACATTTCCCTATTACAAGAAAGAAGCAAGGATGCTTAAAAATCAAACCCAATAGTCTCAAGGAAACAAGAGATTAAGACACAGTTCTTGTTCCACTGCTGACAGCATTTTTGTTGACTTAATAGTCCATACCCAGGAGCCCTTTCGTTTTCAGCATTAGCCTCGCTCTGTGTTTTCATGACATCTCACGAACAAGAAACACAACGCAAAGATGCTAAGAGGGTTTTATTTAGTAATTCTTTCTTGTAAGGTGTGAAGTTTAAGTATTTCATGCCTATGGGATTCTTTGGAAACAGAAAGTAAGACTGGGAAACAGTATTTTCTGGTATGTTTTTTTCTCTGGGAGTTTATTATGTAATGCAGTTTGGGGATTTGACTGCAAAAGCACAGCTTGTTTCTGACTTAGCTGCTTTTCCTAACTATTCTAGTATAAAATGTCTATTGGTATAATCTGAGCCATAAGCTTGATGGGTTTCTTGTCTCTTTGAATAACAGGTATCTAACTTAATGCAGCATGACAGCATTTGCGGGACCCAGTTTTGGGACTTTATTGTGTTTTTTTCCCTTCATAAAAACTGCTCACAAAGCATCAAACAACACCTGGCTGGGTAGAAAATGAGTGAAGAAACCAAACAAACTACAGTGTGACATAGTTTAACGTTATGCATTGTATCATCATCTTGATTTCTTGTTAGGAGTAGAAATAAAAATGAAAGTTTTAAGCAGTGTCTTAAAATTAAGTGTAAACATCTGAAAGACGAGTATTTTTTTTATGTTCTAATTAAACAAATGGTCTATAAAGATTTTCAACTCAGTATTGGGTTGTGTTATTCAGATATAAAAAATTCAGTTTTTAGCACTCATTTAAAATCTAGCTCTTGGTTCTACTTAACTCTTACTACTGGTGTATTTTAAAGTAGAATTTAAGGGGTTTATGGCGTTCTAACCATATTATTAAGATCAAAACGGTTTCTTTAAAAACACAAATGTAATTCTTATTACTGCAGATTTGTATAATAACTTTTACTTTTCTAATTCTAGAATTATACTTCTAATCCATTGACCTGGATTGAAGCAGCTTTGCTTTCTGGCTTTCATGAGTCTTTGCTTGCAGGGTGAATATTTTGTTTGTTTGGCCACTGAACCAAGTAACCACAAGTGTTTGTTTCATTTGTTGTGAATCAAATCTTCATGTAATTTATTTTTTGTTTTGAAAGAAAAATGAAAGTTTTTTCACAAAGGTTTGGGAGGGTCAAATGAAATATTTCTTCCCTGAAAACAAATTTTGTTTTCATCTGAAGCAGCAGCAGAACACATAGGTGTCCTTGAGAAAGCCACCATCAAGAATTGGATGGTCCTTGGGTGCACAGGCTGGTGGTTACAGCACTTTCTGTGGGTAGATGGAAAATCCCCTTTTTCTGTAAAATGTCTGTACTGAAGCTGGGCCAGAGGATGAGAGAACCACCTGGCTTCCCTGCTCAGCCAGCTGTGGTAAGGAGAGGGGCTGCAGTGCCTCTGGCTTCAGCCTGGTTTTGGGTCCTGTTGGAGTACGTCACTTGCAGGGGCGCACTGTCTGGGGGAGAGACCAAGGCAGCATCAGTAAACTGGGATTAATAGCACTAATGTTTGGAAGGAGAGAGGAAAACCTTTGAATCCTCTTGGTTAGAGGAAGGGCTTGAATCTCTCTCTCTTGTCCAGGGCCAATATCCTCTGGACAAAAGACGGGGCTGGTAGCAACTCTTTGTTGTAGATTGCTAAGTGCTTTAAACTAAACACTGAATGATGAAGTGAGTGGAAATCACGAGTAGCTTGGTATGACAGAGACTGAAACTCTGGGATTTTTGAGTTGGCTTTCCAAATAAACATTTTTGGGAGCTCTTCCCTTGTCCAATTCAACTTGATTGGAAACTCCAAACAGTCCTGCTATTGCACAGAGTATTATTAGGTGTCAGGGAAAGTGGTGACTCTCGGCTTTTTGTGCTCTTGTTCCTGTAGGGAGGGACCGAGATATTCAGGGTAAAGCAGGGTTCAGGTGTGAGGGACAGCTAGGCAGCAATGCGGGGTGACAGATCTGCCTTTACTCCCTGTCACGGTGTCTCTTATGTGAGGTGTGTATTTGGGAGCAGGTTTTAACCCCCCAGGAAGGAAGAAGCAATATGAAAGGTTGAAGCAGGAAGAAAAGGAAGGGAAGATTAAAAAGAAAAACTGCCTTTGAAGTCACAGTCTAACCAGCCTATGAATTCTTACAAATGTTGAATAGTGTTGCTCCTCTTTGCCTTGGTGAATGAGTCACAAACATTGCTGCTGTGCTTTTTCAAATCCTGTGTAAAGAGGGGAAGTAATGCTACTCCAGCTGTACTGACGGGGAACTTGGGGACAGCAGGGTTATTTGGTTTGTCTGCGATCATACTAGGGATCTGTGGCACTGAGGCATCAGAAGAGAGATGCTTGGACTTCCAGTCCAGCACACGATTATATGCGTTTCCCCTAAAAAAGAATTTCTCCAATATTTTGTATACGTTGGAGAAAAAGAGCAGAACCTTGATCCCAAAATTCTGATTAATTTCTAGTCAAAGTGACAGTCCAAAATAGATGCTTGTGATATTTCAGTGGTGCAGGTATGCTTTTGTCTCACGTAGAAGCACTTGTGGAAAAAAATCACTATTTATGAAGAGATTTAGAGCTATTTCTCTTCCATGAGCTATTTACTTCAACTGAGATAACATCTATTAAACATTCATTCTAAGTAAAAATACCCTCAGGAGTCAATTTAGGTAAACTGCAGTACCTCTTTCTAGACTAAAAATTGCTTTGCATAATGCATGTAGAAAAATCCATTAAATTAATTTTTCTGTTCCTCTCAGTCTTTATTATATGTTGAGATTAAAATTTTTTTTTGATGAGGGAGTAGGAAAGGAGGGAAGAAAGCTCCATTGTCAGCTGCATAAAGGGACAGTCAAAGCTTTTGTGTGTGAGGGGGTTTTTTTAATCATGTCTTCAATTTTCTTCTCTTTTCAGTTGAATATGTTATCATGACTGCAAACTTTCACACTTCCATTGTCATAAACAAGGGCCTAATAACCTTTAGAGCTTTGGCATTTTCCAGCCTGGCAGCCAAATGAACGTGTGGAAGAATGTTGAAGACAGTGACTTAAATCATGTTGTGATATGCAGTTAACTCATCCTTTATTTTAACTACTGCATGGTATTTTTAAAATCACATGCATCCAGCAGTGGATGATGTTTAAGGATTAGCATCACCTTTGATTACTGTTTGAGAATTCAAGCAGCTACGTTGTGCTGGAGGTAAGAAACAAGATGCTGCTGAACCGTGCAGCTTCCTGTGTTGAGAGCTTGAGGGGCTGGGAGGGAGGATGGATTCAGGTGGGCTCTGATGGGAAACTGGAAGGATTCAGCTCATGTTCTGGGTTGGGTGGTGGTGGGAGAGGGTCTGCTGTCTCCTGGCATTACCCTGATACCACTGTCGCTCTCTTGGAGGTTCTGCTTTATAGTACATTTGGGTGCTACCAGGTGCTTAAGACCTAGCTGTTAAGTGGCACAAAGAACTGGTGCACATCAAACTTGGGGGGGTATCATTAAGAGATGGGGTACAGCCCACTGAAGTCAGAGAACATTTTTTCCTTAGTCTCTAGTGTATTTTTAGTGACATTATACAAGGGTTTTAACAGGTTGGTATTCCTGTGCAATGTCCTAACTTTTTCTTTTTTTTTTTACTGGGATGTTTTAAAGAGGCAAACCCAAACCCACCATTTTGGGACTTTGTGCAAAGATTCTTTATTCATTCAAATGTGTTCATTCAACTTTAAATTATTCAGCATTGCAAGAGGGTAGTGAAATACCAGTAGCCCAGTAGTAGATGATAACACTACTTTTGTTGCCACAGTTGTCCAGTAAAATTAATATTTACCTGTACTTCGGTGAATCCACTGCCCATGCTCCCCCAAATAGTGTCAGCTATTTCCAAGCTTAGGAAGAGGATTCAAGTTAACCAATACCAGGCTCTGAATCCTTAGTCAAGGAGGGCTTACAAGTTACTGTGAGTCAGGTGATCCATCCTAGCTCTCCATGTTTATGCTCTGAGCATATCATGCATGTCCTTTAGACTACTTTAGCTTGAATATTGGAACTACAAACCTTTGGCTGCAAATGGTTAGTCATTTTTGCTGCGCTATTTGAAGTTGATGTCACCTGCTGGTACTTGCTAGTGCCGTGTTGCCAGAGATTGTTCGTCTACAGCCCTGCAAGCAGAAGAAGAATTTTCTACGCTGCTTCAGTCTAAATCTGTGAGACTACTTTAACCTGCTTTGCATGTGGGGCTGGGTTCGAGTTACCCCACTGACTTTGCCGGAAGGAGATTAGACAGAACTTCCTACCATCAGTGCCATAGGGAAGGCACAATAACAGCCAGCACGGCTATCTACAGAAGACATCTCTGTAGAGCCTGTGATTTGTTGCCAGTTCTTATATTTTACATTGATACAGGTCAAAGAGGTGAAAGTGTGTAAAAGTGCTCAAGGAGGTCTAACTTATACTAGCAGGTTTGATTTGGTTTATACCTCTTATGACCATGGTAGAAGAGTTCTTATATTTTGGTGTCCCAGAAATGTCTTTTAAGTGTAGCTCAAAAGTCATCTAGCTTTGATTATTTTAAAAATTGCTGCTCAATAAGAATCCACCCATGTCAGGTAATGCAGCATTAGCCGGGTGTAATTCTGAGTGCAGCTGAAAAATTTTTAAGCTGTTTTCAAACATGCAGATCTATATAAGAAATATTTATCTCTGTAAACATTCAACAAGCCCAGCCAAGTATCTTCTCAAGCCAGGGTCCCAAAATGGCTAATTGCTGGTGGTTTTTTTTTTATTTTTCTCTCTTCTGTGTACGTTACTGTACTGATAGTATTTTGGCAGTCAAACTGCAGTTCACAGTTCAAAATGCAGATTTTATTTTATTTTCTACTTGTTTTCTCACAAGACACCTTTGCTGTCTATCTTTCTTTATAAAATACTCAAATTGAACCCTAGGAGCCATATTTTCCCAGTTAAAAGTAATTTTTTTTTCTCAACAGGAATGAGTGGCACAGTATTTAATGCCACATAGGAGTGTAACTGTAAAAGATTTTTCTTTTTTTTTCCCCCCTTCTTCACCCTTAAAGTACTGCGAGCACACTTTAAAGTAGCAGCAGTCTGGAAGGTTTTTTCAAATAATTTCTTCAAGTTCCTAACTCTTTCATATTTTCATATTCCTATACATGAAATATGTTATTAAAAACTTAATTTACAGCAAGAAGTAGCAGATCTCTTGGCAAAACAATTTCAAGCTCATATTATATCAAAGAAATGAAAATACTGAACTAATGCTGTAAACCAATTAGGAACAGCTGAGCATACTTAATAAGCTGGAGTCTTGCAATAAGGTGTTTGTTTTAATAATGAGAATATTTAATCTTTGGAAGCATTTACTATTAATGTAGTGAATTCATGGTTATTGTAAGTCTTATTCATAATTTTTGTCTTCTTAAAAGTTTGTCCTGTCTCTCAGTGACAAATCATAATCTTGTTTTAAAACTTGGGTGAAACACTCTTTACTTTCTGATGCAGAATATCAAATTCCTTGTTCACAGTAATCCTTTTTGCCCTTAAAATAAGAACCTGGTTGCAGAATCAGGACTTCAAGTTGCTGGTTTTGTCAGTCTATTTACACTGTATTCTATGTTTGTTATAATGCACTCGCCTAGTTGCCTCATATCTGAGTTTTGGTGAAATTAATATGCCTACTGGTTTTCCACAGTAAAAACAAGCTCTTGCAGCTCTTGAGAGGGAAATGAAGTTGAGGAAAAGCTCAGCACATTGCACTCTTTGGGTGTTGAACTAGGGGAGATCTGATGATTTAGCAATGATGATATAAGAAACCAGAAAATTACTTGTGCAATGATTAATTTTCTCATCTCTGGCAGCCGTAGAAACAGATCCGAGAGCCTGTATTTCTAGTTTCTACTCTGTTACTGTGTCTACAGTAAATTGGGTAATAAAATGTGGAAACAAGTCTCCCCTAAAGTCTGCTAGTTTGTAAAGTGACAAGAGATTACTGGATATACATATATGTGTATGTATATTTCCTCCCTATTGTCTTGATATTTTATTCCCTCAGTGTTTCTTCAACTCTGTTCTCCACTCCTCGTGCTTTGCTGATTACAGTAAAATCAAGCAAGTCTACCTCAGAGTCAGCATTTTGTTCATGGGACTGTGCCACACAGGGCTATGGGGAAGAAAAAAGTGCCAGAGAAACTTCTATATATGTTGCCACCAAAGGTTTCCAAAGTATCATGAAAAGAAATGTGTTTAAGTCAGGTCTCTTTGAGGGTGTGTTGCGGTGGGGGAAAGGACACTAACTACTTGTTCGCTGTGTTATACGTGGAAATAATGTCCCATTTTAGACTTTCCCTGACCTGAATCTGTCATCTGTAGGACAAGGCTGTTTTAAAGTGCATGGAGTCCAAGGAATGTTTTTCCCGGCTTCTCCTGTACGTCATTTAATTCTCCTTTGTGTTAATGGATGCAAGTAAAATACCAACAGCATGCAGACTGTAGTAGCTGAATAAATGTTATGACTGGTGGGTGTTTTAAAAACAAAAAGCAGTTTTAGGAAGGGCTGGTTTTTCTTTGCGAGATTATAGTTTGCCAGTATTGATGAGTATTGTAGCCTTCTCACATGCTGCTTATGAATCAGAAAAGGAGATGGGAGAGCTGTTAAAAGGGCTAATTCTAAGATGGAATACGTGCAAGATGAATTTTGAATGATGAGGTAGAGCTCTGCTTCAGGTCACTGGTGCTTGTGTGAAGGCTCATCAGTGTTGTGCACTGGAGTGAATTCACTGGTGTCAGGAGCTCCTCGTGCTTTTGTGTGGAAGGCTGTAGAAGGGAGCTTGTAGGTTAGCTGTCAGCAGGCAGTGCCGGGCACGCTTGCCTGCCCCTGGGGCTTTGCACTGAGGGATGCGCACGCTGTGGCTGGTGGCATACAGTGAGGATGCTGCTAAGTGTGGCATGCAAAGAACCTGTGAATCAGGAAACCGTGAATCAGAGTAACCCTGGGATGGCATGAAAGTGTAGGGCTTTGCTATTTACTTAAAAGAAAAAACCAACCAAATTAAAAAAAAAAAAACCAACCAAACAAACCAACCCCAAAACAACAGAAAACAAAACCAAATCCTCACCCAAACCTGAAAAACGTCTGTGAATTTCCTCTGAATTGTTTCCATCTCCCTTCCTCCCTGGTTCTTGCTTTGGCCTCTGCTCTGAAAAGTCTGCAATTCCCCTTGCTCAGCGGAAGAGATGGGTGCAAAAGACTAGTGGGTGCCCTTGATGACCCTGTCAGATAGGCACGAGTGCCTGTTACACGTCCAACACCACCTTCTCAGCTCTGTGCAGTGCTTGAATGGCACGCTCTGGATGCCTCTAGTGCTGGTTATCACAGCTCTTCTCATTCAAAGCCCACCTAGATAATCATCATAGAATATTATGTGACGGGTACAGTAACTGTTGTTACTAAATCACTGTTCCTAATACTATTGAATTGTATTGCCTCTAGGTTAACAGTGGGGAGAACTGCTTCTAATTCACACAGTAACAGCATTCTCAACGTGGTCATGCCTGAATTGACCTTTTTCTGGCACTGGCAGTGCATTGCTTGCTTTGCAGCCCTATTATCAGAGCATCTTGAATACAAGTTGAAAATGTGACGTGGGGAATTTGAAAACAGGGATCTGGAAATACTGGTGTGAATACTTAAAAGTGTTAGAGTGGAGGTAAATTCCGAGAAAGTCCTTGTTTTACCCTGTTTCCCTCCACAAGAGGTGCCAGTGTGCTTCTGAAGTGCTGGTATGGTAGGTATCCAACCCAGCAGGTACTGTCCTTTTAAAAGAGCCCAAGCATATAGTTATCAACCTTGCTATTCAATTTATGTGCATGCTTTCTCAGTTCAAGTTCAGCCACCTCTAACTCTCTCATGCAAGTCCTTTTGATTAGTTAATTCGTTGCCCTTATTGAATGTCATTCTGAAATTAAAAGGCTGGTGCACGAAAGCTTCGACACAGGACCTTTGCTGGGTCTATTTGTTGAGCGGTCCAGTCCTTTTAATCAAGTTACTGAATTGCTCTGTTCCATTAGGCACGGTCAGGTCTCCTGAGTCTCAAGGAACTTGGTTGCAGGAAGAGGAAAACGTAAAACCTATTCTAATTTAATAATCTATGTTCAGAAAAGGGTAAAATTGCTATTTAGGTAAGTAGATAATGAGAAACCAATTTTTAAAGGAATTACTAAGTCTGCAAATATGCTTTGGCAATTTTTCATGGCAAATTCAAGTATCAGGGTAATGCAGTTTTCAAGGTTTTGATTTATATGGATGATTTTACGGTTCTGCTTTACTCTGTAAAATAGGGTGTTGTGTAAAAGTCATCCCGAGAAGTTTATTTGTGGTGATTATTTGGGACTGCACTCTCAGCCGAATAGACTCAGCCACACAGAGGTTGTGCACCCTTTTTGGAGGAAGGGGACCATGTTGTCTGCTTGGTGCTGTGAAGTATGGAAAAAATTCTTACTGAAATTCCTAGATGAGATATAGAATGGATATCTAGGATTAAAAGAAGATAATCATGAATATAAACCACACAATAAAAAGACATTGCAAAACCTTATAAGGTCTCTGAATTGCTGCTTGTGTTAACACCCTTTCATAGATACATAGTGAAAACTGACTGGGGAATTGCTCACTGTGGCTGAAGTTACTGCTGTGTTACAATATTGGGTTGGAAATACCACATTATGGACCACTCAAGTGGTAAATTCATGTGTAGCCTCCAAAATTGAAGGTCCAAAATCATAGAATCATAGAATGGTTTAGGTTGGAAGCTACCTTCAAGACCATCTAGTTCCAACGCCTCTGCCATGGGCAAGGACATCTCCCACTAGACCTCGCTACTCAAAAGCCCCATCCAACTTGGCCTTGAACACTTCCAGGGATGGGGCCTCTACAACTTCCCTGGGCAACCTGTTCCAGTGTCTCACCAGCCTCAGAGTGAAAAATTTCTTCCTGAGATCTAATCTAAATCTCCCCTCTTCCAGTTTGAAGCCATTACCCCTTGTCCTATCACTACATGCCCTTGTGAAAAGTCCCTCTCCAGCTTTCTTGTAGGCCCCAAAATCAAGAACCATCTTTTCAGCATGACGTTTGAAGGATATATCTTACTCCTCACCAATGGTTTTAATCATCAGGGTGATTAAAAAACCAAAACAACAAAAAAACCCCAAACAAACCACAAATGAGATAGGGTGATTTGTGAAGCTCTATTGGGAAGTTGCACTGGAAATTTAAATCCGGCTTTCTGAAATTCTGTTCTACTGACCTATCATTCAGAGCAACCTTCCTTTATCTAATCTAATGCTAAGGGAAAAGCCAACAGCAAGCATCTATGGCATTACATACTGGCCTGATTCCTCTATCTGCATTGGTGGAAATCAGGGAGAACCTGGGCAACAAAATGGTGTGAAGCTGTCCCTAACTCTGTAGTTAGTGTTGTCTTTAATTAAAAATAAAATAAAATTAGCAGTCACGTGAAACTAATTACATCAAAGTTTTAACTAGACCAATATTGAGGTATGTCAGTACCAATACTAGTGCACATTATGCTGTGACCATAAGAGGAGGTAAGTGCCAGGTATAGAAGTAAAGTAACTTAACTGTAATTGTGATGTCCTGTTATAGAAGTTATTTCTTGTTTAAATTGGAGGAAGGATGCGAACAATTGCAAGCAACATATAGCTTGGTTCTATGGACTACTTAGAATTACTTCAGCTGTTTAGCTATCTTGAAGACTACCATCCTTTTGGGGGCTGTACTGGTGCTGGCATGCTGGAAGTTTTAAAATAGTCTTGATGTTCAAGAAATCCCAGAGCAGAATGGGCAAATGAAGTTAATTATGCCGTGAGATTATGTTGAGTTGCTGGATACAAAAATCTATTTAGCAACCTCTCATCAAACAGTGCATAAAACATGAAAGAGCTCTGCTTTAACGTGCTGTGGGGACTTCAGACTTAGCTCCATGATCTTGATAGATCAATCTGTTAAAGTAACTTTTTTAGAAGTATTTAATGAATAAAGGCATCTGTATTAATACATGCCTGGCCCCTCGTTCTTGCTATTCCCCCATCTTTAAGTATGAGCAGCACATAATCACATCCTTCTCTAGAGTGCCTTAAATAGATCTGACAGAGGACTGATCTTCCTGCTGCCCATTGTGTGGCAAGGGCTTTTTCATGGTTTTCTCAATTTTCTCTGTGACTCTGAGGTCTGGCAGGATAGAGCTGGCAGAAGAGAATGGAATTAGGTTTCTCAAAGTTAATTCCATCCTCATTTCATGAAGGTGCTTTTATTTGGAGAGTATTTGGGTTTTGCTTGTTTTCCAGCAGCCTTTTGTGAATGCAAATGCCTGGATAAATATGCTGGTAATCCTAGTTTAGTTATTTAACCTAGGACAATAATGACGCTTGTATGCTTTACAAACTCTCATATTGTGCAGGTACATGTGGCTGAATAATTGATCTGAAAAGTAAACAGGAAACCTCAGCAAAAGGTATCACACGGTGCAAAGTCAGAAATCTATCTGCTATACAGACTTAGTGTAGGGTCATTGCTTATGTGACAACCAGTGCAAAGTTGGTAAGAACAAGAAAGTACATGGCTTTACCTCAAAACTGTGTATAAACATACACCTTTTCTTTCCAGTGTTTTTTTAAGGAATGTTTTCAAGCGTGACTGTAAGGTGAAAGCACTTTTTTCAGTACTGCTGTCTTGATGTGACTTTGTAGTAAAAGGTTGAGTATTACACTTACTGTTATTAGTAGGTCTAATATGTTAAGTATTTTCCAGGTCAGTATTAATTTAAATGTATGGTATTTATGTAGGCTTGTGTAATTCCTTACTACCACAGGTCAGTTGCCGACAACTCCTTGATGGGTGCCAGACACTTACCTTCACAGCAAATTCAAACACCAGAAAAAGAATCGATAAAATTTCCGTGTTATATTCTGAATTTTTAATAAAAGCCATTGGTAGTACTGCACAATCTATGGAGCATATTCTGCACAGCAGCTAGATAAGAAATATTCTTAATGTGAACGGAACTGTTGATCTTTCTGAAGCTTACTCATTTCTTGAATGCTGTTCCTCTGAAGACACTGAATTACTTTTTGAAGGACACTTTTGAGGATCATGGGTTTTGTTTGATTTTGTGTTTGGTTTTGTTTGTTTGTTTGTTTTTTAAAAAAATGCCATTCCTATCATCAGATGCAGAATAGAATTTAAATTTGTTGTGGAAAGAATTAAAACTATGGTGCATGCAAGTCTGGGTAGAGCCACGTAATCAGAAGATGGTGGGAAAGGATGAATAATGCTGCTGAATGTTTTATGAATTGAGATAAAATAGGGTAGGATCAGTTACACAGTACCAACTTTTTTTTTATGTTCTTAAAAGCAGATTTGGAAAACAAATATGTCATAAATCACAAGCTGCTTCATCTGCAAAATGGTTCTGCAACTTTAAAATTAGGCTTTTAGACTTTTTAAATATTTCCTCCTTTGAGTTTGACCAGATGATCTCCAGAGGTCCCTTGCAATTTTAAGTTACTCTTGACTGACCACTTTCCTCTGGCCAAAACTACTTGGTAAATTTAATTTCAAATAACTTTGCTTTCTATGAAATTCTATTTTGTGAAGAATATACTGCTTATTTAGAGCAGGTGGTTGCTTTTTTCCCCCTTTTAATAGTGATTGTGCATGGAAAGGTACAAATTGAAGGAGGACTGTGCTGCTAAAAAAAGTGTCAATACTGTGGGTGTATAATCAGAAGTTAAGATGAGATGACGCTTGCATCAGCTATGAAAAGAGTTCTGTTTGGCACAGATTTGCTTGAAATCAATGGCAACTATATCAGCATTTTTTTGGCCCTATGTTTTTTCAGTCTTTTATATAACCCATAAATTCACTTAAGTCTAGCAGAAACCTCTCCTTTAACAGTTATTTCGATACAGTACAACTGTAGTGCAATCTCCCTAATTTTGTTGTTCATTCTTGTATTGAAAATGTAACCCCACTGTTGACATGTTATTAAGGTTTCTGTGCTCAAAGGTCAGTTCCCCCTGGAGTCTTCTTTCGTCTGGAAGATGGCATATATTAAAATTTTATAACAGTTCCCATTAGTTCCAATCCTGTAATCTTGGGATCAATCTGGCTGCCCTTCTTCATAGCCTATCAAATGCAATAAATGCCTTAGGTGAGCAATAAAGAGATTGGAATTAGATTCTTCTAAGCGAGACTTGTTTGCATAAAGGTTTAAACCTGGCCATGGTTGTGCTGATAAGGCTCCCTTCACTTCAGGTGAAAACAGCTGATCTTCTGAAATAAGATACGCTAAGTACGGGTGCATGTGGATGCAGGGTTACACTTTTAGCCATAATTTCTTTCACTTCACAGTCTTCTCTTTGTACACAAGTAAAAAAGAAATAATCTTCTCTTAGTGTAAGTGTGAATTGATAACTTCACCAAGGTTTCAAAAGGAAAAGGGATTGTTACATCATTCCCAAGAATGGTACCTGCCCTTTCCACTTCTGCTCAGGATTTTCTCTGCATTTCGGTTACTGCAGCCAGTCCCTGGAGGAGCTAGAACTGGAGAGTCCCTCCCAGCTATTGGGAAGCGGACCCAGATCATCCAAGAATAAGTTTGATTTGATTTGTTTGTGAGAATACTGGCCTGTGGTAGTCTAAGTAAGCTCAGTAGGTTAGCAGTTGTGGTGGGAGTGGACCTGAGAGCAGAGGCTGGAATCCTGCTTGTTCTTCAGTTGCTGTAGAAGGAAGGTGCTGAACAAACACCCGTGGCTCAAAGACTGGATTTCAGATGTTTCCATCAGAAAACTTTAGATAAGGTCAAGGCAATTATTTTTTTCCTACAGATTTACTCCACTGTGACTAACACAGTGGTCTGGTGCCTCTAGACACTATTATGCCCCTGGACATTATTATATGGATAATAATAAGATTAGCTTAAAAGCTTTAAGAGAGTTGCTACATTCATATTTGCAGTGTGGGATAAATTTTTCTGAAACAGCATGACTTTTCATAATTGATTGCATTTTTTAAAATGTCAGGCAGTGTCCTGCTAAGTTTATTGATGAATGCAATGGGTGAAACGTAATATTAAGGGGAAAAAATAACACAGCATTTAACAAACAAATCATGGTTTTCTTTTACATCTCCTCTTGTCATGGTCTCTTTGACAGATGCTGCAATGTATCTGTGAGAACTAGTATTAAAGCTCACTGAGTGTTTGTGAATGAGTAAGGTATCTGTCCTCTTGGCCAGCTCTGTGACAGGGAGAATGTTGCCAGGGCCAAACTTCCATGATGAAACCGTTTGGATGAGCTGCTCCTTTTTAGTTTTGTAAAGAAGCCAAACTGTCAAATACCTTAACGCTAAAAAGATTTATTGAGTTATGCTGTGGCTGTGAAGGGTTTAGATAGCTCCTATCACCACCATTTGATCTGATGTGTGCCCTCCTGGGACTGATTGATCACTCGCTGCTTCACGGTGGATGAGTGTGTGAACTAGACTGAGAGGTACTGATTGAGCTGCCAGGTGCCATTACAGAAACTTGTGACAATTCCAGCATTAGGTGATCCTGTGCTCTTATATAATGTGATTGCTTGACTGAGTTGGCGGTTGGCTTTGTTTTTTTGTTGTGGGGTTTTTTTTTTCTTTGTTTAGGGTTTTGGGTTTTTTTTTTTCAGAGTTTGTGGTTTTTTGGGGGGTTGGGGAAGGGGGAAAAGAGTTAGTATCTTAACATCTTTCTCACTTCACATATGTGTTGAGTTTGCCTGGCAAAATAAACAAACACGGCAAGTGTCTTCTGTCCTGCTCTCCACTTCTGTGTCTATATATAAACTCCAGACCCGCAGCCTTCTGTTCTTGTGGATAAATGAATAATTAAAAAAACCCAAAGACAGACATGTGGATTAAATTAAGCACTTAATTTCTTCAGAATGTGGAGAGCCTTTCACAGTATCCTGGGCAAATTGATGAGTCACATTAAAATATTTCAGGCAGTAATGCCAGCAGAAGTTCATCTTGTTGGATGCTGAAAGTTAGTTTAAATGTTACTTCAAAGAACATAAAAATAAAAATATTGGTAGGCTCCAGGGGGTTGGTTATCTTCTGATATTTTGGATGTGGGAAGACAAATGCTTCTTAACGTAGGTATAATCTGATGTTAACCTAAAGCTTAATTTGTTTTCTTCAGAATGTATGCTTTTCTTGCTGCAGATTTCACAACACTTTGTCGTTGGTACCTGTGATCTTAGAGAAGGTGAGATGCTGTTTTGCATCCCTTTACAATAAAGTGAAGAGTAGAGGCCAGTTATTAAGGTCATCTGACAGTTCACACTACAATACTCTATTCTGAATTGCTTGCTGGTTTTGATAAACTTTTATGCTGGAATTTGTGTTCTATATCATGTGCAACCTCCTAACTGCCAAAACATTCCTCAAGTAAGGTTCTAAGAATGTGACATTCTTATAGTTTTAAAATAAAGCAGTCTTCTCTTTCAATAAGACTAGCTTTTCCATGTTGTAGATGAGGGAATCGAAATTCGGGAGAGTTTCAATCTTCTGTTCCAAAGAATAGGTATATATAAGAACTGCTGTAGACTAGACTGAAACCCATCAAACTTGAACCTTTCTTGAGTATGCCAGGGTATCTCATAGGTCTGACTGCTCACCAGGCTGCATGCCTGTGTTTGCTTCAGAGCCTCTCAACATACTTCCGCTGACAGCTACAGGGTCAGGTCAGGTTTTGTGTACAATGGCTACTTCCCTAGCATCTAGCTGGTCTGCTTCATAGAATCACAGAATGGTTTGGGTTGGAAGGGACCTTTCAAGGTCATCTAGTCCAACCCCACCTGCAATGAGCAGGGACGTCTTCAACTAGATCAGGCTGCTATTGTCCAGCCTGACCTTGAATGTTTCCAGGGATGGGGCATCTACCACCTTCCTAGGCAACCTGTTCCAGTGTTTCACCACCTTCATCTTAAAAAAATATATTTCTTACATGTAGCCTGAACCTACCCTCTTTTAGTTTAAAACCATTACCCCTTGTCCTATCGCAACAGGCCCTGCTAAAAAGTTTGTCTCCATCTTTCTTATAAGCACCCTTTAAGTATTGAAAAGCTGCCATAAGGTCTCCCTGGAGCCTTCTCCAGGCTGAACAACCCCAGTTCTCTCAGCCTGTCCTCATAGGAGAGGTGTTCCATCCCTCTCATCATTTTTGTGGCCCTCCTCTGGACCTGCTCCAACACGTCCATGTCTTTCCTGTGCTGGGGACCACAGAGCCAGATGCAGTACTTCTGCTGGGTTCTCACGAGAGTGGAGCAGAGGAGCAGAATCCCCTCCCCTCGACCTGCTGGCCATGCGTCTTTTGATGCAGCCCAGGATACAGCTGGCCTTCTGGGCTGCAAGTGCACATTGTCAGCTCACGTCCAGCTTTTCATCCACCAGTAGTGCCAAGTCCTTCTCGGCAGGGCTGCTCTCAATCCCTTCATCCTGTGTTGATACTGGTGGTCGCCCCAACCCAATTGCAGGACCTTGCACTTGGCCTTGTTGAAGTTCATGTGTGCTCACTTCTTGAGCCTGTCCAGGTCCCTCGGGATGGCATCCCGTCCCTCAGGTGTGTCAACCGCACCACTCAGCTTGGTGTCATCTGCAAACTTGCTGAGGGTGCACTCAGTCCCACTATCTGTGTCACTGATGAAGATATTAAATAGTACTGGTCCCAGTGCGGACCCCTGAGGGACACCCTTTGTCACTGATCTCCATCTGGACATTGAGCTGATGATAGGGAGCCTCCTAAGCAAGAAGACTTGGATGTAGGGAGGAAAAGGCAAGGTAGGTTTTCTTTTTGAATCAAACCAACCTGCCAAAACCAACAGGAAAACCCCAAAGCCAAACTGAAATAACATTTGTGGTAAAGTGAGCAGCGTGGGTTGAGAAGCTGTCAAGGCTGGTAGCTCTTTGACCAAGGAAATTTGGTAGAGCATTGGTGATCTTAGCCTGAATAAGGAGCAGGAATTGAGAATGAGCTAAGGGTAGAAAAGAGACAGGGTAGTCAGAGGTGGTAGAAAACAGGAAGGATGAATAAAGGAGTAGTGTATAGCTGTGCTATGGTCTGGTGTGTGGTTGTGGGCGTTTTTGTTGTTGTTTGTTTTTTTTAAATTCTTCTACATCTATAATTTATAGCAGAGTTCCTGGTGAAAAAAACCTTTGTTAACCAAGTGCTTGCCTCACATCACCTCTGCTGCTCTTACTGTGCTTTCTGACACAAGAACTTTTGCTTTTAGCGTACTCACTCCGAAGATCTGAGTTTTGTATGCCTGTGCCAGCAACCATCACTGGGGAGTAGTTGCTCTCCCATGTGACGTGAACTGAAAGTGGATGAGCCAAGCTCCTTTGTGCGGACAGAGCCCACTGCCACCTCTTGTGTTTTGTCACAGCCTTTACTTTGCTGTGGCCTACGGTAAAGTCTACTGCTGCTGCAGTGTTCCACTTCAGTTAGAAAGGCAGATGTCTATGCAATAAAAACCACTCTGTGTTGATGTCTGTAAGTGTTTGGTACCACCAAGTGTTGGAATGGATTGTCTTAATTATGGTTTGGTTTCTAAATTACTGGCATATTTCATGTCATTCCCCCCTTTTAAAAGCTAAGTCCTTGAGGATCAGGAAATACCAGAACAAAACATGCCATGTGGACTTAATTGTGTGTGTTATGATACTATCTTTTATGAATTGATCTTATATATTTTTTGCTGTGACAGTCCTGCAACAGGAGGGCCTTTGGCATCTTACGTGGCAGTTTTACCACTCTTTTTGAGAGAGTATGGGTTTGTAGATGACTCACTCCATAGCTTTCCTGCACCAAAAATCAAATGCTGCAAAAGCAAGTGGCTACGGGGCCTCAAGCACGCTTTGAAGTAAATGGCATCTTTACACTGACTTCAGTAGGCTTTAGAGTAGGTGTGAAATTGAGATAAAATTTGGACTGGAATTTCTTCTTTCTCCTATGACTTAATTGATGAGAAGGCATGTAGAAGAACTGCTTCAGTGCAGCTCCATTAGTTTTAGAAGCCTCTTACGTTTTTTCAGACACTAAATAATACAAAACAAAGTTTATTTTCTGTTTTTTAAAAATTTGTCTGGATGCTTCACTATTCAAGTGTGATCCCTGATGCAATTCATTATACTTAGGTAGAAAAACATCCTGAACAGTAAAGATTTATGTTCCAATCTAGTAATGCAATTTACAGTGTTGTAAAGGATCTAAAATTAGTTTCTTTAGGAATTCCTTTTATAGTCAAGAGAATTGACAAGAACAAAGCATCTGGAGTGCAAGTTGTGTATAATTGTGATAAGAGATTCACTAGACTTCAGCCTTGGCATATCGCTTGAGAGCATTTTAAGGGTTTTCGAAATCAGCATACCTGTATTGCTTATCTTTTAATCAAAGAATGTTAATATAAAAAAGAAAGCATAAACTTAGTTTTATCTGGTTGAAAAACAGTTACTGAAAGTAAGCCTTCCCTCTGACATGGTTACCACTTCCATATGTATGTTGCAAATTTACTCTTAACAGTCTGATCTGCTTTCTCAGTGTGCAGCAGGTCTGCTAGGGATAAATACTCTCATGTAAGTTGCTGGAACACCTTGGTAAATGAGAGAAGGCTTCGGTTTGGAGAGCCACTGGAATCCTGCAGAAATGCCGGGGAAATGCCACTCCATAGCCATAGAATGATTTTAACTGAGCAAATAGTTTTGAATGGATACTTTATGTAATGGATATTTGTCTCTCTCCCAGTGTTTGCAGAATGTCCATGAAGAAGGTTGTAATGTGCTCTGTGTATTTGCTCTTCAATAAAATTTAAGTAGCAAACAACATTCTTCAATAAATATTGATTGCCATTTTTATTGCATGCTTGTGACCGGCCAGCAGGTGATTTTTCTTCTTTCTGATTTGACCTTATACGAACAAAATCTCATGGGAAGAGGATTTTCTCTATGAGTGTCACAGAAAATGCCTCCTTTATTAAAGTTTTGTCCCTTGTTGCTATGAAGGGGGAAGGGAGAGAGATTTCTTCCCTTTTTTGAGTGAAGATCAATTCTGATCGTCTGTAATAATCATCACCTTTTTTGGAGCAGCTGCAAAGTTTGTGCAGGGGAAGTTTACTGGATACATTTGACTCAGCAGTCCAGAACTTTCTTCTTTCTCTTGCCAGCTGAATGAATCCTGTCCCAACTCAAAAAGCATCTGTTCATGTTGGAGGCAAAGAATGTTAGTGCCACACTCTGCGTCCTCTGCGTTCTACCTTTCATCCATTAAATCTCATTCTAGAGCAGCAGACTCAGCTGTCCGTAGCTGGCAATGAGTGACATTGCAGTGCTGCCAAAAAAGGTTGGGAAGCTGGCCAAGGTGGAGACAGGACAGAAGGGCCGTGAAAAGTTTGGCAAAGAGAAGTAAATCCAAAAGGGAAGTTAGAGGTATACAGTACTGAAAAGGGCTTCATGAGAACTGCTACTTACTAAGTTTTTTGAGGGGGAATGCTGGTTTCTGTCTTCTCAAGAGTTGATGCTGCAGCATGTTCAGTGTCTGAAATCCCACTAAAGGGTTGCTTGGGGCGGGAACACCTTACTATATTCATAATCAATCTCTGATGGTTTATGTCCTTTCCTTTCCCCTCTCATGGCTTCTGTGGTCCTCCTTGACTGTGCTATTGCCACAGTGACAATAGTTGTCCCACTAAACACCCTAGAATAATTGAGCTAAGGGCATAAAAATGTGCATTTTGGATATTTTGTGCTTTTCTTGCACAAAATACCTTTGGTAAAATACGTCCTTTATCAGATTTAAGCTTCTGGCTCTGGAGGTGACAGGATTTTGATTGTGATCAATCTGGCTGTGGTTTGGGTGTTGAACTCCAAGCCACTCAAACCTCACTGCAAACCTCGCTGTCACTCCAAAAGTGTAGCAGTTGGTCTATTTTGATTATCAGCAAGATGAGCTATAGGTTGTGCCGTATACCTATTTTCTAACCAAAGAGCATGTGGGTACAGCTACTGTGTTTGGTAGTAGAGGACAAAATGAGTATCTCAAAACTTACCCTTGGGAGAAGACATTTGCTACTGGAAAAAGAGCAGCCCTTCCACAATTTCACAGGAGCTGTGTTCAGTCACAGCAACTGTGCATTTAGGTCCCATAATATCTGCTCTGAAGACACGAGTTGTGTGTGGGTTTGGTTTGGGCTTTTTTTTTTTGAGGCAAAAAGGAAAGAAGGGTTTTACTCTTACATTCTGTGGTTCGGAAAGACTGTCATCGGCTGTCTTGGTGATGACTTGGAGGTCACCTCTGAGTCCTACAGGGCAACAGGTTCGTAAATGAGCTTCATTGCTTGGTGTGGGGATGGTTTTGATTTGGAATTAGTGAAGTATGAGCAAGTGCAGTAATTTGTACCTAAGAATTTGTTGATCTAACATGGAGGAGCATAGGAAATCCTGAAGGTTGTTGTCTGGGTAAGCACAAACTGTGTGAAGGGCAAAGTGCTATGGCATAAGGAAGTACAAGGTGGAATTTACTTTCCAGCTGAAGATATTTTCCCTTATTTTAAAGTGTAGTTTGTAGTAGAGATGCCTGTCTTCTCTCCCCATGATCAGCAGGGAGGAAGGTAGCCAGACGTGCTGCTTTCTCCCTCTGGCTCACCGTTAAACCCCATGCTCATGGTTGTATTTGTGGTCTGCTTTTAAGAAGACTGAGGTATATACACATTTGTGACCTTGCTCATTTAAGTCGTGGTGGGAATGAACTGCACAGGCACAAGTAAGTGCTCATAGTTTTAAACTGCAACAAGCTACCAACTGTTAAGTAGCTCGTATTTTCCACACCTTTTCCACCATGAATTGCATTACCTAAATGTTTGAGTTCTGATAGTCATAGTGCCACATCAGGCCATACCATATCAAACTACATTTGTGTGGTTTGACCTTGAATGACAGCTGTGTGTTGATGGGACATTCTTACAGAGGTGAGTGGTAAAGGAAAATAAAGCAGAAAGCTTACAACTAGAAAGTGTATGATGGGCAGAGACTAGAGCGATGTAAAAATGTGTAACAGTGAAGAATATATCAATGATTTCTCCAGTGTAGTTTTCCAACAGCACTAGGCAAGGACAGAAGCAGGACCACTCTGTTCTCATTAACCAGGGAAGGTGAGGAACAGTGTAGTCTTTGAGTTTTTTGCTGTTTGGGGATGTCAGGTTTTTGGACGTGCAGAGATCTGTGATTGAGAAGCTGAGCTGCAGTTTGGTATTCTGCATTGGTGTAGTTTAAATCAGCTTGCATTTTGGGTAGCCTCTTTCAGCCTCTTAGAACAAAGTGTATTGTGCAATTTTAAATACAAAGAAGTGCTCAGTTTCTCTTGATGGCAGGTCCTGATTTTGCTGATGCAGCAGCAAGTACTTGCCAGTTTAGTACCAGGTAAGATAAGGTCAGACAACTGGCTAAGCCAGACTAGATTGAAATGGTTTCTCCTTCCCTGTGAACGTTTGGGTTTGTTCTCATGTCAGCTAACTGGCTGCTGGTTGTTAATTCAGTAATGCAGTTTTACACATTGATATTTGCATGCACTATTGTGGTTTTGTATCACCATGAAAAAGGTAGTGGAATGACAGAACAGGGCTGAGTTCCTCCTCCTTGGGGTCTCTGGTGTATCATGTTAGGAGTTTTCATTCTGTGGGTGCCTGAGGGGCAATATCAAAGTTTCCTTGAAGGATTAGCATTTCCTGAAATACACCACTGTAAATGGCGTGGTTTAAATTATTTTTTCATGGCAAAAATTGAGTACTGGGTGAAAAATAGTCATATTTGGGCAAAGCATTTTGAGTTTTCATGCGGTCAGATTAAAAAAATTATTCTGTGGCCTTTTGACCTTTGTTAGACTAAACTCAGTGTAATCACAAATATGATTTTTTTTTAATTATTTTTTTTAACTTAAAGACATTTTTGAGGAAGCATTTTCCACTTTTTGGCAGGAAACTTCTGTGTGACCTTCTATCTAGTTCTAAGGATAGTATTACTTCTTTGTGGAACAAAATTAAGTTTTGATGTCTTGGAGCTTTTATCTAGCTGTTAGGGGAGTTTGAGGCTATTGTTTCAACAAGAATACAAAACAGAAGCTATTTCAAAGATAAAAAATCAAAGATGAGAATAATGGAGATAAAGCTATTGAAAATGCGACTTCTGCTCTGAGCTAACTTTTTGGTTATTACTTTAACTACTAAGGAAAGGCAAGGCCAGCATCTATCAGACACGCAGTTTCCAGCAAACTGTAAAATTACAACCTGTGTGGCAAATAAGAAAACCATGATATTGTTAACAAAGATAAGAACCTTTATTAGAGTCTGTATCTATGTTTGTTTTCAAACTTCTTTTGGCTTTCCTAAGCAATTTTATATAATGGGCAGATTTGAAGTTTTTTCATGTTGGACATCAGGTTGAAGCTAAGACAGTAATTTCTCTAGCAAACTGCTAAGTTTCATGGAATAAGAAATATTAATTGTAAAGGGCAGCAGATAGATAAGCTGGGGAAACAAGAAAGATTAAGACCCTTAAAATTGCACAGCAATTTTAATTAAAGTTTTAATTTTAAAATACTGCAGAGAGAAACTATAACCCATTTTGAACAATTGGAAGGTAAAAGCAACTTCGAATATTTAATTTTCTCAGTGCAGTCTTTGATTGAACGAAATTCAGAGGGGGGCAAATCTCCAGATACTATGTGTTTGAGTTCAAATGTGCTCACTGACTGAAAGGAGTTATCCAGGAATTCAAAAATACCAAGAAGTGAAAGATAAGGTTTTAAACAGCCCTCCCTATTTATGACTGTATTCTACTAAGCCATCTTTCTACTCAAAAACATCATTATAACAACCCAGAATAAACTTGCATTAATTACCTCTACCTTTCTTGAATGTTTCTTAAAGGAATGCATGGGAAGTACTACACCCCCATGAAAGATGTTTGTCTCTGTATTAATAGTTACTCCGTAGGCAATGTGTTAATCAGATGTTTGTAGGGTTCAACCAGCCAAAGTTGTCATGTATTGCAAGCAGCTTTCTGTAAAGTCATTTATGGATACAGCTCCCAGTTGGTGTATTATGTTTGTTTAATGTAACTATGGTCTTCTAAAGCCTGTCTTCTGCCAATAACATGCAGGAAGTGGCAGTGAAGTTGCCAGGCCACTATCCATCGTATTTGAGAAGTCATGGCAGTCCAGTGAAGTTCCCACTGGCTGAAAAAGGGGAAACATAAAGCCCATTTTTAAAAAGGAAAAAAAAGAAGGCCCAGGGAACTATAGGCTGGTCAGTCTCGCCTTTGTGTCCAGCAAGATCATGGAGTAGATCCTTCTGAAAACTCTCCTAAGGCGCATGGAAAATAAGGAGGTGATTGGTGACAGCCAACATGGCTTAATTAAGGGCAAATCATGCCTGAGAAAATTAGTGGCCTCGTATGATGGGGTTACAGTGTTGGTGGATACGGGGAGAGTAACTGATATCTACCTGGACTTGTGCAAAGCATTTAACACTGTCCCACGTGATATCCTGGTCTCTAAGTTGAAGAGCCATGGATTTGACTAAAGGACCACTCTGTGGATAAGGAACTGGCTGGCTGTTTACACTCAAAGAGTTGCAGTCAGTGGCTTAGTGTCCAAGTGGCAACTAGTGATAAGTAATGTTCCTCAGGGGCTGGCACTGGGACAGGTTTAACATCTTTGTTGGTGACATGGATGTTGGGATTGAGTGCACTCTCAGCAAGTTTGCCAACAACGCAAGCTTTGTTGAACGGTTGACATGCTGGAGGGAAGGGATGCCATCCTGAGGGACCTGGACAGACTTGAGAGGTGAGCCCATGCAAACCTCATGAAATTCAACAAGGCCAGGTTGCAGGGTCCTGCACATGGGTCGGAGGAATCTCATGCACAAACACAGGCTGGGTGGAGAATGGATCAAGAGCAGCCCTGAGGAGGACTTGGGGGTGTTACTGGATGAGCAGCTCAACATAAGCCAGCAATGTGCTGCTTAATAATCTGCTGCAATAATCTGAAGCCCAGAAGGCAAACCGCATCCTGGGCTGCATCAAGAGAAGCGTGGCCAGCAGGGCAAAGGAGGGGATTCTGCCCCTCTACTCCGCTCTCATGAGGCCCCACCTGGAATACTGTGTCCAGCTCTGGAGCCCCCAACAGAAGAAGGACATGAACCTGTTGGAGCAGGTCCAGAGGAGGGTAATGAGGACGACCAGAGGGCTGGAGCACCTCTGCTATGAAAACAGGCTGAGGCAGTTGGGGTTGTACAGCCTGGAGAAGAGAAGGCGCCGGGGAGACCTTATAGCAGCCTTACGATATCTGAACAGGCCATAGAAGAGGGCTGGAGAGGGACTTTTTACAAGGGCATGTAGTGATAGGATGAGGGGTAATGGCTTCAAAGTGGAAGAGCGTAGATTTAGATTAGATCTCAGGAAGAAATTTTTCACTTTGAGGGTAGTGAGGCACTGGAACAGGTTGCCCAGGGAAGTTGTGGATGCCCCATCCCCGGAAGTGTTCAAGGCCAGGTTGGATGGGGCTTTTGAGTAACTATGTCTAGTGAGAGGTGTCCTTGCCCATGGCAGGGGTGTTGGAACTAGATGATCTTGAACGTTCCTTCCAACCTAAAGCATTCTATGATTCTATGATCTTTTTCTTTCTTTGTCCTAAATTGCTTTAACTGAGTTAACCAGTCCTCCTTCTGATACACACTAGCTAAGAAAGTCAGTGAGGCCACAGGGAGTCCTGGAAGGATCTGAGAACAAGCTTTGTTCAGTGTTAAGAGGAGAAGGCTAAGGGGACAGGGTCTTGGAGCTGTCTTCAGAGAAGGTGGAGCTAGGTACTTCTTGGAGGGACAGTGAGAGGATGAGTGGCAACAGGCACAATTTGCAACAAGGAAAACTACAATAAATTGTTCACAGAGATGGTAGTCAAAGAGTGGAATAGAAGCTCAGAGAGACTGAGGGATGTCCTTCATTGGAGATCCTTAGAACTCACTTGGACTGGACCTGCTTTGAGCTAGGGATTAGAACAGAGACCCCTAGAGGTCCCTTTTTGCCTAAATTACTTTTAACAGAGAATTTCCCTGCATTAACTGTATTGAAGATCTACTGCAATTTGACTTTAGCAATATAGTACCTTGTCAGATGTTGAAGTGTCAGCGATTGAGAATTAAAGAGCCCCTTTGTGGTATCACTGTCTAAAGTGATGTAGGTATGTTCAAACTGCTCTGAGATTTTTATTAGGCAACCTCGCTCACTTGGAAGCATAATCTTGGCAGAAGCCTAGGTTGGAAAAGATGGTCATAGATTACTTACCATAGGTGGAAAGAACGTAACTTCTCAGAGACTGAAAAAGAGGAGGAATGGAAAAAGCAAGGCAAAACTTCGTATCTGAAGTAGTAGCTAAATAAGAAATGCTGCAGTAATCACTTGACTGTAATAGTTTTCTTAACGTGTTGCAAAATGACCATGTTCCTGAAAAAGTGAAAAATAAGACCCAGCACAAAGGGCAGTTCAAGTAGGAAATGTAGTTTCACACCAGGCTTTCTAGCTTATGGTAAAAATCTCATGCGAAGAACTGGAGTTTTCCTCCAGTAAGCATTAAATTTTTGTCTGTGCTATTTCTACCTTCAATTAAGTTAACGTTTAAGATGTCTCTCTTTATGTGCTTCATTTAATAACATGTTCCACAAGTGAATCGTTTGAAGAATTCTTCAGTGAAATATAGAAAGAATTTTCATGTAACATCAGCAAATTAACATCTTACTTTGATGTATTACTCTAGCTTAATATTCCAGCTCAGTCTTTGTTGATATATTTACTCCAAAGTTGAAGCAATTTAGAACACTAAATGGTATGACCCTGTATTCCATCTCATTACAGACTTAGTGCAACAGCAGTGAAGCACCTGGTTATTGTATAATCCAATTTTTGTCGCGGGCAGAAATCATAGGTGAAATTTGCATTTTGGCTCCAGAGCATAAAGACTGTCATAAATCATTCACCAGGTCAGATCTGAATTGCTATAATGTTTGTAATTGGCAGACAGTGCTTATGACTGAAACAGCAAGATGCTTTTAAAAGGGCATATCTTTTCAGAATGTTTTAGAACTTTTTAGTACATCTTTTCCATAGGTATCCAGGGCTGGATTTGATACCACAGATCTATGTGCAGAAGCATTTAAAGATCTATCAGTAATACTTTGATTGTGAGGATGTGTGTTTGCTATAAGCCATGTTTTCTAATGTTCATTTGCGTGGGTTTTTTGTTTATTCTTTTCCTCTCTAAGCACTGTTACCTAGGGGGACTGCCGGCACTAGAAAAGAAAATAAAAAAACAAGTCTTCTGCTAGTTAAGAGGAACAAAAATTAAGATCTTGAGTTCCATACTCATAAAAGCTTTTCAAATCTCTTCCATCTGCAGTTCCCTTACACTTGTGTAGACTGAAGTATGTTCATGCATTAGACAAGTAGTTATATGGAATTATGATGACATCATTTTAAAACAGTTATGAAAAAAAGTATCACTCTTGGACCTTTTGCACTGAATCAATGCAGATCAGGGATAAGACACGGATAAATACAGAATACATATTAAATGCCTTGTGTAGTGGAGTATTCAAAGACCAATTTCAATATCGTCTGTTGGTACACTTGCAATTTGATTACTGTCGGCATGCATATCCCTAATTCTAAAAGTCTGTAGGTATAGAGCCTGATGGCTATTCTTTTAAAGTTAAAATCCAGAAATAAATACGTGAGCAAGGAAAACACTGCTTTGTGCTCTGAGCAATGATCAGGTTGCAGGGTGTTCTCAATTCTGTGTTTTCTTTAGTTCTTGGTAGCTCTCGTCGATACTTGGAACCCAGTTTAGTTATCACCACTTCTTTTTGGCCTCACAGGGTACCTACTGGGGCTTCTCTGTGGGCTTCTACTCTTTTATGCTCTTAGAAATACCAATTTCTCCATAAGCGTAAGGAGTTTGAGTAGGTTTGATGTTTCTTTCTCTTGGTGGTGAGGCCAAGAACATGACAGTACAAGTTCTTGTCAGTCAAATGCAGGGTGTGGAGGGAATGACAGGCACAACCAGATGTTGCAGTTTGGCTTCACACCTTTATTTTTACCAAAAGTCTTAAGCATCACTTTGAGTGAAGTGCTGACATCTCTTTTATTTAGGCTTACAAAGCTTGCAACTATTTTGGTATTTCAAACAAACCAGCAACTTGAACATCTACCTAAGCTATGCTCACGTTAAATACTTGTTTCCTTTCTTCTGTGCTTCACTTATGCTGTTGCAATTTATCCTTAGGGCGAAGACTGTAATCTTCTGAGGTCTTCCACCACCACGTGAAGTGGACTGTTACATCACGGTGTCCCTGCTTTGCCCTTATCTATGTAGTCTCCCTGATGCTTTGCAGCTGTCTCTTAATAAACAGTGTAAGAGAGTGGATAAATTTCTGTTGGAGAGCAATCACATTCAGCAGAAGGCAGATTAGGGAGGGAATTCTCAGTCTAACAGGTTTGGACAGAAAGCCCAGGGATGCCTTTAAACTTTCAATTCATACAGCAGCATGCTTTAGATAATCTAACCAGAGCTATTGCAATTGTGAAATGGAAACATCTGGCTGGGACTTCAATACCAGGCTCTTGTGTCTCTTCTCCACTGAGTGCCACCACTGCTGACTTACTGGCATTGTTTTCTCTCTGTCATTTTAACTATCAAGTGCAGCACGTGGTTCATTTACTTTATTGCACTGTGTATAAATTTGTTCTTTAAAGACAGATGAATGTAGGTCAAGCCCTGTACAGTACGTTCCCACATCTTAGTGGTATTGCTTGCCTGTTGTGAACTTCATGAAATGCTCTCCTACCAGGAAGTAACGTCAAGATCAGCGGTTGTTATGCTGTTCTTCATGTGTGGCGGTTGGCAGTAGGCCTTCCATCAATACTGATGATATAAGTCCTTTTTTCTCTGTGCGTTGTTTAGGAACAGAGAACCCCTTCCCTCCACCTTCAAACTCTGTAATAACTAGCAGAGCTGAATTGTTTTACCCTTTTATTGTCAGTATATGCTAACAGGGACTGATGGTGACTTGCAGATTTCACAAGGAAGACGTAACTCCTGTGTATACATAGGTTCCTTTCAGAAGACCTGAAGATACAATCTTGTGTCAGAGAAAGTTTTATGAAAGACATTCCGAGTATCTTGCTTCTCATCTGTCTTAGTAGTTGACAACAAAGATGTTTCTCATGAGCAAGAGAGAAATCTGAAAACGCTTGGCGGCTTGGATTCCCAGAGCTTGTTTTCAAAAGTGATGTTAAGCCAAAGCCTTGACACAGTGTCAGGAGGAAGCAGCTCCACTATAACACTGCTGACAAGGCTGTGTTGTTTCCAGGGCCCAGGTGAGGATTTGTGCGAGGCTGTGCTGTCTCTTGACACGTTAGGACCCAGCTTTGCTAGCTCAGTAGAGGACTGTTCTGTGGAGCGCGGACATGCCAGCAGAGGAACGGCAAGACTCTGGCACTAGCAGTGTGTTTGGCACTGATAGAACCTTTTGCTGACAGCATGCCGCAATTCTTCTGTGAATCAATTTGATACCAAAAATAGCTACCGGCTGCTTCAGAGATTTGAGTGTATCGTGGTATGGGGATACTGTGATTGCGAAGCACTCCTCATAGGGAGCAGGATATAGCTCCACAGAGGAAAGTCAGACTAAGCTAGTAGAGATGAATCTAGGAAAGAAATGAGCACTTCCAATATAAATATAATTTGGCTGGCAGAGCTGCTTCTCCTTTAGGATTTCCTGGTGCCTGCAGTTGGAGCTGCAATGTGATCATACCCCTTGCTGATTTAGCTGAGACAGCGGCAATGTGTACTTGGCCTAAGTCACGTGGGTGACTCTTCAAACATTTGATCAAGGGTCTTTAAAAGAAAATACAAAGTAAGTAAATGACAAGAAGGCAAGAAAGGCTCATGCCCTAACTTAAAATAGTGGTACAAGCTTGCTCTGTTGTCATTGAACCTCCATTGCAAAAGACGTGAAGTCAGGACTGGCTCTAGACATCAGGTAAAGCTGGGGACATTGCCCAGCAGCCCCCTGAGTGTGGTCAGGCTGCTCCTTGGATGTCAGAGTCCTGGGAGGCCATAGGAGTTCCAGTTGTTGCTGAGAAAGGGATCCAGCGTGTTGGGGGAGCAACTATGAAGTGAGAGAGCAACTGCTTGCGGCACTATCAGTTGCTCCCTTTCTTTTGCTCCTGTCCTACCTGACAGAGCAACTTCACATTAAAGCTCTGTCCTGGCTTTGGGCTCGCTGTGGCCTCAAGAACATTCCTCTGTAGTAGATAAATTCAGTTTTTCTCACACTGCTAAGAAGCCTTGAGCCAACTTGTAGTAAGTATACCTTCTGGTTGCATTGCAAATGCAGGAACTTAATAGTGAATGGGAAGTTCTTCGCTGTTGTTCTTGATGTGTCTATCTTTGGATTTGCAGCAGAAAGCAGCTTCTCTTGTAGGATCATTTTTATGGTGCAGGAAAAGCTGTTATGGCCATCTGTTGAGGAAAATGAGCAGTTTGCAATATGTTACATCTGTAAATGGATAAAATCTTCCAAGCATTACATGTGTTTATATACATACTTTGGTGTAATTGAGTATAACTGAGGAACACAACTTGCTGCTTCATTTCCCTGTAGTTGGTAACCAGTGCGCTTTTGCAAGGTGAGTAGTGAGTAATTGTGGTTTCAAATGTGTTTTATGTATGTGTTGTTCAGAATTGGTTAATTATTTAAACAATTATTTCAGCTCAAATGTGTTCTGAAGGCTCTCAGCTGGGTTTATTTGATAGCACCATTGTAATTGCTAAATCTCGGAGTGCTGGGATTATTTGATTTTGTTCCAGGTTTATCTTTCTCTGAGGTATAGTGGAATATCAATTCAACTTTGATTATTTAAGATTATTGGATAGGTAACTATATAGCAAGGCTTCAGAGTTCTTGTTAAGACAAACACTGTTTTATTTTCCCTCTAATACCTAATTAGGAGAACTGATTTAAAAAACACATATTCTCAGAGTGAATAAACTTTTTCTCATGTTTCATTTGATGTATCGACTAGCACAAGCAGCAAACTAAAATGGCAAAGTTAAGAAAATTGTGATGGCTTTTAGTGATAAGTAGTCAAATACGTATCACACGCCTAGTAGCTTTGAAGTTTTTGATTAGAGAGAGATTCAATTACATTTTTGTGATTTACTATGCTTCCATGCCACTTACATTCACAAAGCACACATGGTTTGCCTATAATAGTTTTTTTGTAGCTTTTTTTTTTTTTTTGTGAAGCTCCTTGGTATGGTGTTTGAAGTTTTTCAGTGATCCTGAGCTTTTCCATGTATTGTCGCTGTGCTTACAGCTAGCCATGCTTCAGGTATCTTCTTGATGGTAGCACAGCAGACTTCCAAGACCCAATAGCCAAACCGGTAGGCAAATCATTTACTTACTTGACAGCCTGAATTTTACTGGGGCTTCATGTTATTCAGTCCTGCTCATAAGTGCAGGTCATGGAGTCATGTTATAGGACAGGCTGAACTTTGCTGGCATTTCTTTCCATTGTTTTTTAAATAAATTTTTAACTTTTATATTGTGAGAAAGGGCTGTAGAATATCAGTTCTCATGGCTTTGCACATGGAAGTGAAATCAAGAAAAAATCCACTTTCTTTAATGTTTTCTGAGATAAAATATGCCAGTTTCATGATTTGGAAGAGGAACACTGGGAGTATTTAATGTTTTTTCTTAGCAGTATTGAGTTGTAAGTGAAGGACTTGGACAGGCATATTTAAGGAAACAAGACTGTGGATAAGAGGAGGACTGTGGGGCTAGCTGTTCCAGTGTGTCAGTATATAGATGAGTCAGTCTGTTTTCTCTCTGGCTTCTACACTGTTCCCAGTAAAAAAATACTCTGTTATTCTATTAAGGCACCATGCTGTCTTAGAAGGTATAATTTTGTAAACAGTACAAAATACGCACCCTGTGTACAAAAGCCTAGAAGCTAGCCTTGCTGCGGGAGAGGCAGACTCCTGGTGACGGGTACAAATCCAGTGAACACAAATAAAGCAGGCTTTGTTTAGTTCTGTGAAAAATATCTGCCACTTGTCCACTAAAAAGCATCAGTAGGAAAGTTATTTTGATCTCTTATCTGTTCATTCTCATGTCTTTTGTATTATTGATTTTGGGATTGCTCATCTGCATATTACAGCATTGAAAGCAGGAAGACAGTGGGAACTTTGAGAAGAAAGCAGTGACTGATTGCATTAGCTACATACTGAAGGAACAAAGGAGAATCTTAGATTTGCACTTCTAATAGCGGGTAATAGAATATACGTGTATTTCATCTGCTGACTCTTAGAGGCGCTTTGCATTGCATCAAGTGAGTCTGACTTCAATGGGGACTACTCAGAGCATCCAAAATTGAGCACATTCAAGCATTTCCCAGTGCTCCAGTTATCATGGGATTTTTCCCCTCCCTTAACTGAAATGGACTTATTTGCATAGGTGCAGCACACTTTTGTACAGTGTTCTGTCATATATTAGATGTCTCAATTTCTTTCTGGTGACTTTGCCTTCTCCCCTTATAATTGAACCAGCTGGTTCTATGGCAATGAGTCCTTTTGAACTGTCAGTGCGTGTATATTTCCATTTACACTGCTGGCACTTTATTCTGAACCTTCTCCCTTTCTGTCCAAACGAATTACTTACATTATCAGATCTGTTTCATTGTTCACAATAGTACTGCTGTGGATTCTCCAGATCTTCCTTGCTTACTGGGTTTATTGTTCCTTTTGCAAAGGGCTCTTTCAAACTTCGATAGGTGTAACTGTAAATAATTCTCATTGATTGTTGTATGAGTCAAAGATCAAAGGGAAGGAGGAAAAATCGTATTTTTAATTGCACAAACTCTCCTGTGGAGGGGTCTAGCTAGCCTATTGACTTCTTGTTACATAGTAATTTGTATTCAAATTAATTTTGACAGCTGGCATTTTGTCTATATTAGCTGTGATCATTTAAACTTCTGTAGCAATTTATAACATAGTTGATGTTGACCAGCATAATTTTTTAATACTGATAGGAGAAGCATCTTGTGCAGTGATTAGAGATATGGCTGATAATCAGGAGTCTGTGAGCATGGTCAAAGATAACTAGTTGAATGACCACGTTTTAAGATAGTCCTGATTGTTCATGGTAAGCAAGTTTCCAGAGATGCACAGAGAAAGGCCAAGAGGCAATAGCTATAGCTGCAACAAGGATTAGATATAAGGAAGAAAATAGTTCATAGTGAGGTTGGTCAAACAATGTCACAGAACACTATGCTATGAAAATGCTACAGTGAAAAAAACATTGCTTTACAGAGGAAATAGAAGGCAATGAACATCAGTTTCTGTAGCTGATCACTGGTTCCCAATCACTGATACACAAATATAATAAAGATAGGTCTGCTTTCTCTACTATCACTTTGACCTCTTACTTGCCTATCTTCAGTCCTTGGGCAGCCAGGTGTCTTATCAAGTTCTTGATAAAGCACATGGAATATTAATTAAATCAACTTGCTGTATCAGGACCTCCTGATGAATTTCCATCTTTCCTCATTTACACAAAGCTTATTTGCCAACCACACAGCTGAGTGAGAAGGGATGGGTTTGCTTTTTGCAACCAAGGAAGCCTTGATGCCAACAACTGATAGAGTAATTCGTGACACTTGGAATTCCCAATCACATAAAGTTTCTTAAAGAAAAATACTAATCACTTACCTCAGTTAGTATCATGCCTGGAAGGTGTCCCTGGCCTACATTCTGCTAGAGTTCAACAGGTAACTAAACAGAGGAACCTTTTAAAACTTTTCTTTCTGAGCACCCAAAATAATTTCATCCTTTTCTATAAATCTTCCTCTTAGTGTATTTTCTATAACTTGGTCTCACATCATAATGGGGGATAGGATAGAAGCACATAACATCTTCAAGGCCTGAGAAAAGCACATTTGAAGCCAATGAATAAGTTTAGTGGCATTTGGGTCAGGCCCCAAGAGACGGTTCTGAAGCACTTGAACCCTCTGTGCCTGATGATTATTTTTCATTACTATGTTGCCAAATGATAAAATACACTGACAAAGACAGGATGGCTTGGAGCACTATATTACTCAGCCACCTACTTTATTGAAATCAATGAGTTATTTTCTCACTGACTCCCATGGATCTCTGATGAGGTCCTATAAAAAGTTTTGTTACTTTCAAAATGGCATTTTATTTAATCAGATTCTCCTTGTCACTTAAAGCTAGTGGTTTCACTTAAAAATGAACATGACTACTTAGATTTTGATTTTGCCAGAATTGTAACAGAAAACAATAATCTAGAATCTAAAAGTAAGAACTTTCCTAGTGCTACAAGGATCACATTTCTTAATAATGTAGAAAAATGGTTTTCCATCTCTTTCACACTGTGGCGCAGTGTTTTTTAGCAGAAGCTGGTAGTTTGAGTTTTATGAGTTTTAAGCTGCTAACTGTAGACTTGGGTTTCATATTTACTTTTTACTTACTCGACTGTAAACCCTGGAAGATCCACAAATTGTAGGTTCAAAGCTTTCTGTCTAGAGTTCAGCTGCTCCTGAGTTTTCAATGCTAAATATCTCCCCTGTATATAATTTATAAGGATAAATAAGTAGGGAGCAGCTAGTGCTACAACATCTAGTGCTTTTAGGTCTTGTCCTCTTCCAGAGGCGCTTATTCACAGCTCATATTTCATATAACTCTACCATTAGTATTTCCCAACGCATACTTACTCTGTAAACATCATTTACCTTTCCAGGAGCAGAGTCTTGCTGTTTGCTTTTGCAGAAGCAGACAGATGCTACTGGCTCGTTTTCTTTTCGCGACCAGAGTGCCAGTAAAACAAATGATTCAGATGCAGCCCTCACCCTACGGTGATGGGAAACCTGCAACCCCCAAATACATTTGCGTGGACTTTGGTCTGGAGTACAGGTTTCTAAATAATGAGCCCTGCTTCCAAATGCAGAGCACATTGGTTACTGCCTTTAATCTCAGCGTCTTTCTCATTCCCTACTCATTTATTACCTGAACTGAAGGTGAGGCTGAGTGGACACATTTCCCTGATTCTTCACAAGGTGCTGTAGAGAAGAAATCTCTTTGTACTTCACCCAGACAACTTGCAGAAAAGCTTTTGGAGCTTGTATGTGTGTGTGTGTGTAGGAGAGCAAAATTACAGACTGAGGAGAGGAGAAAAGTTGAAATCTGAATTTGTATAACATCTTGGATTTATTTCATGATGAATCTAAGGAGCCTGGTTATATTTTGTGGTGAGGTTCTCTCAGGCCCTGTGTGGATCACCATTTTGTAACAAGGTGGATCTGATTGTTTGTGTGAGCTGAAATCAAAGCTTTTAGATCTCTGAGAGGCACGTGCTGTTTGCATTTCACATCACAAGGATCTGTACTTGGGTAGGCACTGGGTGACTAAATGTTTTTAAGCTGTTCAGGACTTCTGAGAGGAGAAAGATGTAGCTGGCAAGTGTGTAATACGGGTTTTCAGTGTAATCCAGTTATCAAGCCAGGCACAAAGTTCTGGACTTGTGTGCTGTTGCTTTTAATGAAATGTCTACACGTAGGAGCCTTTGTAGCACTAGTTACCAGAGATGTTGCGCTCAAGTCTGGCTTTTGATCTGCTGCATGGTTTTGGAGCCAAGGGGCCCAAATCATAGATCAGTACCCTCCTGTGCTAAGCACAAGAAAAACAGCAGATCACAGAGGCAATCTGTGCCCTGAAAGCTTTACAATTTGATTGTGTCCTACTTGCTCACAAAGTAATAGAGGCTGAAAAAGGACCTCTGCAGATCATCCGTTCTAAACTCCTCCTCAAAGCAGGTTGCTCAGGGCCATGTCCAGACAAGTTGTGGTTATCTCCAAGGTCGGAGACTCCACAAGCTCTCTTAGCAGCTTGTTCCAGTGTTCAGCCAATCTTACAGTAAAAACTTACCTTTTCTTTAATCAGAATTTTCTGTATTTCAGTTTGTGCTGATTGCCTCTTGTCCTGTCACTGGGCGCTGCTGAGAAGAATTTTGCTTCATGTTCTTCATTCCCCCATCAGGAATTTATCATCAATAAGATCCCTCTGAGCCATGAATCTCTTAAAAATGTCAGAGCACATTATCTTCTACTAAATGAGCTCTAAGTATGCCAGTCTTCCAAGGTCCTTGCTTTGTATTCCATAGGGTATGTGGTGCTATCAAGGTCTTTCACGGCTTTTTTTTCTTCTTCTTTTTTTTTTTTTTTTTGTTAACATAGTACATGTTTTGATTTCAGCACAGTGTACTTTATTTTTTTTTTTCAGCTGGTACTGCCTTCTTCCTTGCTGTTTCACTGAGGAGAGGTGAAACCATAAGGCCTGGTCTGCCCTCCTTGTTCTATGCAGTCTAGCACTGGCTAATGAGTTTGTGTGGGAAGTGTGTAATGATACTCCATTTTCCTCTTTTTCCAGAGGAAATGGAAGAGAATGTATGCAGCAATGAACTGGAAACTTCAGTAGTTTGTCACTTATCACTTAGTTCACTTACTTTTGTATCTACGCTATTGCTTTCCTCTCACAGATACAGCTCTTAATCTGTGCGTATGAAAGCCACATCGACGTTGAAGGAATAATGTGGTTCTGATGATGTGTAAACGGAAGAGTTTGTAGCAAAGAACGATGAACAATTTATTCCTCTGTCAATAATGTACGCACTTAATTGACAAAAAACTTCTTACGCAATTTAACTTGTCCATGTTTACGTAAAATAATACTTTTTTTAGCCACTTTCAGTAGGCTCAAAAATCTATTTTCCAGGCCCCCAGCTTCCTGGTAACATGACATCAGTACAACAGCCCAAGCTGGTGATTATATTAAAAGAAGAATATAGTGAGACAAAAGAATAACACTGTGTCTTGATCTTTTCCATTGATAAATTTAGAACTTGTAAAAGCTGAAGTAATAGTTGTAGTAATAAAAAGAAATATAATTCTATACTTACCCGCTGTTCTACAAAAACAGTGTATAATTATTGTGGGAGGAAGAAAAATACATCTCTCCCCCTCACTCTGCTACTTTTTCCTCTTCTATTTAGTGTTGAAATCATCCGGTTTAATTAAATCACCAACCTATTTCTGCACAAAGGATGACATTTCATTAATGATATAAGATGTGCATGAGACAGAATTAACCCAATTTTCAAATGGATTTCAATTTGGAAAGGGCAACATGTAAAAATGTCTTGTAAATGTGTGGGATGAGCTTGTTGAGCAGCTTTCTCTGAAGGAGATGGGATTATAAAATGATGAATAATTAGACAACAGTCCCTCCCCCCACCTCAGTTTCTAACAGCTCTTTTGTAATCCCAGTCGATGGAAACTTAGGTACCTGGCATATATCAGGGATATATTAGAAACAAAAGGAAATAAGACTTGTGACAATTGCTAGCAAAGCGCGTACAAATACGTATCATACCTCTGTGATTTTTAGCTAAATAGTAGCCTTCGGTGGCCTTGTCGAAGTTACCATCACCTTAATCTGTTCCCATTTTGAAAAAAAAGAGGCAGAAAAAAGAAAACCAGTCTTCCAAACATTGTTTTGAATCCGCATTTTTGATAGCGCTTTTTCCAGACACTTATTATTGTGCTTAGCTTAGGTATCAGATGTCAGGTCGCTCTTGCATGTGGACCATTGCTTCCCAAATTATTATTTTAACAAAGTGGTTCTGATTAGGCAAGAGCCCAGTTCCCCCTGCTTGCCATTGCTTTCAAGCTCGGACTATGATCTTGCCATCACTGACGTGAAGTGACTCAGCACAAAATGTCGCTTTCCACCCTGTAAAACATTTTGAGAGTTGCGAGGTGCTGGGATATCTGCTGTGTCAGAATTCTGAACTAAAAATGTATCGGAAGCTAAATTGTGTATGGGAATACACTGTGTAGAAGCTGAAGTCTTTGGCCTTTATAATGTAGCCTAATATCGTTACCTTTCCGTATTTCGTTTAGTTTTGCTTTTTTTCTGGTCGTGTTTCTATCTTAGCAGTAAATCCAAGGGAGCATAGTTTAGGTGCCAGCATTTACAGGTAACTGGGAAGGGCTGAAGGAGGCTGGTTTGATCTTAGGATGTCAGGTGCTATGGTCATGGCGTAGGTCACATTTCAAGAAGCCTCTTTTACCAGAAGGAAATACACCCACAGAGCCTGAGTTAGAGTGGTTGGAGTCCGTCCATACCCATTTCACTTATAAACATATTGAACCCAGCAGGCTGGGGTTTTTGCAGCAAAGCTGTGATCTTACAGTAAGTTGTTCTTTAGATTTGAAGAATTATAAATTGTTATCAAGCTTTTCTCTCATCTGCAAGGAGAGCAGATCATCTCCCTCATCATGCAGACTTACATTCCTGAAGTTTATCTTTTTGTATTAGAGGTCCACACCACATTGCCAAATCTTCTTACTCTGAATTCAGAAATACCTCTCTATTTTTCCCTTTATAATTCATAGGGAAACTGGATATTCTGAAGATGTGGGGTTTTGGGTTTTGTTTTTATTTTTAACTTCTTGGAGTTAGGGGAATAAAACTTCACTTTCCTTTCCAAATTGCCAAAATCTAATTTTTATCAAAACAGTTCTCAAAAATCATTAACCTCTGAGAATGGGTTGTTGTAGAAGAGACAGAGAAGAGTTTGAAACAGACCACAGAAAAATCTGTTGATAATGTGGTAAGATAAGCTTGTCCTCTAAAAGTGTGAAATTAATTTTTTGCAACTATTACGTATGGGGCAAGGGGGTGAAAGCACGAATCCTTATATTAGGAGACAGATTTTTAAGGGTCAGACTGTGAAGCTCAGAACAAGTGAGCAAATTAAAGTGCTCCCATGTCCTTTATTGAGGCAAAAAATGACCATATAGTGATTTTTGTTTAGCTTTGTGTCAAAAACCTTTTTTTGTTGCTTCTGTTGAGAGCAAAGGCTTGAGTTGCAAGATTGGTGGTGTTTGTAATGAAGTGGCCAGAGGTTGCCACTATTCTAGCCATCTGTGTTCATGTAACTGTGATTCCTGACCCAAAAGAGCAGACGCTGTGTAACAACAAGATTTGCCAGCATAAATATCCTGCCCTTCTGCTTTAGCCATCAGTCTTAGCTGCTTGCTGAGGGATGGAGGTAATCTTCTGCAGTAAGTGTGGAAATAGAGAGTGAAATGTATTTTGGAATTTAATATGAAGGTGGCCTTTGACAGCATTTCCACAAAAAGTTTGTGTAAGATGAAGCGCACGCTTTTTAGATGGAGTATGGAGAAATAAAAGCAGATTGAAGGAGTGCTGAACAAATTTAATTTACCCTTATTACTGGAATAAGGTTTTTTCAGGAGAAATTCAGAATTAACACCCTGTGTATCCTTTGGCCTATAAGCAGGAACAGAGCTGGAAGTCGAGGTCACAGTTCATCCCCACAATTCAGGGACATGGTAGAATGTTTATTTCTAATCATATGTGGAGATGTGTTTCTTTCTTCCATAGGTATTCCTTTGATTTTATTTTTTCCCCTCCCGCTCTGGATCTTATTCACAGTTATGGGGTCCCATGGCCTAGCAGAATATCATGTTGGCTTCTGCATGGAAGGAAGGACCGTACTGTACATGCACGAGTTTTAACGGACCTTTTCTCTCTTTCAGAAAAAGGAATGAAGAAAATGAGCAACATCTATGAATCAGCAGCCAATACCCTGGGAATTTTTAACAGCCCATGCCTGACTAAAGTGGAGCTGCGAGTCGCATGCAAAGGCATATCAGACAGGGATGCCCTCTCAAAACCAGATCCTTGTGTCATCCTTAAAATGCAGTCGCATGGCCAGTGGTTTGAGGTGAGTGTTTAATAAAATAAAAATGATTCTTCTGGTGCTTTAGGATGGCATAGAGAAATGGAGGCAAAATTCAAATAGCAAGAACAATAAAAAGAATCAGCAGTTTGAAGCCTGTGGCTTAATCTTGTAAGAGGGAAGGGAGATTTTCCATTAACTCTAATACACTTTGAATCAGGCTCTTAATGAGACTTTGAACTTGTCTTTGGAGTCTAGATTAAAAATGAAGATGATTAAAGAATGAAGCATCATAAAACTTTTCCCTTTAGGCCCTCTTGTTTCATAAAAGCTATCTAATAGCAGACATAATGATGGTGACCATCATGCTTTCCAATCTAAAGAAGAGAAATGCTGTGGTAGAGAGGAGTATTTATTACTAGTCGGCAAGGAATTTGGTGATGGAGTAGTTTGATTTGCAAATTTTGAGCATTACAGTTGGATTCACAGTTGAAGTTAGTAACTTTAATGCATTTGCCTTATCAATTTGTGTTATATTGCAGATTGCATGTTTGATTAAAATCCCACTTCATGTCATTTTACCTAATCTTAGAGAGCATTTGATTGATAAATGGAAACAGGATGTCTTAGAGACATGCAAATTGTAAATAAAGAACATCAGAATGGAGTGCATTATTTTAAATGAAATCTTGGTGGTTATTTTACTTAAAAGTTACACTTGAGTCTTTGTGGTTAATCAAGCTAAAAGGTGTGAGTTTTAATGGAAAGCATGCATCAGAAAATTATGAATGTATTAAATCCAGTTCTTATTTTGAGTGAGTTTTCATCCCTCTCTTTTCAACAGTTTTAGCATTCAGAATAAGATTGTGTTATCTATCAAAAGATAAAAATAGTAATAGCTGTGAGCATATGCAGAAAGCAAAATCCTAAATTGATGCGTTTTTTAATTTAGCATTTTCAGCCAAGTCTGTTAGGCTTTGGGGGGTTTGTTCCAGTTATTCCAATAGTGTAGTTTTGACCTATGGACCTCCAAAATTTTTCCTGTGCAGGGTCAGCACCAGTATAGGAAACTTAAGGTTTTTTTGGTGGTAGTCTTCCTCTTAGTTCAATGCTGTGGAACCATTAGGTAGGTTCCTGGTAGAAAACCAGTCTATAAGTAGAAATGAGACTTTCACGACTGTCCTGGTGCTACAAAATCAGTGTCTTCATGTAATTGAAATTTAAGGTGACAGAATAGTTTGCCCCAAAGAATGCAATTCTAGCTAGCCATGTAGAAAGACGCATTTAGCTGCAGTGTATGTAATCACATACTCCAATCTACTCAACTAGTAGAAATTATCGAAGCAATGGATTAAAGGTCAAAATAAATGAAATGCCCCTGTTTGGAAAATGACAGACTGAAATCTTTTGGGCCATTTCAGTTCTCTGAATAACTTTGAGTACATTTCACACAGTTTGTCTGTGGCCAGTAATGAGCAGGGTAAGCATCTTTAAGTAATATATTCTTATGTTGTAATGGCAATTCCCTTTCTTTGATGTGGTTTTTAATTTGGAAAGTGATTATCTGAATAGAGTAATTCTTGCAGAACAGATCCATTCACTGATAGGATTCTCATCTTACATCAGTTGTTCCTGCTGTCTAATGAAAGTCTGGGGTATTCATTTTAGTATGAACAAAAAGTTTTTATTAGTTCATGTTCCTATCAGTGCTGCAGAGCTCATATAGCTTTGACATGATAAGCCTTTACCTATTCTGGTATCTGGTAAAAATTCGACAGAATTTTAAAGTAAGTTCCAATTGCTGAGCTAAATTGAGCAGTCACTCAGGTATAGCTGAAGACATAATTTGGCTGGAAGAATCTTCTGCTGATGACAATCAATGATCTAGCAAGACCTGAGATGGCAGACAGACTAATAATTTTTTAAAAAATCTAGTTACCAGTGAAGTGAGTATATTCAACATAGAAATTACTAAATGACAGCCCAAAAAGGAGTGGAACTTAAAAGCTTTGCATCTATGGATTTAGTGACTTCACAAGCTTGTCTTGAATTTCCAGATACCTTAAACCCTTTGTGGGCTGGCTGTCTCCAAACAGACAGCAGCAAAATCCAGTGTGACTGAAACACGCATACCTATCGCATATTCTGGTTGTGTGGAGGTTTTATGAACAGGGAGCAGCTGGGTTGAAGGTGCCTGAAATAGAGGTTGTGGCGTGTATATGGTTGTGCCCTTGCAAACAGGTGCTTTCAGCTATGGAAGGTACAGGGGACTGACTGCACAGCCCCTACTGGGCCAGATGCAGCTGGTGGGCTTAAGTTGATGGGAATGCATTGTGCGTGCTACTAGAGACACTAGGATGTGATGGATTCACTCTAGAGATGCAGACTATCCCTGAAAATGAGAAATCTGTGCATATGTGTCTCTGAGAAAATTTTGATAAAACATGAAAGCCTGTTGCTGAGGAGAATTTTTTTTTTCAGTTCTGTAGTACTGTGTGTACCTATGTGTTTGTTTAAATTATGCACCTGCACATACAAATATAGAATGAAAATATCCATGCTGTTGTAGAGTGGGTAGGTGCTGTTTCCAGAGATTGGAAATGGCATATATGTATTTTTTAAATTTATTTTTAAAAAAATGTGGTTGTTTTTCTGGTTTGTGTTTTTGGTTGTTTTTTCAGTCACAGAATGGGTGAGGTTGGAAGGGACCTCTAGAGGTCAACTGGTCCAACTTCTGCTGAAGTAGGGGCACCTAGAGCCAATTGCCCAGGACTGTGTCAGATGGTTTTTGAATATATCTAAGGAGGGGGACTCCGCAACCTCCCTGGGCACCCTGTGTCAGTGCTCGGTCACCCTCACAGTATAAAAGGGTTTCCTGATGTTCAGCGGGAACATCCTATGTTTCAGCAGGTGCCCATTGCCTCTGGTCCTGGCACTGACCACCACTGGAAATTAGCCTGGCTCTGTCTTCTTTGCACTCTCCCTTCAGGTATTGATATACAATCGTAAGATCCCTCCTGAGTGCTCCAGGTATGGCCTCAACCATCTTAAACAGAGGGGAAGGATCACCTCCCTTCATCTTCTAGCAATATTTTGTCTAATGCAGCCAAGGATATAATGTGCCTTAGCCACAGGGGCACGTTGCTGGCTCATATTCAACTTGGTGTCCACTGGGACATCCAGGTTCTTGTCTGCAAAGCTGCTTTCCAGCTGGTTGCGACCCTCAGCATGTGCTGGCACATGAGGTTATTCCTCTACAAGGGTAGGGCTCTGCACTTTCCTCTGTCAAACTTCATGAGGTTCCTCTGGCTCATTCCTCCAGCCTGCCAAGGTCATTCTGGATGGCAGCATGAGCCTCTGGTGTATCAGCTGCTCCATCATCCAGATCATTAAGATGTTAAATAGGACTGGATTCAGTGTTGAACCCTGTGGTACACTGCTAGTCACTGGCTTCCAGCTGGAGTTAGCGTTGCTGATTGTCAGCCTCCGAGCCTGGCCATTCGGACAGTTTTCAGTCCACGTCACTGTCTGCTTATCCAGCCTTCACATCAACAGCTTCTCTATGAGGATCTTGTGGGAGACTGTGTCAAAGTCCTTACTGAAGTCCAGGTAGATGATATACACTGCTCTCTTCCTCTCATCTACCAGGCCCATCACTTCATCATAGAAGTTTGTCAAGTTGATCAAGCATGCCTTCACCTTGGTGAAGCCATGTTGACTACTTGTGATGATTTTCTTGTCCTTAACATGCCTGGAAATGGTTTCCAGGATTAACTGCTCTATCATCTTCCCAGGAATTGAGGTGAGGTTGATGGGCCTGAAGTTCTCTCGGTCATTTGAGGATGGGTATATTACTGCTCAGATGTGAAACCGTTAGGAACACAGGCAGGACATGGACAAGTACTCAAAGAAGTCTCGCTGTTGTCCGCAGTTCTGGCCCTGATATGCTTTCTGTTTTTCTCTTCCTGTCTGGGTGGATTTTTCCCTATAAAAAAACCCGCATGCGCACATGCAGAAAAGTGCACACATTCCTCCCCTCCCACAGTTCTCTGTGTATCTATGTTGATGCTGTCTGAAAAGCACTGTCTCCACCAATCTAGAATTAAAATGATATATTGTGTCTCCCAGGAAAATCGGCAGTTTACCCCTTCTCTCCTGTGGAGTTTGTATTTTTAGAGATGTTTTAGAGATATTAGAGATCTCACACCCTGAGATGACAGGGTGTGATATAGCAGAATTTAAGATCCGTATGTACTAAAAGACAATTTGCTGATCCAGGACTGAATTTTAGCTCTTCTGGCCTTAGTTTTGGGCAGGTACACTTGCAGGGTGGCCAAATGTTCATTAAACTGTTCGTTAAAGATGGTGTTTTTTCGATATTGATTTGAATGTGGTCAGAGGGTTTAATTACTGGACTAAGCTTCAGATGGTGGATGGCTGAGTGGGGTAACGGAATCAGGCAAAGGTACATGATGATAAATTCCTTTGCTCCAATTATTATTTTACCCACCTGCAGTGTGAATGTCCTTGTGTAATAAACGTTAATTGTGTATAGCACTGCAGTCTTCAGCCGAGATGTGCTAGCACTGAAATTCTCATTAACTTCTTATTCCTAAGAAAGTAGCTTGGGCCTGTTCACAGGTTGTTATCTGCAAATGGCTAGTATACATACTGTTTTGAAAGTCAAGTAGGTTGCTGAGCTGTGTCTGGTGATACAAGATTTACATGAGACTAGAAGGTGTAATATAGCCTGATGTAGCCAGACGGAATGCGATATGTGTAGGAAGAGATGAGGAGTTTAGGAAGACAGAAGTGATGTTTGGAAATCAGGGAGAGCTTCCTGTAGCTGTACTCTTATAACTTTCTGCAGCAGGACGTAGAGTATCTGCTACTTTGTGGATTTGAATAGCCAGAGTTTTCACTTTTTTCCCCTAAGTTTTTGTTAATCTTGAAGTAACTGCAGAACAAATAAAGCAGCACCCAGAGACAACATGCAGTTGCTAGAATTCATGTTGATGGAATTGATTTTTTTTTTTGTTGGATATGTTTGTTGACTGAAATAGGTTTTTTCGTTAAAATATTGACAGAGGTCACAGATTTGGGGAAACTCAGTGAGTCTTGATAAAACTGTGTTGGGCAAACCCACAACTTTTCATTTATGTGTTTTTAAAATAAAAGGCATTCACTTGTCACTTAGCATGACCTTGGATTTCAAGGACTGGCTTGGCATGAATATAAAAAACAAAACTGAGTTTTCTTTTTTTCTTTCTCATTGAGCACTAACCCTGCACGTCCACAAAGACCTTCATGCAAACAGACAGTGGAGACCAGTTAGCTTGGAAATGAATTGAACTAATTAATGTGTAGAATACCCGTGGAGCCTACTAAAGAGGCTATCTAGGAATCAAGCTATAGGAAGGACACAATCTTGCTCTTCATCTCTATTTGCTTTTCTCCTTAGGCCTGCTCTCTCTTTTGCTTAATTTCTGAATTAATTCCAGTGTCCTTCTTCCTCTGTCTCCTCAGCTGCCTCAGCTAGCCATTTCCATTCCCAGCACCTGCTGCCCTGTTTTGCTCCTCTGCATATTGGAGGGTGGAGGAGATTCCCTGCCCCTTCCTAGCATGGGCGAAGGATGTGAAGAGAAGACCTTGAGGCAGACTTCAGCTACTTGTTTCCATAGATACCCAAAAGGCTTTCTCATGTTATCCATCTGTGGCTGTTACAGCCCACCGCAGAAGCCAACAAGCCATGAAATAGGGGAGTCTGTGGGTTGACATGTTCCATGACTCTATCAAACTGTTCCAAAATAACTACAAAAGCACTGCGAAGAGGGTAAAAACCCCCACATATATAAATAAACCCAAATAAATACATCTTTTTCGGCTTATGTAGATGAACAGGGTAATAGATGAAGCATTTGGATGGAACTGAAAGTTTAATGATCAGAAACAAGAACTACCACCACTAGCAGCCCTACAGAATCAGGCTCAAGGCCCATCTAATCCCATCTCGCATCTGCTAGTTGGTGACAGTGAAGAAATGTAAGATTATAGAAATATAAAAGTGTCTTTCCACCTTGCCGTGCCAATCTACAGCTCAGGGAGTTCTTAAACAAGAATTTGTTTCTTCATAATTAAAAAACATTGGTAGACTTAACTTCCTTAACTTTGTTCAAATAATTTTAAAAGTATTCGTATTTAAAAAAGAAACTTTCGTGATGTCCTGGCACATAGAGTTCTGGAGCTTAAATGATGACTGAATGAAGTAGCATAACTTGTATTTTCTGAATTTGCCACTTGCTGATTCATTTTAAGTCCGTTGTTCCTGTATTAGAGGAGACACTGTGAAAATCCCTGTTCATTTTCTCAATGCCATTTGGGATTTTTGTCTTATGATTTGTCTATGACTGTATAAGAAGGCAACTGTTATGTTCTGTTTTTTTGAAGATTAAGCATCTCTATCCCATCAACGAACATGGATTAGATTGGATGGTTATATGATTGTTAGTTTCAGAATATTTTAGGGATGCAGTGCCAAAAGCTATTGCTGTATTCCCATAGAGATTTTCAAGCAGTGATTTGGGATTTATTCTCTGCTTTAAAGAGCTGCAAGGTTTCACAATAGGCTGGTTTATTGGACGTTTGATGGCTTTTTTGGATTTTTTTTTTTTTTTTTAAATATTAGTCAATGCTACAGCAGAGTCTAGATATACTTTTTCTGATTTCACAAGATTTCAACTTGGTGAACAGACATCCTGTACAAAATTAATTGTAACTAATGAGGTAGCGGTAAGATGAACATACCATCTTAGGAAGATTTTTCTCCGACAAAGAAAGGGAGTTACAAATTTCCGATGAGACTTTTTGTATCACATACGCACAGCTTGGTGGCAGGGAGGTGCTTTCACTGAATATGAACATGTTATGAAATGAGCTGTTCCTGTTGTGAAGAAACTTCTGATTCATTTGCAGATTTGGGGTTTCTTCTCTTCTGGATGTAGAATAGGGCTGATAATTGGAAGTGCTGGCTGCATTTTCTCTGGCCAAAGCTTAGGACAAAGTCTTTAATGAAATAATAGATTTATTGAAAATACTTTTGGATTCATGCAAGTCTTGGTTGATGAAAGCCAAAAGGGAAGATTTGAGTCTTTAATTGAAATGATCAAAACCTTCATCAGAAAGATGGGCAACGAGATTATTTTTAATTGAGTCGCCATGAAGCCAAGGTTCTACCATTCCTGACTTGGAGCTAGCAGTTTAGTTTATTGGCCCCTACTGCCCAGATCTGTCACGTCTTTGGAGCACTTAGTCTTGTGCACAGATCTGTGCCCTGCATATCTTGCAGGTGACGATCTGTTAGCACAAGAGCTGATTGTTGACCTTTGGACCTAAGAAGAAACGGGAGCACTCCTGCTGCCCTCATTTCCCAAGGAGTATTCCTAGAAGATGATGCTTAAGAATTTTTCAGGTGCCATTAGAGCCCTCATGTTCTAATTCGTCAAACAGAATGCTATGATTTAATTTATTCCAGAGCCATGTGCCTGTGTATATGGCTTTATAGCTTGTTGTATCCTCATAATTCAATATTGTACTTTTCATTCTCCTTTTTCATTAAGTGTATGTTGATGCTAATGAATGCTTCTTTGCTCAAGACTACTTCATGGTAGTCTCTGTTGCTGCCAAGATTTGCTTTTAGCGTCTGCTTTCTGCTGCTGGTAAATTTCCCTGAAGTCTTTCTCTATGGTGCGAATGACAAAGACAGCTCATCTTTTTCAAACACCACTGGAAGTCTGCAGGGTCAGGATGCAGGCTAATTGAATATTTTATCTTGGTCCATTCTCAGCCTGAATTCATCTAATTGGATATTTTATTTTCCAAGCCTTAATATTTTGGAAGCATCCTCTGTTCCAAGGGTTTGCTGTTGAAGAGCTCCTGTCATTAACTCTTTCCAGAAAAGAAAAGTTCTCCACATGGACATGGTCCTGTTCTACAACAATTTAAGCAGAGGAGGACCCTGATGCTGACAGCAAATCACCAGCTGTTTTCTGAGAAAAACAGGCTTGGCATCTTTCCTTGTAATTTCTTAGCCTTACATGTGTATTTTAAAAGTACATGCTCTTTGAAAGACCATTTCATTATAATCAAGGCAGGAGGGAATCTACTGTGAAGTTATCTTCCACATCCTACAGAACATCTTTCATAATATTCTGTTCAATTCCTAATGTACTGAGTACATTTTTACAAACATATATGCATAAACTCAAAGCCTGGAATTGCATTTTATATTACCCTTCTTTTTAAAAGGAAAGAAAATTCTCTTCCTCTCTCAGGGCTTTTCCAACTACTTCTGCAAAGTCAGAAGTCTGAAAACTAATGGCTGTAAATCTTTTGTGTTGGCAAATATTGGATTAGAAGCTGGTACTGGGAATTTTTTCCTCCTGAGCCTAGTTCAGAAACATGAACATCATTAGGTTTTGATGATTTTTTCTTTTTACACCCCAGGTAGTAGTAATAAGTGACTATTTATTTTAAATCCAGTTTATAATAACTCTTCTTTGCCTTTATCTCATCCATCACTGCTGCTTTCTCTTGAGCCTCCTTCTTCTTTCAGCATTTAAACATAGCCATGGTGCTTTTTTTTCCCCTGTCTTTTTAAATCAACTAGTCTTTAAACTTGAACTCATTCGAATCAGACAGATTGTCTCCACTGAAGTCAAATGCCGTCACTTTGAGTCAATATATATATGAACTATCATAATGTTCCACTAGCCCAAACAGCATTTTCTGCCTCTGTAGTGCAGTTTGCAAAACGTAATGCACGCACAAAGGAGAGAAAGAGAACACTTGCATTGCAGAAGTCTGTTTTCTTACTGAGAATGGTCATATTTGGGCTGGCTGCTTGCTCTCTACCAGAGCTGTAGGATCCCCTGCTGCAGCAGCAGCAGGAGACTGGATTCTGGCTGTGTCTGTCCAACTGAATCTCTTCAGGTCCCCTGTCTTCATATCACGGCAGAGTGAAGAGTTTTTTCTCATAGTTTACATGAATGAATAAAACCAAGTGTACTCCTGGGAAGTCAGGAGGGAGCACTTCTATAGAGAGGTGGTAAAAGCTACACGGTCTCTCCCTGATCCTGTGGCCCAGAGCATGCTATACTGGGAAGATCTGCTGTTGGGACCAACTTTCAGGAGGCTTCTGCCTGGCAAATCTGCCTCTGGGAGAGCCGTGGAAATGAAAGAATCAAAAGACTCATGGGACCATGTAGTCAGGAAATAGTTACCTGCTTAAAAATCAGTTTAACACTGTACTAGCGTAGATGAAAATCTGAATGACCTGTACTTAGTTGTTTACATCCTGTTTCAGTTTCCAGTTGATCAGAGATTGTGGAAATGATTGAAGAACTCTGTTTCCTGTGAACAGTTTCTGTATAACCATACCCCAGTGGCCATCTTCAATTAGTGCACATCAGGGTTTTTGCAAGCAGCACTATGCACATACCTTCCCTTTTGTATGTACCTGTGCTGGAAAGAAATGGGTTGTGTGCTCAGTTGTCAGATCTCTCTGTGCCTTTGCAAACATTTGTGTATTGTTGCTGGTATTGTTGTTGTCTTGAATGGTTTTAAGCTGCCTGAAAATTTTGCCTTCATCTTAACTGTTGAGTAATTTGATTGCAGATTTGAAATACCAATATTCTTGTATTTATCACATTTGGTCAAAATACTATTGCTGACAAAATATATGACTTTATTAATAAAAATTCTTTTTGCCTCAAAAACAGGGAAATAGGGCACATGAATTACTTCCCCCCCCCCCCCCGTTGTGAATATTTCTTTGTTTTTATTGCACTGTCATCAGTATTTCTAATGATCCTAAGATGTGCTTGCAAATCTGCCTTTAGCCATGCTGTCTATTTGATGGTTCTCAATTCATGCTTCACTAACTTTTCACAACTTTTTCTCAGGATAACTTTCCATGAAAGCTGTGACTCTTAATCAGTGTTTTCAGTCATATTAATAAAACAAGAGTTTTTCTAATATTTACTTTTTAAATCAGGTCAAACCTTGTAGTTTTGTTCTATGAATACAATTAAAAAAAAGAGAAAAGAAAAAAGAGACCACTCAAAACGTTTTCAAAGTTATCTAAGGAAGATATCAGGAAAAGGAAGGCTTTGCAGGGCTTCCTCTACTTTGTTAAGACTTGGTAACTGGCTTAGTTATCTGTCACAATTTATATGTTTATAGAATAGATATGAAGCTGTCTGTTACACCTGTAAGACTGAATACTGGCATATGGTATTTATTAGTAGTAGCCTTTGTATTATCCAGAGGACCAGGAACATATCTCAGGGCCTGCAAATACCCTCCTTTCTATGGCTAGCTGAGAGTGATTATTTTCTTTTACTGCAGAAAGAAATCAGCCTTTCTCCAAGATCTGTAGCAGTAATCCCTGATTGCACAAAAAAAGGACACTTGGGCTTTTCTGTACACAAGTGTGTAGGACAGCCTTTACGCAGAATGACAGCCTCATCAGGTAGAGGTGCTTACAGGGGAGACGTATCTTTGTTTTCACGTGTCCCTGTTGGGCAGAGACAAGGTAATGTGGACTGAGAATGTACAGGTGGTAGGAAACCTTCAGTTGTGGCTCCTTTGCAGGTCAAGATAAAAGAATTGGCAGCCATGAAGGATGAGCTTTAGGAAGAGCTTGCTTTCTCTCTGTCTATCCCTTTCAATCAGGAATTAAAACAGAGATTGTAAAACAAAAGCTGTGCTAAGTTTTCTCATGCAATACTGTACTAGGGTTTTGCAGATGCAGATCCTCGGAAGAGCTTTTCAGAGGCATTCAGCAAGTAAAGGAAACCAAAGAGCTGATAATAAAAGTATGAGAAATAATTAGAAAAATGCTATGCTACTTAAAAAACCCCAATGTTTGATGCCTGATAAAAAGGCACAGAATACCAGCAGCTTATGTGGCTGAACAGCCTTAGGGTGAACTTTCCAGAAATCCAACTCCAGTCTGTGAAGTGGGGGGATGCATTATCACTACATTTAGCATTAAGTGTATCTTGACTGTGTTGGCTGGAATGAACCAAACCGAAAATGCTACAGTTCTGCATGGGTGGAGTTGCCATAGTGCCACCAGCAGCCCAACATTCAAAAAAATACATTTTTGATTCTTTTGCCCTCTTTCCCTGCAGTTTAATTATCTGTCCGTCAGACAGGTAGTATTTTAAACTTAGATGAGGAGTTCAAGGCTGCTTTTATCATGGCCAGGCAGATGTACATTTCAGATTAGCTCAGTGATATGTCTGCCTCTCATGAGCTATTTATTACAGATACACAAACTTCACGCATCTCCGGGACAGATTTTAAGCTTGACTAGACTTTAGTAGTCTGACAGATCATGATAAACCTACAGTAAACAGGAATCTTTGGAACTGGTTTGTAAGTAGATAATTCACTTCGTTGATCCAGTACACTAATTCTTAACCTATAGCATCAGAACGGGATGGAGAGATTGTCAGCAACTTCAACCTCTTCAGCTTTTATTGGGAGGGGATTTAGGGCCTAACACGAATTGTTTCCTGAAAGGAAAGAGCGGTTATGAAACTCTGAGAATAACTGGTTTAGATAAACAGTCTGAATTACTGCTAATGTTCTTTGAAAAGTCTTCTGTTCAAATATTGATTGACCTGGGATACCAAATTCATTAAGCTGGTTTGGTTTAAAACCAGTGCCTAACAAGACAAAATGCTGCTGATTTGAATTGATGGCGTTTAAGGTTATGCAAAGGAAAGTAAAAGCGATTTCACTGGAACTGTTGTTTTTCGTTTTCCCTCATGTTTAGTACTAGTTTAAAAATATATTGCATTAGTTGTGTTGTAATCAGACCAGAATATGAACTCCATGGAATCTGAGAATTGAAGTGTCCAAACTACATTTCCATATAGATGTGCTGATCTTATCTGTTAACAGGTATTTTCAGTCTTTGCCTGAATTTTTTTCATTTTTAAAAAATGGAATGGATTGACCTTTTTTTTTTTTTCCTTTCTCACCTGGAAAACTTTACAATTTTGGATACAAAACCTATGAAATACAAGCAGAGCCACATTGCCTCAATTATCTGCATTTCTGCATTGAGATTTCTTGCAATGTTTGTGGTATTCATCTTGTATGTGTTGCTGGTGGATGCTCAGAGCATACACAAAGCAGAATACAAAGCTGCAGCGTATTTCTAGATAAATTACACCCTCCCATCCTAATTTCTCTTTTGAATCTTACTTATCAAAAAAAGAGGCATTTATCTGTTAGCTTGCAGCTTGCAGACCACCTCACTGACTGCAATGGTGTTCTTGTCCTTTTGTTGCAGCTTTGCTTTAATTTTTTCACATTTTCTCTTTGGAATCTAAGTAAAACATCAGAATCATGATTTCTACTTTTGTTTCTTTTACTACCCTTTGCATTCTCCAAAAGAAGATCCCAGACGGTGGCATGTGTAAACTAGTAAGAGAATACCTCAGGAGTAAAGCAACAGGTCTGAAAAAATCCTGTATTCCTGGCAGAGGGCTTGGAATGGCTGCAACCACCATCACCCCACTGCTGCTGACAGCGAAACATCTTTTACCAATCCTGGCTCTACAAAGATGTTTACCTTCTAAGAACCGTTCAGGGCACTATGGATAGTCTATACAAATCTGTGCTGTTTGCATGTAGGTTACTTTGGTGATCTGGCTTGACAAATTTACGTGCCTTTGGTTCAAAAGGTCACACTTAAAGACGGCAGAATAAAAATACATGATAAGTTAATTCTTGGTTTAAAGCCTCCTCTGGAAAAGCATGTAAGTCATTAGAACTGGAATCACTGCTGTAGCTCCCTATCAATAATTTCTAAGTTTGAAGACATATGGTATATTGTTCAGCAAGTTCATAAAACATTAACTGCAACTATCTGAGGTAAATCTCATCATTTTGTGAGATGCCCAGTTTTTATTCCACACCACCAACACAGGATGTGTTTTTGAAGCAGGAAACTATATATTGTGGTCATCTGAATTTGTCATGATATAGTTAATCAGAAGGAAAAAGATGAGGTTTGAGGTTTTTGTTCTTCACATGTTTGGAAAAACTCATTGCCTTTACAATTGCATCAGCCAGCTCACGCGTGCCACTGGTGTAGAACCACGTGCACTACATCACTTTTATATGCTTCTTCAGGGACACATTGTGATGATCACTGTACCTTGTTGTATTTAACTTAAATGCTGTTTGAGGGCTGATTAGTCTGCTGTAGCCTTGTTACTTGTGTAAACTTAAAAGCTTATGCTGTCTCACCGCCACGTGAACTGGACTAGTTTCAGTAGCCTTTACTCCCCTGGCTGTCCTTTGAATTCCACCTGGCTACAGGAACTGTTTTTACTGACAGTGACATTTGCTGTTTTGAAACCGTGTCTGCACTTCTCTGACTTACATTGGGCATGCCAGCTGCCGCGTGTGTATTTCCCATTCTGCACAGGAATATACGATAGAAATTCCTATGGTTTTTTTCCTCTATTTGAAGTTACTGCCTTATGTTGCCAGTTATCATCCAGTGTTTCAGCAGTCTGTTTACTGCCCAGCGTGTGTGTAATTTTGCTCAAGGCCCTGTGCTTGCCTGCTTCCTTTCTTGGCTCTTTAATATAAATGCCAAAGTGGTTCCTTGACCATCTTTGCATTAATCTTATTCTTTCTCTTAATAAAAAAGCTATTAATGTATTTTGTAACGAGTGTCCCATCTTTCTTCCTTAGGATGGTGGGACTGATTTGGTGTTCTCCCACGTTTAGCCTAACAGCTCCGTGACGAAGTCATGTCCAAGATCTTACAGCCAAATTTTCCTTTTTTCTATATATAGCTTCTATTTTTCGCTGGGAATTTATTGAGATTATCTAATAATAGTGGAATCTGTTGATCATACCTAATCTTGTGGTAAAGAGTGAGACTTAACAAAAGTTAAAATTCCACATGTGACTGATTCCCCACCAAAGTGTTATTTTTTAATTCAACTTATACCTGTTGCTGTTTTTTAACTTCTAGAGATTTTGGCTCAGATTTTAGTTGGTTGTGGATTTGCTGCTCAACATGAAATTGTAGTATTGGCACCAAAAATGAAGTGCTTGCAGGGCTTGCATGCTTGTTTTTGAAATTTATTTTACAGACTTTGCTTTTCAGGATTGATCTAAAGTTGTCATGATTTAAAGTGGCCATGTCCTGACTTTCAGGTGCCCTTGCTTTCTGCTGGAAAAAAGGTGATTGCAAGTCACAGTTTTAATGGAAAATAACACACAGTGTAGTTCTTCCAACTAGGTAATGTTTTTGTCTCTGAGTTTTTCTCTTATGATGGAAATCTTTCCAATTCACATAGTTTGGGGTTAAGGAATGAAAGGAATCATTATTGCAATTTAAGGAACCATTCAAAAGCCTGAAGTTTTTCTCTGTAGTGTAGAAGAGCTGTGCATATTCTCTGCTAAGCTGGGCATCAGCGCTTTATATTTGTGTTATTTTTGGAAGGGTAATACTAAGAACCCTAAGGAATACATGCATCTTTAATAAACTTTGAAACCAAGGAAGTCCATATTTTTGAATACATTTTAATTGTATCAGTTGGGAATATTTTTAAATAAGTTTCTGGCACAATGGTAGAGTTCACAGAGTTTACATTGTCGTAGTATGCCTCTTTCAAAGCAGCCATGTGCTCTTATCATTTAACTGGAGCACAGCTGATGTGGGCTAATTATTTTTTTTTCCTCCTCTTCATTGTATCACTCTGCTTTTTCTGCTGATTTCAGCTGGAGTTGGAGGTCAGTCTGTTTAAAGAGCACACACTTTTATCTCGATGTCTCTTGCGATCTGTTGTATAATTTGGCTACTCCTGGGGATCTTTGCGGTGAGAATACACAATTTACTGACCATCTGCCTGCCTTTTCCTTTTCCTCTCATTACAGATGTGGGTAGGAGAAGCTGAAAAGGAGGCAGTCGTATAACATGTATGCAGAATCAGTTGGTAAACCGCTGACAGATTACATACTGTGTTTGCCATTCAGAAGTCAGCTTTGTGGCAGTAGTTGCTGTTGCTACATGAAATACAAAGGAATGCTGGTGTGGCTCACATAGTACTGAAGAAAAATGCTTATGATGGATTAATTTGTTCCAAAAGCAGTTCTTTGAGCTTTTTCATAGCACAATTGTCGATTTCCTTACAGCTCTATATTGCCTTCAGCCAGTGTTCAAAATTACAGGCTACACCTCACTTTGTGACCAGCATTGTTTTGTGGCAGCTCTGAGAAAGCTCGTTCTGCCCAAACAGGGAGCTACTGAAAGTCTTGAATGATCTGGCTGGAAGGGCTCGCGCTAGTTTTATTTGGGGGTTGTATGTATGTGTGAATAGGAGAAAAGAGGAAAGCAAGATAGATGGAAGAAACACTAATGTAGAATCAAAATGAGATTGTATCTAAAACCCAATAAGCATGGAAACTTTAATACAGCCTGGAGAGCAATGGTGTCCAGTCCCAAGAGAAGCCTAGAGAACAGACTTTTTGTTCAAAGACTCAGACTTTTGATCTGAGATTTGTCTAAAGGACATCTGTGGCTGTGAGGAAGGAAAAACTTTGGTCATTTGACTTTTTTGTGAATGTTTTAAAATAGATGCATCAACTATTACCTGACTGTAACCTGTTTTCATTATCAGTGGAATAATCTTACAGGACCCAAATTTTGGCATGGTTTTGAACTATGGTTCAGGTGGGATCATACTTCACTGAGGTTTATGCTAGGATGGACATTCCTTGTGTTGGATACTCTTGCCTTTTTGCAGAATGTACAGTGTCTCTGTATGAAAGTGATTGATCACAGTGTGTCTGCAGAGTGGTGTTTCATGTGGCAGATTACAGTAGGTGTAGGTGTGACGGATGTATTCTTCACCGTAACTGCTAAAGGTGATCTCTGAAACCCCTACAGGGACCTTATATCCAATCTCACAAATTGCAGTTTTATATTAAAAATATAAGTATGCAAACTCAGACCTAAAGGAGTCCTTTTGCTCTAGTGAGTTTTTTTACCCCAATTGCTTGCTACGCTGTTGTCTGTGATTATAAACTACTTAGATTTAAGCTCTTAGAGGCAGGAACTGCCTCTTCTGTTTTAGTTGCAAAGGATGGTAAGAACCTTCTCTAGCTCTCTAGATGCTATCACAATTTAAACAATCATAACGATAGGCCTTTCAGTAGTAGTAAATCTGATATAGCCAAGGTGAAGAAGTAGCTTATCCTGGAGTGAAAGTTTTTTATTTGAAGTGTGGAGAAAAAAGAGCAAAACATACATGGATTATTTGTTGTTAACTTTTGCTTAGAGAAAATATTAAACGTGGCTTGTCAGTTAACTTGGCCAGGGCTATCTTGTTGCAGCTTTTTTTTTTTTTTTCTTTTTTAAAAACCAATTATTCTGCAATATGGAGTGTTTTGATTTAGACACGCTTTTTAAAGATCAGCATTCATGGCACATGCAGTGAAGAGTAATTTAAAATTAAAAGGCTGCTTTAGACTTTTAGTAGCACCTGGATCTTATTTTAGAAGCAATTGGAACTCTGGGCCAGCACTTTGTAGGGTAATTTAATTTTTTTTTTTATTTTTAATTTGAGTACTTGGTGAGGAATTGATTTGAACAGCGTGGTGCTGAGCTCTTTAGATTTTGAAGTACTTCCAATTCCCAGTCACATTTAGCTGCAGATCATGATCTTCTCCTCTTGGTCTTACAAGACCAGCTACCTTAAGAATATCTTCCAGACAAAGAAAGGAATCTAGGCTCTTTTGATTTATCAAACATTTTATTTCATGTATTTCTTTACTTTTCCTTATGCATAGAAGAAGTTCCTTAGGTCAACACGAAGACACTTAAAAGTTTCAAAAGAAAATATGGCCATGTAAATGTAGCCCTATCAGTTTGACATGTGAAGAAAGTGTTATCATTAGTAAAGCGTTCACAAGTACAGCAGTAAATTATGTATATTGATTTGTCCAGGGTAGAAGAGGGGGAAGAAACAATCCTTCAGTTATGTCTAATACTCCATTTGGGAGTATAGTCTGCGCTGTGCCTATGTGAGAAAGCAGACCAGTGGCGATGAGGTGCAGGGAAGGAGGGAAACACCATGTAATCATCAGGATTATCATTATGCACAGGCAAAAAGAGATACTGTGGCTGCACAGGTAGTCTCTGTTCTGGAAATTACTACCCTGAGCACTTGGCTTTGAACCACAAGCCTTCACTTTAATGAAGACTTTCTGGATGTTTTTTGAATGCCTTATTCAAACACAGGGATATAATGATGCTTTACTTGTATGAAGTGACAAAAGGCAGTAATTTACTTTCTCAGCTTTATTTTCAAAAGTACAGAAACGTGGGGACATCCATTCTCAGCAAGAGGACGTAGCTGTCCTAAATACAGGGATTTTTGTTCCTGTTCTCCGTAGAGCAGTCAGGCCCTGGCAGACATACACAGATGGGATTGTGAGCAGCTGGGACTGTAGTGGTGAGTCAGAAAGTCACTGGATATTCACTGGGATGTGAAGCACCAGCAAGAACCTATCTAGTACAATAGCTGCAATACAACAAGAAGCTGCCGAGAGGCAGCGCTTGGTAACAGCTTGCAACTACTTGCGGTGGTGCTTAGAGATGGTGTGGAGAAGTGTATGCCAGTATAGAAATGTTTTGTAAACTGGAACTGTGAAACAGTGAGGATGACATTAAACAGCATCAGTATCTCCCTGTACTGTGTGGATTTCTTATAAGAGGCTGGAGGAAGCTGATATAATTTATTTGGCGAAAAGCTCAGTGTATTTTTGTCTTTGGGTTGAGATAAATAAAACATCATAAGGTACATTAGAGATTTCACTGGAGTGTGGAGGAGGAGAATGTAAAGTCTGAATATTTTGTTTTCTGTCTGAATCACTAATGTGCTACCAGTCAGTTTAATTAGAATAATTAGTCATGAAATATATAATTGGTCTGAATCTTCCTGCAGATTATATAGAGAGCTTTTGAAGAGGAATGTGGTTATTTGATACTGATCCTACAAACATTTACGCACAGTCTTAGCTCAGTGTGCATGAATCAGTGCGTATGCAGTGACATCCCATTGACTGTGGAAAGGAAACTTCCCTTCGGCTAAGGCGACTCCAATTAAGCTTTGTCAACAGGCTGCATTTTTCTGTGACCATGCGATTTGTGGCAAGGCCACTGATTTAGGGATTGCTTCAGTAGAGGACTGTTTTCATGCTTAAACAAATATTGGTGTTTGTAGAACTCTAACTTTGAGTGACCAAGTGGTGGCACGTCCTCTGTGGCTCAGTTTTTATCTTGGTCTCTAAAGGGGGGCTTCTCTTGTACCCTCCCTGTAAGGTTATTTTGACACCACTGTGGTGGGTCCTGCTGTGGGGAAATGACCCAGTGAAGTAGTAACTGTGGGGCAAAGCATGCTTGTTTTGCTTTTCCCTGTGGAAAAACTTGAAAAACTAGACCAATTGTAGATGTTGACAAGTGCTACCATTTGATCCCTTTTTCCCATCCCAGAAGAGGTTTTTTTGGTTTTTTCTATCATGGATTTTACTGTTGGTTTTGTTGTGTTCTATCATTTAATTGTCTATGTTCATTATATGAATGAATGAATGATGTGTCCTTGAGTTTTGCAAGTTAGGAGTACTAACGTCCATGCTATTACTGCGCTTAGTCCCATCCAAGCCACTAGGTTTACACTTCATATGACAAGGAACTGTTTTAACTTGTGTTTGGAAGTTTTAGACTGCTACAAGGTTATTGTGAACTGAAGGAAAGGGTCTATGTAAGAAGTGCTACTACTGGTATATTTCCTAACTACTGTTTACCTGGATTTTGAACTTCTGCTGATGAGTCTGAAACTGTCTTCCTTTTGGTATCCCATTCAGTGTTATAACAGAATGCTTATGCAAACAGGAGATATATTGGTCTAGAAACATGTGAAATGTCAATTCACCTTGTCTCAATTGGATATTGTCTAACGGTACAGGCTTTGAGTTCTCCTATTTTTCTGAGAAAATAACATTAAGAGACTTGCTTTTCTTACCTTATATGTTTCTTATGTCAAAATTATTTCTCACCCTGAAATTATGTAACAGTTTCATTACAGGCAGTAAATGTAGTGCCAAAGAAGTTCTGTAAAGGTATTTAGGCAGCCCTGGTATATGCATAGGATTTTCTGCTTGTAGCATATGCTTATCTGCTTTGGCCTAGTTTGATAGTCTAATTGACTATAGTAGCAGATTCTGTATATCAACTGTGTAAGAAAACTTACAGTTTTCATTATCTTTGGCCACAAAGAACATCTGAAAGCTTATGGAGTTTCTTACTATTTTTATGGTACTTCAGTTCATTCCATTTCTCTTTTTTGGCATGCTGTACAGTGTTTAATATAAAAATACATGATTCAGCAAAAGCTGTGGAAGGATTTCTATTACTGTGGTATACAGGACTGCAGGTGTTGTGAAACAGACTGCAATAAAAAGAAAGGAATATGGTGTATCTTCAGGGTAGGACTGTGTCATCCTGTGGCCTTGCTTACCAGTTCACAAAACTAACTGTGGTGTTCCCTTGAGTATTCTATATCCACTAGAAACCCTGGTGAAGCCACATCGGATACCCTTTCCTACCCAGAAAAGCAGAAATCCCCCAGTGTTTAATAAAGTTGCATCTCTCTCTCACCTGTTATCAGCCCCAGGTAGCCTTCTCATTAGTTCAGCTCAGGGCCTGTTATTTCCCAAGGGCTGATCTTGCCTATCTGCTATTTGGCATCTCTTGTCTCTCCAGCATATCACTCAATGCACCGAAACCATCCTTCTCTTTTAGCCCCAGTTCTGGTTCCAGTGTCAGTGACGTGAGCAGCACTGGGAGACTGGAGCAGTGATTTGGCAGGAGACTGAAGCGGTGATTTGGATCTAAAGTGACATAGCTTGGGGACTTTGCAGATGGACAGAATTGTGAAGTGCAGCCTCTCCTTACGCTATCACAGAAGACCCCAAAACATTTTCCATGCTTCTGTTTTCACAAAAGTCTATTTCAGCTGGGCTGACCCAGGACCCTTCCCCTGTAGCTCAGAAATTATCTTTGAAATTAGGGCTTTCTGCAGTTTAAGTTGCTTTTGCTGACTTTGTTGACCCCACAGGCTATATTAGTATTAGTAAATGACACAGGCCAAGAAGAGTGAATCTGTAAAGCAAAATAGTTTGTGCTAAGAACCTGACATCCACCCTCCTTTATGTATTTTAGACTACTTTTTTTTTTCTTTATTTGTAGCTGTAGTTTTTTTCATCTGGTCCCAGACACAGGATGTCCATTCATGGCTGGAGTGTGTTAGGTGCGCTCGTGAAGTGTATCTTCCGGTTTACTTTCATGCAAAAGGAGTGTGGATCCATGTACACCATAATGTCAACCAGTGCGTAGTATGAATAGATGACCAGGTGACTGGCTTAAAAATCGCAGTTCTGACTGAACTAAAGCACCATCAGTTAAACTGGATCACCTCAACCACAAATGCCTTTTTCCTTCTGTGCATGTAAAATATATTTAATGACCCTTCCTGATCTGGAAGGGTCATAGTGTAACCCCTTGTCAGCCGCCTTGTGTATTCATTCACTTAAAAGCATTAAAAATGCAAGTCTTTCTACTATTACATTGTTACTATTAACTATGAATTCATAACATACAGAGAGAAAATATTCCTGAATCATTGTGTTGTCTTTTGGTTTGATAGGTAGTGTTGGCTTTTGTGTCTTGACATATTTGAAAGCCCCATGGCATTGGCTGCTTTGCATACTTTTCATTCTCAGTAATGAATTTAGCAAGCAAATACCAGTGAGTCTGAAATGAATTACAACTAGTGTCAGGCACGGTTTGAAACTCCGTAAGTGGAACAGCAGAAAACACAATAAGGTTTATATGAAATCAATGGCATGACCCAAATTTTCTGAAGCCCAGCTTTTCTCTTAAGGATGCTTAACGGTTGATAGCATGACATTTCTCTCTTGGTGGCCAGAAAATGTAAGTAATTCAGGTTAGTGCTTTTTGCCTGTTTTGAGGAGCCGAGTACCACAGGCCTGTCTATGTGAGTACCATACCATGCTCTCCCAAGATGCTGGGGTTTTTGCATACTGAAGTATGCCACAATGGAATACTGTGTATCTGGGGTTTAGTGCCTTATCAATGTAGCTTTCTCTATTAGCACAGTATATCTGGGGTTAAACCAGGTGAAGATGACACAGTAGACCTTTCTAATACTGAAGGTCACAGATGGGGAGGATCTTACTGTCACCGTTCTTGAACAACCACATGAGTTCCACTGTGGTCTGGTGAATGGAGCTCAGTTGAGGGGCTGTTGCCTCAACTGAAAACAGCTCTGAAAAGCCACATCTGAAGAGTGAGAGTTTCTTTGGGATGTTAGAAACTGGAAATAATATAAAACGTCCTTTGTTTAAGCTACTTATTTTGATGACTGGCCTTGAATTTATCTGAACTTCTGTATAGTCTTATGGATTCTGATCAGGCAATAAGCCTAGCAGAATTTATATTTAAAAAATGTGAATATTTTTTAAACATAATTTTGGTTATGTTTCAAATAACCATTCAGTTGCATTCCAGTGTGAACCATGCCTTTCCTATCCCAGCCCTTCTCTAAACCTCATCTTTGTTGTCCTTACGTAAAATAAACAAAACCAACCAACCAAAAACCTCGTATTGTGAACTTCATGCAGTACAGTGTCAGTTTCTTTCCCTAAAACACCACTGATGTCTGTGATGTTTTATGTGGTTAAGAAAAACAAGAAGAAGAACAACAAAGCCGCCTATAAAATTCTAGTACATCTGACAAGTTCTCTAGGGTTTTCACAAGAAAAAATACTGCACACTGCACAGCCCAGATTGTGCAGTATCTCAGAATAACCTGTTCAGTTCCTTCATTCTGGTGAGTGTTACAAGACCCACTGCTCAAAGAGTAGCATATTTGACTGGGTTGATTGTTGTTAACTAACTTTATTTGTAAACAGTTGCTCAGAAACACAGGACAAAGCTGCAAAAAAGCATGTAGATGTGTAGAACAGAGGGGGGAAAAAAAGAAAGAGGAGGGGGAGCTCTAAGTGTATATCAACTCAAAATAAAAGAAAAAACTAGAGGCGTAGAAAAAAAGAGTATTTTTTTTTTATGCAATGCACAAACTGTTAGCAAAATCTGTGAGCAGGGGGAGCCGGAGACTTGTGAGGAAGATGCTGTCTTAAAAGATTTGAGGGGAAAACACTTCTCTTTGTAAATTTAAGTTGAAAACTACTGAGTGCCTTTCAAGCAGCCATATTGCTGCAGCCATAACATTTTGGCAGAAAGATAAATGTTTGTATTTTTATATAAAAGCTTGAAAAATGTAATGAGAAAATCAACATTTCCCATTTATAACAACAAAGCCATCTCCTGCCTAAGCCTTGGCCAACTATGTCCCAAACTCTCTGATTCCTTCAGGCATTTTAGAGAGGAAAGTAAGCATCCTTCCTTTGTACCAGTGGATGAGGAACTGAGAATTAAACAGAATTGAGAGTTAAAGCTGGTCTGTGGCAGAGCCTGGATTCTGGAGTTCAGTGCTTTGATCAGAAGGCTTGTCTTTCTGTTTATCTGTCTAGCTCATCTACCTCGTTCACATAACATTTGTTTACTAGTTCATTTATACTTGTATCACCTCTGTCAGGCTGACAAGTACTGTTGTGCTCTTTGTATAGATGTAGAATCCAAGAATAGGTGATCCTTGAGCACCTGAGTGCTCAAGGTTACACAAGAAATCTATGGAATAGAAGGGACTGAATAAAGCTTACTTAAATCCCAAGGAATAACCTTAACTTTTTGGGCCTTACTCATTTACTTGAGAGAAAAGCACAGACAAAAGAGGAGGAGGAAAAAAAAAAAAAAGAAAAAGAGGAATGCAAAAGGAGGTTATCTTCTTTCTCTTGAAGACTGGTTTTCCATTTTTGATTCCAGAAATAAACCCAATTGTTTTCAATTTTAATTTCAGAAATGGTACTTTTTGTCAGCAGATGCCACTTTTTCAGAGGAACTCTCCGATTTCACAGAAAGGTTACAGCAAGGAAAGAGAAGGGGAAGAAAATAAAGGAGGAGGGAAAAAAGAATGTTATGGATGGATTCTTCCTCTGTCCCAAGACTTCCCTACTTCCATCTGCCAGTGTTCTGGCTTCCTTTTCAGTCCATGCCTTTGCAACTGGCTTACCAGGATCTCTTTCTAAGGCTTTTTCTAAGATGGGTGTTGTGTATTCAGTCAGTGCACTAACTCCTTGCTGCGAGGCATGGGGGAGCACGTAGTGGCATTTCTAGCATTACGCTTGTCAAAATAAACAGTCTTGCCTTTAAAATTTGTATCTGGAATATGTTGCCTGCTAATGCATATTCATGTCTTAAATGCAAATATCTCTCTTTCCTGTTTGGGATGTTTGCCCTCTCTATTTGGGTTGTGTATCATATGGCATGTAAATAAGAGATGACAAGTTGTGTAATAAGTGGAGGGGGGAGGAGAAGAGGAGTTAAAGGGAATTGATTTAATAAGAAACATGCATAATTTACACACACAGCATTATTCCACTCTGGTTTTGCATACTTTAATTGCAAATCCTGTGGCTTCATACCAACCAGTATCTTACAAACAATGGTCTTTTACTAGCCTTAAAGATAAGATTTCTCAGATTAAGTTTGCTTGCTAGCAGTGGTTTAGCTTTACCCTGAAGTTTGTAAACGTCCTTGTTTCTTTGCAAGGTGAAGGCAGATATGTCAGTTTGGCTAGGTGAATCAAATACACAGTATGAGTAAGAGGATGTGTTTTAGGTGATGTTTTTATCACACCCACAAGTTGGAAATCCAAATTATTTTAGAATGGAATTATGTCTCTTTGCCCTGTAAACGATCTAAGCTGAGAGCAGAAGTTAATACTAATATGCCAAGATACCCAAATACCCATAGTTGTTTGCCTTTGCAATGTGGTGGTGGTGTAAAACCAGAGGGTAATTTAAGAATAGTTTTTATAATCACTCGTGTTTGTTCCAGTCATTCTAGGAACTGACTGCGTGAAATGAGTTCATTTTGACACTGTACTTGGGAGTCATGCCTGGGAATAGTCAGCTAAGTGTAGCAGGCTTAGGCCCGAAGGAACAGATGACCCTCGCCCTGAAAAGTTAAACCTAAATAAACACATGGCTGCAAAGAAAGCATATGTGCCACGAGAAGGCCAAGTGTTGAGTTGCTTCCAGGAGTCTCCATATGGATTCTGTATATGAGCATATCCTTCTGCATACAAGGATCAAAATGACTCTAAATAGGCAGAAAGCAGAAAAGACGCTGTGAGATGTCATGCAGGGAAGCTTGTGAGTGCCCTGCTTCACAATCAGTGAGACACTTCACGTGGTATCAAATCCAGTCGCAAACTCCCACTGGGACTTGCCTCTTATAAGCTGGGGGAAGACAAAAATGGAAGAGAGATTGTAGAGGGGTGGCACAGAGAAAAGAAACAGGGCAGATGAGATTTCTGTAGGGAAAAGCTTAAGCTGGCATCTGTTTTTTGCAGGGACATCCGACGCTTATGTGAATGGCTAACCGTGGACCACTGTGCTGGTTCAGTAGACTTGAGCTCCTTTGTCACATGCTCTGGAATAGCTTTGCTGTGATCTAACACTGTTATCTGCTTCTACTTGTTGGCTGTATGGGCAGGCTGGCGATTTGCAGGTTGGTTTCCAGTACCCAGAGGAACTGCTTCATGAGCCCTATCACTGCTGCCATCAAACCCAGACCAGCATGTCAGGAGTTGGTTCTGACCTGGGTTGAAAACCCATAAAGTTTGAATGTGATTTTGGATCCGAATTCTACTAGACTTTGTGTGTTCATGATCTTTTTTTGTTTGTCTTTAAACATGAACTTATTTGTAATTACTGTAAAACTTCCATCTCTTCCCTGTTTCCCTGTCTTTTTTTTTTTAATGTTGTTTTTTTCTTAAACCCTATCTTAGACATGAGTATTTCAGGCAAGTGCTGAATCAAAAAATCCCATTGGGCCACTGAAATTAATAGCAGTGCCTGTAGTTTGTTATGATTCGGGTAGAGATACAGCTGAGTTAAAGAGCTTTTTACTGGAAGGTAGCAGTTCAAGGAACATGCTTCAATGAATTGTTCTTCTGGCGCCAAGTGAAGCCTTGATGGAGGAGTTCCTGTGACATTGCAGCCCTGACTGGTGTGGGCCTTTGTTTTGCCTCCGCTGTCTGTCAGGTGTCTGGCGTAGTATCTTAAGGCATGTTCCATGTAGTCATGTCCCCTCTTTATACAGCGTGGAGAGGAGGGAGAACGAGAGTTCAATGTGTGTTCCTGAACATCTGTGTTTATGGGTTCTTGAGCCATGGTGATTCCTGAATCCCAGGGAGGAGAAAAAAAAATCTCGTTGGTTTTTGGAGGCAGTTCAGCCAGGTTTAGTCTGAGTGAGTATTAGAGGGGGAGATATATTTTGTTGGGATTTTCTTCCAGTATAAGTAAAGTTTTTTAAAATCCAGCTGTCTTTTATGAAGGTCATAAAAAATGCTAATATCCTGTCTTACAGGGGTGGGAAATCTGTGGAGGTAGTGTTGTTTCTCCCTTCCCACTCCGCATACTAAAGAGACTCACAAGCAGAAGGAGCACCAGGCATAAGGAACAAGTAAGATTTGCCTCCTCATACACACGCGTTAATGGTGAAGGAGACCACTTCTTGTCAAAAATAACAGTCCCTTATGATGCTTATAAAGCTTTCTGCAATGACATGAGTAGTTTCATGATTTAACTTATTGGAGAAACCAAGATGCTCATTGCTCCACACATTTTCATTTCGATGCTGCTTATGTAAAGACGTGGTCTTTAGAGAGGTGTGTTGTATATCTAATCCCCAGTTGGGAATCCTAAACACACTGAAATGGAAATAATTAGTGATGATTTTTTCCTCTCACTCCATATTACCTTCCCAAAAGAGACTGAGCAAAACAAGTAGCAAGAAAATGTTGCTCTCCAGATGTGGAACTAGGAACTTGTCTCCTGAAGGCTGTTAAATAAATATGGAAAAGAGTAAAATTTACTTTTCAGAATAATGGAATGGGTTTCTGTACAATGAACTACTACTTGTCTCTCGAATACCTTTCATCAGGTTTTTTGCAAAAATACGGCATACATGAATACTTATTAGAATTTTATCTTAAAAAAAGGCAGAATTAAAATTGGTGTGTATGTGTGTGGGGGTTACAAATACAAGGTAATTGTGTCTTTATCAAGTTTGCTGACTTTCTGTGTTTTCTCCATTTTAAGGCTTTGTTCTATTCAAGTCTCCTAATCATCCATTTGAACAGATAAAAATACATTCTGGATAGATGCAGAACTGCTAGTTCTTTGGCTACCTCCTTCCCTTGGCAATAGAAGAAAAGTAATCAAACATTAAGTTCTGATTCCTGGTGTCTACTGAGCAGAGAGGGATGTTTTGCAAGAAGGCCAGTTAAAGGGCAGGATCTGTATCTGGTGGGGTTTGTTCTGGAAAAAATTGTAATACAGAGTGGCGTTTGGCTTAGGAGGAGGGTGATCTGCTGTTGTAATTTTGGAAAGCTTTATGCTTGCCTCTCAGTGTGGGAGAGTCAAGAGTTGCTGAAGTTCCAGCTAACTTGTCCCTTTGCATGACTGGGGGGCCATGCAGTGGTGGCTGAGCTCCTCTGTTGCTGGGGGGTCCTGTGAATCTGAACAGCACTGCGGGATGGTTGTAGGCCATGGAGCCAAGAAGGGTCTATCTTTAAGGCCAGCTAACTGGGGAATGGAGGCTATGAAATGTCACCTATGTCAGGTAATAACCTCTCTTCCTGCCACAAGCGCATTCCTAATAGAAAGATAACCGTCAGGCGCTGTCAAGAGTGTAGGTTTTGGCATATCAGAGCTATCTGGAGATAAGCTGGTCAGCAGGTAACAATATTGTAGTGGACACCTAGTCGCTTCCACTCTACTGATGCCTCTGTACAGCTGGGAGATAGTAAGTGTACAGATACTACAAGGAAGCGCTAAAGTAGCCTGGTGATTGGAATGGAAAGGAAAATTAAGGGCTATTCTGAGTGAAGCAGTTGATTGGAGAAGCTGATTGTAGAAAGCTTGAACTTCATGCGCTTTTATTATACTGTATATAAACTGCCATGGTTTCATACCTATCATTTGGAATTCTGTAGCCTGAAACAATGTCAGGGTTTTTCTTTGCAAATAAATACCCATTTAAACTAGCATAAGGGAAAATACACAAGCTCGAGAAGTGGGCCCATATGAACTTTATGAGATTCAACAAGGCCAAGTCCTGCATCTGGGTGAGGGCAAACCTCAGTATCAATACAGACTGGGGGATGAAGGGATTGAGAGCAGCCCTGCCGAGTAGGACTTGGGGCTACTGGTGGATGAAAAGCTGGACGTGAGCTGACAATGTGCGCTTGCAGGCCAGAAAGCCAGCTGCATGCTGGACTGCATCAAAAGAAGCATGGCCAGCAGGTTGAGGGAGGTAATTCTGCCCCTCTACTCCTCTCTGGTGGGGCCCCATCTGGAGTACAGTGTCTGCCTCTGGAGCCCTCAGGACAGGAAGGACATGGGCCTGTTGGAGCAGGTCCAGAGGAGGGCCACAAAAATGATGAGAGGGCTGGAGCACCTCTCCTACAAGAACAAGCTGAGAGAACTGGGGTTGTTCAGCCTGGAGAAGAGAAGGCTCCAGGGAGACCTTATAGCAGCCTTTCAGTACTTAAAAGGTGCTTATAAGAAAGATGAGGACAAACTGCTTTGATAGGACAAGGGGTAATGGTTTTAAACTAAAAACCAGAAGATTTAGACTAGACATAAGGAGGAAATTTTTTACGATGAAGGTGGTGAAACACTGGAACAGGTTACCCAGAGAGGTGGTAGACGCCCCATCCCTGGAAACATTGAAGGTCAGCTTGGACGGAGCTCTGAGCAGCCTGATCTAGTTGAAGATGTCCCTGCTCATTGCAGGGAGGTTGGACTAGATGACCTTGAAAGGTCCCTTCCAACCCAAACTATTCTATGATTCTATGAAAATATGTGATTTTTGGTGGGAGGCAAGTAGTGCAATAGGCTTGGTTTTCTGTTCCCCCCCAATAGCACTTCCTTTCACATAACTCTTACCTTTGTTGGCCTTCCATCTTCCCCAGACACACAAACTTTTCATCACTAGATGTGTTATTTAAAACCCTTGGGCTGTGACAGCCACTGCTCACAGACTGGAGGTGCTGGGAGGAAAGACAGGAAGGCAGAGAGGGAAGCGGGGAAGAAGGTGAGTGTTTTGTTCCCAGTACCTCTGCTTCAGGAGCCAGGCATGGCAGAAAAAATGGTAGTCCTGGCACAAAGCGAAATTTGTCCTGAAGCTCCCTTCTCATATCTGTATTCATCTCATCTCAGGTACGAGGATCTGGGATTAACATCCTTTGCATTAGTGTCTTACACTTGTGACCTGGACTACTCATTAAGCCAAGTGTTTTTGTATTAAGTATACTAGTTCATACAGCAGCCTGAGCAGATGAAAACATAGGTGCGTGCAATGTAAAAATACTGTATGCTATTCTTTGGATACATATCCAAAATAGTAAACACATAAAAAATTGCATCAGATAGATTGGGATAGATTAATATCTTACATAGTTGATATCCACTGATACTAGGATTAGCACACATAGAGCAGTTTCTGTTCCTCTTTGCTTACCTTGCTTCGGTTATCTGGGAAGAGAGAGCCTTCCCTCCCCTTTGCACACTCGTATACTTGGAAAAACTTTGTGTGTGGGGGGGTCTGGTTTCAAGGCTCAGGAAATGTTCTTGAAAGTCCTCTGTTTGCAACCCCGCGTCACTTGTACCAAAGTGCCTGGTGCTCGCTCACTCCTTCATGTGTTACGGCTGGAGTGGAGACCTCTGATGAGCAGGGGTCCATGCAGCTGAGAAGTGGCCTCCTTTGAGAAGCCCAGCGTGGCGCAGGGGCTCCTGGCCTGGCCGTGTCTTGACCTGCCTCTTGAGACCAGAGGCAGCAGAGCTGCGGTGAGCTGCCCACGCTTGCCCCAGCACATCACCATGCAGTTGCCAGCTTCAGTGCAAATCCAGCATTACAGCTGTGTCTTTTTTGCTGAAAGAGAAATCACAGCTTGTTAAAGATCTGTAAGTCGTGCAGTGTAAATTTGGCTGCTTGTGGTTTACAAGGAGGAGCGCTTCTCTGGCCTGCTAGACTGAGACTTGATTTAACCGAGCAGGTTGCAGCAGTGTGGGTGGAAAAGTTTTGGGTTGCCGGTCCAGTGCCTTGTTGCCGTTACTCAAGCAGTGCACCGCTCTGGCTGTTTAGAATTCCTAACTCTGTTGTTTGGCACAGTGTCTTACCAAGAGGATGCATAAATCAGATAAGCTCTCATTCCCTTAGCAAATGAGCGTAATGGATGATTTACACTTACATTGCTGTCTTGGTATTTATCAAACTGACGCCTGTTTGGCTTTCAAATCCTTAATTTGGGTTTTATACTTGGTTACTATTAAATATCCTTGTAGCACCCCAGCAACGCTGTCAGCCCGGTGTCTCGCTTGTCTTCCTCCTACTGACATGGAAATATCAGTTCACTGATCTGTTTATCATTCCTTCTTTAATAGTCTCCCAGGATGTGTTCACTAGAAAACAGCCAATTCATTGTACAATGCCGTAACTCCTGAAATCTAAATGAATATGAAATAAAATTCTCCTAGATTATGCTTCCCGCTACAGGAGATTCCTGCTGTGTGCTGAGTTTTAATGGTTTAGATTCAAATTCATCCGTATTTCTGGATAAATGCATCCACTTCAGCCTCAGAAGTGCAATGGCTGAACCTCAGTGCCTGTGCTTCTCTTCCAAGTGTTCTGTAACGGACACACATAGTTCAGAGTTTTATGAAAACAGGACAGAGGCCAGAAGAAATCTGCTACTAAATCTTCTTTCAATAGATTTCTTCAACCTCATCACTGTCATATTTAACAGTATGGAACAGCAAAGGACAACTTAGTAACGAGGGGCAGCTAATTAGGAAAATGATGGGTTGTGCCCCACAGGAAAAGATCTCATAAAATATGTGACTTTTCTTAATGCCAGACGTCCTGGCATAATGGATCTCTGCAGTTTTTTTCAGAAAAAAAATGAGCAGGTTGCTTCATGCCGAGAAAGCAGGAGAGAGTATATCTGCAAGATCACAAAAAAGAGTGTTAATTTAGGGCTGTTGAATATGTACCTATTTTAAAACAATGACAAAATCAGCAACTCATGATTTTTGAAGCCACCATTACTGTTTAAGATGCTGAGGACTGACTTGCGATTTTTTACAGACTTCAGTTTAGCAAGGCAAAGGATAAGCAGATTTCAGCTCCTCATTTGTCTGGTGTTCTGGTCAGGCAAGATTTGGTAATAGCTGGCATCTTTACGCGGAAATTATTTTTGCTTTGCCTTTTCATTCTTAGCTCTCTGAATGTCATGCTTTCCTGTGGCCTGCCCTTCCCTTTGCTGTCCTCAGTGGCAGCTATTCAATTTCTAGTTTGACAAGATGAACACCACTTGGATTATTTATCGGTGCTTCTGTGCCAAGAAGGCTTCACAGTTCAGTCCACCACAGTGCTTTGGTGTGGTACAATACTGTAATAAGCTTACCAAGAATTGCTAACAGCACACTCCTATATTAACAAAAGCACCACTAGGACCATAAACACTTTCTGATGCTTCCATGCTAAAAACTTGTTTTCAGTTGCTTATGATTTTACCAAGCTGTTTTGGTTTGGGTTGACATATTACAAGACAGGTATAAGCCTCCTGGTGAATTTTTTCTTCTGAAAATTTGGGCCAGTAAAGCTCAGCCATTTAATGAGTAGACTAGGGCAAAATAACGTTAGGAAACCAGAATTCAGAATCAAACTTGAGCCATGTACCCATGATTTAACCTATACCAGACTAAACATAGTGACTTTGCCTGCATCCCTGCTCACATCAAACCTTCTGTTTGGGGTAATTAATGATGCAGTATGTTGTACTGCCTGTATTCAAAGAATCAGCGCAGTACCTCCCACCTGCTGTTTGGTGAAGGAGGATGTCCATTGCTGTCTCCAGGAAAATCTGCACAAATTTAGCAAATTAATAAGCATGTTTTAAACCATAAGCTTATGTTTAATCAAGGTTTCTTGGATTCTGGTGGATAAACTTGTCACTGATTGTAGAGAACTCAGATACCACTCTGATATACAGCTCAGAAAATTCCATTAAATTGTTAATGTTGTTTTGAGAGCGCAGTTTGTATCATATACAGTGGATAAGATATGGGGTCACACATTGAACAATGGGAAGAAAGGAAGAAGACAAATAATTGCTCGTTAAGCAAGCTTCGTCTATTCTGTGTGTTGAATGAGGCAAAGGTTGGGTGGCAAAAAAGGGGATGTGAACATGTAATTAATAGCTATAATAATGCATATGGACAAAAGGGCCAACATTAGGGTTTTACAGGCAACCCTGAGAAGCAGAGAAATGCATTTCATGTAGTAACTTTAATCATGTTTTTCTAATGCAAGGCGGGTGTGTGTATATTTAAGCTGTGTGACAGTGTTACATAAACATAGTTAATATGCAGTAACACTATTGCACATCAGAAAATGCTGAGCATGTTATCTGGTGTTCTCCCATTTAAACTTTTCCTACTTTGTGAGGGGAGACATTAATTCTGCGTCATGTCAAATGAAATACTAACAAAAAGAAAACCAAATACTACTCTCCCTGCTACTCTGTACCCTCAGAGTGCTAACTCAAGTCTCTAATTTTCATCAAAATTCTAGGAAGTCACTTCTCTTTGGTTAAAACTGACAAAAATTCCTCCAAAGTTGATCAAGAGGTGCTTGCAAAAAGGGACAAGGCTGTGAGAGCAGGTGGTTTTGAATGGCTGTTGGGTTCCTGTGTAGCTACTGGCTGTTTGGGTTGGGTTTTTTCCTGACTGTGCTTAACTGTATTCCTCCCCTACCTTCTTTGGACCTGGAAGCAAGGAGATGCAGGTCCAACTCATCCTAAAGGAGACACATGTGATGCCTGCACAGCTGAAGTTATGGCCTTCTGGCCTTTCCAGCTCTGCTAGTCTTCATTGGCCATAATGGGAGGGTTAGACATCTAGCTCACACGTAGACATGAAATTGAGCTATCTTCAGACTCAGGATAAACCCTGCCTCTGCAGACACAAGGTTCCTGCCTTCCGCGGCTGGAGGCATCACCTTTGGAACTAAGAACTGAAAAATTACTTTCCAAACAGGTTTAAATTGCTGTATTTTCTTCCCCCGTCTGTGATATTCTCAGTACTTTTGTCAGAAAAAAGGTATTTTCTTTTAAGCAAATGTCACTTATTTCTACACCTTGTAGCTTGGCACTTCAGAACAAAAAAAGACAGAATCTAAAAAATGTGTGATTTGATAATGGATGGCTTTTTATTATGTACCTCACACCATCAGCAAACATCCTTTAGTTTCAGGGAGAAAGCAGAAACTTAATAGAATTTTTATATTTCTTCTAAGGAGTATTTTCGCCTCAAAAAAAGTCTTCCCCTCCCCCCCCAACTTCAGAAATGCTTTTATTGCTTCAGGCACTCCTGCCAAATTGCCAGGTGGTCATTAAATAGCAGTAGAATATCAAATTAACCTTAAAATAGCCCTCAAACTGATTTAGGGAATTGGGAACTGTTTGAGAGACATGCATTAAAATGCAGGTCCCTTGTGATTTTTGGAGTGAAATAATATTTCAAGAAAATGTGTTCTTGGTGAGATTTTTAGGAAGATTTTTACATCTGCCCTGAGTTTTCTGAGTTTTTCATCTGTATCCTTCATGTGTACAATGTTTAGAAACTCTTTTTTTTTTTTAAATTTTTATTTTATTTGGAGTTATTTCTTCAGCATGGTAAGAGAAAGAATTATATAAACAGAATAAATCTTGTGACTAGAAAGAGTAGGCGCTTACCCTTTCAGCTGTATAATCTGCCTTTGAGGTACCTGCAATGGCCTCTTCCTGATTTAAAGGCTCAGTTGTTCAGACCACATAGCGCAGGCTTCCTAAACACCAGAACTTCTCAGGTGAGTGAAAAATCAAGCAGTAAGAGTTGAAGTAGTGATTAGGGGAAAGAATTCATGAGGCCCAGGGATGCGACTGCAAAATATCCAGTGTGGTTTTGATTATATTTTTGAATTCATGATATTTTAGTACAGGACATCTTACTGATGTTATAAGATCTTTTCTTAAAATCAGCTTGAGTCATACCAGTTAAATGGTCCTGTAGCAGTGGGTAACTGAAAGCTGGGATCAGCTCTTTGATCAGAAATATTGCGGCTCAGGGCCCACCAAAAACGTGTTACCTTTGAGCATTACTCTCAACCTGGCATGTTTATTGCATGCAGCACTCGCTCTCCTGTTATGTCCTTAAGACTTTCTTCTTTATACTTTTTGAAAGAAGTATGGTCGTTGTTGGCCTGTCACAGGTAGGGAAGAAGAAGCATGAGAAGCAGTGGTGTTAAAATCTTCATGACATCCCACTGGTTTCATCTCGCTTCACCTGATGGTGTTCTCATACTGCCATACTTGTCTCTCCCCAGCACTGCCAGCAGAGTGCTAGACTCTGCACTGCAGCATTTTCCATTTGCTTCTGCTGGTTTTTTGGTGTTTTTTTAAAACACTTTGATGACAATGGTATTACTTATCTTTGCCCAAGATACCTCAGTGAGTAATAATAACTGAAATTTTAGGTGGTAAATTTAGTGGTATCTCCCAGTAGATGCAATGCATTTCATATATATAAAAATATTTTCAATGGCGTTTACCATCAAGAGATTCGCCAGTTTGAAGGTGTTGCCTGCTTTATAAACTCTGAGAGAAGATTAAGTAGAAAAGTGTAAAAAATGCTGATCACGGCACAAGTGACATACGTAGATGAGTGTTTCATTCACTCCTTTTCAGTACGGTATCAGCTACTGCAGTGTCTTAGCATTTTCAGCAGGTGTGCTCTTTGATTGATTACTCCCATTAAGACTTTGGAGATTCCTTTCCTCGGTAGACTAATGAAAATGTAAATGCAAATTGTCGGTGTTGTAAACTTGCATAGCTCCCCTGCAGCGAGGGCAGCCAGGCCATTTTCTGTCCGCTGAGGACCAGCAATGGAGTATCGGTAAGTTGCAGATCAGTATGCTTTGTTGTTTCACTAGTAGATGAAGTGCATCCATAATGTAATTACTTTCAACCCCAGGTTCCCCAAATGGCTTCATCTCAGAAAAGGAGAGAATGCTGATCATTCTTTTAAACCTCTGCTGGTAAGATTTATTTGTGAAGTCTCGCTTTTGAGCAGAATGCAAATACCTGACTAATTACTGCAACTTGTTATTCTTAGATCTGCCTCACAGGGAAATGAGCAGAAGTTTTGCCTAGCTCCATGACTTCTCATCCCATCCAGCAGCCTGCTGGGGAAACTCAGACTGTTGTCCAGTTACTGTCAGATGTCTTGTTTTCTTTGAGAAAATGGGTGTTGTGACATGAAAGGGAAAGTCTTTTAAACTTTATTGAGAAATATTATAGAAAGAAGTGCAATGAAAACTTGACCTAAGAGCTGCCTTTTTGGGCTGGGAGTGGATTGTTAATACCCTCAGATCACTGCAGGCAGAAGCTTCCGCCTCTGTTATGCAGCGCTTGCTCAGGAAGCAGAATTAGCAATCCAGCAGATGGTGTGAGCTCCCTGGTAATTGAGCATTTTATTCATTCAGTTACTCACCTGTTGCCTGTATCTAATGAAATCCCTCTCTCTGACTGTGTCTGATTCGTAAGTGAAACCTAATCCGGCAATCTCTGACACACAAAACGTGCTTTGACTGTAGCAGTAGCCATCACTAAGGCGCCCGCCACTCCTGGTTTAGCCTTAGTTGTGTGTTAAAGAAAGTGCTTCTCTTTGCAGTACCATTGCACCTGTTCTTTCCACATTCTGGTAACGATGGAGGCACGTCTGATACTGAATAGTTTCAAAAAGACGTCCAGATTTGGTTCTTTTCTGGATACCTCTCCCTGTTATTCCGCCGTGTAAAGGATTCTTTCTCTGTACTTCAAAGAACTGTAAAGGGCCTAGGACCTTGTCCATTTTCTGTGTTCTAAAAGCAGATGTATTTCTCACCTCTTCCTCAAGACCTCGAGTGATGGAGACTTCAGAGCTTCCCCAGACATCCTACTCTAGCACTGTGTTGCTCTGCAAGCTCGTTTCATTATAATTTCCGTTGCATCGAACCTTAGTTTTGTTTTCTTGCAGTATCCCCACCTAAATCCTCTGACCATGAAGAACAGACTTTTCCCTCCTCTTTCAAAGTAGCTGATTGTATATATTTGTCAGTCTTTTCAGGACAGCAAGACCAGTTTGTTCAGTCTTTCCTCATAAGTCACGTTTTCCAGACCTGTGCTCATTCTTCACTGTTCTGCCTGTGGGCATGCTTCAGGTGGCCATTCCTCTCTTGAAATGCAGTGCACCAAACTGAGCAGGTACTCCAGCTGGGTAAAGTTGAGTGGAAAGATTTACTTTGTGCATCTCACTAGCTGTATCTCTCCTTCTACATTGCTGTAAAATGGTTGTCATGTTCCCAACAGCATGATGGAACAGTTGTCACTTGGTTCATTGCTGATCTACAGATTGCCTACCCTGTAGCCAGGTTATTCCCTGATTTGCAGTGATATACCTAATTATTCCTGCTGAGGTACAGAACATAATACTGCTTTCAAGCAGCACGTGCACTGACTATTTTCAGTCTATTCTCCAGTTTGCCAAGATAGTTTGATATGCTTTCCAATATACTTAAAATATCCCCCAGCTGAGTGCTATTTAACAAACTTTTTTTCTCCCATCCTTCAGTTCATTAAGAAAATTATTCGAAATGTCACACCTAGGACACTTCCCTGTGGAATATCACAGAATGCAGGCATCTCTTTTTAATATGATGAGCCGTGTATGTTTTCTTTCTGAGTAGCTTTTTCCAGTCATTTCTACAGCATCCTAATATTTCCACCTTGTTTAAGAGAATTTCACATGAAATAAGTCAAACTTACATAAGTAAAGCAATATGACAGCTACTGTTTTTTCTCTATCCCCAAAGGCCATTATTCTGTCATAGAAGGAAATTACGTTGGTTTGATGGGGTTCCTTCCTGACAAATCCGTGCTGTCGTTATTCTTCTTCTTGTTTTTTCTAGATACTTACAAGTAGTTGGATTATTTATTCTGTTTCAGTTCTGGGAATTGAAGCTAAGCTGTTGGGTTTATACGTCTGTGGCTCCTCCTTTTTATTGTTTGCCATTTTGCAGTCTTCTGGTAACTCACTGTATCCCAGGGGACCTCCAAGATAAATGCCAACAGCTCATCCAGCAGGTTTTCAAGAAAAGCCAGACCAAACTGAAAATGTCTGATTTACCACAGTATTCTCTAATCCTTTTCTTTCCTGATTAGAGATTGATGTCTCACCATCTGTGGTTGGTATGAAAGCTAATTGATGTTTAATGAAGTGATGATGCAAAAAAAGGTATTGCAAATTTCAGCTTTCCAGGTGACACACTCCTAAGCAAGGTCCTAGTTTTACTGAGTACTTTAGTTCGTTTTCTCCTTCTTTCTTCTTCTTCTAAGTTAAAATGCTTACAGGACAGTTTCTTGTTATTCTTGATGGTCTTTGTTAATTGCATCTGACTGTGGCCTTGTCTTTCCTGACTTTGAGTACCTGCTCATACTGTACTTTTTATCTGTTCTTAACAGACTGACCTGGTGCTTTTAAACTGCCTTGAATTTAAGGTACAGAATGCACTCAGGATGGAGTCAAATCCATCCTCTAGCTACATGTGCTATCTTACCTCCACCCACGGGATGATTTCTATTTCTGCCATTACTGGTTTTGCTCTAAGGAAATGTCACTCTTTACTACCCTTTTCCTTTAGACCAACATTCCTATGGATCTGTAGTCACACCTCTGTGTGTGCTGGAATTTGCCTTCGTGAATGCAATTGATTTTGATGTTGCTGTTCCCACTTTCCTAAGCCAAAGATTGTGAACTCTGTTGTAGTCCCCGTTGGCTTTGTTTAGGTAGGAGGAAAATGCAAAGGTACAAACATCTACGTTTAAGCCAGGCTGTTCAGATTTTGGAAATATGCTGATTTGCAGTGGCTTTCCTCAGCCTACCTTCATTCTTCGTGAGTTCAAGGGTAGAAATCACTGGTTCAAGCATTCAGGTCAGAAAATAAAACCCCCACCTGGTGGCCCGGTCAGTCAGAACAGTCAGTGAGAGCCATGTGTCTGAAACTGTGAAAAGCACTGGAATTACATCCCAAGGAGTGCTGTGCGTACCACAGATTGACTACTGTGAATGTCGGCTACCATTCCTTTTCTCTGCCTTCAAATCCGAGTGTCACGGAAGCAGTAGTTGGCTGCCATCAAGCCTTTTTTAAAATAAGAGCAAAAATCATTAGTTGTTTCTCCGATCTTTTACCAATTAGAGAAGTTAACTTACATTGTCTGTATCAAAGAGTAGTACAAACTTGCTTTGAAATTTTGGGAAATCTGTAACTGTAATAATTTAAAAATAGGCTTTGAAATTTCATTTTCTCTTTTGGCAACGTTGGTTGCCATGGAGTTCAAGTAATAGGTTGTGATGTTTAACACTGAATTAATTACTGCTTCTCACTCACAGAGAACATCTAATTATACATATTTATGAAGAACGGTGTTTGGCATTCCTGAGGGAGAAAATATCTTTTTTAATAGTGTATATACATACTTTTGGAACCAGATGGGGTCGGTTAAATTCATAATCTTATAGCACTTTTCCCCAGGGTTTTTAATTGTTTCCTAGTTTAACATTTGTAATTTTAAATATTGTCTTAAAATAAACTGCTTGTATTATGAATATTTGCATTCAGTGAGTACCGGCATTTACTTTTAAAGTACTAAAAGTTTAAATGGACATACAGATGGATGAGTATATAAGAAAATATACACTTTTTTTGTTCTCAGGCAAAACAGGACTGCAGTGATTACTTAGCTCTTTGGCCCCGATGTTCAGCAGTCCTTGCTCTGTTGTGGTCAGAGCAGCTAAATTAATGGACACTGATTATAGATGTGGGCCTGGGAAGTCTGCAGCGAGGGTGTTGTGCATTTCTAGCCTTGCAGAGTTCTTGCACTTGGCTCTCTCTAGCTTCATGGTAGCTTCATGAACCAGAACAGCCCTCAGCATAAAGGCTCACAAACCTAGATCTGATTTCAGTGGCACTTCAGCTCCTGACTGTGCGTGTGGCTTTGGGTCACTGTTCAGGAAGGCATCTCTGCTCAGAAACATCTGTTGCTGCTGAGCTCATTCTTTAGTGCTGTCCTGAGTGATAGTCCACTGATGGGAACCAAAAATGGTGGCGTTGGGCATAGACCATTCTTCCCTAAATTCAAGCTATTAGAGATGCTTTGGCTTACAGAGACAGTTTCCTGTCGCTTTCCTGAGTAGCTCTGTGTAGACAGTTTTGACAGGGCCCCATGAAAATACCTTTTATGATACATTTAAAATAGTTGGTTCTGACTACAAGCAGTTTTTATTACAGAACATGCACCTAAGTTTAAGTAATCTTTGCTCTACAGTTTCTGAGGATCATCCAGTTTTGCACATAACTGTCTTGGGCTTCTAGAAACATCTTTTGTACTTGATGTCAAATCACATATTTTGAAAGAGTCATTCAATGCTGAACCTCTTTTCTCCTTAGCATATATAGTTGTACTATCTTCAATGAAAAGTCATGTAAATGTCAAACGCAGATGAGAGAAGGATGAGAATCCTTGCTGTCTTTATTTCAGCTCATTTAACCTTTTCAAGTTCTCCATAGAAAAGAATATGATAGTTAGAGATTTGTTGCTTTTAGGTAGTATTCTAGGATGGATACTAGTATCTTTGGCTTTGGTGAGCTACACTGAGAATCATACTGGATAAAACAAATTAATTACCTCATAAACATCTGTAGAAAGCTATTGTGAAAACTGAACAACTAACAGCAATGAAGTATCACTGTTGTTGTTAACTAGAAAAGGTGAGGTGTTAAATCACTGGTGTTCTCTCATCCATCTCCAGTATATTCTAGGAGTGATCAGCTGAGCTGTGATTTTTCAATGCAAAAACTCATAAAATGGAGGCTGCATGAGTAACGGTCTCTTTCTATCTATACAGCCTTACTCTTTCACATTCTGTCCATTGACATATATCTAGTTGAAATTGTTGAGACCTGTGCTGTCTTTCCTTATGCATCCAATAGCAATAGCTTGCTTATTGCAGTGATTTTCTTAAGACCAAGTACCTTTACTTTCCCACTTTTAAAACAGTAAGTCATATAGAAACATTATCAAATGTTAGGGCAATAGACTTAGGGCAAATGAACTTCAGCTAAGCAGATAATGGAAAATGTTGGAGAGAAAGGTTGTCAGCAAGATTTCTAAATTCAGATCTCTTGCTTATGTGCAACAGGTGCAAGGATGTAGTAATGTGGTATTAGTGGTTTTACTTCCTTTGAGCAGTCAGGGCAATTCTGAGTAGGTTTCACTCGCCTAAAGAAGCATTTTAATATACCAAGACCTGTTTCCTTTTCCCCTTTTGTGGCAGGCAAAAAATGTTGACAATAATGTAGGTAAAAATGTCAAGAAGGAAGTAGTGATGCAGGAAAAATTTTGAAGGATGTGTACGAGTTTGCATGAAAATGTCTTTACGAATTTTTTTAAAGAAGAAAAAAGTTAATAAATGTGTGATAAATTAGGCAGTTAGTACCTTTAAAGTAACTACATTCAGGTGTTTGAATGAGCGATTTTCAGCAGTTGGGAACCAGCTGGGGTTCTTTTTCCCCATGGCTTCCTATCAAAAGAAAAAAATAAAAAAATGAGGCTCAAGGAACAAGGGGTTTGCTAATCATCTTCTGTTGGCTGCATAATCCACTCTCTGCTTTTCTACTGGAGTTTCTGATCCTTTGTGTCATCACTGCACAAGATGGTACTTGGAATTCCAGCTAGCCCAGAGTCTGGATTTGGTTACTTTATTGTAAATCTGGCATTTAAAATAATTTCCTTTCAGAACTGTAGCATTGTTAATTTTCAGTGGTAATAATGGGCACCATGCTATACTTTCTCTACTCTTTTTCACGCAGATTAATTTGCCTTCTGTTCTTTGAGTGACAAAGATGAGGTGGAATCAGAAGTAGGAATAATAACAAGTGAGAATAAAGATGGTTACAACAGAGCGCTTTGTTATGAAGGCTCTTGTAGTAGTAGGACATGTGACATGAGAAGCACTAGGATTTTCCATTGTGAGTCAGTTTGGAGTGTGTTTCATCTTCTTGTGGGGACTGTAGAACTGGGAAGACGAAACTTCAGTACTGCTGTGTATGACACTGAAGTTAGGCATGATGAGGGGCACTCGTACAGTTTTACTGATAACTCGTGAGTTCTTGAGAAATACAATGTTCTGTTTTGCTCAGGCAAAGAAGCTATATCCACTTTCCAGAAACTTCCCTCCACAGGGAAGATCCTGCAAGCCCCTACTAATCTTGTTACCCTTGTTCAAACCACAAATTTTATTCTGCTTTGTTACCAGTAAGCAGCACCATTGCCGCCAAAGATGGTTTGCATCGTCACAGTATGTGCTTAAAATAGTTAATATAGAACTGGGTTTTGACCCTATGTGTCTCAGGATTCCTCATTGCCTGTCATTGTCATCCCTCTTGTCTTGCACTGTGTACATTGCACTGTCTGTTGCTATTGCAGTTCTAAGGTCATGTCCTGTTGGTATCTGTTCTGAAAAAAGGTCTGTGAGAGTGTTGTGTATTTTTGTTCTGGTCTTGTTTCTGTGAAAAAATGTATGACAAGTTTGGTTTCATGATGCACAGTAGGAATTGTATAACAGCAGGCAATATCCTTCTTTCAGATTCCAAAACTCTGCTCTCTCTCTATTGGCACTCTAGGAAAAAAGCTCTGTTTCAGTACTTCTTCCCTCTTGATGTCATGATCTCTAAGTGCTTCCCTGGATGTCTCAGGCTTTCTGCCCTTTCTGGGTTTCAGGCTGTTTTGTTGTGGGGGGTTTGTTTCTTTGTTTGTTTCGTTGGTTTTTTTCTGGCAGTAAGTGTTCACGTACATGGTTCCATCAAAGAATACCCATTTTCTGTCTTTTCCATCAGCCATTCAGAGAAGATCCGTCCACCCTCACGTTGCTGTTTCTGCACGCAGGCTCTGCTTTTGTGTGGTGGCTCATATTGTTCAAACTTGTACTATTCAAAAAGGAGCTTAACGTCTCCTCAGATTCAACAGCTGTTGTGCCACAACTTGTTCTTCTCAACTGCTGGTCCACCACAATGCAAGCCACTGAAATTAATTTTAATGAAAATGGAATGGGTCAAATAGGAGGGCAATTTGGAAATGTCACCATTTACACAAGAAGAGTTGCTGACTGTTCAGTTGATTACAGACCATGTACCTAATGGGGCTGACCTTGGCCAGCTCTAATTTGGACAGCAAGGTAGCTGACATTGAAGGTGTGGCATGGCAGTAGTGGTGAGCATGAAGCTGCTGCAAGAGTTGGGTGGCAGGGCACGATGTCCCTATGGGAGGATATAACATCCATTCTCTCTCATGGGAAGTTCCAGGAACCATCTCCATTTGGGTAGATTTCAAGGAGTTGCTTGCTTTGATGATAATTGGCAACAAAATATTCACTTTACCTCCTCAGATTGATCTGTGTTATTCTTGTTTCTCTACTAAAAGGGGATTTACAAGCATCTGCATATTGATATGATTCTCACACATGATTTTTTTACACTTTAAGGTATGTAAAGCCTGCACCACTTTTTCTAGCTCCTTTCAATCATAGAGATGAATATAAACTGTAAAACTACCCTGATCTTATTAATATTTTAAGGTGATGTCAGATTTCAAATTAAATCTCACTTGGCTGTATTAAAAAGAATGGAATCCAGCCAATCTGAAAGTTGTCATTAGTTTCCAAAACGCTCTTAGGAAGACAAATATATGGTAGAAGATAAAATGTGTAATTAGAAGAGGAGCTCTAAAGAAGAGCGTTGTATTTAATATTTAAACTCATAAGTAGTATAGTAATAGCATTTTCTGCCAAGAACATACTTTTATTGCATATTAATGCAATTAAAATTACATCACAGCCTGCTAATTTCTTTCCAGTCCTGTACACTTGAAAGCAAGAGTAAATCCTGCTGATTAATGTTTACAAAGGAAAATCTATATGTGAAAAGTATTGCAGAAGAGCAAAGTTACACAGTCATGATAGGTTGTGCTACCCCATACAATTTTTATTTTTCCCACTTTTCTCTCCTTTACACTAGTGTTAGTCAACTGGAAGTCCTACTACTGATTAAAAAAGACACTGCAGATAATAAACAGTCTTGAAGCTCTAGATTAAGAAAGACTGCAGATAATAAACAATCTCTCTCTTAAGGGGATCACATAGCTTTGCATGGGGTTTTTTTGTGCAGTGCAACGCTCCAGGCATCATATAAATTGTGGCTCAAGAGCACAGTATTTGGGATAACACAGCCTTTAGAACTGGCTGGAATTATGCTGGTGTAGCTCAGAATGGCAGTCTTGTTTCAGAGAAACATCTCACTTCTCTCAAAGTGAATGAGTTATAAATCACATTAAAAAGTTATGATTCAGATTGACATTTTCCTCAGAAAGGATTTGTCATGAGCTTTGGACCTTGGACATCCCAGCCTTCTTTGGAGCTCTCAGCCTGGCTGGTAGGTCCCCACTTGGAGGCCTTCAGCTCCAAAGTACTGTGGCTGGCGGTACACCTAGTTTCTAAGGTAATTTCAGGATAGAACTTTTTTGTTTTGCTTTGGTTTTAAATTATTTTCAGAGTGAAATGAATGTGGCAATTTCCAGTGCCAAAACACTTTGCTGGATCTTTCCTCACTCCGCTTGAATTGTACTGTGAAATTCCGAGGCGTCCCCATGTAATGTCCCATAGGACATTCCAGCCTTTTCTGGATTGCTTTCTTACTATTTTCACTGTTCTCAAACATTGCTGTAATCAGACATTCTTTAAGAGAAACTTTTTGTTGTTTCTGAACTCTCCAAATGTCTCCTGATGCTCTTGAGCTCCACTTCTTGTGTGTGTGATAGTTAGCTACCCACCAGTTTGTTTATGAATTCTTGCATTCCTAGTAGCAGTTACAGAATAAGCATTTCTCTCTGTAAGAGTTGTGCCAGATTGACTTAAAGGGTATCTTGAAGTTCAGGGAGCGACCCTCCAGTGGCATGTGGTTTCTCTTCTCGTTTTGCCACTAGCCAACTGTAAGAGCTGGGATAATTTGCTCCATTTCCCTGTCTTCTAGTACATAGAAGCAGTTGCCAGTTCTGTCCAACTAACACATAATGCAGAGACATAGGGATATAAAACAGATTGGGTTAAGAAGCAATGTAGACACCCAAGCCAATAAGCCCACTACATAAGCAGGATGCTGTAGATTTCAGATCGGACCTGGATACGCATCTCAGGTAGGGTATCCACTAGATTGGGTGGAGGGGGCGGGCTGGGTCTCTGTACTGCACTCATTTTCCAGTGTAAATGAGACCCATTTTTCAATCCTACTCTCTCTGACAGCTCTTTGGGCTTAGCAGCAATAGCTTTAATCTGCAAGGGATGACAGGGACTTCAGTGTGTGCTTGCAAGTCGGACCTGCCCTTGAATCTCTTCTCCATGACAGTTGTTGTGGCTGCAGGTACAGCTCGCTCCATTCCAGTCAGACCTGCGCTCTCTTCCACTCAGACGGATAACTGGCCCTTGCCCACCTGCCTCAGCTTGCCCAGCTCTCTGACCTGAAAGGGAGGAGGAAAGAAACTGGTAGGATCCCAGACTGTGAAAGTTTGTGGAAATCGGTCCCCTGCATGGGCTACTCCATAGTTTCTCTGACCAACCCTTTGGACACTTGGAAACTCTTTAATCACCTTACGTGATCATCGTAGGCTTTGTGTGAACACTCAGTATTGCAGTCAGTAGGCTAGGGAACCTCCTGACCTAGCAGGCACTGTTGCTGGGCCCAGCACAGGGTCCTTTAAATCAAAGTAATCTTTGAGAACCTAAGACAAGAGGTTTGACTTTTTAAATATGCTGTATTTGCTCATGGAGGGGCTGTGAGTCCCCCTCTGTCCTGTGGATATGTTGCCTTAAAACGAAGTTGCAGCTATTTAGACTTGCCTGTTCTTGAAATCGCCAGTGATCTAGAGCTAGCTACCAATCAGGGCACATCCGCTAAATGTGCTAATACAGTATTTAAATTATTGACTACTAAAAAGTACCAGCTTAGAGACCCTCTGTGACATGAGACAGAAGCTTCTCTGAGCTGGCTTTATTAGACTTTAATAGAACAGCAGGTGCCCCACAGAATAATGCATATTGTCCATTCGCTTGGAAATGCTGTCCAGGATTTTGTGTGTTTTATTTCTGTGGCAAGACTGCAATTTCTGCAGTTCCACCTCCCTGCCTTCAGGTCTGAGAATATGATACCGCCTTCTCTTTGAGTTTCGGGTCATCCAGCAGGTATTCAGTGCAACTGACAGCTCTAGGAAAAGATGGAATAAATATTTCATCTTTCATTTATTAAAAAATAATGTAGTTTGTAACAGGGTTCTGGCAGGTGCTCAGCCATGCCTGAATCAAATCTGTGATTCCAAGTAAGACTTTTTTGATCGGTTTGATTTGGCTTTTGAGAGGAGAAGAGCTCAGAGAAAATCAGGAGCATCTGTTCTGCACATCTGGCCAAAACTTCACACTTTGGAAATATTTCAGAGGGGTTTTTGTGGGATCAGAGATCTCTTTCAGGGTATGCATTTTTTGATACATCCTTGCTCTAGCTTTCTGCAGTGTTTGATTTATGGCATCTCTGCAAGGACAGTTTTACCAGGTTCTTAGGCTGGAGGTTATTTGAAGAAAAAAGAACCATAAAATTATGAAACAGATTTCATTTAAATCTGAATGACAATACCTCATGTTTATATAATGCAGGTTTTTAACTCTTTAACTCATTGCTAGTGATATTAATAAAAATAGGCTTTTTCATAGCTACTGCTTCTGTGAGCTTACTGTAAATAACATATAAGCCAAACCGTATTTATTTAGAAATTTGTTTCAGCTAATCAGCTATATTTAATAAAATGCTATAATATGCAGTATGTTTTAAACGCTGAGTTTTTAACCACACTGATTTCATTTGGACTTAAGTGTATTATTCCTGGGACTTACGTTACTGAGCATGTGACTGACTGCTTTGCAGAGGGAAGAGTCACTAAAATGCAACTTAGAAGCCTAGTTTAACCAGGGCTTAAGCAGATGCTGATTTATATTTACATGGGGTTTTAGAGTGGTTTCTTTCTTGATTTCAGGCTGCAGTCTTAACAAAATCAAAGAACTGAAAGCTACACCTATTTGCTCATTTTTACATACTCTTTGATTCAAGTGTTTGAAGGCTGTTGGGAAGTGCATACCGTGAAGGCCTAGCAGATAGATTGCCCAGCATAAATTTTGCAAGTGCGTTTCCTTTAAGAAAACTGCAAAAGTAAAATGATAAGGGAATTAATGTACATGAAATCTTTGAGGTAATATCTTTCCAGGATACCTCAGAGACAATTATTATTAAAGCCAACCAAACAAGATCAATTTAAATTCAAAATGTGACCTGGGTGAACCTTTTATAGTCTGATCTCATTTGTGCTTACTGGTTCTTTGAGAGAGAAGATCCTAAATTCAGTCTTCCTGTATAAAGCACTAATCCAGATTTTCATTACACAGTTTGAATAGGGCTGATTTTATCTTTTTATCCTTGTGGATTTCTTTTTTTTCCAGCACTGAGCAGAATTTCTTCACGTGCATCTGTCGCCTTCTTTTTGCTAAATTGAAGTGAACTGCTGTGCTTTGTCTACTCCTGTGGAGCTCATGCTCTCCAGGTAGGGCAGCAGAGCTCTGAGAGTACAGCCCCTTAGCAGAGATGTAAAGCATGGTGCTGTGTGTACACTTCCCTCTTGCTAAGATGTGTACCAAGATGACAACAGCTCTTTCTTCAATATACCTAGAAGGGGCTTTTTGGGTTTAAAACTAATGCGATTTTTTCACCAAGGAGCTGGCAACTAGTACAACCAAACCCCTGGGAACACAGGCTGAATAGAAGAATAATTTATCTTAGATTTAAATGATGCCTTTTCCCTCAACTTCTTTTCCTAAAGAATTTAAGTATGTATTTAAACCTCTTGGGTACCAGTTGGGCTTGAGTATAAAGCGTGCAGAATTGGGACAGACTTAATGCTTGAGACTGAACTTGCTTGAATAAAGTCCTTGCATGCTGCAGTCCTATAGCATTTTATTAATCAGATTATATACTGTGATATGGGCATAAGTTTTCTAGTGGATTTGGGGTCTATTACAGTAAATTAAAGTGCAGTTTATTTTTTGTGGCAGGAAGATGATATGATAAGCCTAACAGACTTTGCTAATACAGCCCTTTGCTCAGGGCTGGCTCGCGGAAATTGAAGAGTGCAAATATAAGATCACCTAGTTTAGATGTTCTGAGTATCCCTGTCTTTATGAGTAGAGCATGTACTCATCTGAAGTACACCTTCAGTGCTTAACGTACATGCAGCAAATACTCCACTAAGTGTAAAAAATGAAAGGAAATGATCCTCACAGAGTTGTGTGATATTTTGTCCTTTTTGCCATTTGGAAGAGAGCTAAGGAGAGAAATGGTTCTCACATTTTCAAGTAAGGACATAAAGTTAAATTAGAAAAAAATACAATTTAGATTAATTTTTGCCCTTGTTGTATTGTCTTTTGAGGACTCAGCTCAAAAGAGCTGTCAGAAGGAGTTTCTGTTACTTTTTTGACAATCTTCCTGTTGGTCAAGAGTGGTGTGGGGAGGCATTTTTATGTCAGAAAAAAAAGCTGTTTGCAAACTCCTGGGGTGCGCTGTCTTCTTGTCTGTCAGTTGAAAAATATCAGTGAGCAGGCTTAATACGTACACAGAATTACTCTCCTTGTTCTAACTAAGAAAGCAGGCAATTTAGAAGTGTTCTCTCTTGTTGTTAAACTAGATAATTTATGAAAGAAAGTGTAATTATTTTGTATTTATGTTCATGACTGACACTTTTCTGTAGGCTTTCAGCAAGTCAGTTCCGCGGGAAACATCTCTTAGGTTTGTGCTTCTACTGTAGTGATCTTGTTTTGGTAAGAAGCGGGACTCTAAAATGGTATTATACAGGTACAGAGGAACTTCATGAAGAAGAATGTGTGAAGGGAGGGCAGTGTTTATGTATGTATCCCAGTCAACTCAGAAATCACTTGAACAGAAGAGGCTACAAAGCCTCATTTTGTTTTCTATTGCATTTCTATTGAATTTTTAATCTTCTGCTTATTTTCCTGAAAGAGAACTAAGAAGTACTGTCACATGAGACTTTGTTAGACCATGGCAAGCATTTTTTCTTACCTTTCATGCTGGCTTTTGTGTGAACCATTTCCCTTTGGCAGTCACACTTACTTTCAGCCCCACACCAGGTACACGTCTTCCTAGATTTCAAAGACATGGGTAACCGAAGCGTGAAGTATGCACACACTATTAACGTGTGTATGCAGTATTTCAGTGCTAAATGGCTACCTGCACGTGCCCTTTATACCCATGCATGCATCTGTACACACAGTAAAAAAAAAAGAAAAAATACACACAATTAAGGCAGGTCATTTATTTTTGTGCAGTGGGAATTTGCAACAGGTAGTGGCAAAAAACACCTTTTGAATTTTATATCCCCATCTCCCTGCCCCTCCTTTTTCAACCCCTTCCTTAAATTCATGTTCTATAAATACAGTGATAATGAATCGTGTATTTCCTTGCCTTGGATTATATAGAGGGTTTGGGGTTGGTGGGTTGTTGTTTTGTTTTCTTGTTTTCATTCTGTCTATTCATGTCTGTATTTAGCTGGCATTGTGCCTTTTCACAGCTAGTTTGCTTGCAGTGGATGCCATATGATGATGGATTTAGCCACCTGTGTAGCATTGCAAGCGCTATTGCTATAACATATGTTTGCTCTTCACCCCCAGCAAAACCATTTCAAGGCAAAGCAATGTCAGTAGGGAATGAATGCAGGCTAGATTCATGTAATCAGTGTTTTACCTCAGTAGCTCTACTGCCAAACAGCTCCTAGGGGGTACAGCTAACATTGCCCCTTGACTGGCAAAGCCTGTGCGAACCCAGACAGTTTGTTGGTAGAACTTTATTTGGTGGGACTTGATCTGTGTTGCTCAGGAGTGACACCTGATATGGCTAAATCAGCACAAGCTCAGGGCAGAGAGCTGTCACCAAAGGGTCAAGAGAGGAAAGTCTGAGACAAGAACCAAAATGGCCAGAAAGATGGATTTGGGGTTTTTTGAGTAGCTCTTTAGGTATGTCTCTCAAGCTAGCTACGCCAACATTGTTGTCCCCCTAACAAAATGAACAGCAATGTAGGAATCTAGACCAAGCTGGAAACAGCCACCAGCAGCATCCAGAGGTTGCACTTTGTGACACCATTGTATGTGCTCCTCCAGTGGCACGAAAAAACTGTGTGCATGGGGAAGGCAGGGATAACAAGGGCGGAGATAATGAGTGCTGAGAAAGATGGTAGCTGAGCTTGACCATTGCTTGCAATAATACAATTATATGTGACTAGAGATAATAGAGTCCAAGTGATTTTTGGAGGCAGTCCATGTGACGGAGGTGGGTGTGTGTATGGGGTGGTCTGTGACATTGCCGTTGTTCACCCATGCTTGTCAGCTCTGTACGGGGATAACACCATAATATAGACACTGGAACAGATTTTCAAAGCCAGGAGAAGATTTGGATGCTCAGCACCATTTAGTGTCCTGATTTCTTGAGTGACCTTGTCCCACCACACCATTACTCCAGGGGACTGAGAATAAACATCCATCAGGCTGTTGGAAATATCCCCAACAAAACTGAGACCAAGTATGTTTGATCTTGCATAACCTCATGGACATATCATGCATGTGATGTGTTTTGTTAGAATGCCCCTTGAACCAGCTCACACAGGTAGAAAGGAACGGCCACACCAGGCTATAAATGTATTTGAACTGAGGCCAGGAACTGCTTTATCTGCCAAGCCCATGGCACCTCTTCTGGCTGATGGAAACATGCGTATTATCCTGCCAATAAAGTACTCACCCTGAGAGGAAGAAACCTGCAGGCCACTGCTCTTCCTGGTGGCTCCACTGAAGCCTTTTGAGTAAGACTCTCTGTTCATTTGTAAATGTGACATTTTGAGCTTTTGTACAGCAAACAAGCTCCCTGGGAGGCTCATGGCTGAATGATTTCTTCCTAGAGAGCAGTAAATGAGGTTAAATCAATTGCCTTCTGCAATGGGAGGGGGACGGAAGGAGAGGGAATAACATTTCTCCTTTTAGCTCTTGAAGAAAAGTAGTTTTATTTACAAAACTTTTCATTATATTTTCCCTTTTAGTTTGTCTCGGTCATACACATTTCCAAAACTGGGAAATCTTTTGTCTTGGGTACAAAATCCTCTTGAAATCTGTAGTAACAAATATGACATTGGCTTATCAAGAACTTAAATACCAAGAATATTTCCTTTGCATTAAACCCCTCTTACTGTTATGGAAAAATCAGTAATCAGTACTTAGAAGTTTGGTAACACACTGATATTTAATATCTCTTATAACTGTCAGATATGTGAGTTATTTCTGACAGCTGATGGAAACACTGTGGGAGTCAGGTAGTACCTTTGCTAGATTGGAAGAGTGAGGAAAAATGCCTCTCTCCTTGTCTCTCTGTCACTCTGCCTTTGATCCCTTGCAGCTAAAGTGGTTTATATGTATTTTGTTACCTTGCTGTTCTTTGCATTCAGATGTGACGGGGTGGGAGGAGAGGAAGAGCCATAATCTTATGGAGCCATAATCTCACTTCATACATGGAGGTTCACGCAGGGGTGGTGATGGTGGACTGGGCAGCTTGCTATTTCTGTGTATTTCTCCTCCCTCAGCATGTAATAAGTAAGACATGAATAACACTGAGAGATGAATGATTGTGTGGAAGACAGTAGCTGAAGTGTTTTAAGCCCCCTGAGAAGGCTTGTCTTTGTTCCCCTCTGTGCTTTGGTTAGTATTTAATTATTGTCTAAGATGATTTATGCTTCTCTGAACGATTTTGAAAATTCCTGGAAATCATTCAAGGCAGGATGGTAGCACACTTGAATGACAAAGATCAGTATGGTATCTCAAATACATTTCTGACTAAAATGCAAATGCATTGGGTGAATTGAGCCTGGGAAGGGCTGATAACCTGCCCTGTGTAAGGGCACTGCAGTGAGGATTATCCCTGTAAGAAGGAATGTAGATTTGGAGAGAAAGAAGTAAAAAAACCTATGAATGTGTTTTGGTTCAGGGGTACTGAAAACTTCCTCCTTTGATTGAAGTGCTTAAGTCCTTTGCAAATATGACTAAAGTACCTATTTCTAAAAGCATATAGATAATATACATACATATATTTTTAAAGAAGTTGTGTAGAAAGAACTTTTAGTTGTCATGTGATAAATACAGACTAGAAAATATCAGTCAGTTTCAGTAGCTTCCTAGCGCAATAGTGATGTAAACCTGAGTTATACTGAGGCTGTCTTCATTTTTCTTAAACCAGCCTTGTATTCCATATTCCATTTTCTTAAAGTTTCCTGAGAGATTCAGGGGGTTTTTATTACTATAAATAAAAAAGGAGGATTTTTTTCCCCTTGTAATGATGAACATTTTGTTGCCCATGTAGTATGGCATTACATAGGATTTCCTCCTCGTTTACCAGAAACAGTCCAATGGAAGAAATTCTTACAGGAGTGGTATTTGAAGTCAAGAGGGAGGTAAAGTAAGGACAGATCCCCTCAGAGCTGCTCTTTAGTTCCAGTGTCTCTCGCTTACTGTTTCACAATGTACTCACATATGTCTTAGCTTACTGGAGGCAAAATTCTCCGTGCTGAATGGGATGGCTCTGTTGCAGATGAATCAGAAGTTCATAGTAGCTACACCACACGTTTCCTGAGGTGTGGCTTTTCCAGGAGTGTTTTATAACGCTAGAGCAATTCTGGCTTTTGTTTAAACTCATCTGAAGCTAAATACTGCTGCTGTCTCTCAATGCCCTTGATGCTCATGATGTTCACATCTAGATTTAGGTCCATTTCTTTCCCTAACTGATGATATGCATGATATGGCTGAATGTGACTAAATGACTTCTGCAAATATTTTTTAGTCATTGTCCTTGAAGATTAATGAGGGCAAGGAACAACATTTTATAATTTGTTGACATGATCTTTCTGACTGTGTGCTTAATACGTGCATGATGGGTTTATTTTCCTCTTACTGCTGTGAGACAAGACATTACTCTTAACGCAGAAAAGGGAATCTTAACACAAGATTGAATAGGAAGGTCCTTGTGTTTGCATCATCATTGCAGAGACAGCCATTTAAAACATAAAACAAACTGAGTGGTCTTGTTTTTAGTGCAAGTGGGTTACACATCCACTGAACACTAAGGAGGTTTATGGTTTACTACCACGTCTTTGGGACAGTCATCTGCTCTTGAACGTGTTACTGAGCAGTGATGTGGTTTTGTTTTGGTATCTTATAATGCCACCTCATGGCAGTTCCCCTCATGTAATTCCTTCATATTATGTGGACACTTACTGAAGTACATGAGTATCCAGGCAATAGGATGCTGCAACCATAAAGAAAAAATGGGAAGAAAATGTCAATGTTTACACGCAATGTTAGTAAACAGTGTGTATAATTAGCAAGTGTTTTATTGGATGGCTAATATTGCTTCTGTTAGCAGTTGTTCAGGAAAACAGATTTCAGAGCAGATTCTACATGTGTGAAAATCTAGACACATCTAAATATGCTTCCATGTGCATATGGATTTACAGCAGCTCTTCTGTCCCTCCTAACTTCTCTCTGCTCTTAGTTCTTTGTGAGAAGTGAAGCCTGTGCTGGAATTGTGTTCAGCGTAGGCCTGCAGCTTAGAAAGATGGGGTGGACAGTGTTCCTCCTTAGTGTCAGTGCACGTCCTTCTGTCTCTCTGGGCTGCCTGGAGCCCTATTTGAGCACTCACGATTTGATGGGACGTGCTTGGGTTCTGCCTTTCATCAGGGACAGTTAGCTATGGTTGGCTGACACAGCCTAATGCCTCTGACAGATCATACAAAAAATGATCAATGTCTGACCAAAGGTCTACCTAGTTCAGCTGCTTGTCTCCTACAGTGGCCAATGGTGAGTTGCATGGGGAAAGGTACTGGAAATGAGAAAATACTGGTAATGCTTTCTTTTGTATAGCTTCTCAGCATTTGTCAGTCAGAGACCTACAGGCCCCTTAAGGTAGTGGCTGGATTTCTTGATAAGGACGGGCTTACAGCTACCCAGCTTGGAGCGCAGGTAAAGGGGACCAGGTCTTAGTGGCCTCCATCACAGGCTGCCCGAGAGTCTGGTCCTCTGTTTCACATGAAACTCTTCCATGCGTTGCGTGCGGTTGAGTTTTGGGGAAGCAGGTGGGGATAGTAGTGTGTGCACACATAATCTGGAAGTGATATGAATTAAAAATGTGTTAAGTTGTAAATAGAGGTGTTGACGATATGGTTGGCAAAAACAGATGTACTTGACAGAAGGTGTGGGTAGCTGTTTTGTACTCAGGAGGAGAGCGTTCAGCCCCCCCCTGCTCTTCAGGAGTTTTATGAAACACTGTCAAAGCCAGTGTGCGTTTGACAAGCACCCTCATCTTTTCAGCCAGCAGCACTGTACGTGCAGGAGACCGTATGCTGGACTGGGTATGCGTTCGCTGAGCCACCTCTGTTGTAATGTGCATCTGCTGTGAACAAGAGTGCTGTATGATCGTGATGGTTTGTTTTGCTGTTTGTCACAGGATGCACCGAAAACCAGGTTCAACAAGTCTTTTCTTGTAACTGATCGGTACAGTGTCAGAGATATCATCTTGCTGCTTGTTGGCCGCTTCTCCTAGTGCTGCTGGGAGCCTCCCAACCATATGTGCACTCCTGCACACGCTGCTTAAATTTTCCATATGCCACCTGACAAACTTTCCATGGCACTTTATATCACCTTGAAATAACTCCCACTTCTTGTAACAAAATGTGTCATGTGGGGAATATTTTTGCCCTTCAGAATATTTCACAAAGACTTCAGACCTTCTCATGAGATGAGCAGTGCCTTTCCAGAAAGATTTGGATTTTCAGATTACTACAGTAGACAGTAGTCTGCCACCATCACAAACCAACAATACGTTCTATTCTTTTTGCCCCCTTAGATCTTCTGTCAGCTTTTTTCCATGCTATATTTTTGGTATTGCTGTCTCCATAGGTAGCTACAGGAGCAAAAAAGTCTCTCAGAAGAGACTACGTGGTATTTAACATGGGAACTATATTAGTTTATCATTTTTAGTGTTGTGATTTTGGAGAGTACATCTCCGCAGGTAACATCAAAGTGGTCCCTTCCCTCTGAATCTCAAGCCTCCGGATGATTCACTATGGCAATCACCTATGTGGCACTTTTATCCACAGAAATTGGAATCTATGCACAGTTTCAACATAAATTTTTAAATCTGGAGTGGACAAACCCTGTGCAGTTTTCCCTAATGCTTCTGGGAATCATTATCCAAGCATCACCAGCACAAGTTTGGATTTCAATTTTTAACCCAGGAACATCTTAGCAATTGAGTAGCGTAAGGAAAACGCCCATTCCAAAAACTTGCTGATTATTTCTAGAAATCTTGTGGGTTTTTCCTTTCTTTTTCATTCTGTGACTGGTTTTATAGCTGAGGAAAACCGTGCAAAATACACTTTCTTTCGGAGCTTTATACATAAGTTACCTTCTAAAAAAGAACCTGACCCCAGCCTTCCGAATTCTTTTTCTGAGCCTAGCTGTTTACATAGCTATGTCATGCTGTGACAAGATCAGTGATATATTAAGTGTTTGGGTGTACAGTGCGGTGGGTTTATATTGCAAAATCCGAGATAATGCTCAGAGGGCTTTGTAATTAGGTGGGGGTTTTCCCTTTGTCTTACAGTACTTGCATGCCACATTACAATTACGGAATTGCATTTAAAAATGCAAGTGTTCACTGCAGAAGATAAAGGAATGAAATCACTGCTCCTTTTCATTAAAGTGGGTGTCATGGTTAAAACAGATGCTGAATGACATTCACATTGATGCCAATTCCCGATAGGTTTTTACGGTATTTTTAGGATACAGGTGAGACATTTTTAAAGTTTTTTTAAAGGCTGAGATTAAAAATCCTGTTGCCTCCATATGGAGTAGGAGCAGACGTCAAGAATCGTAACTTTCTGTTGCTGAGGAAATCTGTGGTGGTTTATCTGTGGGTTTTTTTCTTGTATAACTGAGTATGTTTCTGGCCAGTCCTTCAAAGGAATACCATAAAAAGCAGGCCTGCTTGGCCATCTCAGGGATGCCCAGATCTTTTTGAGTTTCTTCTAGACCATACTAGTTGGAGTGCTGAAGCCAGGGCTCACACGCCCTGCCTTCTCAGCAGTAGTTTTCGCCCCAAATGATGTGTATCCAAAAACTAATGACAGCAAAGCTTTCCTGGTAGACTGAGCAGTGCTTGAACATTTAGGAAAACATTTGTGCTGTTGTGTGTAGCGTTACTAACTGAAGGTCCAATTAAAACCGTAGTAAGCAAAAATAAGCTTGGTTTGAACTATTGAGATAATTGTTTGGTCTCTGTCATTTCAGAGAGGTTTCTAGAATTCCATCTAGCAATGACAAATTAAAACAGAACCCAAGTGCAATTTAAGCAGCAATATTGTAACTGTTAGCAGAGATTACTTTTAAGAGTTACGTTGTTACATAATTAAAGTATTATGAAGTGCTCCAATTCACAAAACACTTAGGTGTTTCATTACCTTTTTGCAGGCTGGTCATCCGTTAAAACTGGGGAAACTTCTGCGCCTGTGTGAAAGGAGACGCGTAAATGCTTTATTGAATCCGGGTTAAACTAGCAGCGCTACCTACTATTGTGTGAAAACTTAGTTTCTGATGAGCCTTGCAAAGTCTGGAAATTTCATATATACACTAATAAACAATTTTCCTAGAATAAATAGGGCAGCACATGAATAAAAACGGACATTTTTGGAAAAAAGATATGACAGCAAATCTGTTCTTGTAGTATTTGTAGAAACACTGAAAAGGTTAGCAATGATTGAAAAACATCTTTCTGCCTTGTGGATTTACATGGGTTCTGAATATTGATATATCAAGCATGGATTCACTGGCAGGAAAGCAGTATTAAACAGCTTTAGGTCACATTATCGCTGGTGTGTGTGATCTGCACTTCCACATCAGCTGACATGGGTGCAGCTGCACAGATGTCCTTCTTAAACCTTCCCACCCCTGTTATATCAGTGCCTGTGGTGAAATAGTCTACTGCTAAATTAGATTATGGGAACATGCCCACCATATCTTAGAAGAGCTAATTCTTGCCTTGAAGAGTCTATGATTATGAAGACAAAATACAGGCTAAACTGGGACGATGGGGAGAAACGAAGCAGCAGATTGTCTGGGTTTATCATTCAAGTGTCTTGTTTTCTGGTTTTCTATTCCAAGTGGGTTGGTTTTGGTGTTTCTTTTTCATAAACAGTACGCATGCCTATATTCATTCTGCAAAATTGTGTGTCCTCTGTATCTGATTCGTCAAATCAATTTGCTTCGTGAGGATCACAGCTAATCCCTAATGGGATCATGGCTGAAATGTTCTCTTCTGAGCTGTCCTCTGTGTTTTGGTACACCTGTCCCTTAAAAATTTTGTGGCAGCAGCCTGTACAGCCATGTTTTCACACATTAGATTAACACTCAGGTTTCTCTGCAATACACAGTTAATGGAAAAAACCCAGCTTTTTCTAGCATTGAGCTGGATTAGCAGAAGATTGCCCCTCCATGCACCAAAACCGATTCTGAAATTGAGATAAGTGATTTACATTCCAAAAAGCTCATTAACTGTCAAACTGCTATGGATTAAATCACTAATGGCATCCTGATGGTTGCATGCAAGTTCCATCAAATTTGTTGGTAGCTAGCATTAAATCCATCTGAATTATAATGGGGAGGCGCTAATACATAAACATTTATTAGCAGGACTCTGTAGCTATAAGGACTGCCAGCTCTGTATTTTAATTTTCACTAATGGTTTTATGCTTGTCCTAGATATTGTTGCTCACAGGACCAAGTGGGATGCTATGCTTTTGCAGTTTATGCCAGAGATTCAAATGCAGGATACCAAAATCTAAAAGCATGAAATCCTGGACTCATTCCCTACATGTGACCCAACCAATCATGTCATTACAGCAGGGATTACGAAGGCTGACAAAGCCAACTTCACACATTTCAGGACATTGCATCAACTGTCCCAGCTTGTAAGATCATTAAAAAAGAAAGAGATTAAGAAAAGTCAATGTTACCTCCATTTTAGTTGTCTGCTGTCATCCAGTTTTCAAATTACTAGATAACTCTCCTTATGTTTCAGGACTTTTCCCAAAACCATGAAGAAATTATCTTTAAGAAAACTGGTATTTTGTCATTTGGGATCTTCATGAGAGGTGTCAGAACTCATGAATTTTGCAGCAAAATCAAGACAATTGGCAACACTGGAGGGAATGGAAAAGGTTATTGCAATAAAATTTTCAATGCGTTTACCAATTCCCTGGCCTACCTTCCTCCCATCACTCTCAGCAGCATCCCAGTACAGCTTTGTGTAATTCCCAGGATAAATTCCATGCAATCCTCTTTGCTTTTCTTTCCTCTGTGCTCCCCAACACCTGGGAGAAGCTGAATTCTCTTGTGGGAAATCTCCAGGCTGGGTTGTGCCTGTCCTGCTACTCACTGCTTTAGATGTGACCTTCAAAAGGGCTGAGCACTTACAGTCCTCACTGGAATCAGTTGGAGCGCTGGGAGCACAACAGCCTTAAAAATCAGACTGCAAATATCTCAGTGGATAGACCCTGAAACAAAGATGCCTGAAATGAAAGGCCACTGTTGAATATGTTTAGTCCTAAGAGATTTGCTTTGTACAAATGCAGGAAGTGATGTTAGAGACAAAATAAGATCTGGTAGAAATCTTGAAGCCATCCTTTACTATTGATAAAATAAAAGCAAAGGTAGAAGATTGAAATAGACAAAGAAAAGAGGGATAAAGACCCTAGGACTTCAATCTCAAGGAAAAATTAATTGAGCTATTTTCTTCCTGTTTTTCAACATGTTTAGGTAAAGAAAGGCATTTTCCTTGAGCTGCTTTCTTCTGACTAAATAAAAGGGTTGTATCAAAAAAGAACATCATGAATTTATTAGAAGGAGTAGCTCTAAATTTAAAACAGGTTGGCCTTCTGGATATGCTGATTATTTAAAGACCAGTTATGTCTCTAGTATATCTCAATATTGACATTTTTTGTCATGGCTGGTATCGACTTCAGCTGGTTCTGTCCATTTGAAGCTGAGGAGAGCAGTGTGTCTGTGGAAATTATTTCATACCAGTCTTTTTATTCTGCAGAAGTGGCAATATGATAGGAAGATGAACAATGTTCCACTCCTGGTTGTATTATGGGCACTTTTTGCTACTACTGTTGCTTTTCCCTAGCCTTTATTCCCCTCCAGCCACACCAGCAATTCACCTGTCTTCTCCCTGCTTCACGGTATGTCACTCTGCTAGACCAGCGATGCCTCTTCTTCAGCCTGGCAGCAAGCAGGTCCTGGTTTTGTGTCTCATTATGCAAGAAGAGTCGGCTCACTGTCCTGTGCTCAAGTGACATGGTGAGATGAGTCATTTAGTGTAGTACGTTTAAGTGTGTTTCAGTTCTGGAAACTGGAGCTCCGAGCACACAGCAGACTGATAGGGAATGGCTAACAGGACTTCTTACACATGTAGAGCAACCTGCTAGTGCCCTGTCAGTGATGAAATGGCCTAAGGGCTCTATCAGTAATATCCACGCACAGGCAGTACTCCTACAGTAACTGAATTGGTGCAAATTGTGCCCTGACATGCTGCTTCTGGCTTCCACTGTGTGGTTCAGCCAAGATCCCTCTTGTTCTTGGTCACTGCAGGGGGAGTTGTCTTGTGACTTTGTCAGTCATTGCAGGGTGCTAAAGGATTTACTGCACCATGCCTGAGAGTACCTGACACCAGGGTTGGTTGGCTAGGTGGCAGCCTGATGGAGGTTTTCACAAAATTACACCTCAGGATACGTGCAGTGTGCCTGAACCCATCTCTTCCTTGCTTAAATTTAGCCCTGATAAGCCCAGCCTGTGGTCAGCACGAGGATTTGAGCTGAACCTACTACTGAGAGCGTCCTTTCTCAACTGTCAAGTGTTTTGGGGTGAAACTGTCTGTCCAGGAAAAGAAGGATAAGCTCATTGCTGAAAGTCTTTTATATTGAAACAGAATGCAAGAATGTGTTTTCTCTTCTGCCCAAACGTGCACAACAGGAACGATTTTCTAGAGTACTCCAGGTCTAAAGATAAGCTTCTGACCAGCATTATTTACATTTTTCATTTTCCTGTCAGTTTGTTAATAGAAAATGCCATGATGCACAGAGAAGGCATTGAAAAGAAGTCTTGTCAAAGGGAATTTTAGAGGAGATATGTGGAGAGCAGGTATTAGTGTTTTTGGATGGAAGCATTGGATAAACTTTCTGAATATATAAACTGAAAAACAGAGTGTGTGAAATATATTAGCATATTACTATGCTGAAAGACCGGTTTAGAAAACTTCTTCTATTTTATGCAAAAAAATTGAACACTTTTCACACTGCAGATACATAATAACAGTCCTACTGGTTTCCATTGTTTTCCATTTCCATTGTTTAGCAAGACATGAAAATGCGTGTTTGAGTTTCATTGGCTTCAAAATTACTGGTATCAGGCAAAGACCTCAGATACACAGAGAGAGAACTGAAATCCACTCAAAGCTTTCTTTGGTTTATAACAGGTTTACAGTTGCCGAAAGGTGAAGCCAGAAGAGCCTTACTACCAAATGTAGTACCTCTGTGTGAGTCCGGCATGGCAACCTTTTGGGACAAGAAAATATTTGGTCATGTTTAGTTTCATTCATTTTTTTGTCTTTTTTTTAAAGTGGGTAAAATGCAGGTCATTTTAGCCAAAATGTCTCTCAGTGATGTGTTTTATTCCACAGGCAGCTCATAGCTTTTCAGCAGTGTCAGGAAAATTAAATTTTTGGACCCCGTGGTTAAAGACAAAATGGCTTATGAATTACTTAGTAACTAATTAAGGAAGTTCCGTTGCAGTGGTCCCCCAGGGCAGGTAGTATTGGGAGTCAGGGGTGGGGACATTTGAGGGCTGTGAACAGCCTTGGGCATGACTATCTCCTTCTGAGCAATCAGGTTGTAACCCCAGCTGGGCTGTGCATGCAGACTGGGTGAGAACTGGCATCTTGCTTGGTCTTGGCATGCTGAACTGCTTGGGTGTGCTGAACATTCTGCCTCTGTTCTCTAAGCCAGAGCAGCCTGGGTGGTGTTTTTATTTTGAAGCTGTGTCTTCTCAGGTCTCCATGTCTACCTGTGCCTAAAGCCAGTCTTAATATAAGCCTCAGAAGGGCAGCCCTGAACTAAGCCTGGGCAAGTCTCCATCAAAATCTGTCTTGCTATAAGCTGCTTCTTTGCAGCTTTGGTCGTAGGTAAATTTTAAAGTCTACCAAGATGACCAAACCTTGTTGACACTGCTTATTGATTATGGCCATTAGTGCCTACAGTTTCATGGGGCTTGCCATGAGTTCCATGGGGTTTACCTGAAGGTTGCTCAGATTTTAGCTATACTTTTGGCCTAGGTTTCTTATATAGCCATATTGACCGCTCTCCCAATAGACAGTACCCTCCGCAGGATGTTGTGCTCTGTCTGGTTGTAAGTTAAAACCCTTGAGTGCCAGGGCTGAAATGTCTCATGGTGGAATATACAGAGTCTGCATCATGAAATGGTTCTTTAAAGTAGTCAATGACCTCCTACTCCAGTGTAAAAACCCTGACTTCCCTTCCCCTTATGAAGTGATGAGGATGAAGAAAGAAATTGGCAGGTATAATTTCATTGTGACTGAATATACCTTGTCTTAGGCTCTTCTCTTCATGCTATTAGACGTGTGTTTTCTTAAGCTTACTGCCTCAATAAGACAGGAAAGCCTTGAGGTGAATTTTGTTCAAGCCATGGAATTATTACCACCTTTTGAGATTGAGTTAGTAAGTGGAGGCTTAATTAGCTCGTTGCTGGTCTAGGGCCTGATTTGCCTCTGTATTGCACATCTGAAGTCTGTGCTGTAAAGTGAGAAGTAATAATAGCTCTGACTAACGGGATCTGAAGGGCAATGAGATTAGTTGGGAAATAAAGAGAGAACGTGCAGAGATGGGAAATTGGTTAATCGTAACGACACAGAAGTAAGAAGAAGTTTGGGAAAAAAAATTAAAAATTGAGGGACCACTGCAAAAACATTGCTGAATAACGTTAGAATCTTCTCTATTGAACCAAGAATAATGAAAATACCCTCTGACGTGGAATGATGTATTTAATGGATTGATTTAATTAGAGTGCCTTTGCAAATGCAGGTGTAAGTACCAAATTGTTTTTTTTTCTTTACAGCAAATGAATTTTTTAAGGAATTCAAAGTTACTTTGCTAAGACATAAAATAACTCTGTGTACTGTCTCGCATCTGGTAAGGCACCTGGTAAAGGAGCAAATCAGCTACTGAAGAGTATATATCCCAGATGAGGAAAATCTTCATTCTGAGTTCAGAGCTCTCCTGTGCAGAAAGGAACTTCCTTATTTTTCTGTCCCCATGGCCTCAAATAACAAGGTGCTAAAACTTTAGAGAAACATAGGATTTAGACACCCAACTTCCTTGAAAATTCCACCTCTAAAGTAATACAATCAGCAGTATAATACTGAATCATTATGGAGCATGTATGACTTACACCAATAAGCCTGTAGTTACAATATGTAGAACACGATAGTAGGAGAAAGGAGTAGATACGTGAACTGCTTTCACTTAATGGAAGTATCCGCAAGACTAACACTTGTCTTTTATGATCAAATCTTGTGCTCGTTAGTTGAAAAAGTTAACACTTAGCATCCCTGCTGTTGCCAAGAGACATACCAGCGGTGGATTTGGTGTGCTCTGCACATTTGAACCTGCTTCACAGCTATATACAGCATATGCCAACCAATTTTATAAATCACAGTGAATGTAAGCGGGACTGATGTATGTGGACATGTCAGGCATGTTGTTTACAAGCAATTGAAAGTCATAACGCCTCCCAAGAGACCCTGCAGCCGCTACAGGAAGCAGCTTTGGGCTGCTTCTTGCCCAAAGTGGTTGTGTGGGCAAGTCAGATTTAGTAAAAAAGGTCCCTGTATGTAGCATATGCCGGGCTGGAGTGTTCTCGGGGAAGGGAAAATTGTGGTCATGTCAGATTAAGCTGATATATCTTTGGGTAGCATGCATTTATATCAGGCTTGATTACAAGGCTTTTGTTTTCCAGGAATCATTTTGAATAGACATTCTCAAATAAATACAGGAACCATAACTCACTGAGGTCCTTCAAGACTAGTGCAAACCAAACAGGCCCTGAGTCAGGAGTCTGATAGGATGTTGTCTGCAAAACTGTAATACGGGGTCAGCTAAACTTGCTCTCTATTTCTCATCAGTTAGTTGTGTACTGTTCAACGCCAGAATGTTTGCTTGTGGGTGTAACTGGGCTGAAAACCAAATAATGTCGTATTCTATTTTGCTGTGTTTCATAGTAGCTCACAGAAAGGCTTTCAGTGCTGTTCCTGCGTGGTGGATCAAGTTCTTGGGCTGCTATGGTTTCAGCAAATGGCAACCCCATTGACAAGCTTAACAAGATGTGTGTGTAAAAGAAAAGAAAGAATGAGAGTTGCTTATAATGGACATGAGTCACAAGAAATCTGTTATTTTTCTAGGCAGTCATTCAAACACATGGTCCAAATTCCCCACTTGTGTGGGAGGATTTGAGCTGGTTTAAATGGACCTTGTAAATTGTTACTTCTGGTATAGGAGTTCAGGAAAGCCTGGTAAAGCAGAGTGTATCTTGCCTAATAGTGCATTGCCTTCCTGCTGCTAATGCCTCAATGATATAATTGATTTACCAGTTGAATTACAACATTAGAAGTAAAGTAATAAATCTTTAATTATAAGCACTTCATTAGCAAGTGAATTTCTTAAACTAATAACTTGACTAGGCCTGTATCAATTGACATAATTCATTAACCCATATGAGAATCCGTATTAGTTATGCTTAACCTACCTGAGTGTATGAGGCAGGAGATCTTTCTCAATATAAATAAATTATCAAGTCATGACTTATAGTCAGTTAATTAAAGAGAAAATTACTGAAGCGGTACAGATTTCCTACTTAGTATAATGTAGTCCCACAGATACTCAGTGAGCAAAGGATCATCCCATCACTTCATTTCTCAGGAACTTACAGGTAATTGAGAATGGAGAAAAATTGTATGAGGCCACATTTCTCTCCTGATCCATCCTGTGATGCCATGCAGCCTTCCAAAGGCCTCTTTTCATTCTCACAAGCAGCAATCATCTGCACTTTTCTTTGAATGTGCTAGCACTACAACACTCTGTCCAACTTCTAAGTCTCTTGCCCTCCAGGACAGCAAGCAAAGAAGAAACATGTCTGTAATTGCTGTGGAAGCCCAGGATGTGAGATTACCTGAAAGTGGCTGAAATTTAATTCTGGAAGTCAGTTTTGGAGCAATGAAAGATGGAATTAGCAAATAAATAATTTGCATCCTGATTAGAGTAAGTTTGAGTTAATTTCTTTGTAGCCCAATGCTGTAGCAGAATCTAATGGTGTGAGTACAGTATTCTGGTAATGCACTGAGTATTCCCAAGGTTCTGTCCACCCCTGACCCACCTGAGGTTCAGTCCACCCCTGGCGGACTGAAGAGTACTCAGAAGAGTAAAAGTGAGAAAACTCATAGGTTAAGATAAAGACGGTTTAATAGGTAAAGCAAAAGCCATGCGCATAAGCAAAGCAACACAAGAAGTTCATTCACTGCTTGCCATTGGCAGGCAGGTGTTCAGCTCTCTCCAGGAAAGCAGGGCTCCATCACACATAGCAGTTACTTGGGGAGAAAAAGTGCCGTAACTCCAAATGTCACTCCCTTCCTTCATCCTTCCCCCAGCTTTATATGCTGAACGTGACATCATATGGTATGGAATATCCCTTTGGTCAGTTGGGGTCAGCTATCCCGGCTCTGTATCCTCCCAGCTTCTTGTGCACCCCCAGCCTAATTGCTGGTGGGGTGGTGTGAGGAGCAGAAATTATGTTGACTCTGTGTGAGCACTGCTCAGCAATAGCTAAAACATCCCTGTGTTATCAACACTGTTTCCAGCACAAATCCAAAACACAGCCCCATACTAGCTACTACAAAGAAAATTAATTCTATTCCAGCCAAAACCAGCACACCAAGCAATGGCTTTTGAAAAAACCAACCTTCAAGTACTTGGCACATTTTAAATCATATTCCAAAACCCAGTCATGTTTTAGCATTTTTTGTTGCTGCCGTGCAGGCAAGGTCGTGCATTGCATTGTGAATCAAACGAATATTCAAAACAGAATTTCCTTTTAAAATCAGGAACTTAAAATTTAGCTCATCAGGAGACGTTAAAATACCATCTGTATGGGGAAACACAGTCCAGTGATTCATACGTACCTTGATAAAAACCTGTCCCTTTTTGCACAAAAGAACTGTGTTTCTCCCTACAAGCAGACTGAAAATGAGCAACCAACTAACAATGAAATTGAAACTCCATCAGTGAAGATCTGTATTCCCAAGGCTTACTTTCTAATCTATGGGGGAAACCGTGTGGAGAATATATGGCTGAAAAGCTTTCAAATGGCTGCATAGTGCTCTGACTTTCAGACTGCTCCCAGGTACTGCACTGCTTGCTAGCATTTTGTGGCTATCTGAGAGTGGAGCTAAATGGTATAATATGCAAATATTTTTGTTGCCACGTGAAAAGATCAGTCTGGTTCTCTACAAAAAGCCTGTGTCCTCAGGGACATGCAAATTAAGAAGATTTGATTGAAGCTCTCAACATCAAATGAAGGTTGGGGAATAATAAATGGCAGTCGTCATAGTCTTTGAAAGTCTGGGCTGTATTTGGGATATAAAGTAAAGGAAGATCTAGCATCCAAGCTTCAGGGCTCAGCTTTGACGTGGCAGTCAAGAGTTTTCAGTAAAAAAATAAATTCTCTTTTTCCCTGTGCCAGTGTAATCACATCTGAGTGGCTTACAGCACCTTATCCCATGAGTTGATGCAGGTCGTTATCCACTTGTGTTGATGTTTGCTGAGTGCTTGTTAAATATGCAGGGAGCACAGCACATGTATATCTCCAGCCAGTGAGCGGTTTCTATGAAGTCCTTCTGCGGTACTTAATGGCTGGGTCAGGATGTGCTGACTACCTTAGGAGAAACACTCTTTAATGCCAAAGTTTCTATAGCTGCCAATTTTATATGATTGTTAAGGCTCTGAAGGTCTTACCAGAATAAGATAAAGGCCTTTGACGTAATTCCATTTACTGTCTGAACCCTCTAGCAGGAGTAGCATAATTGTTGTTTGACTCTGTTTAATTACTGTGCAGGAGGTAAGCTGGTGCAGAGGAGAGTGCAGTCCTCATATTGCTGCCTGCTCCAAAACACAACTCAGTCCCTGGCCACAATCACACTGGAAGGGGTGGCCTCCAGAAAATCATCTCCTGCAGCTGCTGGCCTTGTGCAAAGGTAGCCTTAGGGAATTTGCTGGACTTCCTCACTAGGAGAGTTTTGGGGGGGGGGGGCGCTGCTTAATCTTTTTTAAAAACTTTAACTCATGCTTATCAATTTCAGCCGGGTGTTCATGCAGAAAGGTAGCTCTTGACCTGGTGTAATTTGCTGTATATGACAGCTGGCAGTAAAATGAGAGGGACAGTGGCGATTCACATTGAACAGAAATCTGCTCAAAACACTTCTGGAAGGGGAACAAGTAGATTTTGGAGACAAAAAAGGGAGGGGTCCTCGGGCACCTTTGGAAAATCTCCTGTCAATGACGCTATGATCACAGCATGCCACCAGCACAGAGGCTTCTGTGTGAAGGTGGAGCCGTACACTCCCTTCAGCTGACGAAGAGCATCAAAGGTCTGGCAGATCATTTACGCTAAGCGGTAGCGCCTATTGGGGAGCGCTGGCTCTGTCTCACAGACGGGTATTACACTCCAATGTACTGCGTATACCTCAAGTTAGGTGAAATGATTAATATTGTTATGAAAATCGAAGCTTCAGAGCAACTAGTTCTTTGGAAATTTAAGCCTAAATTTCTGGGCTGTACCGCCAGGGATGGTATTGAGTTAGGTCACCTCTGAGTGGTAGCTCATAGCTCATTATAAGGACATCGTCATGGCTTAAGCACCAATACAGATGAAAGAGATTGCACAATACTCTCTGCCAAGGCACGAGCACTACCTAGGGCAGTGATAAGACAAGGGGCCAAAAGACAAGAGGTCCCTGAGCACCCAGGGGAACCCCCCTGGAGGATCCAGGTGAGACTAATTCCTTGTGCTGCTTGCAAGAAGTTCAGTTGATCGTAAAGAAGTTGCCCAAGTCTTTTATGAGTACCTGAAGTGACGTTCTCTGTTCAGACTTGTCCTTCTGATCTCTAGCAGGACTCAAAATATTGCACACAAAAATTCAGAAAGTGTTCCCATACTAAATGTAAGAAAATGTAAAATATCTTCTACAAAAGACAGTTATTGCTATCTCGCAAAGTTATCGTGGTCCTCTCAGTGTTCAGTCCAGTTAATCATTGTTCATTGGAAAGACCTTAATTTATGCTGTGTTAATGATGTGCTCTAAAGAGACATTGTGCTTTTCAGGTTCACTGAAATGTTCTTTTTCTTCAAAACTGTCTTGAATATTCACAGGACAGTGGCTAGTGCAAGAAGTACTGTCCTTTGTAAGTCAAGGTCAATAGATGTAAAAAGCTTCATGTTTTAAAGTTTTTACATACAGAAAAAGTTCTACAGTTAGGCTTAGAGAAGCTGCAGCATTTATGTTTGTCATCATTTAAAATTCCAGGGCTGGAGTTCTTTGCTATTCCATGCGTGACCCAAAAGCATTGCGGTGCCAGGGTCCTGGTGACCCTTCCTTGCCTTAAGCACCCTATGGTGGGACCAGCACTGGTGCCGGGGGTCGGCAGGCGTTTCCCCAGTACCGGTGCTACAGCACTGCCTTCTTGTGTCAACCAAACTGAAGACCGTATGTGTCATTTTAAGGCATTTCTTATGGTCAGGAAAGGTGAAGTCCCGTGGTGGGACATGGGACATGCAAGCTGTTTCTCTGGGACGGTAAGTATTTTATAATTTACGGAAAACAGAACATAACGGGAGCCGTGTGAAATACCCAGTAGCCTGGTGGCTAAGATGGTGCCTCGTGGTGTGAGGGACCAAAGTTAGGGTTTCTGGTCTGAGTCGGACAGAGCAGAGACCTTGGTCTGAACCTCTGATGTCCAGGAGGAGCAGCTGGGTTATTTTCAAATGCTTCCAGACAAAAGTTTCATCAAACCTCTGTGGCTGACAAAGCCACCAGACTTCTTGTTTAACCTATGTTCATGTTTTGGTGACACACACTTTCCCTGGACAATGCCTGACCATCTCTGCACTTACAGGGGCACAACAAGTAGGACTCATCCTCTGTGATACAACCACGTGTGCTTTGTGTAGTTTTTTACTGGGTGTGTATAAATTAGATGCTTTGCAGTTTGCTGCTAGGCCAAATTAGCCTTTTAGTGCTTCGTAAAAAAAGTGTAAAAAATATTTTTAAGTGCATTTTAATATTTTAAGCATTATAATATTATACATTATATATGTATATAAGTTCATTAACATTAATACTAACATCGTAGTATTTAATGTCTTGTTTATGGTGGTTTTAATATTTTATGTGCTTTTTATTTTGTTATTTGGAAGGGGTTTTTTTAAATATCATTTGTAGGAAATGGTGGGTCAGAATCTACCCAGGTTGCATCAATGTCATCCAACTAAAACTTCCACAGAATTATGGTGAACAGGTCTCCTAGCACTGACAAATGCAGATGGAGTCTCATCAGCAACGTTAGCAGGAAAGCAGTTAGAGATCGCAAGGGATTACATGAAAATCTCACAGCAAAGTAACAATTTTAGTCTGTTTGCTTTCACTGCAGGCCATACAGTAACTAAAAATTATCACTCCACCCCAAAAGATTTGGGTGTCATGACATTAGGCCGAGAAGACTCGGTGTCCTCTAACACCCAGAACTCTGAATGAAATTAAAGCTTTTCTTTCCAAGGAGAGTAAACTAAAAGCAGGTATCTAGTGTACTCAGGGTTGGTGTGACTATGCATTAATTCATTAGTTCAGCACTTGCTTTTTTTCTCTTGTATCTGAGCTTTCCTAAGTGACAGTGAGTGGGAGGGATACCTTTGTACTTTGCAGTGTCTTTATGCAACCTAGAAAGTCTAGACTTACCAAAGAGGTCGATGATGACAACTGCACGTGGTCCTAAAGCAAAAGGGTGTTGTTGTAGCTTCCCCAGAGACCTCTTTTGTTCCAGAAACATGGGGGCTCCCCTTGGCACAAGGGTTTCCAACCAGTTTATGTCCTGCTTTCTTCATACTGGGGATTGAGCATCACTCTTGCCTATCCCAGCTGAAATGACCTCCTTGTTCTGCTCCTCAAGAATGTTACCAAGATCTGCCTGCCACTAGTAGTTAGCCTGTATCGTACCTGCAGTTTTTTGCAAGTTTTCTAACTGTGAGAGCTTGGGGTTTCTCAGATGAGACTCTGAAATCTGTGCTGGCTGAGAGCCTGCCAAGGATCAGTGCAGGTCCTTGAGTGTAAATATTGAGTGCCTGTCTGCCCAGTGGCTATTCTAACTATACCATATTTTGTTCTGAGTAGATGAGATAAACTATGTGCAAATAGTTATCAATGTTCATATTTATCTCCTCTTTTAAAAACTAAGAGTGTATAGGCAAACTCCATACAGGAGCTTCTCAAAGAACATACACAGTATATATTATAAACTTATCAGTTTCTTGCTTCAGACCAATGAAAAGTAACTGAGAAAGTAAAAGTAAGTAAGCAGAGGACAGTCAATTGACCTGAACAGAGAACTGGACTTCCTTGATGAAGAAGTTTTCAGCTAAGAAATAATAAAATTGTTTAGACTGGAGCCCCTTGAGGCCTGGGCTGTTTATATGTATTAGTTTTTCCAGTGCTTGAAAGCAGGTCTTCATGGTTGTGACTTGGAGATTTACAAGCTATCTAATATTTATATCACATAAATAAAAGAAACTACTTGCAGATAATTTCCAAACTGTTCATGTTAAATTCTACTCTTCCAGCCACCCTGCGTCCAAAATTTTTTTGCCAATGTTGACAAGATTATGCTTAGCTCTATAGCCTAAAAAGAGTTAAAGATGTATTGGTTTCTTCTCACTGTTTTCAAACATCAATTAAACTGAAAACAAGGGCTATAAATTATGATGACCTTTGCAATGACTTTTCATTTGTGGAATAGAGATGTGATGGTGTAAAAGCACTGTTAATAATAAAAAAAAAAATTATTAATAACTTCCTCAGGAGCCGCCAAGCAAAGTGTAAATTGCTTTCTGCTTGGTATCAAATTTTCATGTAAGGTACTGTATCATGGAAATGTTCAATCTTGTTAAAATTCAGATGACCTAAAAATAATGTTACCCCTTCACCTCTGTACATTTTGTCATCTCAGCTGACAAATGTGATTTTTCTAGATTTAATCAGCATTTTATAATGACTTCTACCAAAAATACAGCCTGTTGGTTTTCCCTCGTTGGCCTGTAAAATATCTGGGGAATAGCGGGTTTGCTTATTGGTCTAAGAACTTGCTAAAATTGTAACTGCCACAAAAAGCATGCTTTGGGCTGAATAGCAGCACTTGTCCTCTAATTAATAGAATTTGCATGTTTATGGCTTTTCAGCCAGTTTTTAAAAACACTTAAGGAATTGCAGCACCAGACCATGGTTCTGTAGACCAAAGATTTTCCTTAGTTCATAAGGCAGCTGTATCATTATTGACTATAGCACTCCCATGCTATTTCATGGGCATAATTAAAATTTCCTCCCCCAAAATGCCCTTTTGGTGAGAAGACAGTGGATTCTCCATGTCCCTGTGATTCTTGGCTGCTCTTCACCTCAAAGATGCCAAGTAACAGCAACTGAAAATTTGTTGCTTTTGTGCTAGTTACACGTTTGCTAGAAATAGAGTAGAGAGCAAGTAGGTACCAGTTACCTGTGTGGGCCACTGAGTTCTCCACAGAGCTGATCTGTCGCCTTGCTGAAGCGTGGACTTGAAGTGCAAAGCTTTGGGTCCTGTAGATAATTCACTGTCCCTCTGGTTCCCTAGGGCGTGCTGAGAAAGCTGTGTTTATGATCACTTGGAAACCTTAGATACCAGGTGACAGTGAGCTTCTACCTAACCCTTGTTCATCCTTGTATATGCAGTAGCTTATACCTCATCTAATTTTGACAGAAGAAGAAAAAAAGTCCCCCTCAGGCTGACTCTTTTTTCCTCAACTTCACTTTTCAACCAGTGGTGGAAGGTGGAGAGGAGATCCTCAGCCTGTACTTTAACCATTGAATTGCTTCTTTGTTAGTGGAATTTTAGCTAGGATAAAGAAGTGATTCCTCGCCGAAATGACCATGTTTAAAGATGATCACAGTTCTGCAAAGCTCAGTTCTTTTCAGTAGCTCACAGACAAAAGACTCAAAAAGTATAGGAAGCCTGAATTTTAGTATTTGTTCATGTATCTTTTGCACTTCCTTTAATTTGGTGCTATCTGACTGCAGAGGCGGTTTTGCAGTTCTTCAGCAGTGATGGTGGGTGAACAGGAAAGCAGGCAAACATTTCTGCTAACTGTCCATCCACGGTTAGCAGTACAGAGAGAAAGCAACTTTCAAACCTAGCTTCCAGCTTCCTCTGGGTTTGACATGAGGATTCAGAAGGCCCAAAGCAAGAAGTGATCTTCTTTTCTATATTTCAATTCCTGCTGTTGAGATGGCACTTTACACTGTGGAGGCCTACTTTGGTGTTTGTATGTCATTCATAGTTCCCCAAGGGGAAGCTCACAGGGTGGCTGCATCCAGATGGACCTGCCAAGTAATCCTGGCTGCTCAGCAGGGTGCCACCTTCTGTGGAGTGACAAGGGCCTAAAGAGATGAAGAGGGAAAGCAGCGTGAGTCCGTCCCAGGAGGGGAAGATGCAAGTCCTTTTCTCTGTATAAATTGTCCTTGAAGAGGAAGTGCAGGTAAAGCTCCACCATGAAGCAGATGTTCGGATCATGGTGTCAGCTGAAGCACTGCTCTTTTTAAAGTCAATTTTAACTGTTGACACAGCCCAAAGGTGCATGTAGCTGTCAATTGTTTCTTTTGAAAATTCATTCTGCCTTAATAAATTGGAGAAATTCCTTGTTCTAGGAAAGTCCAGAAATAACAGATGTCTCATTTGTCAGGCATCAGCAAATCCTAAAGCTGTGGGCATGACCCCTATCTATATCCTGTGGAGAAATCTACCTGCCTTCAGGATTATGTTGCCCAAGAGTTTGGTGTTTTCTGTAACAAGGCCAAAAGTGTAAGTTTCGCTTGCTTATAAGATGCTGTTGTTGGACTTAAAAGCTCTCTTCCACAAAAATAATGGATATTTAATGTGTTCGCTGCTGTTCTTCATAGTGTTTTACAGAACATTCAAACCAAGTAATTTTAACTTTCTGAATGTTCTGTTAATGAGACTGGGCAAAGCCAAACTGTGTTTTCTGTAACCATTTAAGCCTTGACCATCCGTGGAAGTGCTGTTACTCATTTTGGGTGACAACTGGACTAAGGACGTATGGCATGAAGTCAACATCTTGGAACATGTCACCAGATTTTGCTTGAAACGAAACAGGTCCTGCAGGTATTGGGATAAGTTGTTGTGGTCAAAAACAAGTCAACCTTTTTGTTTTTTGGTTGTTTGGGTTTTTTTTTTTTTAATGTGTCTGCAGCACTGTAGATCATGACTTCCTTGATGATTATCAGCACGGAACTGTACCTAGCAGTAGTATTCTCACCAGTTTTCCTTAAGGTTTCACACTCATCCAGCATTTCTAAAGACAGTATTAAGGCTTTACAATTGAATATGAGAGCAGGAATACCCGAGAAAGAATGGTCTCAAATGAGTGGCAGAAGTCAAATGGAGATTATACCTTATGTTTATATAGCATCTTTTAACCTAGAGTGTTCCATGAGAGTTAGTGAATTTATTAAACTGTTCTGTTCACCACTGCTTCTTCGTCGTGAGTCACTCCAGTTGGTTATCAGAGCTTAGCCCTGCTGCACAGTAATCAAAGCAAGGGAATGGAGGTGGTCTTCTCATGCTGAGGACCCTGCTGGACTTTCCAGCCAAAGAACAGGGTAACTGAAATACGCTGACAAAGCAGACTGCAGACAAGGTGGACTTACAGGGCTAATGCTACTGCACGCTGCTGACTGCTGAGAGAGGCATGAAGAATTTTATATTGCTTGTGGGAGCTGCTGGCATTGCTTCTTTCGATACAGATTTTTCTCACGTAATCCTGTGCTCTGACGTGCTGGCTTGATGTATCATCTCAGTAATGTGGGAAGATTGGGGAAATTCAGTGAAATGGCTATATTTCAGTACTGTGTCTGTCAAGGGAAGGGTGTCAGTCAATCACAGGCTGGAAAAAGGAAACAATGTCTTATTGCTATGTGAGACTAAAATTCTTAGTGTCCCTGTGTGCACACCTGTGCCTCCATTTTCAGGCACTTCACTCCCTTAAGTTGAGCACATGTAAATCTTGCTGTATTTCACAGCGGAGAACCATTTCCCCACATTCCAGCAGCAAAGTAGAGATGAGGAGAAACAATAACAGAGAAACTTCAGTTACTGACTGAGATCTGCTGTACTAATGAAGCAATTAAAATGACACCATTAAATTAACAGTTTGTACACTTACAAGGAATGAGTTTAAGAGATTGCTGTGGCTATGAAGAAAGATTTAAAACAGATCATTTAAATGTTTTGATTATTGGATCTGCTGAGGCACTATTTCATGAGATGACAGCTCTTCTGCAAGTGGATTGAATCACTTTCTACTTAGAAGAGATCTCAGGGACATCCCATTGAACTGACTGGTCATCTGACATAGAGAATATTTCATGTTGTAGCAGTAATGGTGATTTCAAGTCACACTGATTGCAAGTGGAGATCAAAACATTTTTGAAATAGGCTAAGTACCTGAATGAAGGTATCTATTATCCTTTCTCACTTATGTTATTATGCTTTACATCACTGTTATCAGAACAACCATTTGTAGCTGGTCTAAGAAAGAGATTAAGAATTGAATTTGTAAGTAAGGCTGCTTTCCTTTTTGTGATGGTCTCATCTTGGCATAGTCAGAGCACATTGACACAGCTGTGTGAGGAGACAGCGATGGCAGCTCTGGTTTGCATCTGTTCAATGACTAGTAGCATCTGTTTGATGATTAACGAAAGGATTTCAGCTGTAAGAGCTGTCAATCTGGCACCTTTGATGAGCACTAAAATAAATATGTGCTACCAAGAACTGCTCATTTTTTTTCTCCTGCTTTTGATTTACTTGACTTGTAGTGTCCTTGCCGATAACTACTAGCAAGGCTAATGCATTATAAACTCTGAAAAGTGAAGCAAGTGGCTGTGATTTTTTGCACAACAGATGTTCCTGATCAGGAATCAGACAAAGGATCTTATCAGTCTTCCTCTGAGCAATTTAATTTGTCTGTTCCATGGCACACCAGCCACCTACTGTCTAGTGATTGACATGCTCAAGTCCTACTTCATTTTAGGATCGGTTCATTTAATCTTATGGAATTATTAAGGGGGTTTTTTTGTGCCAGGGCAAAGAGAGTGGAAAAAAGGAAATTGCTTCATTGCTTACGGTGTCACCAATAATGCAGCATAATGAAAAGTAGCAAAAACCTACTCCAAAATAGGAAACCCAAGTACTACATTTTAGGAGAACTAGAAAGTACTTTATGAGCACTTTTTTGAGGAAATGGCAATTTAGATTTGATGGTGTTTCTTTAGCAGTCATAAGACTCAGAGGTAGGGATAAGCAGCCTATAACCCATCAGACTCTTGTAATGCAACTTAGCGAGGTGGAAAAAGTGATATATTTTTAAGAAAAGTTGTTTGCTGTGGATCCAGTTCTCCACTCCTTAATCATGCAAGTTGTCCAAAATGAGTAATTACTGGGGTTTTTGCTTTTCCGTTTAGTTTGATAAAACTGTATCGCTCTGCTGCTGTTTTGTGATGATGGATGGGTACTGCTGGAGATGTAAATTCTGTAGTTATTCTATAGTTAATTTCCCAGTTATTAGACTCACACAAGACTGTTGTTTTACCTATGCACGACTCCTGACTCTGCCAACTGACTGATCTAGCATACCCAAAGAGGGGGGTCACCCTGCAAAAGAGGCTGCAGACTGTGCCCTGTGTCCCTACCAATATCTGCTAAAGACTTGCTAGAAGGGAGAAAAGCAAGGGAAGTTGGGCTGATCTTGTGCACGTGGCCAGCCCTGCATGGAAATGGCAGCTCCTGCTGCCCATATGAATGGTCATGTCTGTGGCCACAGTCAAAGCTGGCAGTCCTGATAAACGAGAAAACTGTATTTGAGGATTTCATTGTAGTCCATCATGAGTAGAAAGAGAAACCACTCAAATGACCTCTTTTCCATTTGGCAGGTTGACAGGACAGAAGTGATTCGAACCTGTATAAATCCTGTCTTCTCCAAGCTGTTCACAGTGGACTTCTATTTTGAAGAGGTGCAGCGGTTGCGGTTTGAAGTCCATGACATTAGCAGCAATCACAATGGGCTGAAGGAAGCAGATTTTCTTGGTGGCATGGAGTGCACTCTTGGACAAGTAGGTATCACTGTCATTTTCCCCCCTTGTCTGTCGTCATTTGTATGTAAATGAAATACATCGCTTTGTTAAATGGCTGATGGGTGAGATTTGTCATTCATGACAAAATCCTTAATTGATGCTTTGAACAGGATAATTAAGAATTTCTGCTGATTAGATTTACTGCTGTAGTATAGCTTCAAGTCAGCCAGTGCTATAGGAGACTGAGTGCCAGTGGCTGGCCTTGTAGTGTAAAAGCCCAGGCTCATTACACCATTGTTGAGAAACAGACTGATCTGGGAGAAAGTTATTGCTCTTAACATTATATGGTATTTAAAGCAAGGTCCAAGTCCAAGGAATACTTACAAATACACTTACTCACATAGGGTAGTACCTGGTGATGTGGCAAATAGAGAGACAGGGTTGGATTCGTTTCCCTGACTCTCAGTCATACAAAAGTTAGATGTCTAGACTGTTACTCTTCTGATTTCCATCTTTAGTTCAGTGGAGAGAAACAGACAGTTCCAGCAGTTGATTAATTCCACCTGAGACACCCATCACGGACTAGGATAAATTGCCTTCAGGAGATACCTGTCTTTCCCAGTCAGTTATCAGGAGAGTGTAGACAGCTGGCTTAGAGTAGATACCTAACTTTTTAGATGACTAAATTTAAGAGTGATGAGTCCTACCCACAGGATCGATATCTAGAGGATGTCAAACCCAGATCTGCAGCAAATTCCTATATTGCTGACTGGTAGCGTGCTACAGTGTCCCAGGTATCACAGTTTATTTCTAACTGGCAGACGTTTTGTTATGCAGGATCTCATAACAGAGGTCTCAGCTCCATCCATAATGGCAAGGCTGAGGATGATCTCACACTGAGCTGAGTGTAAATTTGCTCTGCACTCTGTGGTAGCTTGTGTCATGAGACCAGGCAGTGGTTTGGTTTAGATTATCCTTTGCAGTGCTTCCACATAGGTTTGTAACCTGAACATGGTGACTTGGCATGGAAGATGCTGCCAAGCTTTTGTTTCCTATTTTCTCACCTTTTGTTGTTGCTCCCTCAGCCCCACCATGCATGAACCCCTTGGTTTTCTCCCCAGAGCTATTCGGCCAAACATACTGAAAGAGGAAAAGTCCTCTCAGTGAGAGAATTTATATGAAATGTACATATTTACGAACTTGAAAGCTCAGCGTGAAGGCATTGGTATTTAGGATATTTACAGTGCACAATAAAGTCTGTTCTTTTTAACAGACTTCTTTTGTTCTTAATCAACGAAAATAAACTATCCTATAACACTAAGGAAAATGAGAAACAAAGAAAAAAGTTATTACAATGTTCTTCTTGCTTAATTGGCTTGAAAATGAAGGGAAAAAAATGTCATTGCTGTGCCTGTAGCATAAATGTCTTTATAATGCTGCTATAAATAGCACACAGCTGGGTTGGTTGCGGTGTAATTTTAATGGTAACCAAGAAAAAATAATAATAGGGTGAAATCTGTTCACAGTAACGTAGCTTTGAGGAGTCTGATCTCATATTTAGACTTCGGGGGGGTGGTGGTGTTCCCCCTGCTTTCTAGTTTTATGACTTTACATAATTCCTCAACTGATTTAAAACCCCAAAACGTTAGCACTGGAATTGTCATCCAAGCAATGTCATTATGAGGAGTCCAGCGCTGAAAATCCTGCAGCGCACCCTGTACATATGAAGCTTACATTCGTGCTTAGCTGTTTAGTGTAACTATTGCATTTTTGTAATGATAATAGTCGAACCATAGCTTTTCTTGAGATAATTTTAGCATGAATTTGTTGCTCTACATCATTTTAATGCTTGAATAAAACATGATTTTTTGTGAGAGTGTGTGTCTGCCTATCAATTCACTTTCCCATTGCAAGTGGGTCGTATCTGAGACATCCAGGACGGATGTAGATTTTTAGGCGTAGTCTGAAAGAGTGATTCCCTTCCCACCCCCCTGTAAATGTGCCAACTTTTATTGCTGTCTTCTAGGTAATAGGTTATCTATAAGAGATTCACTGCTACCTGTATGTGTTTGTAGATCATCATTTATATGTGTACTAAACCTGCATTTTTGCCTGAATCATGTAATACTCCTACCTAAAACAAAATTAGTAGGAATAATAAATGCTGGGAAAGGCAATAGCATGGTTATACAGTAAGCTGATAGAGAGAAGTGAGTTTTCTCTTTCTTCCGATCTCTCTAAATCCTACAGGTAGCTTACCCAATAGATAAAAGCTTATTGGATATTTGGGGTCTTGGATGCGAACGATGGAGAAATGCATTCCTTTGGAAGGTGTCATTATTTGTAGTCTCCTCCCAAATGCTGTAACAAATCTGTGTCCCAAGATAGTGATAGGGGTAGTGACTTGTAGGCTGTTAGATCCTGAACATACACAATCTAGTGGCATCCCACTGGATTTTCAGCAAGATTTACTTCTACTGCTCTTGCCAGGAGAAGCCAATTCTGTGCCTCTACTAGTGAATACTGTGATTAGTAGCATCCTGGCATGCAGTCAGTTATGCCTGGATTTGAAGAGTAGGTGCATCAATGGGCATTTCATATGCCACATTATGTAAACACCGTAGAACAAATGGTTGTGGGTAGATACCTGCTGAGAGTAATTAAGAAAACGTTAATGTGCTAAATAGAGACATTTCCTTAGAGCCATTTGTTTTGTCCATCATGCTCAAAAGTTGCCCTTTCAAATAAAACAATAGCAGATTATCTCATGAAGGGTTTAAGGGGAAGGAGGTTTAGTGCAAGAGCTTTTTTGGGGATTTTTTTTTGGTGCATTTTTAAGTACTAAAAGTCTCTTCCTTCCACCCAGAAAAGCTCTTTTTACGTTTCAATTTCCCAGCTTCTTCAGTGTCCTGGAAATGTGTAGATTTGCAGAATGTTAACAAATATGTTCTGTACAATTGGAATGATAGTCAGATCAAAAGAGCCCTAAAATATTAGAGAAGGTACTAAAGTTGCAAGTGCAATCAGATTTTCCTCAATTAGTAGCATCATCTTAAAATATGGTCTGCAACTACATGTAGTTTATAAAATAGAGTTTCTTAAGGAACTTTTCATCAAGAGGATGTACCATACCCCAACCAATTAAGCTCTCCATGCTGTATTACTTAAAACAGCATTGTTAAATGATACACTAAGGTGCATAATTAAAAACAATGCATTTTTAAAATTTGCTATTATTTTTCACTTTGCAGTTAATTTCTAAGTAACTGCATAAAACTAATATCTAATAATACCATTTTTTACTTATTAAGTTGTACAGTCATATGGTAGCTACTTAAGCAAGGAAACTATACCATGTTGTGCTTGTAACCTCAAAAAGATTATGCTGAATCTGAAGCATATTTGTGAAATTATGGGACACTTTTTTTAACATTATTGTCCTCTAAAACACAATAGATCTTGAAACATCCTTTATCTGGATGAGTTTGTGAAAGAAGTTGTTTGGGTTTTACCTTTGGCTTTGGCTTGGTTTAGGAATATAGCTACAGAAAAAGATGAATTCTAGCAAACTTAACATTTCTAGTTTTTACCCTAATTTTAGGTATCTGTGCAGAGAATTCCTACTCGGAAGACATTTCGTATCAGAATTTAAGTATGCGACCAGCTTATTCTGACACAATCTGTTAATTCTTGGGTTCAAGGCTGAGTCTGTATAACTTCACCCTGCAAATTTTGAGGAACATATGATTGAGAAACCTGTGTGAGGCTGGACATGGAGACTAAACTGTGACAGAATAGTGCTGTGACAGAATAGTGGGTGTCTTTCAACTGAGTCTAATGAAAAGCTGAAATTGGAGGGAAAGTTCAGTGCAATTTGCTTGAAATGCCAAGCAAGGAGGTAGTTTAGACATTTGGGAATGTGCGCTCTTCCCGTTCAAATCATAAAGGAATTTAAGTCAGAATGGACCTCTGGAGTCTCCAGTGCAATCTGCTGCTCAAAACAGATTAGACCAGGTTGCTCAGGGGCTTGTCCCGTCCCTTTTTGAATATCTCCAAGGATGAAGATCTCGCAGCCTCTCTGGGCTTTGTCTCGGTGCTTTGCCACCCTCACAATAGCGATGTCTCCCTGTCTCTAGAGTTTGCCTACCTCTGGCAAGACCAGAGAAAAACAGGGGCATAATGAACCCTCACTCGTATGCTGTGTGGAAACATTTGCAAATAGTTGTAGTAACCTTCAGGTGGCAAAAGAAAGTCTGAGTTGGCAAATCAAAAGTAAACAAGGCAGGGATGACTTAGCCATAGCTGGTTTTGCTTTGGGAGGAAGGGAGTAATAGCAGTCTTCTCGAGCTGCTGCTGTAGATGGAAGCTCTCATCCTTTGAGTGGGAGTGTTGGGATAGAGCAGTGGTTTGGCACTGTGCTTTCCACTACAACAGAAAAGGCTTGGGATGCTCCATCAGGCTCTGCCTCTGCCCACTAGTCTTCTAGCTCTTTAATTCAATCTAAATAGTTGCTGTTCTTTGCATAGGCTCTGGTAAGCAGAGGAACCCGTATATCTGTGTGGTGGTAAGCAGTGAAACCATAAGCAGTAATATTTTAACTGCCATTTTGGGGAACCACTGTATGAAGGTGACCTCTTGCTTTCATATAGGTGCTTTAAGTGATATGAATCCATTCATCCTTGGTTGTGGTTTTAAAAATGTTGTCTTTAACTAAGGAGAGTAAATTCTTCCCCTTCCCTTTCCCCTTTGTTTTTCCCTTTCCCCTTCCCCATCCCTAGGAAAAGTGTTCAGGTACTCCACTTACCCAGACTAATCACTTCCAACTGAATCTCAGTCTAATCACTGAAGCTTTTGTATTTCTGTTACTTTTTGGTGGCTCATGGAAACTGTGATTGTTTGTTTCATGGGGCAGGAGATCAATTTATTTATTTCTTTATTTAGTGGGTTCAAGGATTTTGTCCACCAAAAGGTTCAAGGATTTTGTCCACCAAAAAGCAATGGGAAAAAAATCTTAGAGGGACAAACACTGCCATAAATTTGACAGTCTAATTTTCATGATGTTCAGCTGGGATGACAAAACCTCCAGCCCAAGTCCTTTTCTGTTTATGTGTTAATGCCTTCATGTATTCTGAGGCTCTCTAATACTCTCAGATGGGAATTGTTCTATTTTATATTCCATAAACTTTATAAAGCATTGAAATTGCAATATTTAGTACATTAAGGGCTCAAATTTTTAATAGCAAAAGTCACTTCTTAGCCACACAGGAATTAAGTATCAGGAGGGTAGCTTAAGAACAATTTTTCCTCTGAAGTTTCACCCAAAAGTCTCAGCCTGATCTTTAAGTACTCTCAAAAATTGTTTCAATGAATAATCATTTTCTGACAAGAACTAAAGAAACCTACATTGCCAAGACATTCTTGATTACTGCTTAGCTGTGCCTGTAACATCCTTAAATTATAGGAAACAGTAAAGTTGTTATTTCATAAATGCTGTGAACCTTCCCAGCTCTGCAGTGTGGGAATAGCCTTTGTGGCTTTTCTTTCATTACTTATCACAGCTAGTCTTTGCCATTTTCAAATTTGTGATTCCATTCTTGTTTGATTTCTTTTAATTTACAGAAGTGTTAAAATATTGTTACAATTCACAACTTCCTTACTTGCTCAACGAATAACACAAGAAAACTGCAGAGATGTACATCTTTTCCTGCCAAGAACCTTTTCAAATATTATTTAGAGATTTAATATTTCCCATACATGCATTTGTGTACAAATTACATTGAAAATCTTCCTTCTCAGTAATGAGCAGTATTGTTTCTTGTGTGCTTTTAGTAATATATGCTATTAGCAGATTATGCACTTGAAAATGCTAACTGATCATTAGTTCTGTTTCCGCCATCACAAATCCCCTTGCTCTTGAATTGGAGAGAGGCTAAAAGAGCCATGATTGCACCTGAACTAATTAAATTGAAATAGTCTGTATGAGAATATTTGTTTAATAGACTGGTGAGTGCTTCTGTGGTGCAAAAAACATAGGACCAGTTTTTTCAAGGTACTTAAATTCCTAAATCTCAGATGTCTGTACACCTCCTTAGGTATCTAAGTATCTTTAAATACTTGGCCTTTGATCTCCTCCAAATGGAGTTGCTCAATTCATTAGTGGGATGAATAATGTACTTTATTAGATATGAATGTAATTTTCTACCAGGGTTGACTCGGAGCAGAAGCAAATCATCAGCGCAGCACTCTTCCCTAACTTTAGCTAACACTTCAGTTATATCCAGGAAGTTCTTGGTTTGCCATTGCAGCATTATCTCTGAAGCTGTAGGATTTTCAGGCCTACATGAATCTTGCCAGTCAAAGTTAATGGAATTACTTGCACAGTTTGTACTGATTTGTTTTTACATACTTTATCTTTTTGTATGGATTATCGTAGCAGTCTTTAGAAACGTAATTTAAAATTTAGTTTGCTATTATAATGAGTTATTATTATGACTAATTGTAAAAGGGTTGCTCACTACATACTAATTAAATTCAAACATCTTCTATGATATTGATAAGCTATTTCCTGCAATAACATTATTGCCTCTTGTGATAGGGATGTCTTTTTTTCTCAGTGTTCTGTTTTGATTGACTGCTTTCAGGTACTGATCTTGAACAAAGACAGGGAGAGGTGTAATTCAGCTGTAAACAGACTGTGAGCTGATCAATACTATAAGGAACCAAAGAAATCTTGAAGGATGTTGAGTATTGTGTAGAAAGTGTCATATATACGGGGAGGATGATTATAGCAGTAAAACTGACTCTGCCAAGAAACAAGAATTCTGTGAGCAGTTAGACAGAATGACATTTCCTTAATTATGGAAAACTTGTTCTCTTGCAGGGATTTCTTGATATCTGGGAAGGGGTGAACTCATCCCCCAAACTCTTTTTTTCATGAGCGTGGAGTAATGTCACTGGCATCTGCCTGCTGTCTGGTCTCTTTTCATGTTGAAATGTAACATGCTTGATGCATTTTTGACTATCTGCCACCATTCATGGAGATTATTTGGTGGATTCAGAAGTAGCCAGGGGATAGATAGCCAGGCAGACACAAGCACCAGGCTCAAGATGAATGTGTGAAGAAGGAGAGATGTTTTTTACACTGAGCCAGAGCTACTTCAGTTCTTCTGCCCTTGCTTAAATCAGTCATTTACCCAGACAGGTAAAATGTTAGTAAAGTCTGTCATTTTATTTGTGGGTATTTAGAAGCTTACAGTATCTCACTTACAGGGATTAGAGCAGCAGCACACTAATACTTTAATTGGAAAGCTTCAAGATACATTGTACAAATGTTAAATCTCAAATAATTTGTCTAGCCACTCTGGTTGTATCATCCTACTTACAGCAATATCATGAAAGTATTACAGTTCTTCATTTAGGAGACTTTGTCGATGTGAAAAAGGTGCATTTAAGGGTTGTACTTGTATTTATGCAAGAAGGAGGAGACCTTAAGGGAGTGTGTATTGTAACTAGTAAATACTTTTGATGTGATTATGTCCCAAGTTTTACATATCACAGAATCCTTCTCTTGCCGTACACCGAGGATGAAAATGATTTTGGAAACACAGTCAAGTAATTTCAATTGTATGTGTTAAAATCTCTGCCCCAACTTGGCAAGATAGCAGTTGCTTGTCCAGAAAGGAACAGAACTTGCATAAAAGATGCTTTAGGTTAGGCCAGCTGTGCATTTTAGCACCTTTTGTAGCAAACAATTCAAAAAGCTGTAACTTCTGGAGGCTCTGAAAAACTCATTCAAATCAACTGTTGTTTTAAAAAGGCAGGTTTCTGTACAGTGCTGAGCAGTCAGCTTGGAGGCTGAAATTTCACAAGTACTTGTCTCACTTTTTGAATTCAAGCAATGGTGAGCACAACACAGCACAAACAAAAAAACCCAAACCAGTGACTGAAAGACCCAACACAGTGGTTCCTCCCCAAAAATGTGGAGGAGAGAACAAGAGGGCTTAAATAGCGTTCATCCTTTCTTGATGAGCAGTGGGGTGCAAGCAAAGAGGATGACAGTTAGGTCAGACTTCTTATAAAGTGGGTTTGAAGCATTTAATGTTTTAGTAGCTGGAGAAGGATAACTGACACTGCATTACAGGAATTTGAAGAATCCCCTTTGAAAGGAACATGTTTGTTCACTTTTCTAAATTGAGAAAAACAAAATGAAAATGTGGAAGGCTGATGTAAGGCTGAAGACTGAGTCTTGTCAGTTTAGGGTATTAACTTAGCCCAACTTAAGACACCAAATCATAACTGAGGCAAAATGCTTGGAAAAGACAACTGCAGGGCACAGAATTAGCCCTTACTGAAGTTTTGGAAGGGAAGAGGGAGTGGAGCTGTGGTACTGTGAAATGTAAATCATTATATCAAAGAGAAGTTCAATTTGGGCAGAATGTGCTTCCTAGCTGCCCTCACAAGCACCACCACAGGGAGGTGTACATGCTGTTGTAAACAAAGTAGTGCCATGTTTAAAAAAGGATGCCGATAGCTGAATGACATATGCACTTGGGAAGTGCACATACAGTGTGAACAAAAAGATGAGAAACTTAGCTCGGAGAGGTTCACTAGAGGATCAGAAGGTATTATCACAGCTAAACAGGTGTGGGTTAACAGTCCAAAAGCAACTGAAACATTCACAAGGCTTAAGCTGGACACTGATGCATGAGCTAACGTGATGCCAAAACCATGGATGAGCCCAAGAGCTTACTTACAGCGGTCATTCTGCAGGTAGAGAGGTAGTTCAGCTGCAATTGGGAAAGATACAAACTGAAGTAGTGCCAGGGGAGGTGGGGAAAGTCATGCTTGTTGAGTTAGAAGCCCTATCAAGCCACGGAGCTGATCAGGGATGAACATCCACCAGAGAGCATGTAGATGTCTAGAGAAGAGTTCGCAGATTTTTTGCACGGGCTGGGGAAGTATTCAAGAGGGACATTTTTTGAAAGAGTATGGTAGCTACTTTTCTTTCCTTGATATATCAACATGGTCCTAGGGCATGCTTTTAGAAAAACACACTGTTTCTACATGTACCACTGCTGTTTGGTGGGAGGTTGCTTCTCCAGACTTGAGGTTGAGTTGTGCGTGGCACCAAGGGCTCTGCATTGGGCAAGCGAATGCATTTTATATTGAAAATTCAGTCTGTGCAAAAGTAATTTGGATCAAGGGAAAAATGCTAGTAAAATGTGACTAGGTGCTCTTTGCTGTCCTGAAAAGAGCTGGATCTGCTAGAAGAAAGTTAAGCAACTATGCAAGTCCACGTAACAGGAATAACACATCTGGGAGAAGAATTAACAGAGAGGTTAAATGGGAAATGGTTGTTCAGCTAAAGCTATTTGCCTGACTACCCCAGCAGGCGAGGAAGAGATACAAAGACTTCAAGTTGTGTACTGTGGAGGGAAATTTGTGCCTTACCTGGCTGTCTAAATAACTAAATTTGGGGTTCCTGTAGGACCATCCAATGGGCAGAAGAGGCCAGTCTGAATAAAGAATTTGAGACATTGAAGGAGTGATTTTAAATGATCCTAATCTGCTAGTTTTGTGACCACAAAGCAAAGTTGCATACACTCTCACACGTCACTAAGCAGAGTATTTGTCCAGTCCGTGGTTTTGTCAAAATCGGAGACCAGTGGTTCCACATGTCACAACAGTTAAATGCCAAGTGTCACATGAATAGCATAGGAGCTGTGGCAATTATCCATGGACGTTTCAAGAAGCCTTTAACAAAAGAATATTGATGTTATGTCCAGAGCTAGATATTATACAAGTCAATTTAATTGAATCAAGTAAATAAATAAAAAGCACACAGCTGTCTGATCCCAGAGGAAATGTGGAATGTGACCATCAGGCCTCTGGCTCACGCTGGCACCTTACAAAACTGAGTCAATGCTGTTGAAAGAACTTGGATCAGCCCCAGCTGTCAATGTAAACAGGACTTTACAGTATGATATATGGGGTTTATCTGTTCCTGCCAATGCTAAATCACTAGGTTAAAAAGCCATATTGAAATTTTCTAATTAGTTTGATTTATAAGCATTGGGAATTCTGTATGATATTATTGAAAGTTATCACTATATTTGGTTAAAGAAGGACTACACAGAGAAGTGTGTTTTAAAAGGTTCTTAAACAAGCCAGGTGAAATAGGTCATTACGTTTCACAGCTCATCTTACACAGTGCTGATTAGTCACGTCTCAGACACAGAGAGCAAACCTTCATCAGAGTCTTTGTCTCTGAGTGACTGCTGAGCAATGCACTCTACATAGCTGGTATCACTGCCTCAGTGCTTTTGTCCGAAGTGTTGCATCTGTTCTTACTTTTAAAATAAAAAAACCCACAAAGCACCTCTTATATATTTTAAATTGGAAATAGGATCAAACGGCAACATGGGAATCCAAATTTAATTACAGCAATGTAGAGCATCTGTTCAGTTCTCTCCTTAACCTGTTTGGGCTTGGCTGTAATAAGGCAAATTAAGATCATCTTCAAGGGAATTTCCCACCCCCATCTTACCACAAAGCTGATATCTCTTAGCACTGCCAACTGGAAAGCTAGTCGAGATGATCAAGACCATTGCATATTTGATAAATAGGAACCCCTTCATGTGCATGTCATTCCTCTCTGAAAGAGAGCAGTGGCTTTTACATTCTGTTCCTGTCCCCACCTCTTGCAAACATATTCGGTGTGATATGTATTATTGGACATGTAGCCATCTCAGACAGGAACTAGGTAGTCGTTTATATGTGGCTGTAACCACAAGTAAACTTAACCTCACTTCTTAAGCATCTCTTAGCATCACCTCTTAAATCTCTGAGATTTCTACACCCATTTCCTCACCAGGAGGTCATGCTTCTAATAAAATGTTCATGAAAAAACCTGTTCTGGAAATGTAACGAGGTTTACTAGGGCTTAACTGGATTCTACTATCTGTATTTTAGAAAGAAGAGAGACACTTTCTGCACTTCTTCATATCAGTTTGGAGATATCTTCATATCATATAGACAAAACTGTTTTAAATTGCAAGTTTTTGAAGTACGAGCCAAACCAAAGACTCCTGACAAATGAATGATCGGTTGTTAATTACCTTCTTGTAAGCCATTTTGCCAGTTCAGCTATCTCTGTAACTCTAAACTTAGACAAATGCTTTCTAGGCCCTCAAGTTATCGTTGTTTAGGGTTGCCATCTGGAAATCAGGTCAGCAAATGCTTTTAATGATAATATCCAGAAGAAGATTTAGACTGGTACTTAAACAATAAATATGATATATAATTGAGAGCAGCTTCTTTAGAAGTGGGTTTTTTTAACCAATGAGAGCTGTTTCGTACAGTGCATGAAGAAAAAAAGCAACTTCCTGCTAAGGAAAATAGATTCCTTGACAGTTATTGCAATGATGGTCTGTGGATCCTAAATCGCTAATTACAGTTTGAGGCAATGATGTTGGCACATTGTTGCCAGATGGAAGATTCATTTTACTGGCCACTTAATTAACAACTGGTAAACGGTTGCACCCAGATACACGTATTTACATATGCAGAGTGCTTACCGTGTCATAATGATGCTAATGGCATCTTATTAATGCAAGCTGCTAATGGGAATGTCAGAATAAATTATATTCTCTGGAACTGTGAGCTGTCTATCTGCCACCTGCATGGGAGCTCCCAGGCTTCAGGTTTCTGTCTGCCCAATGCCTCTTGAAAGCTGGGAAGCTTTCCAAAACAGCAAAGGGAGCTGTAGGAATTTGGGGAGTTCAGGGGGAGAAGTCCTGCTGTTTCTAAAGAAGGCTAGCTGAAGGACAGGTTCCAAACCAAGTTCTGTCTCATACTGGGGGTATATATGTAACATATCTGAAAAGGTTTCTGGCACACAATACCCACAGCTTCCAGTGGAAGAGCTTAATGTATTTTACAAAGTTGTCTGTGCATCTTGGGGAAGGGGGAAATGTCATAGAAATAAATGAGCCCTGCTCCCCAGCTGCCATCATTCATTGTCTGGTTGGTACAGAACCCATAGTTTAATTATATACTAAGAATAATCTGTCGTATTTCTGTATTACCTCCCATTGGAGAATCTCAAACCAGGTTTTTTTAATTCCACCTCACAGTTCGCAGAAGTGCAATGATTTGTACTTGAACCTGTTTAGCTGGCAAGAACACAGAGGTATAGGTGACTTAAGGGGTCACAGCAAACAGTCTTTCCAAGATCCTAGGGAGGAAAAAGGACATCTGAATCCTGGCAGTACCGGTCACCTTACCTGTAGCCCTGTCTGTTGTTGTCACTGACCAATATTAGTGGTGAAATCCAGAAGTTAATTTGGAAAAATGAGTGAGATGATTGCAGCAGGCAGGTTTTATCGAAGGCAGTCCAAAAAGGATGAGTGTTAAATAATTCACTTAAGTAATAGCCAGATGCAAAAATGCAGTGTAAAAAACAGCTGGCAATCTGAAATGGCTGTAAAATGAACATTAGATAACAGTTTCACGATGTTCTTAAAATCAATCAAATGCAATTCTGGAGTGTATCAGTAGCATAGTTTGCAAGACATGAGAAGGTCTTCTTTCATAGGAAGAACTAGGAGTATTACGTCCAGTTTTGCGCATTATTCTAAGAGTAAGATATGGGCCAGTCCATGAGGGCTCAGCAGAGAGCAGCGAGAATGGTTTGAGGGCTAGAAAATTTGGTCAAAAAGGAAAGATAAGACAAACTTGGGTTCTGTAATCTGAAAATGTCTGTTCAGAGTTGATACTAGTCTTTAGATGGAAAGATTGCCTGTAAGAGGAAGGGAAAAAGATTGTTTTACTTATTCATGGTGCGTTAGACAGAAATAATGGGCTTAAACTGCAGAGAATTGGGTTAGATGTTAGGAAAATATATTTACAGTGAGGATAATGAATGCCATGATAAATTGCCAGAGGAGGGTGTTTCCCTCTACTTCTGGGTATCTTTAAGAACTGATTAGACGTGCATCTGTCAGGTATAGCTGACCCAGGTGTAACTGGTCCTGCATTAGGACCGAGAAGCTGGACAAAGTGATTCTGGATGTCCTCTCCAGCCCTGTGGCAAGCCTGTGATGGCTCTCCTGTCTCACATTTAAAGCCCATTTCAAACTTGCTTTTGTCCTGCTGCCTCTGTCGTGACAATAGCTGAGGATGATCGGAGGTCCCGCTTTTGCTTTTCTGTTCAATTCAGCAAATTGATAGGCAGGACAAACATCTTTCTCCATGATGGTGTGAGGCTAAAATTTACATCCTATTCACTCCGGTCTCACAGAACCCTTTTTGCCTGGCCATGACTTTGCATTACTCACACTATTCCAACTCTGGCCATTACCTGCTGATGTGGTTTATTGCTGAAATGTGTATGATGCCCAGGACTCTACTAAAGGGACTGGAGCTATTCTTTTCCCTTTTCCTCTCTCTTTTACAACTAGTACTTCTGCATATTTTGCCAGAAATGTCTATTTGTGGATCATTTTATTTGAAGTATTATAGATTAGCCATCGGGATGAAGCTGTCCGAGTAACGCTGGATGTGGGAAAGGACTGTTTCTAATATAAAAGCCACATTCCAGAGGTTAGGGTTTTTCCTAGGGCAGAAGAAATCTTTTGCTCAGTATCTGCACAGCACGATCCTGCTGCAGTATTGTCACATTAAAAATAATATTAACTGTGATTCCTAAGCTGTGTTTGGAGTTACCACTACATCTGTCTACATTTGAAGTTTTCCAATTAAAAAATAAAAAAATACAGGATTAACTTCACAGAGAAGAGGGACTTCATATATTGGAACATCACTGTAGCTTACCAATTATGCATTATTGTAAGGTTTTTTCCTTTTCTAATATTTTTTACTGGTCTAGTTTTAAATGTTTCAAGATTGTTAGGGAAATCTAATGATTATTGATAATGGGAAATGTCTTTCGGCAGTGTCGCATTTATTTGAAGCACATTTATAAATTGGTCAATGGACAAGTTCGTCTGCAATGCTGAGTTCTATCGGAGGTCTGGTACTTGGTAAGCAAAGGTGACAATTGTGGAACTAAAACTATGGGGCAGATTGCTTGCTTCTCTCCCAAGTTTAGGGTTGCTGATATTTTGAAATAAAATAAATGCCTTCTCTTTGAAACAGACTTCAATATTCTATGAAAATAAATAGGTTTTGGAGGCATCTCTGATAGGTTTACTGTGTACAGCTCACCTCTTACAGTCTTTTAAGTCCATTTAAAGTTTACTTCTGTCTTACTGTATCCATCATGCCAATAGTTGAGGAAAATCTGAGATGTGGTTTCCGCTACTGTGTTCAACTCAGTGAATTCTGTTCTTCCCATTCTGCTTCACCCCATGTTCTTCACATTCTGCTTGCTTTGTCCTTCCATTGCACCCTGTCTGCAGGCTACTCTGATTGTGGATTAAGCCACTACCTTGATAGAAGAAAAGAGGCAACATAAAAATGAAATCACAATCACATGTATTTACTACAGATTGTAATTTTTTCACCTTTGTTTATATTTTTTGCAGATTGTTTCTCAGAGAAAACTCTCAAAGTCCTTACTCAAACATGGGAACACAGCAGGAAAGTCATCTATAACAGTAAGTCAGTCTTAAATGCACTCTTATTTTCTGTGTACTTAGAAATATCTGCTGTGACTAATTCTCCCTAAAAGCATCTGGCTAAGTCACCAGAACAACCCTTGATTGAGAAATGTATTTAAATTGGGTTTTTAACGGACACAATTTTACTGTTTCTGACAAATGCTTGTTGTAAGGAAATGGCAACAAATAATGTGTGATTTGTACAAAAGACACAATATTTACTACTACTACTGTTAAGGTACTTTGATGACAGCAAGAAAGTTGGGCTGCTTGATTACTTTTAGTTGAAGGTCTAGAACCTTCAGAAATTCATGTTGACCTGCCTTGACACACAAAGAAGCCTGATGTTTCTCGGCCCTTGGGCTTTTTCCAGTTTCTTTAGAAAAAAAAAAAAAGAAAAAACTCAGAAAACACACACACATACGCACCCAACAATACCAGATGCAGAAGTTTGATGAGATTATGTATTTTAGCTTTGCTGTAATGCAATTACAGACTGGATAGTTATAGCCCCATGTGTATCTTGAAATCTGGAAATGAATGTATTACCTCTCTTTCATCTTTCTCTTTATGACTTGTTTGGGAGATCAAGCTTGTCTGCACTGAACCTAGCATGCTTGTGACATTTGCAGCTCTGCATTAAGACAAAGACTATAATAAAATATTCTGCTTTGGGGATCTCTGCTCTGTTGCCTCATGGGGTTGAGAAGGATTTTTTTTTTCCTTGATGTGCAATTAGCCAGATGGGTTTCTTTTGGCTTGATTGTTTGGATTTTTTTTCTGCTTTCAGCCACAGAAGAGACAGCAGACTGTGAGAAATAATGCTTTCTGAGAGCCCAGGGTATTTTCTTAGGTGTCTTCCTTGGTGCTTGGCTGGGAAGGGATTTGCTTAAATGCATAAGGTGAATTCATTTTTGATCTGGGGTTAGAAAGGAATTCCCTACTCATCTGGCTGAATAAAAGCAGGAGAGATACTTTCTCCCTAAATAACTTGGTGTGGTTTTCCTGCTGGGATTATCTGATCATACTTCATGTCATCTATCCCTGTGGTGTTCTGGACCCCCTTCCTGTTCTATGAGGGACACAAAGGAGTTTAGTCTTATGAAAATACAAATACTCAGCTAAAATCGTTAGACTTGTTAATAGAGTGTTCTGGCAAAAAATAACGCTCTGTGATACACAGAAGATGAGAGAAAATTAGTTAATAGTCCCTGCTGGCCTAACACTGGATGATAACCATGAAATACGGACCTTAGGTACTTGCTTTGGCTTCTGGCCAGTAGTACTAAGGAGCAAGTTGACTTTACTGAAATGGGAGAAAATTGAACTCGGACCAAAATTATTGTGTGAAAAGTTTGCTGTCTCAACAGAATAAGTCAAAATGGATTATTTGTCATTATTTCTGGACCTTGGGTACATACCAGGTGTCTTTCAAGTATACAAGTTACAAATGCAGGTTTTCTAACTTGTTCAATGCAGTGAATTATGAGTTTTTTATAGGATTTTGAAAATTCCTCTCTTGGCATGTTTTGCTGGAATTTTATTAGCCCTTTGACTGTATAATGTCTTATCAATGCTATTTTATTATATGACTATGGGATAAAAACACAACCTTGTTCTGCTTCTCCAGTTTGAAGTCTGTCAACCTTTACAGGAGAGGGAAAAATATTTGTGAAACTTGGTATCCAAATCCCAGAGCACTGATGGTCATCTACAGCTTATGTTCTTTTAAACCATCAGACTACGTGGAAGAGAAATGTTGTGTCAGAGACTATAAGCCAAATTTCCAGCAAGCTCACATCTGCCTGGAACACGTGAAACATTGCACACATGTCCAATGGTCCTTTAATGCACAGTCAAGCCCCTACGTGCCTGCAGATGAACATTTTTGCATGAGGAAGTACAATAGTTTACTGCTATGAGCTGTCACAGGCAGAATAGTCTCCACTCAGGGAATTTTACTTAATTCATTGCCAATTAATGTAAACTTTTCATTATTGATTCGAGTATTGAGAAACAAATATGACAAACTCTTAGGGAAAACACCTTTCGTCCCTCTTCCTGGGCCTCAGCTTCAGTTCGACATCTCTCCTGTCCCCTTCATAGTCTCCAATCCCATTGCCTTCAGTACGTGCTATGCTCAGTCCCTTTGGTGAGGTGACGGGTGGCACAGGTCAGGATCGGAGCACGGTGATTTCTTTTTTGCTGCTCTTTGTTTCTTACTCATTTCCTGAGCTCTGCTATGGGTTTACACATGGGCCACAGTCCCTTTGTGCGTGTCACTGCTCCAGCATAGGCTTACCTGCAAGTGCAGGCCCTCACAGGTACCTCCTTCCAAGAGTGCATCATCACCAGCTGTGTCCCCAACAGCATCCCCTTCTCCATGCCTCCTCCTGGATCTTCTTTAAGGTGGCCTCGCGGGCCTCCTACTCCTTCTCCCTTTGTGCCTTTTGCCTCTAGGAGCTGCTGCCCTTTCTTAAATATGTTCACGCATTCACGCCACATGCAATTCTGATGGGTTGATGTTTCGATGTTTTGGGGTGCCTTTGGTGGCTGCTATCTGTTTCTGAGTCGCCTGGAGTCAGCAGTAACTAGCACAGGGCAGTTCACAACCTCCTCAGACAGGTTACCCGTGCAGCCCTTGCTACCAAAACCCTGCCAGTTATGCCCAATGCGGAGTCTAAGTTAGTTTCTGTCAAAGAAAGAAAAAAGGTCTTAAAAAATCCCAGTGATACTGAAGTTCATTGAGGCTGTAGGCAGGCAGGCTAATTCCCGGGAGCTGCATATATGGGCAGTAAAAGCATCCTACCCTGCAGTGATCTGACTGCAGCCCTAACCTCAGCATCCTTCAGCCGGTCTGAAGAATAGTTGGGGTGTCCCAATGGCTCCCTGAGGACCTGGAGTCCATGCGGTGGAGATGATCTGAGACTGGCTGGAGAGCTGACATGGCTGCCAAGTGTGTGGCCCTGGGCATGAAACACCAAGGAAATACATTCTTTTGGGCGATTTAATCTCTGGGGAGAATATTTACAATATGGAAAGATTTTATAACTGTCAAATAAAATGTAATGTGGCTTGTTTCAAAGAACATCTTTCAGTGAAATATCCCAGGTTTGGTTAATACCTTCTGTCCACTGAAGCATTTTAATGGCCTGGTCAGAAATGATATTTTGGTTATTTTGGTATTTTGGTTATTTTGGGTTTTTGTAACAACATTGCACGGCACAGTGACTAGCATCATTATCAGCATAGCTTACACCATCTAAAAGAATCACACTACATTATTTTAGTGTTACTTTCTTCTGACTTAGTCTGCAGGTAAATGGTTTTGCCAATGTAGCTATTGCAGAAGGACTATACCAGGAGAACTCTCCTGCTGTAAGTGTACCTTTCGCGGCAACAAATGACAGGTGACTTCACTTCTTTTTCCATTTAGCTTGCCAAATGATGCTGAAGCAGCATAAAAATAATTAAGCTTTAGACCCAAATAATACCACTCTTGTATAACTTTTTTGTCCCCTTGGACACTTTGAGATTGTGGAATTCTCTGTTAGATCCTACCTGAGGAAAAGTACTTGGTCAGAGGAAAGGGATTCCTGATGGATGTTGATGTGTGTCCATTGACAAGTGATTGGCAGGCATAGTTGTGTGATATAAAGTGATTCATGCCTGTAGGCTTAACAAGGTGCCACCCATCAACTGAGCATCAGCCCTTCCTGATTGCAAAGAGAAACATATTAACTTGCACCACACTTCAGTTTCCTAATGGGGTCTACGGTCTTCACACTGGAAAATGGCATCTTTCTCCCCTTTCATTACACCATGCAAAACTCAAATGTAGCTTTCCATTTAGGTGATTGCTGAAGAATTGTCTGGCAATGACGACTACGTTGAACTTTCATTCAGTGCACGGAAATTGGATGACAAGGTAAGCTGCTTGATATTAACCTTACTGAAAGATATAAGAATGCCTGCAAATATAATTTGATGAGATTTTCCCCGACAGATATTTTTTGCCTTATATTATTAAACACATCAGAGATTTCAGATGAGCTCAGATTGAGGCTTTCCTCAAGTTGCAAAGTAATTAAAAAAAAACAAAACCTCAAGGGAATCTAATTAAAACCAAGACAATTTAATTACGCTACAGCCAAGACAATTTAATTATTTGAAATACCACAGATCAGAAGTGCTTAGAGAAGTGAGCGTTCCATAAGTAATCAAGACGTTATAGTTGAAGTAAGCGTCTTAAAATAAAGCTAGAAAACTTGACAACAGCTCAGTCATCATATACTTTTGTTCAACAAAACGTAGCTTGAATGTGAGAAAAAGACTCTTGCATTTTTGTTAAAAACTTTTCCCCTCTTTAATAAAAAAACTCTTCACTGCCTCAGACACTGCTCTTCATTATAAGGACTACCTCTTTCTGAAAATAGCTGCTGTTGTTCAGCAATACACATGTAACAAGCACCTCAAGCAACACACAGCCCAAGAAATCCAGATGACTGCTTGTAAGGCGCACTCTGTTATTTCACTGTAATAGAAGACACATAATTATTTGAGATAATCTGGGGAATATCTTTGTATTAATGCATGACAGAAGACAATGACCTGTTTTAGTCCCTTCTGAGATACGAAGCTGCTTCTAGTTAGATACATATGGTAACACTACAAAAATTTACAATTCTGGTGCGGCAAGCATGTGCTTGGAAATGTTTGGCATGTGAGTAGCTTAAAATCAAATCAGTGTGAGTACTTTTGGATACATACATCAGATTTTCAAAATCAGGCCATAACTGATAAATTGTATTTTCGTTCAAAACTGCTAGAGAAGCTCAGACAAGCAGAAAGTACACAGAAAGATTAATAGCACTACAATTTATTTAGAACATACAGGTAAATAACATTACTGTGCTCAGGGTCACTAACAATCATAAATGATCAGGACCTGAATTTGCTTCTCATCTGAAAGATGAATTACCTCTTCCTTCAGAGTTGCTGGAGTCCTAGTGTTTCTGAATCACATAATTTATTTAGGTGTCAAAATGTAGATTTAGCAACCTCTGTTTAGTCAGCTGTCTTTAGATGTGATTTCCAAAGTTGTACACAAGTTTCTTCCTGTTCCACATGCTGTCACATCTAGAAAAAAGGAAAGGACATATACAACATTGTAAGACTTAACTTGGTAATTCCTTTTACACAAAGGTAAAATCTGGTGTAAATACCATGATTTGCTTTTGGCTCTTGTTGGTATAAATTAAAAGGATACTGCCAGAGTGTGCTTCAGAGATAGGTCAATGTTGTCTGGGCAATAGCTTTAGAGTGGTTGAAACACTTTATGGGGATAAAATAAGGAGGATCATTCTGAAATATCGCAGGAACATTGTCATTCTTGCCATTTTAACGTGGCCAGTCAAGGTGGGCTCCATCTAATAAAAAATTCTTGCATGCTGCAGTGTGGAACTCAGGCAATGACTCATTGTGTGTTATCTGAATCAAAACTCCTGTTTTCAGCTGATGAAAATCACTGGAAGCCTATTACAGTTGAAAGAAGTATTTCAATTTCTTCCAGCTAGAGATGTAGCTCTAAACCTGGCTGAACATCGGTTTACCTCATTTATAAGAAAAGGGTATGACTTTTGGTATAGCTTATAATGAACTTTGACGTCAGTAAATGCAAGACACTGTTAGTAATTATTGTTATTATGGTTTGAAATTACTTAAATTGCATAGTTTGGCCAGGTGAAAAAGCATGAGTGTCCCGATGTCACATAAAGGTCCAAAAAAAATCAGAGAATTGAGAAGAGCCCGGTAAAATCCTAAGCGTGGTTTTTTATGCCTCTCCCTACTCAGAGAAGTGAAGACCTGAGTAGAGATGTAACATCACAGAAGGCTGAGGGCTGGAACTGGCCTTGGAGTCTCCTGAAAGACAGAGGAAGCCTGTGGGAGCAACTGTTCATACTCTGCTACACAGGGTCACTTTTGTAACCCCGGGGGTTCCTGCAGTGGTAGCTGTGGCAGTGGTAGAAGACAAATTGAATCACAGAATCACTTAGGTTGGAAGACATCTTTAGGATCATCGAGTCCAGTCATAAACCTACACTGCCCAAACCACCCCTAAACCATGTCCCTAAGCACCACATCTACCCATCTTTTAAATACCTGGAAGGATGGCGATTCCACCACCTTCTTGGGCAACCTGTTCCAATGCTTGATAACCCTTTTGGTAAAGTAGTTTTTCCTAATATCCAATCTAAACCTCTCCTTGCACAACTTGAGGCCGTTTCCCCTTGTTCTGTCACTTGTTACTTGGGAAAAGAGACCAACCCCCACCTCGCTGCAACCACCTTTCAGGTAGTCGTAGAGAGTGATAAGGTCTCCCCTCAGCCTCCTCTTCTCCAGGCTAAAAAATCCCAGTTCCCTCAGCCGCTCCTCATAACACTTGTTCTCTAGACTCTTTCCTAGCTTTGTTGCCCTTCTATGGACACACTCCAGCACCTCAATGTCCTTCCTATGCTGTGGCGCCCAAACCTGGACACTGTATTCGAGGTGGGGCCTCACCAGTGCTGAGTACAGGGGGACAATCACTTCCCTGCTCCTGCTGGCCACGCTATTCTTGATACAGGCCAAGATGCCATTGGCATTCTTGGCCACCTGGGCACACTGCTGGCTTATGTTCAGCCAACTGTCGACCACCACCCCCAGGTCCTTTTCCGCCAGGCAGCTTTCCAGCCACTCCTCCCCAAGCCTGTAGCGCTGCCTGGGGTTGTTGTGACCCAAGTGCAGGACCTGGCACTTGGCCTTGTTAAACCTCATCCCCTTGGCCTCAGCCCATTGATCCAGCCTGTCCAGATCTCTCTGCAGAGCTTTCCTGCCCTCAAGCAGATCAACACTCCAGCCTAATTTGGTGTCATCTGCAAATTTACTGAGGGTGCCCTCAATCCCCTCGTTCAGATCATCAGTAAAGATATTAAACAAGACTGGTCCCAAAACTGAGCCCTGAGGAACACCACTTCAGACCAGCCACCAACTGGATTTAACACCGTTCACCACAACTCTCTGGGCTTGGACATCCAGCCAGTTTTTAACCCAGCAAAGAGTACATCTGTCTATGCCATGGGCTGCCAGCTTCTCTAGGGGAATGCTGTGGGAGACTGTGTCAAAGGCCTTACTGAGGTCCAAATAGACAACATCCACAGCCTTTTCTTTATCCACCAGGTGGGTCACCTGGTCATAAAAGGAGATAAGGTTGGTCAGGCAGGACCTGCCTTTCATGAACCCATGTTGGCTGGGCCTGATTCTTTGGTTGTCTTTCACTTGCTGTGTGAGCGCACTCAGGGTGAATTGTTCCATAATCTTTCCTGGTACTGAGGTCCATCTGACAGGTCTGTAGTTGCACTGATCCTTCTTCCGGCCCTTCTTGTAGATGGGCGTCACATTGGCAAGCCTCCAGTCATCTGGGACCTACCCCGTTGACCAGGACCACTAATAAATGATGGAGAGTGGCTTGGTAAGCTCCTCTTCCAGCTCCCTCAGCACTCTTGGGTGGATCCCATCCAACTCCGTAGACTTGAATCCTAATGTCTCACAGCTTAGGAATAAAGGAAGAGGTGGGGAGAGGTTCTGGATGTGCTTTAAGGGGGAAAAAAAAAGAAAGAAAAAGATATTCCTTCCATCCATTACCGTCAGTGGTATCTGAAACGGACAAGAATTTTCTTCCTCCACCCTTTAAAGGAAGACTCCTTGAAAGAGGATCCAGATTGTACTCCTTAAAAGTATGAGTTTCCTCCACTAAGGAAAAAGGCGTGAATAACACATTTTTGGCAGATTAAACAAAATTTGTTGGTCTAATTTAACAGGCAGTATATGTTTGTTAGTTGGTTTTTTTGTCTCCCCTGACATAAAATGCAAGAGTTTTAGAGAGGCCATAAACCAAATAAAGCCTACTCAATTTTTCCTGGAGAGGTGGCTAAAACATTCAGTAAAAAATTATAGGAAAGTCACAGGTATAGAAATTTCCTTTAGTTAACTGACTTTGCAGAGATAAAGGTTATATTTTTTATTGCAGTGCTTGTTGGGAAGGTATAACTGCATTTTCATGTTTTATTGAAGCCCAGTCAGCTCAGATGGCTCATCTTTGTTTCAAGAGATCCACTGAGAACACTTCACAGTGGAACAGTATCTTTTGGAAAGGTTCTATTGCATTAATAGCTGTGTCACAATTACCATAACAAGCAGCTACGTTTTTATGAGAACTATAATAAATTGCAAGCACTGAGGCAGGCAAACTGCTTTTCCCCTTCTAAGAGAGGCAGTTATCATGGCTTGAGAAAGATTATCCAGCAAATGTCTGCAAAATACAAGCTAATACTGCTTTTTTATATATTTCCCCAGCACTAAAAGACTACCAACAAAATTCTTAAATGCTGTGTGTTGCTATGGAAGAATTTTCAAAACTGATTAGTGTCTTTTGGCTGCTTCAGCCCTTTTCTGAGGGACCTTTGACTTGACACCAAACCTGAATTTTAAAAACTGTCATGCTCTGAAAATATACTAAAAGATGTGTCAAATTAGGTGCTCAGAAACGGAGGCAGTTAATTTTTTAAAGCTTAAACCATGTACTTGTGTTATAACTGTGTAACTGCTGCACATACTGAAAGAACAATGTGCATTATACTGCTAGCAAATGCATTACATTAATCATTTAAATATTATTAAAATATCAAAACATTAAATCTTTATTGCTGTTATTCTTCTTTCAGAGGATATTCTTGTGAGATAATGCAAAGCAGTTAGATTCAGTATAACAACCAAAAAGCTTTGAAAACATTAAGAACTATGAAATAAAATGTTTCTTCAGCATATCATTTTTGAGCTGTTACAAAGCATCTTTAATATTGAAGGATTTTTTGTTTGTATCTTCATTCTGAAAGGAGCTAGGCTTTGTTTTTGCATTGAAGGAGTGATATAAGCTATCATCCAGCATTAGAATCTTTCTCTTTAGGTGGTATTGCCTTGGTAGTTAAAACCCAATATTAAAAATTACTTTCTTGGGCTGATTTGCTGTTTCAGCTTTCATGATACTCAGCTGGGAAGGGTACTATTATTTAGGTCTTACACAAAATCCTGGTTTCCTTTCTGAATTTTTCTGCACTTCAGGGTACATTCTTTGGATATATCATTTTGAGGGGTTTTCTTTCAGATAACTTTTCTTATCAAACTTACGTTTGATAAAGAATCATTTATCATAACATTAAGCTTTTACTCAGCTTCAACCAGTATACTTACGTGTGAGAAGAGGCAGATCAATCTTTTTTTAACCCTACGCACTCTGGATTTTGGTGTCACTATGATTAAGCCAGTTCCCTCACTCTGCTTGTTCTCTTTGCTGTGCAGTAGTAATCTGGCAGAATTTGATCACCAAAGTCCCCTGTATACTAGCAGTTTTAAGTGCTGAATGGAGTCCAGATGTTAAGTCTACATCAGGGCCTTAAGGCAAACTATGAACTTAGAGACTTTGTGGGGCTTGTGCTGGTTCTACATACTCTTACATTAAATGTCCTGTAACTATGTAATTTGAACAAGTAGGCAAACATATGGGTTTAGAGCCACGTGGTGGTTTAGAGCTCCATGTGATAAGATTTAAGAAATACATATGCACATGCTTTGCGTGAGTTTCTAAACATACCTTTTTTCTAGTAGGAAAAGAAACAGATCATTCACATTCTCTCTGAACACAACAATATTGATAGAGCTCATCTTTAAGGCATAGAAAAGTTTTCAAGTTACTTGAGCCTTTCCCAAGGCTTCATGGTCCCAAGGAATTCGCCTCCTTCTCCAGGCATTCAGGTGTCCCTTTTCAAAGCCCTGATTTCACTGGGTTTGGGGTTTTGTTTTTTTGGGGTTTTGGGGGTTTTTTTGCAGTTGTGGAATTGTAACCATGTCCTGAAGACAAATTTGACTAAAATTATGTGCCCAGACTTTGGCTAGTGTCTTATCCAAAGCTATTCCCATCGCAGTGGCTATCCAACTAGTCAAAAATAAGTATGGTGGGCATTTGGTGAGGAGAAAATTGTAGAATTATACATATAGTTCTACCCACCTGGAGCACTGCATCCAGCTTTCGAGTCCTCAGCACAAGAAGGACATGGACATGTTGGAACGAGTCCAGAGGAGGCCATGAAGATGATCAGAGGGCTGGAGCACCTCTCCTATGAAGACAGGCTGGGAGAGTTGGGGTTGTTCAGCCTGGAGAAGAGAAGGCTCCAGGGAGACCTTATAGTAGCCTTCCAATTTCTGAAAAGGACCGACAAGAAATCTGGAGTGGAACTTTTTACAAGAGCATGTAGCGATAGGACAAGGGGTGATGGCTTCAAACTGGAAGAGGGGAGATTTAGATTAGCTGTCACGAAGAAATTTTTCACTGTGAGGCTGGTGAGGCACTGGAACAGGTTGCCCAGGGAAGTTGTAGAGGCCCCATCCCTGGAAGTGTTCAAGGCCAGGTTGGATGGGGCTTTGAGTAACCAGGTCTAGTGGGAGGTGTCCTTGCCCATGGCAGGAGGGTTGCAACTAGGTGATCTTGAAGGTGCTTCCAACCGAAACCATTCTATGATTCTATGATGATATTACAAACATTTTCACACTAATGGTTTTGTAGAAACACTGGGAGAGCAACGAGAATTCCTCACGTCCCAAAACTGACGTGAAGGTCTGTGGTTTTCAATATAGCCTATAGAGAAGAATAATATTCATATGCATAAAGTTAATCCTGTGACTCTTTTGAAGAAGAAAATTAAGAAGGGAAACTACAGAAAATGGCTTCCATTTGAGTCCTGCTCTTGCAGCATTGCACAGTTAGAATTTTGAATTAACCAACTTGCCCCCCTCCAGCTGTGGAGAGCTAACACCTGGCTACTCTTCCACCTCCCAGCCAGCATGTCCAGAAGAAATGAGATGTTGTTGAAACAAAAGAGGCTGTGGCCAGACTGCAGCAACACTATAGAAAGCAACTTAATTTAGGTTTGTGTAAGAACAATCAGGGTTGTTAGCTGGATGCAAGACTAGGAGAAGGTGTTCTGCGGTACAGTGAGTATATGAACCTCAATGCCTGTCACAGATTTGCTTGTACTTAGAGATCGCAAGTAATTTTCTGCATTCCCCTGCTCTTTTTGTCACCTTAACATGGGTCTAAAGAGGTCTTGCTTCTTTAACCTTCTCTGATAGAGCTTGCCAGTACTTGTGTTAGTTGGTAGCAGCATAAGGTTTTGCCAAATTATCTTCTGTTTTGAGAGGGCGGGTGAATAGTGTGAAATGCAACTCCATTGTAGAATGTGCTTCAAAGAGCCTTGCATGATGAGACAGAAAGAAACAAACTGGGTGGATGAAGGAGCTAAAGCTCAGGGATCTGAACTGTGTCTAAGAAGGGAAAATGCTGTAAAATGACATTTTACAGCAGCAGTGCCATGGAAGTCCTTGTGGAACAAGGACAAGAATTAAATATTGCTGAGAGACACCAAGAGGTCTCACTAAAATTATGCTGGCTCTCTTTTTTCATTATCAGTCAGGGAAGCACCAGTGCACTGTGCCTGAAAAGCTCAAAGAAAAAGAAGTCTCAGGAGTAACCTGTCCTATATTTTATTGTAGGATTTTTTCAGCAAATCTGATCCTTTTCTGGAGATTTTCCGGATGAATGATGATGCAACCCAACAACTTGTTCACAGGACTGAGGTAAGGAATAGGGTTGGATTTACTTTCCAAGGACACAGATGGGCTGTCAGGAGGAATAGTATATGCTTCCCATGTCACAAAGGGTATTGCAAGCACCCACATTTAAAAACACTTCTATCTATTGTGTAATTATTGACTAATGGGTATCAGTTCTTGACTTATACACAAGAGAGTAAGGGAAGATGTTACTGAAGCCAAAGATCCAAGTTTAATTAAACTGGCAGATATTCTGTTTGAAGGTTGGGAGTTATATATATTATATTTAGCCCGAACCATGCTACAGACAGTGCCATATTTTCCCATTAATACTACGTTGCATCTTCTCCAACTCCTCCCAGGTTGCTGGTGCTGAAGACATTCGTAATCTGGGTGCTTTACATTTGTTTCCTGTGTCCCAGTGTCATTACTTCATGGTAATGACTGGCACTGCCTTAAAAAGCAGCCTTTAGATGTACAGGGTGGAGCTGCGGCAGGTATTTGGCATTATGATCCTGTTATGGATCCCATAAAGTCTTCCTGCCAAGGCTGACCATGAGTCTGTAAATTGATGCTGCCCATCCCCATTGTCCAGTTCATGCGTCTCTTCCATGGCTTCCAGTTCAGTGATGTATTCCACAACCTTTCCCTTGTGATTATGGCCCCGCTGGGGCAATCTCTATAGCATGTTCTGTGTACGAGTCCATTTCCCACCTGTGCTCCTTTTTGGGGCATTGCAGAGGAGGAGTGTTGCAGACCACAGGTTGCTCAAGGACACATATCCCATGCATGTTGTTCTGCAAACGTCCAGCTGAGCTCTGCTTTTTTCTCTTTCTGGTGAACGTACTGTTTTGAAAATTGTGGCTCTTGTTAGCATTCTGTTTGGAGATGTATTAAGGGTTCCCTTCCTTTCTTTTCACTCACAGGTTGTGATGAATAACTTAAATCCAGCCTGGAAGACCTTTAAAGTGTCTGTAAATTCTCTGTGTAGTGGAGACCAGGACCGCAGGCTAAAGGTCAGAAGTCATTCCTGCTTCTTAAATAGCTTTACTAATAGAAAACAAAACTTTGTCTCCTTTTTTCAACTGTAGATTGCTACTCTTCACTGACCTCTTCTTTGATGGAAAAGATCATCACACAACTGCTTTATGATTATCACAATCAAATTAAGGATGCAGAGAAGTGGTAATCCGTTGTAATCAGTAAATTATGCTTTATGCCTCTTACAGTAACCTCAAAAAATGATGGGGCTATTTTTGCCAATCAGTTGGATAATTTGAACCCAGCACCATTTAACTGGTGGAAGTACACTCAAGGGAAGTGGCAGCCCTGCCACGGTTTTAACTTCTGTTTCCTCACTTATATATCTGGTGACCCTCTGTAAAAGAAACACTAAATTATGAGATCTGTTATTATATTTGAAGAGTGGGATGGCCATGAAGACATGTGCCATAGTAATGACAGTGTTACTGGTCAGCAGAAAGACTGATAGTTGGGAACTTGGAGCTTTGTGTAGAGAAATTCGTCTTCTTGAGGCTAATTTGGGTTAAATGAAAGCTGAATCCAATTGTCTGTATTTTCTAATCAGGTTTAAGGTTAATACTAAATTTAAAAATGTTAAACAAAGAGCACTGTCCCCAGTGTCTGTTCAGCCTCTTGGACCTGATGAAATGACATTGGACCTGAAAGTATGTCTTTTTTTTTTTGTTCTTACCATATAGAATTGTCTAATTAAAAATTTTCCTTCTCCCTGCAAGTCTTTCTTCTTTTATCATTATAGCTGCACAACCCTGCAGAAGCAATATTGTCACTTTTCACTCATTACATACTGCAGGATGTGCTGTGCAGATGGAAAAAGTAAAATGTCTGGTGTCTACATATTAAAATGCATGTCACAAATGGGTAAAAAACGTAAAAAGAAGTCTTAGGAATGCTTGTATTTATGCTGGTCATGCTGGTTGTGATTTATAACTTCACAAAATCAGCACTGTTTTTATGGAACCACAGTGGTACTGACATAGCGTTTGTATGTATACATTTGTGTGGTACTGGGGAGGCATGAGAAAGACACAGGTATTAATGGTTATCTTTATATATTGTTTGTGTCCCTTATGGCAGTGTTTGGCAAGCAAGATGAGTCCAAGGGCAAAGGAAGTACCGAAAGCCTGAGGAAGTTTCAGAAAACAATGAGAGATGTAGCAAGGAAAATTGGAGGATGAAGTAGATGGAGCACAGGATACTTAGGAGGCCAGACCAAGGTGTTTGTGTCAGGTTCATCTGAGATGTTGGAAGGAAGCTCAGCACCTCAAGTGGTACAGGGTAGCAATAGTTATCCATCTACCCTTCAGCTGGTAAATGGTTAAACCAGACACGTTTGGCATGTCCAATGGGATTGAAATAGAGCTGGAGCAGATGAAATAGAGAATGGGATGCAGCCTCCATTTTAAGCTGCAAGCAAAATTAGCAGGATTGGCTGAAGAGGATTTCTGATACAAATGAGGAAATTTAGAGGAGTTATTCATCATAGCAGGTGTAGGATGATAGTAATGTGAAGTGTCTGGATAACAACTTTCTTGTCTTGTGAGGCTGCAATTCTATAAATTTCCCAGGTAGATTAAATATCTATAAGTTAGTTGCCTGAAACGAGGAAGTCAAGCAAATTGCTCTGTGTTGTATAAGTCGTATGGACCTCCAGGAGAGGAAAAGGGGGGAAAAAAAGAGCAGCTATCCCCCAGTAGTAGTAACACAACTGACTCAAAGGACGGTCAAGTACAAGGAACACTGCCATGGCTGGGACCTCCGCTGGTGCCTCTGATGCCTGGGTTGCTACTTCATGACAAAAGGGAAGCACTGGAAAAAGCACAGACTGTGCTTTTTTGGACAATTAGTTCACAACACAGCTCAGGCAGGGCTGGGAGCTGAGCTTTTGCTTTTGAATGGAGTAAGCTATGAAAGGCTTGGAAGAGAAGGGCGAGCAGTTTTTTGATGTACTAGTGAAGGGCAAGCCACTGGTGGGACACACAGGCAGAGGTGACGTGGTTAAAGCAGGTGGGAGTACTCTAGCTGCTGCAGCATTCTGCAAATGAAAGTGGGCAAAAGTGAAAGGGGGCAGAACTGAAGGAGGCAGTGTTAGAGAGCATGGTATACTCAAAATGGGAGATGCTGAGAGACTGAAGAAGAGATGTAATGTCACAGATTATCTGTGCTATGCAGCCTGTCTGAGGGTGCACTTTACATAACCAGATGCAGAGGGTTGCACCCTACTCCTTCTTGAGCACAGGGTCACAGATCCTGTCCAGCTTATATCTCACAGTCACTTAGAGCAGTTATTTGTGCCTGCCTTACAGGCTCTGCTTCTTGAGGTAGCCTAAATTGAAATGGGTAACATCCCATAGTAATGCCACCATGTCGGTTCAAGACAAAAGATGGATCATATTTCTGCTGCTCAAATGGAAAGCAGATTTAGCACCACACTGCCTTCACCACATTGCATATGTGCGGCCTGTAAATCACTTAGATGAGAAAACCTAAGACGAGATGCAAAGAAAATGTGATGCCTCAAATGTCAGAGCAAGTGGCAAGTCCATAAGGGTAGAGGTATGTGGTTCTGGAGGGAGAAACATGCTTTCATCTCTTTGAAATTGAGGTGAGAAGGTATGAGAAAGGCTGAAATTTTGGCTTGGGCAACAGAAGATGAGTCTAGGAATAAAGGGGGTCTTTGAGCTATGAGCAGAGAGACAGTAGTTGAATTTATTTGCAGATGCTGCTGCCAAAAGATAGGTTGAGAAAAGATACAGAAGGAAGTGAAGAGGAACGAGAATAGCCCTTTAGGACTGCCTGTAGAGAAGATGAGGGGCAAGTTAGTGAAGGAGTGGGTGAAGAAGAGAACCAAGACAAGATGGATCTGATGAACCTCTTGATAGTTTTCAAAATAGTCTTGATTCTGTGGGATTTTTTTCTTTTTTTGGAGAATATATGTTTTTATTTGTGTATGCAAGTGTTTTCAGGCCTTGATTTAAATATCTGTGTATTTGCCTGAGGCTGCAGTTCAGACGCAGAAAAGCTAAAAAGCACCAGATAATTCATGAGTGTAGAAATATTTTAAAATTAATTGTGTCTGTAAAATTAAGAAAAAAGCTTGAAGCTGCTTTAAAATTCAGACCCTTTATACCTTTTGGTGGGTATAAGATAAGGCTGCTATGGAAGAGCAGCCCCCCAAATAATTTGTTTAACACATAGCATATAGCACGTGTCAGATGACTATTTTGTTTGCTTTCTATGCCGACTCTAAATTAGTAATTTGATGGCAGCAAGGACAGAAGAGTGGAAATTGTAATAATTGACTGACTAAGCATTCCAGTCTTTACCCTACCGTCTTTTAGAAGATTTTGTTAGATGCTTTGTTTCACTTCATAAAGTATATAGCAATACTTTATTGCTAAGTGTTGGAAGAATCCCCTGTGCCATATTTAACGTGAGGAGATTTAGTGTATTCCAGCTGCCTTGCTAAGCATCAGCTTCTCACCAGGATTGCCTAATCGCTCTGAACACTAATTGCATAAGGCTGGATACTTTTGTACTTGAACCTGCTGTTTGTATTTTGACATACTCCGGAAGGTGTAATCTAAGTTAAGGCTTTAGGAGGCAGCAGAAACGCTTGCAGGGAAATGTCAGCTTTTGGAAATTCCGCAAATGGTGGGAGACTTCTTAACAGCAGCAGACACATTAGAACCGTTACTGCACTTGGCTTGCCTCTGTAGGCTGTTGGAAGATCCAAAGTCTTGGCTTTTCATCTCTGCTACTGAAATCACATGGGTACTGAGCTTAGTGGTCTGCTTTGTGTTATTAGGAATGAGGATTAACATGGCAAAAATACACTAAAACAACTCAGTTTAACTTACAGAAGTTTAGTCTTTGTAAGTCTTGCACCCAAAGCAGCCTTTGCACTGTCTGGGCATTTGAAACTTTCTACTTTAAAATGTCTGTTTAGAAAGATAAGATAAGCAAGGTCACTAAAATCAAAGGAACCAATAATTAGGGTCTCCCTCTAAAGTCTTTTGCTAGCATCCTTTACAAAGTCTGTGAATTTGAATTCCTTATAGGCTTAAAAAAAAATATCTAATTTTGCTTTATTTAGCTGTGGTGAAGAGAGCAGTTATTTTTTTATTCCTCTCAGGATGCCTTGTAAAACTTTATTGCAATTATTGCTGCTCTAGGTTTTATTATGAAAAAGATATATTAGATTTATGAACGTACTGAGCTTTTCTTCCCAGACATTGAAACCATCTGAGAAGTCTGGTCACACTTCAGTGCCGGTCATAACTTCTTTTAATGTTAATGGTACAGACAATTTGTGTATGTGTTGAAGTGAACAAAATACCTCTTTGATCCAAAACTAGTGCATTGCTTTTCTAATATGTAAAAGAGATTCAGTTCGCAACAGTAATTACTGACAAATCTGAGTGAGGGATATAATTCTTCTGAGAGTAGCTTTTACCCTAGTCTGCTATGCTGAAGGTCCTTTGACTTGTGGAACTTTGACATTCAGGTTTGGTTTCAGCATGTGAGATGTGTTGCCTTTATCAAAGGTTTATCTGAAATATAGGCTTGTATTGTATTTTCTGGTAGGGATCATCTACTGTCCATCCATTCTAATAGTTGTAGGGTTCCTCTTTTTCTAGAAGAGTCCTGTTAATATACACTGAAAAATAATCTCTTTTTATTTAGGTATTGGATATTGTAATACTTGGGAAATAAATGCCTAAGAGGGTGCTGTAGAGGCACAGACCAAATAGTGCACATGGCATAGAGTAAGAATATCTTCTGCTGAGTTTGTACAGATAACTTCACTGAAAGAAATTCTGTTCATAAGGAAAAGCAGGAAAAGAGGGAAAAAAAAACCTGCAGGAAAAACATTGCTGCAGATGAAGTGATAAAAGAAGCTGTAAGGAGAGGAGGAAGCATGTGTCATATCTATATAGGAAGTCCTTTCTGTCTTCCACCCACATAGGGAAAATTTTCAAAAGAAGAATGTCCAGTAGATATTCTCCTACCTTTCAAAAACCTGTATCTTATCAAAAATCTTGATCTCATCAGTGCTTATAAATACTTAAAGGGCAGGTGCCAGGAGGAAGGGGCCAGTCTTTTTTCAGTGGTGCCCAGTGATAGGACAAGAAGTAATAGGCACAAACTTGAACATAGGAATTTCCATCTGAACATGAGGAGGAACTTCTTTACTTTGAGGGGGGCAGAGCCCTGGAACAGGCTGCCCAGAGAGTTTGTGGAGTCTCCAACTCTGGAAACATTCGAAACCTGCCTGGACACAGGCTCTTTGCAGCATGAAGCCCTGAGACGTTACTGTAGCTTACCTTTGAGTAACCATGAGGTTGCCTCTTCCTGCGCACTTCTACTGAGGTTAAAATCTGGTTCTGACATTCTTCCCCATTCTCTCTTATGTCCACTTGACTTCCCTGGCTCGGTCCATCTGATCTGTTGGAGTAGTTGTGTCATAGCACATGAATTATATGTTTGGTTTTCTGCTGAGGGGGTCTATCTGCGTGTGTTCGTAGGCTTCAGTATATCTACGATGCTCTAGTGCTAGTGAGATGCATTCAGGAGTTTAAAGGTCATGTGATTTTCATTTCCGTACTAAGACCTTTATAAATACCAATACATTGGCGTTTCCAATGTGAGTTTTCATAGACCATGAATTTTCTACATTTTTGTCGTAGATCATTGCTAACATGGTCTTCTTGAGAGATCTGCACTTTGCTTAAATTAATAATCTATGCAGTGCCTCTTCTGCCTTGCTGATACTGTTATAGAATGTGATCCTTGCTTACAATATTAATAGAAGAAGCTCCACAGCCTATGAGAAAGATTTTCATGTTATGCTGGATGGAAATAGACAACCACTTTATTTTAATTTTATTAATTAAAAAAAATTAAATTTAAAAAAAATTTATTTATTTAATAATCTCTTGTCCAGGGTCCATTATAGCATTTTGAGGTGTGGAAGGTTGGGTCTTCCTCAAATAATTGTAACCATGTTTCCTTCTGATTTCTTCAAAGTATTGAATTTTTCATGCAAAATGATGGCTCATTAGGGGAAAAGAGTTTCTTAAAGGTCTCTCAAGTGTGTTGGCTGCTCTGAGTTAAAGAAAAGCAAATAGCAGTGGTTATTTTAATAATCTCTGAGTTATTACTGCAGTGTTCTCTAGATCAATAAACTCTCAGTGACCTTTAATACTTGACTACAGCTCTGCTTATACAGGTATGTTATAAACTGTAATCCTTCAATAAGCCTTTAGTATCTCTAAAAGCCAGTGGTGGAAGTAACTGAGCAGAACCTGTGAAGAAGGCCAAGTAAAGCTTAAGAGACAAGCAATAAGTAATACATTCAGACAAATCCATTAGTGCTTTTATTCTTTCACAGTTTAGCTGTCAGAGAGTATTTGAAGCACTAATGTGGAAAGATACAGTTTATGGTCAACAGCAATAATTTGTGCAGGGTTTAAAAAAGCATGTGGCACAAAGGGCAATTCAAGAAGTGTCAAATGATGATTAGAAAAGCATAAACTGAAGGATTTCATACTGTTCTATGAGAGAAGGCTCTTTTGTTGTTGCTGTTTTCTTTGGGCTTTTAATTCCACATAGAAAGAGACTGGCACCAAGAACCAATTACAACGTAGGCTCGCTAAACTTGCTGTTTATTTACTTGATTGGGTGATTTCAGTCATTCCTGATTAACTACACGATTCTACATTTTCCCCTTCAATTTACTCACAAAATTAATGCCAGTGGAGCCAATCATTCCCTGCTTGCTTACCCTGATGTTGTTTGAAGAGGTATTTGCATGTGGAGTCCTTCTTGCGGAAAGTCTTCAAAAACAAGAGAGAGGGACACAACCTTCACATGTCTTTAATATGAATCAAAAGATGCTTTCAAATGACTTTTTCGGTAGGTCATTTCTTTTTCATTAGGTCAGGGCATTTTCCTGGAATCTTAAGAATAATTACGTCTCTCTTAGGGGGTGCAGATCTTTCTTTATAGTCTGAATAGTATTTATTTATTAGTCATTTTAAGGATGTTACCATGTTGTGAATTTCTAGATAATTTCTTGTAAAATTGACTGTGAGGCTGATTATTTTAGATAGCAAAAAAAATCCTTCTTGGTGGTCAAAAGAAACGCAAAACAATTAGGCTTAAATATTCGGATGTAGTGTATATTAAATAAGATAATAGAAGTATTTGTGTAAGTATGTACTGCTTAACCAGAGTAGGAGGTTTAAAACAGTTTTCTGAGATGATGATACATTATTTTGAGGATTGTTATAAAATTAAAGTAAATGACACACTGTAAAATACAACCTCTGAGACCTCCTTGCATAAATGCCATTGGACCAATTTTTCCAGTTAATGATTCATTGGAATAATACAATTCTTGAAAGTTTCTTTCACTTTCTCATATTCCCTCTTGTTCTCTCTACATGCCTGTGGTTGCAGGAACACCATGCTGATTATTAAAAACTCAAGTGGCCTGCTTCACAAAGTCTGCAGTGATTGTGGGAAGTTTGCTGCAACTACTGACCCTGTTTTGTCAGTTTGGGTTAATCTATAATTTAGCAATCTGTTTATAATATGAGCGTCTCCTGAATTCATAAATAGCAGCAGTGTATTTGGAACCCTGATTTATCTGTGCATGTCAAGGACTGATCCAATCAATCTTCATAAACTGCGCAGACGGGGTGCAAGATTTAAGATCATCCTTAAAACAAAACTGATTAACTCTTGGTGTGTGCAATCTCAGATTCCTTTTTTTCTCTCTGTTTCTTCTTTTCCTTGGCTGTATTCTTGATAAAGCAGTTGAAGATGCCAGGGAAGAAAATACCAGATTGCAGTGAAGATTTAGGAGAGAGAAGCAGACTCAAGAAATGAGCTTGATCTCATTTTTCTTAGAGTCGAGGGAACTCATTCTGATGACTTTAATAGGCACTGGTTTGTTCTCTATTATTGTAACTGCTGGATATATAGCAAATTAATTGTCAGATTAATTAATCTAGATTCGGGTTAATTGATGTTTGTGAAGTGCTTTGAAGATGAAAGAGCTATCTAAATGACAAGTGTTGTCACAACAATTAGGGGTGCAAGTGCAGTGCACATGAGAGAGATCATCTGATATACAAAAGGAAAAAAAGGAAAAAAAAAAAAGGAAAGAACTGATATTTGCATCTCCAAGGGCTTGGGCTGATAAAGATGGCAGAAGACTGAAGAGCTGGTACACGTGAATAAAATGGGCAAGGTAGTAAGAGACAGGAATGACTGCATTGGGTGACTCTGACAGACCAAATTTCAGAATTCATCCTGTAAAAGGAGATTTTTACATCCCGTTCCTTACTGGAGCCCCTGGTTCCATGAGCCCTGGGGCAGAAATGAAGAAACTTCCCCCTGACATTGCAAGGAGCATTCATAGTGTGAAACAAGGACAAAGAGAGGGCAGCGAACAAGCAGAAATACCGTGTGTGAATTTATTTGTCTGGATTAGGGGATCCGAGGAGTGTTTTTTCTGTTTCTCTTTTGCAAATAAGAGAGGATTGCCTCCAAATAATTTCTACGTTGCATTTATTGTGCACTTTCTTCCCATTGCTTTCTGCCTCCGTGGTTGCATCCCAAGACAAACAAATACAGCCTTCCACAGCTTTACTATGCAAGCCATCAGTATGAGAAATGTTTTGAAGGGCTTGCTCTCGCCTCTCTTGAGCTGTCTTTGAAAGTGAGTTTTAATCCCCTGAAATGAAACAGAGGCTCCTGTAAGTGCTGCTGACTATAATCCAAATCAGAGGTGCCTGGGTCCTTCACAGGGCAATAGCTGATAAAGTACGAAATCCCATCCCTGGGACCATTTAAAATGAGACAAAGTAAAGCCCTGGTAATGAGGATCAGTTCCCCACTGGAGGGTGGGGCACAGGGGATGCTGGTGAATTAAATGACCTCTACGTTATTCCCAGTTTTCAGATCACTCTGTTGATAATGCACCAAACACCCCACAGACCCCAGTATTAGCTGCAGAGCTGCTTACTGTAGAAGTTTAGAAACCAGCACTAATATTTAGAATTAAAAGAATAAAAGGAATTCTGCTTTCACTAACATAGATTAGGATTAAGTTTTAGCTGTGAAGCAGAGAATGCTGTAGTGAGAGAATTTTTAAGTGCTGCTATCTTAAAGAGAATCCATCAGTCTCGTACCTTTCTGTCTACAGGACATTTTGCTGTGTGACTTACAGTATCTCATGATATTAAAAATGGGAGAAAATGAAAGCGTAACCCGATTTTCATATTCTTTTTTCATTTCTTTCAGTTGAGACTGGAAAGAATAGTGAAGGCAATTTCCAGACAATCTCATTTCAGACTCTCATAAAGTAGCAAAGCCTCGCATTGGCTGACATATAACCAACTTATAAAGACCTTTGGTTTCTTTTCAGATATATCTTACTGTGTAAATTGAAAATTACACACTCATGGAAATTTTTCTCTTGTTGTTAAAGCTTGTAATAAATGTATTCTTTGCTGTGAACAGTATATTTTTCCTACTTAAATAGAAAGCTTACCTTAAAATTCTACTCATAAATTGTATCTTTATAGTTTATACACTAACATACTGCCATGCAAAAATGGCTAAACATTGCAAATAATAAAATATGTCTATTTTAAATGGTAGCATTCTCAGGGAACATAGCAGAATCAAATTTAAGGCAAAATAATGTATTTGTTTTAAAAAAATCACAGTAAGTATCTTCAGGTACCTAATTATAAATTAATATTTGTGATGCTCTAGGCAGCATTAAGACAGAAATAGCCATTAAGTGTGTCTAAACTTTAATATTTTAGAAGATGTCTCAGTACATAGGGGTCACTTGAAAAGTGTGAACTTCATCTCACACAGGAAATACGTATTTAGCCCTTCTGTACACAGTGATCTCATCTACCACTCATTCTGTTAAAATAATTTAGATCTGCATTTTCTGTTTGCCAAAGCCATGTTTCCTCCCAGCTAGATGACACAGACGTTTTGTAATGTGTACATACATGTGTATAATGTATATGCACCTTACATAATGACCAGAGCTGTGTTTTGTAATAAAAATATTTTCTCTGCCTTACCAAATCTAAATTATGCACGTTTATCGTGTTTGTTAGATCTCCAAATGATTTTGAAAATGCTGGATAGCTATGCTCTGCAGTACTCCCCAGAAAAAGCATTTAGCTGATCACAACTGTAATACTAGACGAAACTAAGGCTCTTGGAGTGAGCGGCTTCAGTGTGTTTGTGGATAGTTGTTGTTCTGTTTGTGTGTTACAGCTGCTAAAACATGCTAGGGAAATTTTACCATAGGGCTGGCCACTGTTAGCACTGAGCTTTGGGTGGGATTCGGTGTTAGGCTAAAACTTGTTTGCAACACCTTCATCCCAGTCCCCCTCGGTCAATGAGAAATCAAGTGATGGTGGAGTTATTTCAGTGCTCCGCTCACCGGTGTATTTTCAGGAAGCCTGGGAGGAAGATCTTCTCATACTGCTCTCTGCTCTGAGCTGCCAGTACGGCGGCACTGGCTGTTACGGTCTTCAGCGCTCCTCACCGACTCCGGCCAGCTGCAGTGTAGCAATCATTTCCCTCTTTTTTGTGTGGCTATTTCCCCCGTACTAGTCATAGAAGTCTCGCTCAACGGAATTGTTTAAAGTGACTGCTAGCTTAGTGTTTCCAGTTCATTGCTGCCACTGAACACCTCAAAGCCTGTGCAAGCTGTTTTGGAGGTAGGACTTCTCTGCGACCATGAAGATGATTCATGTCCTGACATGACAGCCATTGTGTCTGCTTTGCCTGAGATTAACAAACGGATAGTATTCCCTATCACAAACGTGCTAATGCTTCCTCTTCTGAAAAGTGCATGGATTGTCCATACATCCTGAAGTGAAAGGGAATGCGAGCAATGTTAGAAATCATTTCTCAGTATTACCAGTTTGCAGGCTGTTGAGTCTTACAGTCTGCTTTCAGAAAAGATCATAAAAGAGTCTGTGGCTGGCCTGGCCCCTACACTCTAAATTGCTTTGGTCTGAAGTTACAACATATGAACAGCGACAGCATCAGCAGTTGACCTCCTAGACAACTCTTGCGATATCAACTGCCCCAAGGTTTGTTCAGATCTGTTAATCAACTGTGACATTGTTGACCATCGTGTTACTAGCCTAGAGTTCCTATTGAGTCTCCTCATTTATTTTATTTCCGAGAAATTCCAGGATTTACTGATAGCGGTTTCTTTTCTATAGTAGGAAATGTCCTCATGGGGTGCCAGCAAGATCTGTTTAGGCTTACACACTTTTCCACACTCTTGCCAATACTTAACAAGTGTTAAGCAGTAGAGAAGGAGTATTGGATAAAGGACTTTGTGATACCTCTTAAACAATTGCAACAACAGGACAAGTTGTCATTCATACCCATCTGTTGAATTAGTAACACAGCATTTTACAGAAAAGCATCTCAGAGATCTGAAGAGTAATATAATTTGCAGTTTATGGGACCTTGAATCACATCAGACCTACTAAGTAACTGCAGGAGCCAAGATATTAGACCATTGTATTGGGTCCCCAAAGAGGATAAATGCTAGGTCCATTCATACAGTTGTGCAGAACGCAGTTAAATGTGTATTAAGTAACACAGTTTTTGTTGAAAGCTTTTCCTGGAATAAAAGAAAAGAAACAAAGGATGGGAAGAAATAGAGGAAATTACCAGAATGGTTTCTGGTTATCTCTGCTGGGACCAGATACTGTTTAAAATAGTCACAAATGACTTAGAGAAAGGGAAAAATAGAATAACGAAGTTTGTAAGTGATCAAATAATCTGAGATTGTTTTGACTTCAAAATGTTGCAAAAGGATCTTAATGCTAATGCTTGGCACTTAGATACAAAGATAGTCAACAAAAATTATCATAGGAAGGCTTCATTCTGAGAAAAGGCTAAATTCAGACTGGAAGGAAAGATAATCTTATAGAGGTAGCTGCGAAGCCATGAATCACTTGGGGGAAATGACGAGGGAATGGTTTGATTATTTGTCCTCAGGGTACATGAACTCGGAAATCACCATGACAAGGCACAATGCTTAAAACAAAAGGAAGTTCTGTTACCATACAACACAGTTCAGTGATGGGATATGTTGTCAAAGGATGTTTGGAGGCCAGAAATTCTAAATATGCTAAAAATGGGACTAGACAAATTCATGAATGATTATTGCATTGGCTGGCTATTAACAGCATGTACCAGATGCTTTGTCCAGCTTTAGGAGAGGGTAAAGTTATTGACTGCCAGTGACTGGGAGAATATGATGAAGTAAAGATGAACGTACATCTTTACTTCACATGCGTACACCTTGTACACCTTGTCTTACATAGTCTTTCTGTAAGTATTCACTAGCATCTGAAGAAAGATGATACTGGTACCATGTACTTTTAACATTTTCTTATGGTGAATGCTTGTAGCTTTCAAGGCAAAATTTAAGTGTTGATTTTCATCTTCAAAAGCTCTAAACGGTTAGGGTTTCATTATTTGAGAAAATGTATGTATTCATAGGAAAGCTATGCACATGCTGCTAGTGGGTCATGGTGCAGGGTTTCCTCTCCTCCAGTACAACTTCATGAAAAGGTGAAAGGTCAATGGATTAATTAGACCTGAGGTGTGTGTAGTTTGCTGTGTATAAACACATAGATAAGCCAGGCTAGTCCTTTGCTTTTCTGTGGCAGCTGTAGTGGAGCACAGGGAATTCTGTGTATGCCTTCAATTACTCACTCTGACCCTGGTAACGCACACACAGCCCTCTGCTGCATGTCTTTCTTGTATATATTAGCTTATATATTTTTCACAAAAATACTACCCTTCAACAGACTCCTTCCTTGTTATCAGCTGTTTTCAGTTTTTTTAATGAATCCATTTCTAGTTGCAAGCAAAAAATCTGAAAACTAGATAACTAGATGTCTGGAAAGGCAGGCTTATTTTTAGAGGCTAATTAAGAAGTAGACTACTCCCATTAGGCATTCATGATTCTTCTCTTAGGCAGACAACAGTGTTTCAGACTCTGCTCTTCAAAATATTGAAGGAAATACTTTGTTAGAATTGTGCCAAAAATGAGTCTTTAACTCATGACCAGGCTAAAATGTGGGAGTAAAAAAATTGCCTGTCTCAAGGGTATTTTCTTCATAATACCACAAGCAACCATTCATGAGTAAAAGGGAACCAAGGTAGGGGGATATTGCTGCAGACTAATGGTAAATGTTATTAATAAATGAGTTACGTTGATCCAAGCAGTGCTGCAAGTTTTCACTTAAATGTGTTGTGATACTGTCACTAAGAAAGAAAGGTAGCAGGACACAACCAGATTACCTGACAGAGGTTCTTGTGGGGAAGGTGTCCCCTTCATCCCTAGGTGTCCACTCCCCAACCAGTCTGAGCTGTCTGGGAAGAGTCAGGATCCAGCCATGGGGGACTTTGCCTTGTAGTTGTCTTGGGCATGGTAAGAAAACCTATACACCTTCCCACTTTCTTTCGAGTATGGGATTCCTCTGCTACAGTTCAGCTCTTCCTCCATCCCCTGTCCCTCTCCTGGGAGTCCTGGATGACCCTGGCTTTGACACTTGGTAGGCGCTGGCTGAGATGGGGGAAACAGAAGCATGGCCCGGCTCTAGCCATTTCCCCTGCCAGTTTGGCTACAAGGAATCCACGCAGATTAAAGCCTACCAGCCCTGGGAAGGACACAGGTGAAGCAGAGGAGATGGGCCAGAGCTGGGCAGCAGCAGGTGCCACGTGTGGTTAGAATTTAGGCTGTGACAGTATCAACCCCCAGTGATGCTATGGACATTGGAAACTGTGAGTCCGCTGCAATGTTATTTCATGTCCTGACCCTGAAACCTTGTGCCACACTGAAGCTGTGTTAAGAGCGTGAGATAATGGCATTCCTCATTAGAATGCAGTGTGTGCTTCTCCAAGCAGACTTATGAATATGTAAAACTCGCAGAAAATAATTAAAAATCACTAACTCCTGCTTTTAATCATCTCATGCACATTTTAAAATTTAGAATTGTGATTTTAGTGGCCTAAATTTGTTTGTTCGCAGCACTTGAACCCTTAATCTCCTTAAGAGCTTTAAATCCTTAACACTACATAGCTTTAAGGTGACCTGCAAAAGTAAAATACAGGATCCTGGTAATGTAATGTTCATTGAATGCTCTCCTAGGCTGACTTGCTCCCATTTTCCTGGCTGTTCAGAGCATTAAGCATGTACTTATAAAGTTGTTGACATTTGAGTTCTTTCCTTCGATCTTTAATGATACAGAAATAACGGCCTGATCTGTCTCATATACCGCTTCTCATGCTGATTTGGCTGTTTATTTCCTGCCTTCCTACAGAAAGCAACACATCATTCTGATCACCACTATGTAACTGTCATCGCTGTGTGCACAGCGCCAGACGTGCCACCAAGTTTAAGATCAGTTATAGGATAGATATTCAGAGGAGCTTAGGAGGTAAAGGTGAAGTTTGAGGAAGAGGAGTAAGCCAAAGATAGATACTCTTTCGTTAGTCTTGTATAGGTGAGCCTTCCTTTATAGGGAAATAGCTGAGGTTTTCCATAAACCCAAGTGTTTTCTCTATCGGATATTACTTTTAAGCACTCTTTCATCTTAAAAGGCGTGCATAGGTTTGCCTNTTTTTTTTTTTAATATTTGTGTTTCAAGGAGTACAGCCTTAGCAGAGGCCAGTGCTGGGATCAGTTCTTCTTGTGATATTTTGGACATAGGATATGTGTCTCCCAATTGAAGGTGCAGATGCAGTAATCCTTCACAACCCCAAACACTACAAATTCCAGTGAATTCTGCAAAACATAGGCATATTTTTAGTACTGAAAGCTTCCATTATTTGTTTGCCAGGACTGAGAAAAATGAAAAGATGCATATTTTGTAAGCACTATTCTGTTAATAGTTGCCAAGAAAGACCTCCTTTCTTCACCTTCCATATTTTATCTGTCCATGAATTTATGCTGCTCATAGGATATTCATTGCTACAACTTCTCAGCACTGTACAAGTTTTACTTGTTGAAAACATCCAGAATTATTGATAATTTTTCAAAAATATTGCCCTGTATCTTCTAGAAAAGTTTGCACAAAATCCAGTGATGCCAGGATCCTTTTGTGACTTACAGATGCGCGCTTCCACTTGATGTTCTGAAGAGAAGGAGCTGTGCAAGTCTGCAATAGAGTCCTACAATAGCAATTCCACAAGAACACTGTGAATAGCCTATTTATGCCAACACAATCCTGTGCCAAAGGAGAACCTTGGAATAGCAGGAACCTTGTCCCTTTTTCAACCATCCCTCTGCTCACACCATGCTTAACATACGTCTCCCCAAACCAGCATAAATACAAAGGGCCAAACAAAATTTGTCAAGATTTTCATCCCGACTTTTGTTACCGAAACCTCCTGTTTGGTTCAGCTGAAACAATTTGAATCTGTGACCGTTTTGCCAGACTGTTCATCAAAAGAAATCTCCCCAAAACTAATTGTGGGATTTTTTTGCTGCTCGACAGCCTTTCATAGATAAACATTCATTTCTATATTTAAAAGGGAACTGAAAGCCCCTGACTTTTTCCTGTCTTTTTCTTTTTTTTTTTTTTTTTTTTTTAAAATTGGTTTGGATCAAACAAGGCAAGTTTGTGCAATATGTTTTGCAACCTCCAGTAAAGGCAGTGTTTTACTTAGTTCTGTTCCTGTGCAAGGAGACTGGATAGTGGCGAGCTCAGGGTGATGTTCCTGGGGGACAGGTTGCATGTAGTCAGCATCTTCGCCCTTCAGCTGCTGAGTCAAGCCCCCTCACAGTTTGGAGAAAAGTATATTTTGGAGGAATTCATTTCATATAGACAAGATCTTCACTTTCCAGCTGTCACATATTAAAAGGGACCACCGATTAGTCATTTTAATTTTCTACCTGGTATATTTTGTAAATGAAGTTTCTTGAGTGCATTCTGGGAATCTTAAAATACCTCATAAATTTGGAATAGTACTTGAGAAGTTACACTGCCATTGGCTTTGTGATAAAATACTGTTTTCATCTGCAGGAGATAGTGTTATTAAAATGAACGTTACAGCACTGCAAGGAGCAACTGCATGTTCCGTTTACTGTCATTTCTTACAACTGAGAAACATAACCGTATTTGAACATGAATACTTTTATTCAATGAACAAGAACAGATTGTTATTTTGAAATTAATAGCACTTGGAGTTTTATAAAAACAGCTTAATACATGACTTCTTTTATACTCCACTTTGATTTCTTAAAGGCTGAACAAGCTGCCTAAAGCTTCTCCTCCTTGAGAATCAATTTTTCATGTGACATTGCCATGCTAGTAGTAATTCCTTAGTGCCTTTTCCTCTTCCAGACGTCAGTGATTTTATTTATAAAAAAAGAGGTAGTACCAGCTGAAAAAAAAACCAACCCTATCAGCTTATTTTCTCCTTCCTCTCTGCCCCAATTAAAAAAACCCCTTGCTCTGACATAAAATGGTCTCTAGCTTTCTTCCTACTTTCTTTCTAGCTTATGACTCATCTCCATTGTGTTGCAATTAATGAAAAGTTGTTCTCATTGACCCATGGTATACTGAAGCATCTTAGAGAGGGGCATTTGTTTCAGAACTCAGGAGTGTTTCTGGTTAAGTCCTGGGTTTATTTTTCTTTACCAGAAAGCATGCAAAGCCCTGTTACTCTGAACACAACAGGCAAGCAGCAGGCAGTTGCTTTCCTCCTACTTTCAAGTTCTTTTCTGCTGAGCCAAAATGATTTTCCCGCTTTGTTTTTGGCTTTCCAGTGACTTTTAGCCCAGCTTCTCCTCTGCTCTTCCTACTTATGTCACAGAAAGACAGAAATGTCTACCAGAGATATTTCAGTGAAACTCCTGTTTTTCAGTGGGTTTTTTTGAGGTGATGTGAATCTCCTTTTCATTTGGAGTCTCCCTTGCTTCTTAGTGATTTCCAAAAACGGACTTAATTGTTTCATACATTTCTTAGTTGTTGAGAATGGCTGTTACATCTGAGTTAATGAGAGACAGGTGGATCCAATCTATCAAGAAGCATTTGATTTTAATATCTATATCTGACCTTGTTCCTACATTACCTTGATTTTTGCATCAAACCTACTTTAAAGCAAATACAGATCTGAGCATCACTTCTTTGTTGCGTTTATTTTTTTCTCTCCACTGATAACTGAGGGATGGCAATCATGTATACAAAAAGAATAATATATTGTAATATTCAGGAATGGTACCTTAACTTTTTTCTAGCTATTTCTGTTTCAGTTCTGACATCATGGTTAGCCAACATAATATCAGCGCTTCTAAAGCATAATTTTTTCTACAGATTTTATTAATGTTACACTTACTTTCAAAGCCCCCTCAGAAGTCCTTAAATATTTTATTATATCCACTATATTAATAGTATAAATAAAGCATATCAGTGAAGTGACTTAAACCGTAGAAAGGCTTTCTGAGCTGGGATGAGATTGCAGTTGTTCTTCAAGCCTGGGTCTGTACTGAGTCATTGGATAATAGACCTCCCAAAGTTTTAGGAGCCATCCACTGGAAAAAATGAGTGTAATTACACGGCCTTCTGCTAATATTTTAAATCTAGATACCCATAGGTCATTACAAAATTGTAGAATAATTTATCCTGGAAGGGATTTTAACACTTTGAATTCAAATGACCTTGTTAACAGTGTTTCTCTTAGATGAAAATGTGTAACGAGAGCCTAAATATGAAAGATGTTTTTATCTCCAAGCCCTGTCCCTAAACTGGAAGTAAACTAAACCCATGTGACCTAAGTCTGATTCAAGTGCTTTTAACTGAGAAACACTGGAGATTTTTGGCTAGGATTTTAAAAAGGTACCAGTTATTTTTGTGCACCTAACCTGAGGCAGTCTAGGAAGATTTGACTTTTCAAAGGGGTGCGTTCTCAGCGCTTTCTGAAAAATCTCTTGAAAGAATCTTAAGATGGAGGAATCGAAATCACAAGTCTCCGATGAAAACTTTTGCTTTGTGAAGTTATTTCTGCATTTTGCCTCCATTATTTTGTCTCAATATACATCTAGGACCCCTCTGTACTAAACTGTCTGCTAAATTGACTGACTTGTTAAATTTTACGCAACAGAGGCAGGGGTCGTTGTTCCTGGTAGTGACTAATTAATAGTGGCGTTTGATGAATTCCTATGGCATTTTTTAGTACTTCTGAAAGACTTCTAACACAGTGAGGGTACATCACTGAAAGACACTTCTGCTAACTGCATTTGATTTTTCTAACTCCAGCTAGTATGCTGTGGTAATAAATAGCCATTTTTATGTAAGTGAATGAAAGATTAGAGTCATAACCACTGAAAGGAGCTATTCCTTTTCTTTCCTGCTTTCTTGTGCATTCATTAAATATATTTTTTTATTTCACAGTTTCAATGTGTGGAACTAATGTATCTTTTCTTAACACATTTACTTAATAGATTGAATATTCTGTATTTATTCAGAGCATTTCCTTCAAGGTTTTTGAAATACTTTACAATGAATTATTTTGTATACTTATAACACGAAGCTGGTTAATAGCAATACAGCCACCCTGGAGAGAACTACAGAAAGTAAAGCCTCAACCCTGCCATTACTTCAAATAATGCTGCAAAGCACCATTGTTCAAAATAATGAATTGGATCTCAGCAAGTTACGCAACTGAAATAAAAGCATAATGTTTTTAAATACTAGTGCTTACCTTCTGTTCAGGTTTTCAAACTTTTTTCCTAGGTACAAAGACTCACTTTTCTTATATGTGAGGTGGGATATAGTCACGAGACTCCAGGAGGTCAAGCTTAAAAATGTTATGATACCTCAGGCAAGTTGCAAGACACTTCTGGTTTAATGCAGGGACATCATCACAGAGGCAGCATAGCCAAGAAATTCTGCACCTTGAGTCCATTTTTTGCCTCGTGCCAGTGGATGGGAAGAGTGATAACGTGTACGTAAATAATTTGATGGTGATCACATCAGTGTTAGAACCAGGGTGCACTGCTACTTGTTCTGGACACTTAGCAGTGCTGTAAGGTGGCTGCTAAGCATCAATAGATGATTTTCATAGACAATTGTTCACCAGAAGAGGTTGATTTAACTGCATCTGAAAATTTATGGAAATGCACCTATTTTGACAAAAAAATTTCCTTGAGAAATATTTTAAGCGGGACAGGAAATTCTGGTTAGAATGACAGAGAGAAAGAAAGAGAGCGAGAGATTAGCACTGTAAGAGCCCGTGGCCCAGAACAGCTGGCTGAGATGCGGAAAAGCCATTTCAATACAAGTCATTTGCATATTGGCTAATTGTGAACTGATTTTACCAGCCTTTTCTATTGAAGCAAATCCACATTATATAATTGGACTGGGGGGAGTGAACAAGAGAAAGGCTGATGCTATCATCCGATACTCAAACGCTCGCCTTTGATGTGGGAAACTCAGGTTCAAAACCTTGCCTTAATAAATATTTAAAGATTTATGCAAAGCGAAGCAGCTCCAACAGAGAAGAATAAGAGAGAGACACTAAGCAGAAGCCTAGAATAGCTCCTCTCTCCATGGATAAAGCCCGTCACTGGAAACCAGGGAAAGTGGTGGAGCAGGAAGTCAAAGCAAAAAGTGCCCTACCTAGAGGGCAGAAACATTCTTTTCTATTCCATCCCTCAGAGAAATGTGAACAGTCTGAAGTTTGTCCTGATACAGAAGGAGGGAGGTTTCTGAAATCCTGAAAGTCCTCCAGGGAGGAAAAAACCTTTCCCCCTATGCTCTCATTAGAAAAAGGTTTTTTATTTACAAGTTTTACCAAGGACAGGCATATCAAGAAGGATCTTCGAGATAAACAGGATAGCCAGGCTGTTGACTAAGGAAGGGAATTAGAATATAGCATGAGGAGCCAACAGTGCTTAATAAAAGCTATTCCTTTTAAACAGAGCAACTCTCTCTTCTTGGAGACCTTTTCATTAGCATATTTGAAATAAGTATTTAGCCAGCTTGACTATTGTTACCTCCTTTTAATAGACAAGTTGAAAAAATGCACAGAAGTTAACTCCTGGCCCCAAATTATTCTAGGAATTCCAGACACTGCAACTTGTGCTCAGGTACCTACAGGTCGTTTCAGAATACAAAACATTCTGTACATTTTCCAACTGAATGTAGCAGTAAGATGGTGAGAATTTAATTATGTGTAACAAGTTGACATCTTTCTGCGATTTTCATAGTTTATTTCAGCTCATACTTGCATCGTGCAATATTGAAACAAAATTATGACTTCAAATTGAGTCCATTTTCCAGTCCAAAATCCGTTTCAGTGATTTGAATCTCCATTAAGGACCATGCCAGCTCTTTATACAGTACTGGAATTAAGCCTAACACTGCTCTGTGGGCAGTCAGAAAGCAAAGTGTATGACAAATATTGAAGAAATTTCTATCCTGTGTGATGTTAGCTTGTCTAGAATACAGGTTTCACTAAGCCTTGAGTACTCTCAGGCCCATTTATATAAAAGGTTATTTACCTATTTCTCTTTATATTTCCTGAGAGATTCTACCCTGGATTTCATCTTTCCACTTGTGGGTCCCCACTGACTATTCAGCCTCACCTCAATAGCTTGACTCTTAACTGACTGACTGCTAAGCAACAATATTTTTCCCGTATCCAAAGGAGGTCTCCCTGGGACAGTTTATATAGGTCTGGAATAATTGATCAACCCGGTAGGTGGGGGCTAGCTTACAGGGAGATCAACAGCTACTACTGACTTACAAAACTCCTCCCGATGATCCTGCAGAAGCCTGAAAGACAGTGAAGCTAATTGCTGGCATGCTGGTACACACCTAGTGGAAGTGAACGCTTTTGTGTGCTGTGCACCTTGCATGCTGGTCTCCTTGCTAGCAGGAGGTACCTCTTTTGAGTGCTCCACAGCACTCTCCCGGGAACCGGTGTTTTCTGTACACAGCAGAGTCATCACAAATTGGAAATATTTCTGTGTATGCAAGTGAAAGGTGGAGAAAAGTCTGTGCTGACTGCAGAGCTTCCACGGTTAGCGTGCTGCGTTAGGTGATTCAGATTTAGACATAGGTCTAAGGTATTTTTCACATACATCATAGCACAAAATAAGGTAAGTGGTGTTAGAGTTCCCTCTTTTTCCAAGTACCTCTGCAAAGCCAGCATCCTGTTCTTGCCAACTCCACCACAAACTTCTTGTTATCTGTACGAAGGAAAGGGTAAGCTTTTGAGAGGACGGTAGTTGTGTACAGGGTGGGTTCCTGGTACCCTGCTTGCTTCTTTTGTAAAACATGAATGTAATATTTCTACAATTTTATCAGTATTTCGTAAGCAATGTTGTCACGTTAGTAACATTCCTAAAAATGTCACATTATATCCGCTCATCATTTCATCACAATGCATAGCAGAATGTCATGCACTGTGGCATCTGCTTTACTCCTGACCAGTTGCTTTAACGATAGAGTTCCCACACTATTACACTTACAGATTTTCTTTTCTCCAGTGTTCCTTCTGAGGGCCCCATCCAAAGGCCATTGAAGGTCAATGGGACATCCTCAGTTGGTGTAAATTATACAGCTCCTTTTACTTCAGCTAATGTTGACAGTTTGCATCAGATGATACCTCATAATCTTTGCCTGAGAGAGAATTGTTTTTCCTATATATGACTAGTATTAGATTGCATACTTTATATTCATAGAGTACTTCACTAAGTAGGTTAGATTCCTCTGTGCTACCTACTTGTCTTGGGAATAATGTTGTTTCATTTCATAATGACATAACGGTGCCACCTGCAGTCCAGAGCCTTGCACAAATGGTTTCAGATAATGTGGCTTACAATAATAAAAGCATTGAACGCAGTAACATGAAGGACAACAATAATCAGTCGTTTGTAGAAGTCACTGCCTTTTAAGAAAAGCTGCTTTATTTCTGTTACCATAACAAGAGCTTAAAATTTCTCACTATTTTCCTTGAAAATAAAGTCAATGAAACCAAAATCTTTGCACTGGTGACTTGTCAGGGGCATCTGATAAAGCTCAGTAACATGATTCTCTGTAGCTCTTTATGATACCAAGAGTGTTGGAACCTGCTAAAGGCAAATGTCAGTCCCTGTGCACAAGTCACAAATAAGGAAAACTTGTACCTTGTAAACTGTGTTTAAACCAAAGAGATTCTTTTTCTTGTTATTAGCAGGGTAAAATCAGAATGACTAATTGCTTTTGGGTCTTACTGCTCTGTCCAGTGGGGTTTTCTCTTCTGTTTCTTTTAGGGAAACCTGTCTCCTATTGCCAAAGGATGACCAACTACCAAGTATTCCGCTATGAATTCTTTATTTTTGTTACTTTTAATATGTGGATTTTGACATGTTTTTCAGCGCTTTTTCTTCCATCTCCTTTTCACAGTTGTCAAAGATACAGTACATTTGTGCTTTACATAAATGTATGAAAATATATCTCTAAAAAGCAGCAACCTGTACAGAGCCAATGTGCAAACATCCCACATGGTTTGGGAAACCAGGAGAAAGAACATGGTGAAATAGAGAAGATATTCAAAAATCCTGTTAGTTCCAGTTGCGGTTCTTTAATAGGATGAACTTGGTATTTATGATTTGGATTTTTTTTCAATTACGTTTCTTTGTGGGTAGTCTTTAGAGAACATCTGCTGACCAGTTAGAATAATCACTTTATTCTGCCCGAATATTCTTTTCTGCGTAGGGTCTCCTTTTTACTGAAATCTGATCATTGTTTAACAGCTAGCCTATTGATACAGGCACGTGTTTTACTTAAGTGTCCTTACTTCCTTAAATCATAGTGAGATAAATCACCCACATTAGGGGAAATAGGGGTTATAATTAAATTGAATTAAATGTTTGATTCTCCTTGTTCTTGCATTGGTAATTATTTTAATGATAGCTTCGTAATTCACCTTGCAGAGTAATGAAAGAATGTCCACACCTGTATCATTTTCCTGAATGTAAAGGAAATTGCACATTAATCTGACAAAATGTTGACATTAGGGAATGAATTATCTGCTCAGTTTTAACCAGGCCTCTTTTTATTGACCTCCAGATATTTGTGCCATAATTTTGGTCATTTATACCTGATTGCTTAGTCAGAGAGGGTACTTGGATATCTGAGCACTGTTACCTCCTACCATTTATTTAGAGAATAAATACAGAGCTTCACCTTTTGAAAGTCTGGACTTCACAGTGCTAGAATACTCCTTTTCGGAAGGTCTCATTTCTCTGAAATGCTGCATTTCTTTACATTCTCAAATCACTGGAACGCTCTTATAAACCCAGCGGTAACCGGCATTACTGCTTTTTTTCCAAAACTGTTTGCTAGTTTATATTCTATAAAGTACTCCAGCATGATAATCACGCTATCTTTCTCCCATTCTGCCTCGCAGTATTCTTCAGTCTGGGGTGTGTTGACGGGTAGTTTTAACCTGAGAGCAGGCATACTGAAATGTATGGGGTTTGTTTTTACAGAAAGTTAACGGGCAATCAGCCATTTTCTTTCATTTAATCTCATTGCTCCTATATACCCTGGGAACTGATTTGAAGTGCAGAGAAGGAAACAGAAAATGGGCAGATACGTACAAATGTTTTCATTTTATTCTTCCATGCCGTGGGAGCGTAAGTATTTTAAGTTGCTTTTCACAACTTAGACATCTTCAATAACAAAACAGGGTTAGACCGAGATTTTCTTCAAGTGATGAGAGATGAAGGTGGAACAATAAGCAGTGAAGGTCTTAATTCTTAGTTTCTTTCAACAAAATAATTGCAAAGTCTTGCATGTGAGCAAGGCGTCATCCACTGCTTAGGCAGTTATCTCTGGGGGTGAACTGCAGCAGCTCCTCAAAAGCACGCAGAAACGCTCTGCGGCAGTTCAGGACAGGAAGCAGCAAATAACACTGTTCCAGTCGGAACTGCAGGGGTTGTTGAGATGGTAGGAATTTAATTGCTTGTGCTGGAATCAGGCCAGTAAACAGGGTCAGCTCTCTTGTCCTTTGAAGAAGTATTTTGGCACATCTCAGATGCAGCAGCAGCACTTGGAGTTGCAGCAGAAATTTCTTTGCAGAAAGTTTCGATCCCATCCTGAATCTGGAGGGCGGTCCCTGTACTGAAAAATCCACCCTGTAACACTGTTAAATAAGGATTCATTCAAATTTCATCAGTGCCAGCCACAGTCCAGCTCTGAGTATTTCCACAGTCCAGCTCAGAGCATTTGTCTTCATTAGAATCTTTTGCCAAAATCTTGGCTTTTTGGGGTAGGGTGAAGGTGTATCCCTGCCACCTCATTCATACGCCATATGATAGCCATGTATTGGTTTCTTCGTTTGGCATTAATCTTTATTGGCTTATTTTGAAGGAGGAAAGGTGATTGGATATAGGATTGTTTTCAAAACTGCCAAGTATCTGTTAGAAATGTTCAGTGGAAACAGAGAAATCCCGAAGATAAACTTGATACTGAAGAACATTACGTTTTATTGTCACTAGAAAACATGTCAAGAAACAGAATTTGAATGGGTATTTCCTTCCTGAAAATCTTAATGTTGTGCTTCTCACAGCTGATTTTGCATGCTTAGGGCTCTTAATTTTGCTGTGTTGTGCATATGTCAGAATTTTGTTGTTTAGTACCAAACTTCAAACCTTCACTTAGTCACAACAAATTGCTCACAAGTGAGAAACAGGATAAGCACAGAAACTCTTCAAAATAAATATATCATTTCACAGAAATCATCATCTGTTCGTAGATGGTTCAGAAGAGGGAGGGAGACAAAATTAATCAAATAAATTACTGTTTGCACATGCTTTGCTTTGCATATTTGGCAAAAAAATGTCACAATAGTGATTTAAGGCAACTACTTTCTAGACCGTTCTGTGTGCAGGAGACTATTTGTCTCTTAGAAATATTGCTACATTCACAGAAAGCTGTCAGATTCCTTCTTTTAGTTCCAGCATATGTACCTGAGTTACCTTATGAGTCAATGTTTACACAACATGTTTCCTTGATCAAGAAGCAGAGAAAAAACCGTATAACCAAGATTAATGTATTATTTTAATGGTTGATTCGGACTATATGTATATGTAATTTAATATGTGTGATACTATATATGATACTATATATACACTGTATTTTAAAATTTTATTCTATATTCTTTACATTAATATAGAATTGTAATATGCTACATTATCACATATATGTATATTACCCATTGTCTCATCTTCTACACAGGAGAAGAATCTGGCCTCACTTGATTCTATAGCAAAGCACTCAATTACCTCATTAGGCTTAGGCTTTCATCTGGTTTCTAGATCTTTTCACCCATGTGGAAACCTCAGTGGTTCTTTTTTCATCAGCGTATTTTCCACCACAGTTTTTCTCCCCTATCCTGACAAAATGCTCTTTCAGAAGAGGCTGCTGTGTTCAGCCCATCCATATATACCCAGACCTTCAGGTCTGCTGGTCATCTAGGGTAACTGGGGGTGCCGGGCCCCTTGGGTTTCCAGTCTGTTCCTTCCTGATTTTCAAGAGACGTTGGAAACAAGCCTAATTGGCAAGTGCAGGAGCTCCCTGTTCATGTGCCAGTTTTTCCAGTGAGCTCACCCTCGAGTTTCCACCCCACCATACACCACCATACAGCATGTTTGGTTATAGAAAGTGTCACAGGTATTGTTATGGAAAGAGATATACCTGGGAAATAAAGAGCAGTTACTGAGAACTCATAATTATGGAGGACATTTATTGAGTGCTTGAGTGGATGCAAGGGGAAAACAAATAGGAAAGGAAATCTGTGTAGATTTAGGTGGGCAGTTAATGTATTCTGTTAAAGTCTTATTTTCTACCCAGTAGAAGAATAAAAACCAAAAAATAAGTTACTGTACGTGTACTAAAAACCAAAGATCTGAGCAGTTACTAAAAAAATATGGTGTATGTCAACAGTGTAACTGTTTCACAGGCTTAGCTTGTTCGTAAACTTCAAGAAACAGGAAAATATCTGCTATTTAGCTGATAGGTAATCTTTTTTTGAAGGATCCAGACACCATGTCATGATCTTAATTTAACTCTTACTGGAAATCTTTGATGATACATTGCTGTGGGAGCTTATGGCAGAGCAAGGTTTTAGATTCTTCTTGGAGATGCTTTCAGCATCTGTGCAGGAGATGAATTCAACACTAAATACAACATAGGGGATAAAATAAGACTCTGGCCAGAAAACTAGCTAAACACCAGCACTCAAAAAGGCTGGAGGGGTTTTTTTAAGTATGTAATCTGTGCACTAATCAAGAGATATATGGAGGGTTCACCTTGAAGCAACAGTGTGTCTGTGTGAAGGCACTAACTGAAGTTCAGAACAACAAAAACCCCAGAAATTAGACCATTTGTACCCAGTGATGACTTTGATAAAAAGTGCAAAATATTCAGCAGAAGTTTCACAAGGATGGATTTAAAAAATATAATATGTGAATATGAGATAAGGAACTGTGACCTTTGTTCTCAGACCTTTACCCTTAAATTAAGCTTAAGTTTAACCTTGATCTCTTATGTTACTTTAGCCATTTCAGTTACAGTAGCCTGTGCGCTATGTCTTTACTTAATCTAGAAATCTAAATGTTTCATCTCTTCATTTTCCATAGGAAACATGGTTTAGAATATCGTTTTAATAAACATTTGGAATTCCTTCACATTTCTTACTTGGCCATTTTATACTAAAAACTTTCCATGTTTGAAACCTCTGCTGGTCTTAGTTTTATAAATTACCCATAATTGGGAAGATCCACCTCCACTGATGTTTATGTTGTGGTATCATCCTCTGAATAGAGCGACCGGTTCAGGGCCATTAAACCCAATGCTGTTTGCCCGGTCATTCATTTGGAATGATAGCCAAAAAACATGTAATTAACTCCCCCATGGATTGACAACAGAAAGAACAGTGTAATCAGTCACTTTGTGTAAACACTCATCATTATTATAAGTGGTGTTTGGGGACAGGTTCATGCCGCTCTGGTGGGGAAGAGCATTTTTTACGCTTTCTGCCAAGACTCATCATCTTCCTTTCCTGCTCGAGATACAAGGCAATGGTTGATTTTTGTCTGCTGACTTTCAGAGCGCAAGATAAAGCTAATTTGAGCTTTTTTTAGGAACTGAGAGTAGACAGTGGGAGCTGGATAGAGTCTTGTTCTGCCTGCGAGCTTTTGGATGCACACTCATGAATGATGATGAATTTCATTGCTGTGGCTGCAGCTTCTCCAATATGTACATGAGAGCTCTGTTGATGAGCAATGCCTTTTTTTGGTACACAGGGAATTGTTTGTTTGTTAGATGAGCACAAATCTCAGATACAGGTTGGTAAGGAGAGGAGGCACTACTGGGTCAGTACACTAGTTTATCACCTCTCACTAAAGTTTTGGAAGACAGATTCTTTTGCATAGGGATAGAACAGACTGTGAACTAAAAGGAAGGATACTCATGGAGAAAACTACCTGAGACACTTAAATAATCTCACTGATAAAGCACCAAAGGAGCTTTACGGCAGTGCTTGCAGAAGTTTTTGCTGTTGTTATGTTTTGCTATTGATTTTATGTTTATCATATCATATATGAAAAAAGTTGCACATTATGCTATGGACTATTAGGCCAAAGACATAGGCTCAAAAACTGGAATCTCGTGGGTTCAGATGGAAAGTTTCCATTTTATATTTGCTTTAAAAATGTTCTAGCCTGCTCACTCATTTGCTGGACAACTAAGTCTTCAGGAACACAAGCAGGATACTGAAAAATTGTCTTATTTTTGTGTTGCCTGTTAAGTTGTTATGGGTGCTTTGGATGAGGAAATACAAAAAAAAATAATGTTGTACTTAGTATGGAATTCTTTGCCCTTAACATAAAGCATAGTTTCTAAGAAATATATAGGCACAGACCTCTATTTTAGGCCAGTGCACAAATGAAAGTGTGCATTCAGGTCCATGCTGAACCTGATTAGTAACTGCACAGTTCCTTGCACATATACTGAGGATTTTGTTGCATAAACCTAACTGTGACTGCAAAGTAGAAGTTTATTTATGCTGTCACCATCAAAACCTACAGAATCATTGAAAATCTACTTATAAGTTGTCCCTCAAATGATGTAACTTATTACAGCATATTTCTCTTTTTCAGAGGAGTATCTCTGGGGTTTGTTTGTCAGCACTAAACAGTGTGAAATATCTATGTCTGAGGCTCCTAGGCACCCTTGTAATACAAATAAGGGTAATCAACTAGCTACAGTTTTAAGCAATTGGTTTTGAAATGACCCTGGTGGTTCTTACGTGCTGTGAGCTGTCAAAAAGAGGCAACATCCAACTGTGAGGCTTCCCGTCATTGCTCAGCTACTGCTCATGTGCTCAAGTCTCCAGTGGTGGTGCAGTGAGACTGACTTGGTGATGATGGTCCTGTAAACGGTCCCTGTTTTCATTTGGCAAGAGGCGAAATAGGCTCAGGCTGGTGTCATATCACAGCTGTCAATAAAATATGACTAACTGATCTCGAATCAGAAGACCTGCCACTTTCTGTGGAAAAATAAGAATTCTCCTTCCCTACAGTATTCTTCTCTCCCAGGAAGATAATTTGAAAACCAGACTTCCCATGTGTTTAGAATCATCATCACAGAACCATAGAACATCAGGTTGGAAGGGACTGTAAGGATCATCTGGTCCAACCTTTCTTGGCAAAAGCACGATGTAGAAAAGGTGGCCCAGCACCCTGTCCACCTGAATCTTAGAACTGTCCAGTGTTGGGGAAAACAGGATCCACAGGAAGATTATTTTTCTTTATGTTTTGAATGTGTCTTGGGTGCTACACTTACTGCAGTGTATTGAAGGGAATCACTTACTATTAACCAAGAGGAAGCCATGAGTGAGTGTCTGTCTCAAGTCTTCTTCAATAGGCAAAGGATCTGAATCCAATACAACCCTGTCAACTTTTAACATATCGATTACCACCATCTATGTGTAGGAGGCACAAAGGTATTGATGAAATCCTGAAGCTGATAGGAAAAGTCTCGTTGCCTGCAATGGAGCCAGTATTTTCGCCTAATGCTTATGGAGCAAACTCAGCTGCATGGGTGTGCTGATGACCGTCACTCCATTCAAATTTAGCAGAACAGAAGATGTAGTTTTCAAAAAGAATGAGGCTCTGCAGTCAAGAAAAAGCTTTGGAAGTTGTTTCTAGGTTGGCTTCACAAAGGCTGCTCATAGCCTAATAGTGTTAGGCTGATCTCTTTTTCCCTGTTAGTCTGGGGTTTTTTAAGCAGTTTAGTTTGAGGAATTGAGGTAATCTTTCTGAGAGGAGAAAGTTCAAATATTTTATCGACAGTCCTCTGAAGAAAGCTTTACTGCAGCCAGTGAGAGGCTCACAAGAAACATTGGTTCATTTCAGCTGGTTCACTCTATTCTCACTGGAGCCCAGCTTCAGAGGAAAACTTAAATCAGCCATAAAAAGTTTATTTTAAATTTCTGGAGAAGCACAGCTGCTGAAAAGAGAAAACTGTGATGACCAGCTTGGATGAATTAAAAGAACCGACAACAGAGTGAAGAAGTTTGTATACAGCAGGAAAGACCAAATTTCTGTAGAGTTATTCTCCAGCATGTAACCCAGGGTTGTGATGTGCGTAGAATTTGGCCTTGGAACATCATGACTACAGAAACAGGATAACTTGAAGTGTTATAGCTTTTGTACTGAACATATTGCATAGCTTTTCTCGTACCCAAGTGGGGAGAACAGGTAAGTAGTGGATAAAGGCCTTCCTATAAAAAGACCTTCTTTGAAGTATTCCAAGTGGGGTACATATACTTCAGGGAGGTACAGTAGGAGGTTTACTTTGTTATCACGTAATAATAACCCTGACGAGAGACAGACTGTTCCAGAAAAATCACTTTGATGATCAAGTAAATATTTTTCTGAGATTTTTTTTCACTTTCTCTGTTTGGCTTTTCTGAGTCTTTTTTTTTTTTTTGTGTCTTTTTTTTTTAATGTTGTCACTGATCCTAGAGAATGAACCAAAGAAGAGTTTCTGTTTGTACCCTTTTGCCACTTCATACCTCCTGTACCTCAGAGTAATTCTAGAAGTAGAGCAGGTCACTGACATTTGCCTCAAGACTTTGATTCTTTGAGACAGAAAATGTCATATAAACTCTTAGCTAAAAATTATTGTTGTCTTATTTTATTTTAGCGTTGAATGCTAAGAACTTTATAACTGACTGGGCTGTAATTTATAGCACTCAAGTCCAAAAATAAGCATTCTCCTTCTTGCCTAAACATAAGGTACTTTGTTTCACAGAAAGGCAAGGAAAAGCCAACCAAGACAGTTTTTGTTGAGAATTTAAACCACTCTTGTTCAATACTGTTGCCCTAAAACCTAGCTAGGGACTGCAGACATTTAATGGACAAAGATAATTCTCTTCCTTGAAAGGTATCCTTTCCTCTCCTTATTGAGTCTCACAGGATAGATATTGAAGTAACAACACAAAGAGAAATCTCATTTTTAATGCAGTATATGAACTGGAATCTCACCTGCATCAAAGCCAAGTCAGACTAGGGAGCTTCCTATTCAAGGGACCAGTCTGGCTGCTTGAGGTTTTCTGACTGTTTTGCTCTTCTGCTAGCACAGAGCAGCCAAAGAATGGACCAAGGACAAGAGGTAACAGGCACAAACTTGAACAAAGGAAGTTCCATCTAAACATGAGGCGGAATTTCTTTACTTTGAGGGTGGCAGAGCACTGGAAGAGGCTGCTCAGAGAGGTGGTGGAGTCTCCCACTCTGGAGACATTCAAAACCCGCCTGGATGCCAACCTGTGCAGCCTGCTGTAGGTGGACCTGCTCTGGCAGGGGGGTTGGACCAGATGATCTCCAGAGGTCCTTTCCAACCCCTAACATTCTGTGAAGGATTCTCTCCCAGCCAAGCCACTATCTTTCGGTAACAAGTTAATGAAGTGGTTTTAGTCAAGTAAGCTCTTATGTTGTCAGGAGGGCTGTCCAATACCTCTCCAGCTAGATGGCAAGGTAGTACCAGCACAAGCCATACTAACATTTCATAATTGGACTTTGAGCATACACAGAGCTGGAGAAACTCAGGCTGGCATGACAGAGAATTTTTCTAGTTCTTGCTGGCTTTGTGCATGCTATAATCTGCACGCAGTGTCTGGACAGCTGAGGGAAACTTAAATGGATTATTTTCAAGAAGTACATTTCCATGGTCTGGCTGTCAGCTGCCTCCAGATAGGATTTAGTCATGAGACTCACTGCTAGTCTTTTAAATGACCTTCGGAGTATGTTTTAGGCTGGTTCATAAATTGCAAGGTTAAGTTATAAGTCTCTCCATTACCCCTGCCCAAAGGTGCTGTATATAATAGTTCTGTCATCATGACAGCCTAAAGGGGACAAATCACTTGAAGCATTTCCCCAAAGGTATATAGGGAATTAAACTCAGTACTTAGAGACACTCACACACAAACGCATTCTTAGAGTAGTCAGTTTTTTCTCTTACTTAGTTCTCCTTGTGGTAGGATCACCATCTAGATAGGATAGTGAGCATGGGAACAATCATATTATGACAATTGTACAAGAATTTTGCTTAGTGAAGACATAGTATGACTCTCATATTAAGGCTTGGACCACCATTTTCTCATCCTAAGGCAGATCACAGAAATTAAACTAAAAAAATAATGTTTGCTTTTGGATCATATGGTTTGGATCTGAGGTAGGAATTCTTTTTTGGCTGTTGAATTATCAAACAGGAAAACTGCCTCTCTCCATGGGAGATTTCTACTGGATGTAGAAATTAGTTTATTTCTTGTCCAGGTACCATCACATCACAGAACATCAGTATTTGCTGGAGCTGGATGATGGTCCAGGTTATATTTTTGTGAAATACAATTAAAATCAGAAATTGTGCAAGTGAGTTTTTTTGCTCACACAGGGGTAGCAAGATTAATCTAGCTGTCAGCTTCTGGGAAGCACTAGGAAATTCAGCCAGAGAAGCCTATACTGTTGTAGCTTCAGTGCCAATGCAATTTTTCTTGCATGCTGTTCAGAAGTTCCCTTTGAAGTGGGAGTATTGTTGAAATCTACACTTGGTGAAAAAGCTGAACAGAAATAAAACCAGGGAGAATATCCACCTGCACCTGCCTGAGATATCTTTTTAAAATTGACCTTCCTTCCTCCTTTCTTCAGTGAAAAGTTCTATTTCAGCCTGAAAGGAAATTTGCTTTCGTTTTGTGGCACGTACAACAAAAGCTGAAAGGATGAAGATGTGGATACCCAGAAGTGATCCTCTGATGTCCTCTTAACTAAGTCTACTGGTTAGCTCTATCAGGCATAGTGCCTTTCCTTGAGAGGGGCCTGAAGCAGTGTTCCCTCTCCCTGCAGTCAGCAGGTATTTTGGGGAGGGAGGAAGGACCATGCAGAGGTGGAAGATGTTCACCATCATTCCAGTCAGCACTGTTCCACCACCGTGCAGCATTAGACAGAATTTTTTATTCCCTCCATCTGAGCTGGTAACCAATATGTAGGAGACTGAATTCTTTCACCACTTACCTGAACACTGATTTACCACTGTTTAAAATTAAGCATATGGAAAGCCTCCTTAAATCAATGAGACTTTTTATAGAGTGTAGGTATACTGTTAATCATCTGCCTAAGCAACCTGTAAGACTACAGACCCAAAGAACGCTTTAAGGTTTGCCTAAAGATAAAGGATGATTTATGGAGGATTTGATTTGAAAAGCACATAGGGCCTATTTAAAAATAATTAAAAAATAAAAAATAAAAAACCAAAACCAACTTTGAAGTGTTTCATAGGGTAATAATCCTTTGATTATAGTCTCTGGTCTTCACCTGATTCTGGATTATTTGCAAATGTCCTTCTCTGCTTATTTTATCTGTCTGTGTGTGTTTTTATAAAAACCTCTAGACCCCAGTATTTATATGTTTCAGAAACAGTTTTCACATGCAGCTGAAATGAAGAATCATTGCTGTGTGCAATGTGTTTTTCAGAGAGTAACAATTTCTATGGCCAGATGTGAAACTCTGAAAAAAAAAGAAGTCATAATGGATGTACTTGCAGGAACCCCCTTTTTCCCTTAGCTCTAATTGTGCAAACAGCACTGAGATAATACTGTAATTGTTTGTCTTTTCTGAGAAGCCAACATGAAGATTAAAGTACCATCTGGCTTTCTGAAAGCTAAAGTTAGCAAACCTCTAGCGTGAAAGAAACAAGCAGTTGGATCCCTGTTGGGTGGACATTTTAAATGTAATTTAACTTTGCTCATCTCCGGTTAAAATTTTAACCACAAATCAGCACTCAGTGCTTTTCCCTTTTCATAAGAGCTAGTATCCTATCAGAAATTTTTCAAATTACTTTTTCCTGGAGGTCTCTGATAACGTTGGGTCTTTTCTTATATTTATGCTCAAACAGAGTTTAAAGACAGAACCTGAAAAGTAAATCTGTTGGAAAATTTCACAATAAGGATTGGGTTTTTTCTTTGTGAAATAACCGTTTTGTGAAAAACATTTTATGACAAACATTTTTGAAATGTTGCCAGCATCACTGAAACTGTATTTTTTTTGCACATTTATATCAATTTTGCTATGATATTTTGGCAAAGCTTTTTACTTAGTGTTACTTAGGATCTTAAATATTTTTCACAGAATTACAGAAAAAAAATCTTTTTAAGTTATGCTTCATCTGTGAAATCCGTTTTTTCATTAAATATTTAGAAAGTAATTTCAATAAAAATTGGCTAATTAACAAGAAATTTCACAGGAAAAGAAAATGAAGCTATTTCAAGCTCTATGAAACAAAAACAGTTTCAGGTCTTTTTGTAAGTAAAAATTTTTTTCTTGGATTTTTGTGCTCATCTAAAAATTGCAGTTGATAATAGAGCGATTATTAGTGAAAATTGCATCATAAAGAATTCACCAGGGCTGTTAGTGATGAAAAATGAAAATACTGTGTCTAGTTTTGTTCCAGGCAACATTACCACTATCAGAACCAGAAACCCACTCTCATTTGACATTTGATTACTGTTGTATATAATTTAGCCTATAAACAAACAGACACAGGAACTCTCTCCTCCTTTCCCTCTACCCTCCACACTCCCAACCCCCAATGTCAAAGCTGCTACAAAGGATCTCCAAGTCTTAAATTAAAGCTAAATATTTTCACTTTTTGATCTGGAGATCTTCCTTTTTTGTGGGATCCCTGCATAAAAAAAGTAAGCAAAATTGCGGGTGATAGGACAGAAAAGTAACAGAGGGCTCAAGAACCAGGTCTTTGCCTGACCAGTGGACTGTTTCAACTGATTAACGTCCGTAGCAATACGAGACATGGTTGTACTCTTTCCCTAAGGGCAGTCCTTTGTAGCTCTACTGCACATCCTCTATATGGATCAGAGAAATTCCTCTTGCATTGAAGCAAATCTCTTCCTGGGGCTAAGTGGAACAGTGTTGAAAGTTCAAAAGAAAGCTAGAGTCATCATTTAAAAAAAAAAAAACCAAATCCTAAATGATAATGTGGGGGGTGGTATACTGCCTGGAGGAGTTCTGGGTATGAATTTATGAATTTAGTGAAATAGCCATCTGTGTTGCTTCTACAAAGGCAAATAAAGTCCCTGGGCACTTACTGGCATAATAAATTCAGGTAGCTGGCTTAGATATACAGATCAAATACCTTCCTTCCTATGCTTCAAGTCAATGCATCTCACATAGACAAATATTTGTGTGAAAGAAGCTTTAACTTATGGCTGTGGTGGGAGGATGTTAGATGATAAACACTGGTTATGTCAGACTGTGTGTGAGACCCTGCCTGTAGTGAGTTAAGTTGCTGTTAGATAGTCTTTCTCTTGAAAGATTTTTTTGCCTTTTTGCTCTCGCTCAAAGAATTCAGTCATTTTGCTGATCTCTCAAGCTTTCTATAGAGGCTTTCCCCGTACTCTCAATGTGAATTTACAAACCACTGATTTGGTGGTCCAGTGAAAAGGGATTGGCTATGGTGTGTACATTCCAACTTTGACTGAACTATTCAGGCTGGTTAGAAAGTGTAGCGGGTGGATATGGAAGCCTGTTTCAGTAAAATGCTTTTTCTGGAAATATTTAACACTCAAGATGCAGCTGAGATCCAGTGATTTCAGTTCGCTTCTGGGTGAACTCAAAGTGCCCCTTTGAACCAAGCAAACTTCAAATGGCTTGAGGACCCTCTGAGGAGCAAACCTCGCTCTTCTTCTTGTGTTGTCTGACTACCAGTGCTGGGTTAGAAGCACCAAGCCTAGTTCAGACGAACTGACCTGATAAAACTCACTGTTGTTAAGCCTGGTACCTCAGTATTGCTGCCCTACCACCCCCAGTTTTGTGTCATTCCTGCCTTTCTCAGCACGGGGCTCCTCTACTACTGCCACCAACCCAGTCCATCACCCCACACCCGTCCATAGACCGAGAAGACTCTGGCCCTTAGGAGGGAATCGAAGTTACCCTCAAGCCATCTGATAGCCAAATGTCAGTGCAGTCCTCATGTGAGAGGACAGTGCAGATGGCTTTGAGGCATTTCTCCTTTAAAAACAATAAGAGAAAGAGATGTTTGGTGGCAGGACATTTTCAGTAAAGGCCTCATGATTCTGTCAGTGTAAGAGAGATTTAGCTAGGGACACCAGGAAGCCGAGTTTGGGATTTTCTTCTTTAAAGTTGTGAGCCTTTTTGTTGTCTTTCAACCAGTTTTAAAATTACTTTTTACCAAAACCAGTAGTTATTGATTTGCGCTTCAGTCTTGGCTAGCTGAATTTTATTTAGCAATGTCTGTAAAATAAAATTTTTACAGCTTACAAAGTCATTGAGATATTCATGTTTATGCATGAATTTAGGAATGACAACCAGTGGGGTTTGGTTTGAATAGTCACTGTTGAGCAACACTGGAAAACAGCTAAGATACAGGCACCAAACACTGATGTGTATAAATTCAAAGCCATTTCAGAAAATTATCTCTGTAACTATTGTCTCACCTTCACTCACTGTAAAAATGAGAACAGTAATGTTTGTCTGTGGCAACTAGTGTTTTGAATATTAATTTATATTTGTAAAGCACTTCAGTAAGGTAAGTTACTCTCAACTCAGGACACCATTTGACTATGAACGTGCAAATACACATAATCCTGTCAAGGAATCCTTTCTTTCTAAAACACATGAACTTACCTTCATCAGCCAACAGCAAGCTGTGTTGAAGCTTCCATTTGTCATTTCATTTTGATCTGGACAAGAATACGATTTTAATATTTTTTGTGATTTCCTTCTAGATAAAACACTCCACCCAATGCATATGATAATTTCTCCTGTAGTATTTTTCAATAAAACCTGTTTTCTATCTGAAGAAAAATGTGCTCTTTTGTTCTTTCCCCTTTGCCTCCCCAGTGCATAGTTTGGGACTGGGATTCCAATGGAAAGCATGACTTCATTGGAGAATTTAGCTCGACTTTCAAGGAAATGCGGGGAGCTATGGAAGGAAGACAGGTAAGTGGAAACCACTCAAGCAATCTCAATATGTAAGCTTTGTAGAGCAGTATTCCTCAGACAATCTTGTGACAAAGCAAGTGACATTGCCTCATTGTCTATTGGGAGTTTAGTTGCTGTGTTGATCTCTCCCATAGGTTTTACTGTTATCTGGCCATAATAATCTGAAAACGCAAAAAGCAGACTTTCCTGTACTTTGTGCTGTGTTCATTGCTGCCAGCTGTAACTTGAACCCATCATGATGAAACTAATCAGTTTCCTAAATATCTCATGAATTACAGTCCTAAGGGAAAATGAAATTCTTTGCTTATTAATAATTTCTCGTCTTTATGTCAGCCTGATCTTTTCAAATTGAAGTTGATGGCAATTCCTGAATATGATAAATTATTTGGCATATCTAATTTGAGAAATTGCCATTTCCTATTGTTACTTACTCCTGAAGATAGTAGTTTTGATAAATTCAGTTAAAAATGTTATCTTTCTAATCTACTGATAATTTGCTTTCGCTGCTTCATGGTCATCTCAAAACCAAACACTAATGCCTAATAAGCTTTATTTGCGCTTTACATTAAGGTTCTGTTTATAATGTGTTAAAGAAAGCTAACTGAGTCAAAAGGTGTTTAACAAATGGTAAGTAGTTAGTCTATTCCATGGGTCAAGAAGTTTTTATGATTCTTCTAGGTATACTACTCATGTTCTTAGAACAACCTAGAGTTTAGCAAATGTTGCTCATGTATGTAAAATACTGTTGATATGTATCAGTCATGTATTAACCCATTCTAAATAACTTCTAAACAAAACCTGAGTGTAAACAAAACTCTGTTTTATTCTCTCAGAGTCAAATTAAGTCAGACGATTAGGACCCACTTACAACATAACGGGCTCAGTTTTTGCAGCTTTTATAGCATGAACTAGTGCCAGACAAAACTTAAACCAAAGTGAATTTGAGTAGGAAGAAAACCTACCTAAAGAGGTAAACAGACTGCAAAGTGAATAACATTAGCAAGGCTGGTGATGTGAGGACACTCCGATTTTGTATACAAATACCTGTGGCTGAGAAAGGGTCTGTGTGGGAGTGGTAAAGAGTGTGTATTTCTGAAGTAAACATCTTCAAAACAGTGTCACAGTCCTTCCCAAACAGACAGCTTCTTGGCCAAGACAAGAGACCTGCAGTCTGGAGTACCAGGAATGGCCGTGAAGGATAAACTATATATTCTTTATTCTAATGGAGAAACAGTGTGCTTTTTTCATCCTCAGCTAGCAAAAAGGACGGTTACTTTTTCAGAGGCAGAAGAACTTAGCATAGGCATTTGCCAATTCTTCTTCTAGATTGACACTGCAATATCAGAATGCCATCCAGGAGCGTTTTAATGTTGCACAATGCTTTAAGTGCCTGAACCTTTGTCTTGCTAAGGGCTTGCCATTTGCGATTTGGCAGGCTGTCTTTCTCCTGTAACATTGCAATCTGCTGTTCACTGCTTAAGTGCAGCTTTTCTACTCCCGGCACCTGAGCCATTGTGGCATTATTTCTTCCTTGTTGCTCTCATTCTGTTGTTGCTGTGCAGTTCTGCTGTGGGCTTGCACCTGCAAAACCCGATGCTGTTGTTATAGCCAGTTCTCATGGGACGCAATTGCCACCAGTGTGAGAATCAATCCTTCTCCCCCCTTCTTTTCAAATCCTTGCTTTGCAGTCTATTCTAGAGGAGAACAAGATGTAGTGGATAAAATAGTAGATAATAGTCTTTCAAGTGGCTAATAAGTATTGCCCAAAAAATGTACATGCACATGCTAGACGGCTCTCACACCTGATGAAAACAGACTTCAGTCAGCACTAATAACATGATAAGCAAGAACAAGCAGTAAGGAGTTTAAGCAGATCCTGGTGAAAACAATATAGTTATTATGGAAAAAATATTGTGTGGGATCACATACTGTACAGGAGAGATCGCATTTGTGGGAGACTGTGGCACTTGACACTTGGCTGGAGCCAGAGAGCAATTTCGTTTTCTCTTTCTCTCTCCTTTTGTCCTTCCCTGTCTCATCCTCTCTCTCCTTTTTCACTATTTTTCTCTTTCTCTCTCTCTCTCTCCCCCTCCCACCCTCATCCTATCTCCTTTTCCTCTATTCTCCAAAAATAACTATTGCTGCTAAAGGCAATATATGCCATTAGCTGCGGACCCCATAAATACATCATAGTTTATCTTAACGTCCTTTGTGCAACATTAAGTAATGTGATTAGCATTCATCAGTTTTTCTTTAGTTTTATTCTGCCCAAAGAAAAAGCATGCACAATGGAGTGTTTACTTTGAATAAAGATGGTTCAGCAGACTTTGAGGTTTTGAGGTGACGGGGTGGAGGAAGGTGGTTTGCCTTCAAGTGGACAGGTTGCTGCTCAGTATTTCTAATAAGAAAGGCCACATCAGAGAAATGTAATTATATGCGGATGAGGAGATGAGTAGATTAGACATAGTCCTTACTTCCTAGAAGAGACTTTTTCATAGCCTCCAACCTCTCTGAAAATGTTCTGCTTTCTATCTACTACTCCCTTCAGTCAGAGGAATAAAACTGCCAGCTACATCCTTCAGCCCATGGTGTTAAGCACTCTTTCACATAGCATCCCAACAGTGCATTGTGATGAGGACCAAAACCTGGCATTTAATCTCAGATGCTGTGAAAGCCAGTGTAAAGAGCAGAACTCAGGTCTGACATCCCTGTTTGAGTTGCTAAGGAGACACAGTGAAACTTTTTATTCTGGTTATATTTTCTTTTGTGCAGTAGACTTTATGGCCAGCTATGGTATATTGCTATAGTTCTGTCAAAACATAATCAAAACATCCTAGTGATTGTCAGCCAGGGTTTTTCACTCTCCCAGGCAACTGGAGAGAATAAGAGGGAAGATGCATCATTGACAGGGGATGTAAAAACTCCCTTATGTACCAGCTGCAAATCTGTGTGACGCTAAAGCAGGTTACACCGATGATATGGCTCTCCCTCTCTGCCCATCAGCAATGCCTGTATTATTTGGTATCAGTTCCACAAGTTGTCATAAAAGCATTAAGCAAAAGGGTGGGAGTAGCATCGTAGTTTGTGCTGGTGAGCTGGAAGAACTGTGTGTCATCTGTGAACTACTAGTACTTCTCACCATTTCATCAGCTCAGATCTCTGGAGGAGTTGACAAGGATCTTGAAGTTGCCTTTTAGTTGTACATAGTTCGTCCTCCAGAAAGCAGAGAATATTCTGACCTATTCTTCAACTTCCCCTTCAGACAATATAAAAGTATCTTGTAGCCAATCTATCTTGTAGCCAGCTGCTATAGAACGACTTGAGATGGCCAGAATGGATATGTATCACCTACTTACAGGAGGTGATGATGCTTCTAAGACTGTTTCAGTTCCATCCCTGGGCTGGGTATTGATTATCCCAAGTTTTGAGTGTCAGCCTCTGATCAGATGAGCTTATAGTTGGCTTGCTGGCTTGCCTCTGCTGGGAGATTTCTTGGGAATTTGTGTTTGAGACCAGGCATCATTTAGATAAATGTTATGAATCTAGCACTGGCAGCTTGCTAGTGGTTGAACCAGTAGTGTGTGAAGGAAGAAGATTCCTTCTTTGAATGACTGATCACCTGTTTTGATCAGAAGTGGCATGAGTAGTTTATGAATTTCTTTCCTAAATGTGGCAGGTCTTGGGTGAAATTCACAAGTCTTGAATTATGACTCCTTCAGGGTGACAGGTGCTTCTCAATGACTGAAAAGACTGAATTCTGGAAAAACTGGTTGGTCTTTGGTTGGTGGTACAGGTGAAATTAATTCATGTTGTTTAAGAAGACTTCTTGATCATGAACAACCTTTTCAGTGAAGCAGGATAATAGCTTGGTTTCTGTTCCATAATAACCACCTTGTTGTCATAAACAATAGTTATATTCCGACACCTAATCCGTTTTCATACTGACCACCAATAAATAATGGCACAAGGACATCCTGTTGTTCAAATGCACATCTGAAACAGGCATTTCTAAACCTTCTATTTAACATTTTCCACCATTCCAAAATTCATCCTATACTCCTTCACCACAGTCTTGTCACAAGAAAACAGAGTAAGAACAAGTCCATCCCTACTTGTGACTTTTGTTATTTTTAGTGAAATACTAGTAAATACTTAGAGTTTTTTGTATGCTTAGGATTTATTCCAAATAGATGCATTTGTAATTGCGTATAATGGCAGTTTTATAAGGTGTTCTAATATTGATCTATCAAACATTTTAAAACAAGATTAGAAAAGCTTGGTAAAAATGTGAGGCCTATTAAAGTTTTTCATAGTTGAAAGGAGAAATCTTCCACTAATGAGAAAACAGTGTAATTTTTTTTAAACGGAGGCAGCAAAACCAGAGGGATTTGGGGGGAAAAAAGTCATAGAAACATAACCCACCTGGATCCCCATGCAGCACAGGAGTTACATAAGGGAAAAATCTGTTTCTGTATTACATAAAAATGGACAGGTGTGTATACACGTACACACAAAAAGGAGGGGGAGGAAGAAACCCTGCTGTACTTAGAACCTCCACTGACATTCCTGCACATTCAGGGTGTTACTAGCGGGGCAGGGAGGGCTTCTGAGGTGCACAAGATTGCTAGGGTCCTTATTTAGTGTAAACTTCTTCCATAAACCGATTACATTAACATAATGTTTGTCAGGCTTAAATAATGTGAGTTGAGTTCCCCATTTGTCCAGATAATCTGACTATGATCCCAACTCAGGCCCCTTGCATCAAGTTGCTCTTCAGATAACTGAGCACAGATGAGACCTTTAAGCCTTTTGTAATCATTGACTTGTTTTGGTCAGAAGAGACCTGTAAGGTCATCAAGTCCAACTATTAAATGGGTCAAGGAGTTTATTGACCCCTGTGGACAATTCCCTGTCTGGTTTTATCAGGAGACAGGCAAGTTCATCCAGGAATGTCTGCAACACCAGCAGCTGCTGTTGGCTGCAGAGCAGGCAGCAGGGGCCTTGAGGAGGGTGCAGCCACGCCAGGCACCTGCCACATCGGTGCGATTAGGCAACCAGTGGTGCAACCTCAGGAGCGTGGGTGAGCTGGGGGCCTTGGCTGAGGAGACGAGAAATGCTTTGGTTTTCACTTCATTCCCCAGGTGCAAGTTTCCAAAGGAAAGCTCTGATAGGGATTAAAAGCAGCTCTTCTCCCATGGTGGCTGTCTTTCTGGGACAGAAGGAGAAAAAAACCCCAACCATCCTGTCCTCTTGCCTGAAGGGACAGCAGGAATAAACTAGCCTTTCAGGAGTTGCAGTTCGCTTAAAAGTGCGAGACATCTTGAGGCATCAGGAAGAGATAATGGAGCATATAATGCTGCCTGCTATCGATTAGGTATTTTTGCCCTGTCCATTAGACCGTGATGCCTTCTTTGTCATTTACAAACAATGCAATTTGTTGCTGCAGCTGTACATGAAGGAACAAGAGAGAAACAAAAGAATTGCAGGGGAGGCAAGAGAACATGCTAATGAAAACCCAAGCTTTACCACAGCTCTCTAGCCCTTTCCTCACAGGATTACCCAATGTGTGCAAGCACAGCATCACAGAGAAAGCAACTGCTCTGTATCGTGATTTCTCTTGCCTTAGGGTACATGAAACTCTCCTGACACCTTCATTTCTTTCTGTGAATAGCTTGTGCTATTGGTAGCCACACACTGTCCAAATTTTGGTTCTACAATGGTTGCCTGCATTCAGTCACCCCCACTTGCCTTTGCTGGTGTGTGGCATGGGTGGTCGCACCATTTGCTCTTCTCTTCTGAAGGTTTGGTAAGAGAAGGGGTGAGGACGTTTGGGAAGGCAGCATCCTTCACTGTAGAGAGTAGCATCTCCCACTGAGGGATCTGTGTCTGCTCATTACAGCAACGAGAGGATTAGGACCTTACAAGCGTCAGCATTAGTTTGCCAACTTCCATTGAAAAATAACTGAATGGGGTTTGGTTTACATTAAACTGCCCCATGGTGGTTTAAATTTGGTGTATGACACAAACATAAAAGCAGTATAGACTGGGGGTTCACTACCAACATTTGCAACAGTACTTATATTAAATTAACAGGAGATAAAAACAGGTTGCTTTCTGTTTCAGATTTGCTGTGCTGTTTGACAGGGAAAGAGCTTGCATAGCCCAGAGCTGCCAGGCTTCCGGGGGAAACACTAAGTGACTTTCAGAATGATGAATCCAAACTTCACAATGTTTACCGTTAGTGTCAGAATGCAGACTCTTGCATTAGTTTCCTCTCAACTGAAAAGTTAATTTAAGAGACAAAATGAATCAATAAAAACCAATGTTAGATACCAAATCATTACTGGGAATGTTGGAACAGACTGAAAATTGAGCTTGGCCTCACAAGGCAAGCAAAATATTTGCAAATTGTTTCTCATTATTTCTTACCTGCTTAGAGCTGTATTCTGAACTCTCTTCCCTTTAGAAGAGCTGGAGATGTGAAAAGGCCTATACAGGAAATTTCATTTAAATGATGCCTGTCACATATTCAGCTGGAGTTGTGGAAATTGCCAAGGTCAGAATTGGATCTTAGTGGGCAAGTGAAGATTGAGAGTTTCATATAAAACACTCTTAGTGGCTTTTAAAGACATAATTCCTGTGAATTAGGAAATGACTCCTCCTCTCCTCTCCTCTCCTTATACTACCACATCAATAAATTTAACAGGTGCAAAATTATTCTTTCTTTCTGTTTTCCTACTTTCTAGGAATTTTCTAGTCTGTTCTTTCCTTTGCTTTATTATCCACATTAGCCAGTGACATGTCAGTGACTTGCACATGGAACATTTTAATGAGATTTAGATAGTTGCTGAGAATTGTTACCTGTCCATCTCAAAATGCCTTGCAAAGGTAGGTGAACATTCCTAGTTGCGTTTTACAGTTAGCACAAAGAGACTGAGAGGCTGGCCACAGGCATATATTTTTCTCCCCTGAAGCAGTGTTTTACTCTGCTTTGGTCCTTATATAGTGTAAACTTCTTCCAGAAACCAATTGAATGAACATAATGTTTATCACCCTTAAAGAATCCTTTTCCTGAGGACAGGAGTTATGTGCATAGTGTAAGGATTCATACAGGTCAGGCCTTGTTTCAATGTACACACGGAAAAGTGTTTGTCTTGGAGGATGATAAAATTAAGGAAGTGCACCTTGGACATCCAGGGGAAAGCAATGAGGTCTCTCCAGTGTAGTTCAGCATCAAAGGGAGAAACACAACTCCTGACTCGTATTTTTTCTCTCTGCTTGATAGATTAAAGTTTCTTTATAGTATACAGATAGCAGAATTTCTCTGTAGGAATGCTTCCAATAAGTTTGGAAGCAACTGCATGCTAAACCATTTTACCAGACAGCAATGTATCGAGATGCAAGTGGGCAGTGCTATTGCCTCACTGACAGACTGCTTTCCCAAATATCAGCTTATTGCACTCTGGCGTCGTGTCACAGAGCCCTCGCTTTACTCAGAGGGAAGGGCTTTTATTTCTTAAGCGTCTGACTGCGTCTCTTGAGCCGAGAAAAAATGTTTATGGAGGATTTTCCCTGAACATGTGGGCCTGTGTCTGCCTGTCTTCTCAGTTGGAAAATTCATTTCACAAGACAAATAATTGAGCTGTAAGCTAACTGGGAGAGCAAGCTGATGTGCTTCCTGCAGTTGGAACATTTTTTTGTCTTTTCCCTTTCTTCACTCTGTCACCTGTCTCCAGTAACACAGTGATGAAAATACTCCTCCTCCCCTGTGCAGAAAAGGTCTCATATTGCTCCAGAGCCATATGTTTTGCCTTCCCTTTTTTGACATTTGACAAAAGCTCTGTTTGAAATACTTCAGAGACATCCAAATAATTGCTGTTAGGTAGTGGTTTGAAGCTTGATGAAATCACTGGGGCTGTTCATCAGGTAAAAAAAGTTTTACATGCTCAAACACTTTGCTCAGACAGATCCTATATGAACGTCTTCACTATAAACAAAGTATTGTGACACTTGAGACAGACAAGTTTAATTTCAAAATGTCCTAATAAGGATTATTAGATAATAGGTCATCCTGGTTCCCTTTGGAGATCTTTTTGTTACCCAACATCAAATGTTTTCTCCCAGCACTTGAAAACACCTCCCTGAAAGAAAATAGTCATGTGTTTAACCGTATTTAATAACACATTACAGATACAAAGCTGGGTTTACAAATGCCAATAGATACTTGCACGTACAAACGTACATTTTATTCCTGCAGTAAGGGGCATGAATAATATTGCAGATATTAGAGGTCAGGGTCTGAAAGCTTGGCCTTCTTCAGTCTGCCTGAAACCAGAGGAGGGCAGAACATTTGAAGTGGAAATCACAAAGACTTTGGGAAATGTTATGATGGGGAACAAGACAACATATTTCAGTAACAAGGTAGGACTATTTTGCTGTAAAATTGACTATTTGTAAATAAAACTAATCAGAACATTTTCTTAAAAGGATTTTAGTAGATTCTTAGGGATAATTTTCAAGTATATCAGTAATTAGCTATCTGCATCTTTGTGCACTTTTTAGTGATTTTCTTAACTTTTTATTTTACTGTTAAAAGAGAAACTATTGCTCTTTTTCAAGAGACAGCGGTATGATCTCTGATCAGAATTTCTCCAATAATGAGTTTAACACGAAACACCAGTGTTACTGAGTAGGCAGTTTTGTAGTTAATACAACGCATCAGGTTGCTCCCTCCAGTATTTTCATTTGTATTAAGTTCATTCTTTTTTTCTCCTCTTAAATAATCGCAAAAGATCCTCAGTCTTGCCTTTGTGACACCTGAACCTACAAGACTGGAAAACCACAACACACGTATCTGAATATCTCTCTTAGTGCTGTGTCCACACATATATGTTCAAAGGCAGATGTTTGCCCTGGGCATTTTTCTATCAAGTTCGTTCTCTGCATAGTTAATGGTTTTCATTTATTCTTCTGTGTGCACCATTATTTGGTAGGATTTAGTCAACTGTGAAAATCAGACTGTGCCATTTTTGTTAATTAGTCAATTTGTACATACATTTTCCTTCAAGCGGTGACTTATTTTTCACAGGTACAGTGGGAATGCATTAACCCCAAGTACAAAGCAAAGAAGAAGAATTACAAGAACTCAGGCATCGTCATCCTTAACCAGTGCAAGGTAAATACATGTTTTGCTTTTTGGCTGTTTCTTTACTAAGCAATCAGCGATGTGTTTTAATGATGTTTGGAAATGTAGACAACAAAGTGGACCTACCTGTAGAACAGCAATGGAAACTGATCCGCTACAAAAAGTAAAGACAAGGACTTGCATCCCAAAAGTACTGTCCCCAGCTCTCCTCTTTCATTTCTCTTGCCCTATTCCTGCTGTTGTGCAATGGAGTAGGTAGTACTAAACTCTTCCACCCACAGGCTTGCCAATTGGCCTTTTGTGTGTTTCTCTTCTAATCCTTTCATCATTTCTACAAAATTGCTCTTGTTCCTCCTAAATCAATAGCAAAATTTCCACTGACTTCCCACTGAGAGGGATCAGAGCCTGGTTCTGCTTTTGATGGGAAATTTCCTTTTTGTAGTTGTAGAATTTTGATATTTTCTCTGTTTACAGTTTTGTTTCTGTCTCAAACTATATTTAATGCTTCCTTCCTTTACCTTATTTTCAGTTGGTCCCTTCCCTCCTTCCAATTTACTCTTTTCAGGCAATTCTCTGATGTTTTAGCAGTACACAGCTAATTTGAACGTCTTGCTTCCTTGTCTGCAGATCCACAAGATGCATTCTTTCTTAGATTATATCATGGGAGGCTGCCAAATACAGTTTACAGTAAGTGTCTTACTTCTCTAACTTGTTTTAATGAAAGGGAATCCCCTTAGATACTGACTCATTACTTTCACAGAGAAATGATTCTTACGTGCCATTCCTTGGTAAATTATTAAGGCTCTTCCTGCAAAATGTATTAAGCCCAGAAAATAAAACTATGCTAATGCAGTAAGATTTTTCTTTCGCATGCTGGTTTACTTTAATGTTTTGCAGCAGTGACAATCACATTGAAAAAAGTAAAGACAACTCCATACAGGGGTGAGAAGCTAAGCTGGTGTAGTCCCACCAGTTCCATCTAAGCGACATCCAGTCCCAAAAGCTGGAGAACTGAATTAGCCCTTGTGACAGTACTCATTGGCCTTTGGCTTTTGAGCCTCAGTTTGTTCACAAGAATTTCAAATAAATTCCCTTGCTGGGACTGTGTCATGGGGGTGGATTTCATCTCACCTGCCTTTAGCTACTTAAATATTAGGTGTCCTGTTCATCAATCTTATGGGCCAATCTTCGTTTCCAGAATGAGTTGTCCATTAAAGCAAGTTGTTTCCCCTTTAATGGTGCCACACAGAAAGTCAGAGGCAGAGAGACAGTTCAGCTAGGGACTTCTCTCCATCTGTTTGGGTAAATGCTAGGATAAATGGTGATGTTTCATACCTCAGCCATAGCTATCAACAGTAAGATGGCACTACAGGGGGGCAAGGTTGTAATTTTGAGCGAATTCAGAAGCTATTCAGTTCAAGGAACGGGAGATAAAATGATTTGCAGAGCTCTCCATAAACGTAATGGGTTGTCTTCTTGTGTACAAATCAGCTTTCTGAGGTGTAAAACATGCACTTTGCCAGTACACCGTGCAAACTCATTGAATAACACCCAGAACTGAGGACCCTGTTTCTGTTTTTGAAGGAAATACCTACTGAAGTGGACAAAGGTCTTTATAGTTGTCTTCTCTGAAGCAAAGCATCCTCTCTGCCTGACCCAGCTTCTTCTTCTGTTATCCCCATGTGCCTGCAATGCCCATTTCTCCTCCAAATTGAAAATTCACCAATCCCTGGGAACCCTTTTCATCTATCATGACATTTCCTCCCTAAAAATATGACAGGAAGAAATCAATTATCAAATGTGTTCAAGGTCATTAGCAGAAAGACAATAATCTCTTTAAGTAATATTTAAAAGCCTTTTCTAATTAGGGCAGGTGCTTAAGCACATGCGAAGACTGGTTAATATGCATTTCCCACAACTCTAGCTCAAGCACAGGAGTACTGTAACCATTAGAAAATCTCTAGGGATATATATATTACTATGTTACAGCTGTGCTTTCCAAACTCTATTTGATTCCTCCTAAATGTCTTCCAATGGAAGAGCAAGTCCTTACACCACAGCCTGAAGGGTCATGGCAATTTGTTTGCCTTTCATTTACTTGTCACAGATTTCCTGTTAGCAGGCTGTGAACAACAAGTTGACAACTACCGTGTTAAAATGTGTTAAAATGGATAGTATTCCTTCTACTATATTTTGCTGTTTTAATATTTCATTTTGCTGAAATGAAACAAAACCGTTGATAATAGGACACTTAGGTAAGTTAACCTCATCACTATCAGTTTTCAACCTACATGGACTCAGAGGAAACCGTTGTGGATATATATCTCTCTGCCTATAGCTCTGTTCATGCATAACCTAGTGGTTCTTTTTGAAGATCTTCACTGTCTGAGTCTTGCATATTTTAATTCCTCCTGCCTCAGTTGCATCAATCCCCTGTGCTGATAGCACAGCACAGACTGGTTGTGAGATGCGTTGCTGTTTCCAGAAACGTATCAGAGATTCTCCAGTGGGCACTGAGGCAAAAGGGTGCAGCCTACAGGGGAGATATTCAACGCTCCCTTGCTTTCTGCATACATCATATAATCTCCTTTTCATATAGTCTTAATCTGGTTAATTCAGACCACTGAAATAGAGGAGGACTACTCCTTCCACCTTCCCAAATTTCCATTTCTTTTAAGTAGAATGGATCTGGAATTGTTTGAAACTCTCCCAGTACTTGTACTGTTGTTGTCTTAATATTAAGGACATTTCTATTGAGTTTGTGCTGTTCCCAGGCAGTACAACACAACTGTGACTTGAAAGGGCACTTGCTGAAGGAGGGAAGCTGGGATGCTAAGTATACATTTGATAACAAAAAGCTGTAGTATGATGTACCTGTTAATTTAAGGCACTAATGAAGGCTTTGGCAATATCATGCTGTGTGTTCTTGGGGTACTTTGTACATCTATTGTGGAAACATAGTTTGTAGTTAATAAGAATGTCTCTGAAAAAAAGCAAGTAAACTTTTCCTTCACTTTAAAACCATTTATTAAGAAGCTTTTATCTATAGAGATCAATAGTGCTGATTCCAGTCCGCTATTTTTATGCACTGCTTATTGCAAAATGCTGTATCTCTTATCAGTGTTCCCTGCTGCAGAAGAAATGTTCAGAAGTTGGCAGTGCAAATGGGTCTGTAGTCAGAAGACATTTTCATCACTTTAGGAAGTACAGCAGAAAGGATGTGTAACATGCATAAAAGGAACTGTAATAGAAAGATATATTGGACAGATTCTCTCTCAGGCAGGTCACGGTATTGGGCAGCTTGATTCATTGATGACAGATCTAGCAGGAGGTCCAAACTACGTAGGATGTTTCCAGTGCAATGAAAGTCACCCTTTTACAAGGCTGAGGGAAAAAAGTACTAAGAGTGTAGTTATTGCTATGTTATGTTCTTATTTAGCTGTGGGAAGATGACTGGTACATCAGAACTGATACATTTAAAGATACACAGATAAAAATCAAATGTACACACTGTAGGAGAGTTTCCTACTTTGCTGTGCACAAGATTAGCTCAGTTGTGATATTAGCCTAACTCCTGTGATATGTGAGCTTAGTTTTACAAATCTTTATCCAATGTATTTGCAGAAGACCTTGATACTGCTGGGTAATGCTAAAAGAGCACAGCTCTGCGTTGTTATTTTGGAATTGTGGCAAGTTAACAGTGGTTATCTTTCTTAAAAATCCTGCCCTTGGGATTCAAACACAGATTTGGATCAGTCAAGCGCACTACATCCAAGTGCAAATATTCATAAAGGCTTCATCACAGAAAATTAGGGTACTTTTTGCTTCTCAGCATATCTCTACTACAAGGACCGTTTAATCATAGAATCACAGGATGGTTTGGGTTGGAAGGGACCTTCAAGATCATCTAGTTTTAAACCCCATGCCATGGGCAGAGACACCTCCCACTAGACCAGATTGCTCAAAGCATCACCAACCTGGCCTTGAACCCTTTCACGGATGGGGCATCCACAGCTTCCCTGGGCAACCTGTTCCAGTGCCTCACCACCCTCACAGTGAAAAATTTCTTCCTGACAGCTGATCTAAATCTCCCCTCTTCCAGTTTGAAGCCATTACCAAAAAGGAAGCTTGTTCTGGGGTGGGTTTTTTCCTTTCCCAAACACTAGCCACAGACTTTTTTCCAAGCTTATGAAAACCACTGTTTTTTCCTACACTGTGCTCTTGTTTTCAGTTAAAAAGCATTTAGCCGTGGCTAACAGCCATGAAGGAAGACTTGTCCAGTTCTGTCTGATGTGTCACTCGAGTCTTGTTAATGTCTGTTTTGAAATTAGCGGTAAAATGCCTACTTTTAACAGTTCTATAGGAATGCCCTTTGTTTCTCTATCATACAGTGAGACTTTCACACTTTCTATAATCAGAACAAAAAATGAAGGTTAAATTAATATCAGAGAAAATATACATCTTTTTAAGAAAATATGCACACCTCAGCTAAGATTTTTTTCAAAAAAGTGTCTGAAAACTAAACTAATCCATACAGTTATCTATGAATTTACCTTAGGTTTCACAAACCACTACTGCTTCTTTCTTCCTTAGTTACGTACATGCGTGGAAGTGAGACCACGAGAGGTATCCCATTGATTTATTCAAGTTAAATCAAGCTCTCATTTTCAGAAAAAATATCTGTGTGGAAAACAAACTCGCTGCTTCAGTGCATGAACAGCGAGTAGGAAAGTAGAGGTGAAAGATTACTTTATTTGCAAGCCAAATTGAGCTCATATCTCCTGACTGACATGTGGTGAGGTGTCGGGGATCCATAGTTGATCAAGGCGACAAAAGCATTTCCAAGCTAAGTAGAGCCCAGTGAAAAATACTTTTCTTCAGCCAAGAGTTAGAGGTGGAAAATCAGAAATGGTGGAGAAAAGCCATGTTGGGTTGACACACTATGATTTTTGCCTTTTAGTTTTTAACAAATAAAAAAGAAAAAAAAGAAGTTTCAGGAGGACTGTGTCATTTTTTTCAGGGAGAATGAAAATGTCATGTTTCATTTTCATTTTATAGCTGCGTAAAATAGTCTTCCCTGTGCCAAGCAGAGGCTCCAGCTGGGGAAACTGCACATTCACAGTAGCAAGCTGGGACTTCAAAGGTCTTTTGGCAGCCTTCAGGAACGCCCTTACCTTTCAGCTGCACTGTAAAACTGAAAACTGAACTCTGTGCATTTGTCTATTGAATATCCAGGTATAACAGGTTTTTTGGAGGAAGAGGCCATTGGACAAAATCATAACAAACTTTGTAAATGGCTTTCTTCCTTCAAGGAGACCCTTTGGGTTTCTTTTTGTTTCTTTTAGGAATTCCTAGAAAGCAGCGTCGCAAATTCAGAGAAGGGCTTTCTGGTCTATGACAGTCATAGCACAGGAAGATGCATGCCAGAATATACCTTCAGTGAAAAATATAAAGAGCGTTTTAAAAGGGAGAAATGAATTTGAAGAGGATGGATTAGTATTTGCTTTTGCATTGAATGCTTCTCACAATCTTCTCTAAGCCTTTTCAACACAAAAATCTGTGCAGGATTTTTACCCTGCAGCTCACCTTTAAGCTTGTTATCATCTATGAAGGGTTAATTAATGCTTAGATGTTTTAAAGATAAAAAGTACCAGACGGGCATTATCTACTACTATTACTACAGCCACAGTAAGTTTTAAAATAGCTAAGAAATGTCCATAACTAGAGTTTTAATTTATAGTTTTAGTAGGACTTTTAACTCTCTCGGGACATTTTTGCTGCACAGCTTTAATGTCCTGAGCATCAACTGAGCTGGAATAATTTAATTAAGTATGAGAACCTAGAGATAGTTAATTTGATTCATCTGCATTAGAACATAATTTTCTGCATAGAATAATAATGCAGTTCATTTTTTTCCCAATTTTGCCATTTTAGTTTTATTATCTCTTATTTTATAAGATGTCATTTACTTTTAGGCATATTTATCAATGCTATCTTAACTCAAATTTGATGAAGTAGGCTGTAAAATGACCTTTGCTTTAAGGCTGCAATCTCTGCAGAAAACTCCTTCTGGTAAAGACACGTGGTTGGTGTGGGTATGCTTATGCCCAGAAGAGCTGCGCCAACATAATGACTTTTCTTCTTTTCCAGGTAGCTATAGATTTCACTGCGTCAAATGGTGATCCTAGGAACAGCTGCTCACTGCACTACATCCACCCCTATCAACCCAACGAGTACTTGAAAGCATTGGTAGCTGTTGGGGAGATTTGCCAGGACTATGACAGGTAAATAACCACATTTGATAACACAGTTGTCTTTAGAAAGTGTTTTCACAGCGTGAAATCAATGACTGCCTGCTGCCGGCTGCAGTAGCTCCATGTTTAGTCACTTAAGAGAAATGACTGCACGTCAGAAAGATAAGTCTACCTTAACGCGCTTTTGAGAGTGATGGTGGGTTTAGATCAGCTTTGCGGTAATGAAAGGCCCGATTCTTGGCTGTTTGGCTGACGTGTGACAAGTTTCAGGTTTGTATTCACATGCCAAAATACCATGTCGGAGTGGATTTTTCACGTGTGTTAAACTTGAAGCCTGTTTTGCAGAGACTAATAGCATCCTTTCTGATGCGCTTGGGAGTCTGGTTCTGTCCTATCCTACAGAAAAGTGCTCCTGAATTGTTGTGTTGGAAACTGAATTTGTAGTTGCCTAAAGTGCTTAGTGGCCATGTCTATTCTGAGAAGTAAATTTGTGGTCTTTTTCAGTGTTCTCCTAGCCTGTTGAATATTACAGTCTCTTCTAAAATAAATATTAAAAGATAGTGATAATGTGCGCACACAACATGCATTTAAATAAATAAACAAATGCAAGTAATTGGGCCAAATATACTTTGATTACATTATGTACTTTTGTTGCTTTCAAATAGGCTGCCTGCTTCTGCCAAATTAATTGCTCATTATTAATCTAATTACCAAGTGCATTTCCTTTAAATGTGCTTTCTTTGTTGGTGAGGCATAGCATCTTGCACAAATATTCTTTCTAATCTTTGCACATGTAATAGACAGCCACCCACCACCCTGCCATACATAAATACCAGATCTCAAAAAAACAATGGTATTTCCAGTCAAATTTGAATTATACTTTCAGTATAAATTGTGGAGTGATTTAATACCGTGGTTTGCATGTTACATGTCGCATATACCAATTAGCCTGCTCAGAGGCAATTCCATTTGCATGGTAATGAAAAGTCTTCTCAAAGAAGAACGAGGAAAATACTGCCCTGATACAATTTCTGTAAGAATTTGATGGTCAAACTTAGTCAATGAGTCTAAGAAAATTAATATTTTATTGTAAGAGAGCTGATAATTCCTCAGTGATTATCCAGTAATTTAATAATTACTAGCAATAATTCAGAGGATTAATATACTTCAAAATAGGGAAAGGAATAAAAACGGCTGGTTTAAGCACACAGATTTTTTGATTTTATCACATAGGCTGTATTTTTAAGAAAATGAAATAGTTAAGTGTCACAGTCCCTCCTGTACGGAGATACTAATCCCAAAACAGGATTATTCTCTCAACATGGCATATTCCAATCAGTACAAAACATAATGGCCAGTCATTTTTAAAATGAAATCATCGGCATCATTCAGTTCTATTGTGCTGCAGAAAATGCCTATCGATGCTAATCAGCACAACTAAAGTTGTATGAGCTATGGACTAGGGCTGAACAAAAGCCAGAATTTCTTTTCCCAAGGAAATGTCACTTTTCTGGCATGTGTTTGACCTATACATGCTACCAAGTTGTGACACTATAAATACATTCCCATGGGCAACTTGATTCAACATGGTCAGTGCTCTCCGATCAAAATGTCAAGTGAGGACCTTTTCTTTATACTTGCACGTTTTGAATCCAGTAAAGTGGAAATGAAAACTTACAATTTCTGTAAAGAAGAAAATAGATTACCAGGAGCAAATCTTCACACAAAATAATCTACAGGCTCTATATTATATGGGAAGTTTTTTGGTGTTTAGTTGCATCCTTGAGACGCATGAGCCTATGCGACCTATAAAGCAAGTCTTCTGTATACACAATTTTAAAAAAAAGAAAAAAAGAGTTTGAAATGCATTAAAAATCCAAAATGTGGCACAGATCTATAACTGCTCCAGTGAACGCAGCTGTGCTTCAAATACTGGAATAGGATTTCCAGGTTTCCAGGTTAAGATCAGCCAGAATTGAAAAGAGAGGGACCTGCCGAACCTAAGGGTTGTTTAGAGCCACAGTGTCACCATTTGCAGAGGGGCATGTCTTTAGTCAGATTGAAATACGAGACCACAAACATAGCAGTGCTCTTACCTGAAGTTTTATAGTTTGCACGCATGAATTATCTCAAATAGGCAGAACTTACTAAATTTCCATCCAAACCAAGGAAAATGGAGTGGTTTTCTTTGGGTCTTAGGATTAATGTATTTACATCAAATGAAAGAACAGTTGGAATACAGTAAGATCTGTTGTCTGCAATGCTTTTTGCATTCCAATAACACAGCCATTGAATGCTCATTACTCTTGCTAAACTTACATACCAAAAGACTGCTTTTTTCATATTTGGAGAGGGAAAAAACCCTATGGCTATTACCAATAAATACTTTTCTAATTAGAAACAAATATGTATTTGTAATTTGGGAGGAATTGGATTGGCAGGTAATATACAGAGAGACTACGCACAAAATCCAAAATTTTCTTTTATATACTCTAGTTAGTTCTGTCGATCAAACCAAATCTTCTCACAATTTACATTTCTGTATATATCAGCCTAACATAATGTATCCCTAAGTAACTAATGCTCCAAATTAAGTGCTGCCTCAAATCCCTTCAGACGGTGGAATAATCCCTGCTCATCTGAAAGCCCCTTTATCTGTATGGTTCAGAGATTCCTGAAACAGTTAAAGGAATAGCACCATTCTGTGTAGTTAAGCGTGAAAAAATACGATTCATTCTTTCATCAGCAATATTCAGAGAATGAGAAATAGACTTTGGTTATTATTATCCTGATTGTAGAAATGCTGCAGTCCTGTAGGAATAGGCCAATCTGATAATGGTATGGGAAATGGAAGAGCTGTTCACCTGCATGAAAGACTTAATACTTTATCTATATGGTGGAATTGTTTCAGGCTATAACAACATTTGTCATAAGACAGAAGATAAAGTTTGTATGTGATATAATCAGTGGCTAAGCAACAGCAGCAATGGATCATAAAGGAAGGAGAAACATTCATTACTTTTAAGGAATTAGGCTTTAGAATGTAGTTAGAAATACTGGAAAAGGGAAAACAAAAAAATTATTATTGAAAATATTTGGTAAAATAAGCAGACAGCTTCATGGAAAAGAATTTATTTTAAGACAAATGACTCATGAATGTTTAATGATGACATCATGAAGCAATAAGTGAGAAATATGTATTTCCATTTAAACATTTTCTCAGGCTTTCTTTTATATTAAGAATTATGTCACTGGTATGATTTTACCTTGACATTGAGCAAGTCTACTCCACCTTTTTGTAGCATAAACAAATGAAAATGATGAAAAATAATTGAGCACTTAACTGTTTACTATTGAAAGGACCTGCTTCTGTATTATTCCATATTTATTCTTTACCTCGGTAATTTCAGTATTGAGTTCCCTGGATCAGAAGTCAAATCAAGTGGTTTCTGAAGACCAGAAATATCAGCCTAACCAGGATCCTGAAAAATCTGTTGATCACTACCAAATGCATGTTTATTTCCTCTCAGTGTTTTGAACAATGAGTTAGCATGTGTACTTAAAGCAGATGAGGTTATACGTAGCTCTCTGTGCACTATGGCTGGCTTAGGACTTCTAACCTTCACCAACTCTGAACAATGGCTTTGTCCACCCCTTTGTTTTGGAGCCTGGTGGAGACCCCTTCAAGAGAATGATATTTTCACAGGAGAGATGGCAGGTGTCTGTATGGTTAACACTTACCCATGCAGTAAAAAAACTGATTTCTCCTTTATGCTGTTTTATAGCTTCCCTCTCTGCAGAGCAAAGCTGTAAGTCACAGTAACAACAGTGTACACAGTTTATTAAAATGGCTGGTCCTTTGATCTTAATGATTCATTTTACCAGTCCTGGAACACAACCAACTAGCAATAAGTGTAGCTTATATTTCATTCTGCAGTGATTGCTGTCTCTAGCAAATGAAAAAGGACTGGAATGGGACTGTAAATAGCTTGTTTGTAAGGATAAACGCTGTTACATGCACACAATGCTGAAATGCTTCCTAAATTTTCTTACATTATTACAGGTTTTGATGATGATATTGTGAGTGAAGCCCATGGCAGAACTTCCAAATCTGCTCCTCAGTTTGAAATATGATTTTTGCAGTTAGTATCTTTCCTTTCTCTTCTGCTTATTAAGAATCTCATTATATTACATTAAATATTTATCTTTGCATTAAAACCTCTATTCTGATTCAGCAAGACACTAGAGCTTTTTGTCTAATCCCATTGAATTCAGTCTGACTCAAGCAAACACTGAAGTATTATGCAAAATATAGATGTCACTAAGACGGAGTTAAGAGTTTTACTGAATTTGAACTCTGTTGTTAGTTGTTCGTCCCACACACAAATGTTTAGTGCCTCCCATATACATGGATGATCTTTATGATTCATTTTTACACATAGTTTTGTATTTGTGCATACATTCCAAGTTCTTCCCTGGATTAATAAAAAGTGCTCACAGGCATGTGTGAGAATCAGCTTTTATGTGGTCAAATCAAGACTCATACCTTGAGAGAGATAAAGGTTAGATGTATTTTATCAAAGACTTTTAAGCATTTGTTGCATTGGATATTTGTGGAACTTTCCATTCTTGATGGGCCATACCCATTCTGATCTACACACTTAACTCATGATTCTATGTGATTGACCACATAGTTTTGTAAAATGATGTACAAAATTGGTCTTCATTTTGTTTGTTTTCCAAATCTATTTCAAAAATTAGCTCTTCATCATTTTGAATCTCTGTTTATTCACTCTTAAAGATACTGCATTATTATTTTTTTTTATTTCCAAGAGCCCTTGAAACACATGAAAGATAAATTCTACCTGTTTCCTGACACTAATGTCCTTTTTCATTTAGGCAAATAGCCTCCTTAACTCTAAATACTCAAGTAGCTCCTTAAACTTGACATTCACACTGAGAGCATATGTGCACAAATAAACTGCTTGTGTAAAACACACTTGTCTAGCAACCTCCCCAAAGGCCACTAATGAGCAAAGAGTATATTATTCCTGCAAGGTCCTGAAGTTATTTATGTGTAGAGCTCTGTAAAATACTTCAGAGTGAAAATTTAAAAACTGGGCCACATTCCACAAAAGAATGGAAAGTCCTGAAGTCAGTCTGAGTTTCAACATTGGCTTCTGCAATCAATGAATTTCAGCAGTAGCTGACTAGATGCAAAAATTCCTCTTTAAGATTTCTTCAGTATTTTACTGTGCGTTCACTTGGATTGAAAACCATATATAAAACCTTCCTTCCCTTATGCAGCAAAGTGAACTTGAAAATTAAGAAGGGAAAAAATGAAAGGAGAAAATAAAAAGACGAGGGTTCACTGTCCAGCACATCCCTCTCAGTGTAAATCTAAGAAAGGAAAAAATTTAAGAACGCTCAAACTAAGTCAGATGAAAGGTCTGTCTGTCCCAGAAACTGAGATCCTGAGGTACCCAGCAGAGGGTAGTTAGCGAGGAGAAAACAAGGTATATATAATGCAGTACATGTTATGGAAGTCATATATAAATCAGTGCGATTGGTCCCAAATCCAATGATAAGTAGGTACTTAAATGATGTGGTTTGGATTGAGGCTTTAAGTGGAAAAGGAATCCCAGAGTTTACACCTTGCAGTCTGCTTTATTAATCAGAGCCTCATCCCCAAGAATTACTTAGTAGGTCATTCATCCTGAATCTATGTCTGAGTTTGTGGATGAAGACTCAGAGAATTATCTTGGCTGGAGGGATTCGAGCTAAATACCTTGAGGTAACTTTGCCAGACCCAAGGAGAAAAGCGGTAACTTGCTTTTGTTGAGATAGTAATATAATAGTAGTTCATTAAAACCAGGGTGAAAGAATGATGCCTGGAGTAACTGGCACTATATGTGACATTAAATATTTCATGAAATCCCTATATAGAGCTATAGATGTTAAAATTTAATCTACCCATGCAGATCAATAAATAAAAATATGCTTAATTATTAAGCATCTCTCTTTATCACTTTAATTACAGAAACAACCTTTCTGGAGGCTGTTAAGCAAAAAAGCTGATTTGCATATCTAAACAAGTTTAAAAACCATGGGGGAAAAGACATGAATCTTTTTATTTAGTGCTTTAATAGGACCACATTTGCATAGACATACAACAGAAGAAAGATAGAAAAACAGTAACCTGTACAGAAAGACTTGTAGCTTATGTTTATCAATAAGCTCAGGTGTAGGTAAACATATTCTGAAGTGTTTGGAGAACCCAGGACTAGAACTGCACTGGGAAAAAGGAATTGCTAATACTTTTAATCATCAAGCTGGATTGCAAATCCTTGGATTTAACTGTTGAGTACCGAGGCTGGCACAATTACATAATATACAAATATACATATTTAGTATTTGCCTTTGGAGAACTGTATTTGCAGACTGCTGCCACAGAGGGGTTTCTACAATCACTGCATTTTGTCCAAAGAATCAGTACAGGAGAATTAGTCTAGTACAACAACTGTGTGTTGGGAAGGTGACTTCATAACAATTTCTTTTGGTGTGTACATACATATGTATGTGTGTGCGTATATATAAGTATATATATGGCTGCAAGCCTTTTATCTGGGCAGATACTGTCAATTCTTACAGCTCTTCCTTTTCCCTTACGAAGTTTTCATCTTTGTGTCCTCTTTACGCTGCCTCTTCTTCCAGGAACCGAGTTCCTATGTCAGTAGAGCAGCCACGAGCAGTCCCTTCCAAGTTTCTTAGCAAAACAACTGCTTCCTCCACATGCTTTTCAGAGGTCTCTGCTGCATTCTGTCAGCTGGTAGATACATCAAAATTGGAATCTTCTGCAGGGCTTTTCTGTGCAGTCTTTACTATTTTTCAGTTCAGCTTGAAATCTCCTCCGAGGAAGAGCTTTGTTCTGTGCAGTAGCTGACACTTCTTTGGGACTGTGCAGACTGGTACTGTTGGGATTTCTCTGTCAGCATTTCCTTCTGAAGAGAATGACTTGAAGTGTAAAACCCTACCAACTTTATGTGAAATTGTGTATCACCTACTGCTGTAGAGACTACACATTTGTGTAAATAAATATTAATAAGTAAATAAGCATAAATAAAGGAGATAGCAATTTATCTTGTCATTTTCACTGATGCCATCTAATAGTGATCTGGTGCATCTTTAGTCAATGCACTATTTCCACAATTTCAGAAGAGTGAATTTCCTCCTCATATTGTTAAGGATATAACTATTTTAGTCATCTGTTCCATTACATTAGCATATAGCTGAGAAGCAAATTATTCACTTTTGAAAACCTATCTGTCCATAAACAAACACCATGTTCTAAATCTTCTCATGCAATTTTCCTCCTTTGCAGAAAGTGGACACCTTTTGCCTGAGGCAATCATAAAAGAATGTTTGTGGGTCAAATTGCTCTCAGTTAAATCTAGGCAATTCTTGTGAATTAGGTTCCACTTACTATCTTACTATCCCCTCCAAATTATTGTGAAATTAACCTTGATCAGAGATTCCAAATCATCAGATGAACAGAGGGCAGTAGCCCATTTCCTCCTGCATATTCAGTGATGCCTAGCTGAATGTTTAGTCATCAGTATATTTCACTTACAATTTTGCTCTAACTTGTTTTGGTAGTGTTCTTCATTTTGACTTAATGTCATTTTGATTTTGGTAAAATTACATCAACAGCTCATTTGGTCACATTAAATCACAATATAATCTCTGTAACAGTTTTATCCTGCTCATCCTCGAAAGCTCATTTGTATCTTGAGAGCATTTGATGAGAAATTCCTCTCCCAGCAGCTCCCTGCATACATATGCCAACACAGTCCTGTATTCCCCTCTTCCCAGCACACCCGTTATAGATAGATATTTTCTGATAGAAAATTGCTGCAGAGGAAGCTCTCTGACCAACCCTTTCCACTATCATTTGTAAAAAAGGACAGTTATATGCATACATAGCAAAGCTTTTGTTCTTGTGGTTGCTTAGTGCAGTAGACCCCAAAACTTGAAAGCCCCACTTATCTTTCAAGAGGGCTGGGCCCCACCGCTGTTCGGTTTGGGGTTCCTCATGATCTGCATGTTACGTGATGGAATTCAGCCTGCTGCCTGCAGTGTCGTCTTCAAGTCATGTCAAGCTTTTAACATCTGAGATTACAGTCTGTGTGAGAATGAGCTTTTCAGTGATGGTGCAGTTTTCCATATATGATCCCACAGATATGTCAATTCACCATAGAGTTAAGGTTTTGGAAAGTACGGGGACATATGTGCAACCCCATAAAATACATAGGACTGTCTGGAAACTGCCTGGATTTTAGAAGTTAAATATAACTCACTGCAGCCTCTTACAGCATCCCCTTCCCTAGTTTATTCCCAGTTATAAAGAGCTTTTTCCTTTTCAAGATACATTTTACTGAATTGGGTCATTCATGTAGGTATAAATCAGGTCATTGCAATTTATTTGTCATCTTGCAGGGAAGCTTGACATTTTGTCTCACCTTCCTGAGTATGCTATTTTATTAGGCTATCCTTCTAGCAAGTGATATATCACTGCCATTTAATTTTGCTTAACCTACTCCTCCCCCAAGCTCTGATGACTTTTTTTTTTTTCTGTGGGTATTTACCTTTCGCCAGTGTAGGGATTTCTGAGTTCACTTGATATTTTTACCCTGCAGAGCTTCTTTTGCAATTCTTTTAATGTTAACAAGGGGAAGTTTAAATCCATTGTACTTGGATTCAGCTTTGTTAGTTATTTCATGAGGTGATGCCTTTCAGCGGTTAGCTTCAGGGAATTTGTATTCCCCTGCTTCATTAATTATTTCCCTCGCAGGTGAGACAGGCATTCCCTCATATTCTTGAAACCCAATTACATGACAGTATCCATTTCTCAGTATTCAGCAGATTCCAGCTCCCCTAAGGTGACTAAGAGCTGTAATTAAAGATAGCAAACGAATTTTAATGTCAGGATTTTGCACATGATTGTGTTGCATCTCTGCCGGCGACAGACCAAACAGTGTAGCTGTTGCCATGATTTCCCATTGATCTGCACGTTCCCAGCTCTCTTTTGCAACCAAGATGTATGATAATCAGTCCATTCCTGCTGCTCCGTTAAAAATCACTGTGCGTTATGGACTAGATGCCAAGCCTTGTTAGGTACAGTGCAGGTTTGATTAAACACGCAGTAACCTGGCCAAAACCAGAGATGTGGTCGTATCGAACCAGGCACAACTGCACAGTGAGTATGTGGTGACAGCGTAGCCATCCCCCAGAGAAGAATACAGATTAGAGGCGGGGGGAAACACTGCTGCTGCTGAACTCTTGGGGTCTTTCTGACTGTGCCTGGGGCAGGCTGAGAACTGGACCACAGCCCAGCTCTACCCCCCATCCGTCCTGGAGGACCACAGGTGGCTGCGCAAGACTGCAAGGGGTGAAGCAGATAGGCTCTGGTCCCTTCCACTTAAACGGCTTTATTCAGCCCTATTCGATCACACAGATCATGTCCTTTATTTACCTAGCTCTGCTTGCAAAGCAGGAACTGAAAATGTTTAAATATTTCAAATGATTTCTGTATTTTCTTTGGAACTGCTTCTAATTCCTGTAAGCTGTTATGATTCAGAATTTACTGGCATCAAGCCCTTCTCAGATAAGTACTAAATAATACACTCAGGAACATGATTCATTCATATGCTTTAGAAAAGAAACACTTAATTCAGCTCATATTCTTCCAGTTCACTCCCTGAACATGAAAGATTACAATTTTAATTGAGTTTAGAGATGACTCTATTTTGTTTGTAGCGTTTGCTGTTTTCTCCCTTTTCTTTTCCTTTCCCCTTTCCCCTCTCTCTCCTTTCCCTCTTCCTCTCCCCTTGCCCCCTCCTCTTCTTTCTCCCCCTCCTACATTCACACTTTTTTCAATTACGTGTGTAACAGACGCTCCCTTTTTATTTTTGCAATTTGAAACTTCCTTCTAACAGAGGAAAAATATCTGATTTTATCATGGGAAAAATATGTAAAGCCAATTCACAGTTTATTCTTTTAAGGTTGGAACTGAAAATGAAAGGCACAGTAACTGATTTTGCTGCGTCCAGCATAGTACTTTAGAATAACTCCCTGGTAATTCTGATCTGACCCAAACCCAAAATTACAAGTGACAGCTTAATATCCAGGGATTTTAGTCAGGTATATTCCTTGCAAGAATTTCAAAGAGCTGTGAAGTTCAGATTGAATCCAAAAATGTGTTCTTAATGTTCCCTTCCCTCTTCACCCCCCACCCCATGTTTCTTTCTTTTCCCCCAATTCACTGGGACATTAGTACCACTCCTGCTAGGATGTCGCTCCAGCGTAAAGTGAGCCGGTTTTCATGCTGAGGATCTCCAAGGTCAGTTCAGTAGCATCCATACAAATTGCTGCATTGACTTCAGGAGCTTAAAAGCAAGCACATGGATAGCTACATACCAAAGGATTTTCCTGAGCACCAGTAAAATGAGTCCCAAACAACCTGTGTAAGTGGCTAGCTTACATTTTCAGAATGAATAAATGGTATATAGAATGACTTAGGACTTTTTTCCCCTGTACATTTACTGCATACAATTATGAACTTAGATTCCCAATTTAGATTTTTAAAAGCCAGTAATTTTCAGAGAACATAGTCCTGGCAGCTCTTCTTTTCCTTTCTGAACACAGGTATTGCCATCCTGGTGCATATCTAGCTTTATCTCCAGCATTTTCTATGCCAGCAGCTTCAGAGGAAGTTGCAAAAGACTTTCTAATGCCTGAGTAATTAATTTCACCCAGTGGAAGAGTTTTATCTGAATTCTCCTAGGAATTGCAAATCCTTCTCAGAATAAAGCTGAACTCTAGGTTTCAATGATGCTATGTGTCAGAGGGCACTAGTGGTTAACGAGACAAGATTTTAAAATGTCCCTTATTTTGTCTCCTTATCTTTATTTTAAACATTTTTATTACCTTCTAGTAACACTAGGCTTTCCAGTGAAACGGAACAAGGTATCATTATCTATATCACTTACTAATTTACAAAACCTCACTATTTCCTCTATTCATCTCTTCTCCTGTCTGTGCAGTACAGCTCACTGAAAGCTCTCTCCTCTCTGCCCCTATTAACTTATTGATTTGTCATTGCACTTCCTCTGTTTCCACTAGATAGCTTGATGGATGGGTGACTAAAACTGAGCAATGTTCCAAAAGCATAATATGGGATATTTTGAGTATTTATTTTCTGCCGTGTGTTATGTTACAGCTGAGGGACTTTTCTCTAACTGGTTGTATTTCTGTTTAGAAGACTGCAGTCTTGGAGTCCTGACAATTCCTTTCTGTGGGTATTAATTTACGTTTACCAATACTAACACTGAATCTGAACCCTCTTCCTGATTTTACCTTTAGGGTATAACCTAGATCTGCTCAGTCTTTGGTATCTTTCAGTAATATATGCCTGTTTGACTGGGAAAAGTACCAGAAGCAGCATATACATCCATGCTTGCATGACTACTCCTGGCCCTTATGTAACCAGGTATAAAAGCCAAAGTTCGATGCTTTTGCTTTTTTTGATCTTCATTTCAAGTACTTCAGCTTTTTGAAAATTATGCCAAGTTTTAATTTGCAAGGGAACCTGCGTAAACTGAAGAATATAAAATGTGAAGCAGATGTGACAGAATAGTTTTGTAAAGATTCTACCAAGCCATGAACTTCTTTTTCTTACTTGATTTTGTAGAATTCAGGTTTTATAGAACCAGCTTGTTTTCCCACTTCTGTGTTCCTCTCCTGTCCCTTTAGCAATCTGTCGCCAACAGGACAGTGCAGGCAGTTTCCTTGCCTGGGCCAAGGACTCTCTGGCTAGATTTAAACAAAACAAGCCAGAGATCCTGATGTGGCCTGAGGCCAAGGACGTGACACTGCCCATGTCCTTGTATCTCAGCTTTCTTCCTCCCAGCACAAACTGGTGATACCCAAACTGCCATTTGGGAGCGGTCTCAGGCACAGCTGTCCCTGGGAAGTCTCTGGCGGCTCCTGGTTGGCAGTGGCCAGCACTCTGCCAGGAAGAGTGTGGACAGACCATGTCTATAGTCACCTCCTGGTGCTTCAGCCAGCATCCCAGGCCTGTTTGCTGGTATAAATAAAGCCCAAATGCCTGAGCAAGCAACACAAAGGAAAAGAAAACCAGTTCTCGCTTTTCTCCTTTTGAGTGAGTTTAAATTACAAAGGGAGAAAAGTCATTAGAGCAGATCCCTTTCCTACTGAAATGCCAGGTTAGGAAACAGGGCTGGAGTCTCTGATGCGTGCAGTTCACCCTTGAGGCAGGAGGAAACCTTCTTTTCATTTTCTGACTGTAGTTGCAGTCCCTGGATGGCCTAACCCTTGACATAGCTTCCAGAAGCTGAGAAGCTGCTCCGTTTTCTGCTGCAAGCTGCCGTCATAGCCCTGGGTCTGGTAGAGCAGCACCGTCGCACCTCTATACCATAAGGGCTTGTCCTGGAAGCGAGAGAATCCCTGGCTGCCCTTCTGGGTCAGTTTTTCCCTGCTGTGTCTCAGCAGCGCTGGATAAGCAGAAGGAGGGCAGCAGGCTCAGCTGCTGGGTTTTTTCTCATATGACAAAGTGAGGGGTGGATAGTAAGACTGGAGAGGGTTACTTTTTGTAAAATAACACTAAGCCATTAAACCGCATACTTACTAAAGAGCAAGACCTTTACATTAGCTAAACACTTCATTTTGTGTGATAGGAGGGAAAGTATTCTGAAAGCTGCCAGCCAAAATTTTCAAGTGTCGTCAGGGAATAAATGATTATCTGTTTTATGCAAGGGATGTCATAAGTTATAACTAAAAGATTCCCTTCTTACCTTAAAGATCAAGCTCCAGGAGCACATGAAAGTCAGTTCCTTGCAGCTTAAATACTGGAGGTATGTACCTAAATTCTGGAAAATTAGGAGCTTCCTAAGGAGAGTGTGGAGCTATTCTGAATGAGGCAAGAGAAGGTATTAAGCACAGGAGTAGACTCCAAGATACCCCTTCTCTCTAGTATTCATGTACTTCCGTCTAAATAGCAGCCACGTGGAATCCAATCCTTAGGGTGATCAAGCTTTACTCTTTCACTAGGCAATGGGAGCAGTAACTAGCACTTGCTCAAAAACAAGATATGGGAGATTCAGACATAAAGGCAGGTGTCCTGACTGTGGTGGTAAGGTGTATTCTGAGTGCAGAATAATAGTGGGGGCTGTGCCACTGTGTGACTGGGAATATGAGAGTCTTGCCACCAGAAGGAGAATCCAGGTTGCTGGAGGTATCGCTTAGCACTGTGTCCGACTTGCTGCAGAGCAGAAGATGGAGCTGCAGATAGGAGAGTGCCTACACTTGTTTACACTTGAGAAACATTGCAGTACAAATGCAGGCAATGTATGGGTTTAGGCATCTCCCAGGTTGGATAATTGCTGCCAAGATCAGATTTTTTGATTGCTTTATTGAACTTAGACACATTTTAGCTAAGTAAAATTCTTTTTTAGTCTTTGTTTGCTCTTGCCCAAAATCAATTAACTTGCAGCTCCACAGGGTTTGATTTTCTAATCCAACCATGCTTAATCATTGATGTAAAACAAGATTTTTTTCTCCCCTCAGACTCTTTTCTAACGGTTTCTTATTTCTTGCCCTCTAAGTGTGCACCTGAATTCTTTGCATCTATTTATAAGGGCTTCCCCACTTCCAGGAGTGTTTAATCAAAGAGGTGGCTATCAGCAGGTGGTTAGCATCAAATGTCAGCAGCTACTTCATTTCTGACATCTCTTGGAAAAAAGGTTTCATTACCATGCAAATGATGTTAGTCTTCCTTTCCAAGATCCGTTGTCACACGGTGTAACATATGGCACACAGAACTGTGCTCCCAAGATTTATGCGGCAACTACATTTCATAGCAGAACAACAATGGTGAGAGCTAAGCCATCAGATGACAGTCATCACTGTTTCCCAATGAGCTGGTGAATATTTCTCTGTCTCATGGTGGCAACTCTAACTTCCGGGGGGGACTTATTTCTGCTTTCTTTTAAACCCTTCCATTTCTCTTTAGCTTGTATCAGGAATACCATGGTGCCTTTCACAGCCTATGCCTGACAGAATAGCCCAGCAGCTTTAATGGGTCAAATTATCTTTCTTGAGTATGTCTGGGAAGCAAATTATTCGCTTGATACTTGGAGTGGCAATGTCTTGAACTACACAAAGAAAACTGAAGCTGCTGGGAATTTTTGAACGTGCCACTAATGGTGGCAAGAACTGAACTTTTCCAAGGGGCCTGAAACCCTGTAGGCAGAATGGGACAAACCTATGAGTTTGAGTTCAGTGGTGCCCAGTGATAGGACAAGAGGTAACGGGTACAAACTTGAACATAGGAAGTTCCATCTGAACATGAGGAGGAACTTCTTTACTTTGAGGGTGGCAGAGCCCTGGAAGAGGCTGCCCAGAGAGGTGGTGGAGTCTCCGACACTGGAGACATTCAAAACGCACCTGGACACCATCCTGTGCAACCTGCTGTAGGTGGACCTGCTCTGGCAGGGGGGTTGGACTAGATGATCTCCAGAGGTCGCCTCCAATCCCTGACATTCTATGATTCCATGAGGGGTTTGATTCATCACAGCACTGAAATACAGTTCAGTGACTTCAGCGGGGCTTCAGGATGTGTTCAGAGTTAAGCATATGTTTGGGTGAATTGTTAACCTCAAGTGTGTGATCAAGTGCTTTGCTGACTCAGGGACGAGACATTCCTTACAGCTTGTTGTTTTCCACTTTACCATCTGGGAGGAGGCAGCTTGACAGCACGTGGGCTGTGTGAGACATTATTGCGTTTCTGAAAGGGTATTAACAGCCTTGAAGTTTCCAGGTCCTCTGAATCAGGAATTTTTGTCTCTACAGATCTAACTGGGGTAGAACAACCTCACCGTAGCATTCGAAAGCAAAATGACTGTGCCACAGCATTTGCTAGGTTATCAGTTAACCTAGGCCTAATTAAAATAGTCTCATGTTTTAGTGGCACTACTAAAGATGCAGGTGGAATGCTTTACAGAACCTGCAGGTTTGGGGGGCATGAAATCGCCCCTTTTGGATATTTTAGGAAGTCTCTTTTGTGGCTGGACAACTGTAAGAACCCAAATTTGTACACACTTTTAATTACAGAGTCATCTCTTCACTACACCCATTTTCTGAGCTGGGGGTGCACATCTGTATTTATATGAAGTAAGTGTTGTTACAGGCTGTTAAGACAACTCACCCTCATACTGCAGCCAGGTGGTGCAAAAGAGTGGGTAATACAGACCTGTAATTGGATTTGTGGGAGAAGTGAAAGGTATCTTGATCCCTTGGTATTCTCCAAATGATTTTAACTTCCCAAAAATACTAAAAGGTCACCTGAAAAATCTCTCATATCGCTCCCCCATCTGGTCAGCATACACCCTCCTTCTCTAATCCAATATCCTTCCAGTCTGCCCTGTAACACTCTTGATCTAAAAGCCATTTCTGGACTGTTGTGCAGCTTTGCGTTTTTGACAAGTGCTTACAGAATAATAAATGCTTATTGTAACAAAATGCATTTCTCCGTGGGACCTCTTTTTTTTTTTTTTTCTTTTCCAGTGACAAAATGTTCCCAGCCTTTGGATTTGGAGCAAGGATACCCCCAGAATACAAGGTAGGTGTATAAGTGACATTTCCTTGTTTCCTTGGTTTATGAGGCACAAAATAAGGGAGAAACAGTTCAGTGCAGGGCAGGGGCTAGGGCTAGCAGCTCCTACTGCTTGTTTTCTTTTGTCTGGCTTTCTCACCCAGTGGTACCTCACTGAAACCAGAAATCAAGGTTAGACAAAATAGTTGTGTCACACCCAAAATATTTCACAGTATTGGCAAAGCTTTGTTAATGGATGATAGTCTAGGAAGAGAACTGATTTCTTGAACAACACTTGCCAAGCATATTTTGAAGCTTTGCACGCCCTGGTTTGACAGAACCCATTTTTGGAAGATGTGATTCAGTGAGCGGCCTAGTGTCTGTGCGTTGTGATGAACAGATTGAATATCTTCCTGAAGATAAAGACCTTAGAAGAGTTTTGCTCCATGGCAAATTTCTGTGTCACGGTGGACATCTTCAATATCAGGAAGAGAAATATAGCAGCATGTATCCATGCTAGAGAGAAGTGGTATTTATAAACAAAACAAAATGGGAGTTACCCACAGTGATGGTGCAGTTGTGAATGTACATATGCAGTCTGGTAGGGCTGGAGTGAAGGCAGTGAGTAAAAGAAGGTGCATCCAACAGAGAAAAGCCTAAGAAGAAATAGGCAGAAATTAAATCCTGAGTTTCACATGCAGAGGTAGTGTGGGCAGAAGAGTAGTTCTGCACAAATAATAATCAAAAACTAGTTGAGGATTCTGCAGCTCGGATACTCCTATCTGGGAAAGAGCAACACAGAACTCCTGATCATGCAGGCTTCATCCCGTATCCCCATGTCCCCTGCTCTGGGTTGTGTCTCTCAGCCGTGGCTGTGGTAGGAAGGTGAACACTGGCCAGGTAAGCATATTTCATAGAATCATAGAATTTCCATGCAGAGAGGGATCGTGTGTCAACTAGGCATTGTAAAGCATGAATCAACAGATGAAAAAAAAAGGTACTAGCGCATTCCTCATGGCTTTTTGGTTTGATACCTCCATAAGAATAACAGTAATGTTGCACAGCAAATTTGATACATGTCAAATGGGTGTCTAAAGTAAGTCAATGTATGTCTTAACAACATTGCCTTCTAAACTAAAAAGAACTGTTATAAAAAAGTGTGCCTGACAAGGTGTTTTGCAGTGCGCTCTTCTTGAAAAGTAACACCAGTGTTAATGCTTTCCAAAATCAGAAACAGCTTCCAGAACTGTGATACAGATTTTAATGTGGTAAATGCACACAGAACATCTGTGCTGTTGTGTATCTGTTCCAACTGCAGCAGCTGACAACCATTTCTGCTATACAAAGGGGAGTGCTTTGGAGAACTAAGCATACCGAGGAGCCTCTACCACCACACACATTAGTAAAATACAGTAGGTTCTCCTCAAATGTCCATCCCTTTACCACTAATATGTGTGTCTCTACCCATGGCTGTATAGCAGAGTTGACTGGGTGAGTTGGACACAACCAGATTATTCTTCAAGCCCAGTACTGGCCATCACTGACAATGCCATGTACTACTGTGATAAAAGTACCAGCCTGGTGGCGTGCCAGGGGCTGGTTGTTCCATGATCTGCAAGGTGACCACCATTGCATGGAGGAAAACTTGCAATTCCTTCAGCTGCAGAAAGCCTTACTGATCTAAGGACTGCTTGAAGGAAGATCTTACTGTGCCAGCTGAAGTCTTTTCACTGTTTTGCTGCTGATGGCAGTAGAGCAAAATTCACAGCACAAGACCGCTTCTTTCTCATCCAAAATAATGAGCCGGTGGCACTGATGCCTCAGGTCGTATGAGCACACTGGCAACACGCCAGTTTTGTTAGTCCCATGCAACAAACAGCCTCTTCACCTGATTGTGAGAGCATCTCCCAGGTGTCAGCTGAAAAACACATTTCTTGCCAGAAAGTCATTTCAGGGGCACTTTGTGACCAGATATTCCTACAATCACCAACACCAATTGATGTTCTGCTTTGGCAGAACTGGTATTTGGATAATTTCCTGACAAATATGCTTATGAAAGTCAGAGACTTGCATTGAACTTAGTAGCCCATGCATGGATAAATGGTCTTGCCCAAAAGCATGAGCTGCACTGAAGAGTCCATATGTCACTAACCTCAAAGTAAGAAAATGGATGAACCAGACCTTCAGATTTTGAGAAGTTTAGGAAAAATAAGGGTGGACTTAAGAAGATGGGGGTACTTGCTTCTGGATTACATATATGTGAGTAAACAAAACAAGTCCCAAAGTAAATGGAGACACAAGTGGGGGCCAGAAAAGCATCTTTAATCTCCACTATGGAAAATTGTGACAGCAAATTACGAAGACAAAACTACATATCAGCTTACCAATGTAATAAAACTTTGAAGAACAGAAGAACCACATTGCAGGACTAGTCCTTCTGTGCAACAGATGGGGACAAATAATTAGCTTGGTGTCTATCATGGGCACATCCAACTGGAACTGGATTAGGAATTAACTGTCATCTGTGCTATTGTTCAGTCCCTCCCTGTGATACTCTACACAGTCCATACAAGTATCCATCGTCTTCAGATAAACTGTATCAACACTTTCAAGTCTCTGCTTGGCTTTGGCTGCACTTCTAAATTGAAAGATACACCCTTTAAGAGAGCGAAGAGTCATCCTCATCATGATGCATGAACAATAAACCTGAAAATTCTTCAGTAGTTTAGTTTACACTGGTGTCATAAAGTTAATTTAAAGCCAACAATGATTAGTGTTTGATGTGGAATGTACCCAGCATGCATAGGAAATGGTGAAAAAACTGATATAATTAAAAGTAACAAAGACTGTAGACAGAAGTTCTCCCAACTTGTCTCCCCTAACTTTTTATCTTCTGATGGAAAAATATGGTATAGACACCACAGCAACACTGCAGATCTCATGCTATTCAAATGTTCTTTTGATGCTTTCAGGAAAAGGTATTACAAGTCATACATATCTTTTGTTTTATTAAAGGACAGCAGTGTCATACCTGTAATAATTCACATCTTCAAATTTAGGTTGAATCATTATGGGAACGTCAAAGTTCCGGCCCCATCATGTGGATAAAACAGCTTTTCATTTTCATTTAGAGTGCCTGCTTTCAAGTCTTCAGTTCTGACCTGCTCATAGCCGTTGGACTCTGCACACCAGCAGCTGCCCTTTTATTTTTTCCAGTAGACGACAAATTGCTAGAGCTCTGGAAGAAATGACTCCCACTGCCAAGGGTTTCTAAGTAACCATGAGAGCCTCCACACAGCTAAAATAACACAGCTTCCTTAAAAGTCTAAATGAAAGCTGATCAACGTATGCATGGCAATAACACAGTGAGGGAAGGCCACAGGTAAGCAGGCTGATAAAAACAGTAGGCAAAGTAAGTGGATCCAGTGGATGCAGGTCTAACTTACGTCATGGTCAGTCACAAGCTCCACAAGTGGAAAAATGAGGTCTGTAACTCAGTATTCAGCAAGAACCAAGGGTACCAAGTATCCATTGCTATTCAGGACCAACTGAAGGCTGCTGCTTTCAAGCTGGCCATGAGCTTTAAATCTTCTTGCCAAGGCTTCCTTGTTGCACTAGACCACAGGGGAGAAAGGTGTCCATTTGTGGTGTGAAATCAAACCAGTGCCTTGGTTTCATACTGACTTGAGCTCCTGACAGTAGCCTGGGAGGGTTGTTGGAGGGCAGTATCCACCTGTCCATTTAGTGAGATTCCAGTGTCCTCACATCCTTCTACATTCTACAAGAAAAGCAATGTTTGCTATGCCAACTATTATTCCCCATGGAAAAATACAACCCCCATTTTACATTAGCACTTCAGAACAATGACAGTATCCACCTCTGCAGGCTCTTTATTAATCTCTTGATGGTGAACCCCTTTAAAAACATGTTTTTATGTATACTTTCTATAGAATTTCCATTTCAAGAGCACACCGCTATGCTATGCTGACTTTATTTTCCCTCACTTCAGCTCCAAAAGAAACATTTCAGCTGTTAGCAGATAAACAGCAGTTTCTTAGTGGCATAAGGAATCTGTGGGAGTGAAAGAAGCAAGACATGCCATATATAATGTTCCTCATCAGTCTAGAGATCTTTCATCCAGTATTCGGCAATATGATCTTTTTTCCCTTGCCCTGACAAATACATCACCTTGTTCCTTGATCTAAGTAAACCTCTGAGACCAATATTCCCCACTTGAGTTTCTAACACATGAAACTTGCAGTACATGCTGGTTACTCCACAGCAGTGTTTCCAACCCACCACCTTTTTTCACAACGACAAGAAGTGTCTGAAAAGTCTGATGTAAAGTGAAGAGGTGGCAGATAATACGGACTGAGACACTGCTGCAAAAGGTCACAGTGAAGAGGAGGAAAGAAAGTTGAACTACACACACAAATTTCTTAGCAGGCAGAACTCAACAGAGCTGAAAAACCACACAGCAGCACAAAACCTACGGTTAAAATGAAATAAAAGTTAGAATTGTGTCAGCCCCATGACAGGTGTATTGTCAATAATGAAGTGTTCTTTCCTAAAGAAGAATTGCAGGCTGACACCTGAATTGGCGCGAAACAACTTGCAGTTTGTTTTAAGACAGTCCTGGTTAATTCTGCATTTTTAATGAAAGCTTCACTCACTGCTTATGCTTGAAAGAGATGCTGGAGAGGACCTCACTGCAGTTGAGGAACCAGTGCAGCATCTTCATGACCCTAACCTGCGCTGTCTGGTTTGCTGGACAGGTGAGGGACTTGAAAAGTGCTGTGGTCTTTGTGATTCCCACACTTTGCAGGAGCTTGAGGGATATATGCAAACCTGACAAAAAAGAACCAACACAAGGATGCATAAGAGACCAAGGGAAAAACCAGAATTTGTCACCTTATCCACACAACCTGGATTTAGACATGGAAACTGGGCAGCATGCTCAAAAATCAAGGACAAAGGAAAATAAATGGCCAAGCTTTGCCAAGCAGAAATGCCTACAATGTGGTCTAAGCCAGAGACACAAGCTGTCCAGCTCCCATACTATTTGATTAATGAGCATTCTGAAAATAATAGCTTTTGAGAAAAGTTTTTTTTTTTTAATTTGTTACTCTTAAGCTTTTGCAAAATATGCAGGCATTCCATATTTAATTTTCAGACTGGCAGTGGCTTAATAGTGTTCAATTTATTCACAGATAAGTGCTAAACGTTGTGCATCGAAGCATTTAAGCTTGTATGCCTCCATTGTTCATGGATTTTTGACAATCTCTATTTAAATTAGTAAGAAAACATTCCTAAACATGGCTGAATTTGTCAGATTGTTTGTCAAGTAGTTCCAGCACCATCACCATAGACGTTTCTGGAAAGCTGGAGCTATTTGGGACAGGAAGGTTAATTTAAATGAGATCAACAATCTAGAGAGGGAAAAAAAAGATTACTAAGTTTTGGAATTGTGGCATCCATATTCAGCATTTGCAAAATGAGTGAAAAAAATGGTTTTTGAGTCAAAGCCACTTTTTATTTAAAAAACTGAAGTTCATTTACAGTAAAAGGAGTTTAAAAAAATGAGGATGCCAAAAGAGAATAACACGAATTGATGAAACTTAAATAAAATGTCTTTGCATAGTCCAAAAGCTTTCTAGCAATTTGCTTTATGATTTTGTGGGGTTTTATTATTTGTCAGATCCTAAGGTTTGGTTTGTGTTTTGAGGTTTCTATCTGAGTCCAGAAGACATTTTTTTTAAGAAATCTCAAAAATTCTCATGAATTAGTACATTACCCTTTCTTTCCAGCCTTCATTAGAAACTTACTTAGCAAGGCCCATGCTATGACGAAGAATTTCATGACATTCCAACATAAGGGAAATGAGTTACCTACTATTGAGATGACTTTTGTACTAAGCTGGTCATAAGCATCTGGCAGCACGGTTATGATTCCTGCAAGAGTCTCACAGGCACCATCACAGTGATGGACAACCGCCTTTCTGTATGCAGGTGCTTGTCACTGTGTATATACAGGCAATGGAGGCATTGCACAGTGGTAAAAAATATTTTACTATAATCTGCCTCAACAAAACTATTTTAGACCATTTATTTAGTTGATATATCCTCAGAAATGCTGCTGTTGTAATCTACATCACAATGTATGGTAGAGCTACTTCTTTTGCTTGTTAAAAACCTTGAAGAAATTACCTGAGAAAAAATACATTCCTGGTGTAGGAAGTTCCTGGACAGCTGTGTTTTAATAATCCCACATCCATGATGGTATCTGCTAAATAATTTATGTGGAGTCCTGCAGCAGGAAAATATTAATACGTAGCCAAGTGCAAGTAAATATCTTTAGTTTGAGCTTTGAGTGGTGTTTCGTGCAGCAACCTAGGTAATACCATGCTGATCATATGCAATCACCTCTGCACCCCAGAATTTCTCTCTCCTTTCTCTTTACGGACTGATTTTATGGATCGATGTTGAGAGAGAGCACAAGGGCTGAGCAGAGTGTCAGCTGCACATTTGAAACTTAATCCAGGGTCTGTGGCACCATCAGGGTTCTGCAAGGACATTCCTTGTCGTGAGGCTGACTTCCACCACAGACCATGGTCTGAAGTTCTGTGCAAAGTTCTCTGTGCCAGGTACCAATGTAAAGCAGTCATTCTGTGTTTGCATGGCTTAACATATTCCAGGATTTCCTAACTGTTAGATTGATCCATCATACAAATTACCCTAGTAGATTGTATAAACAAGCTTGTTTCTGAACAGCCAAGTGTCTTGTTATATTTCCCTGAGGATTCCCAGTCTTCAGGACCTTAGATGTTAACACTTTTGCCTCTTTTTCCCCGTTAGCTTATCAGTTCTGGGAGTGCATGACGGCTCTGTCATTCAATATCAGAAAGATGCCATTTAGTATACCAGCTTTTGGTCCTCTGTCCCATGTAGTTTGCATTTCAGTCACAAAAGCCCTTGCATTTTTAATGCTTAAAAAAAAAAAAAAAAAAAAGTCATTACTTTGCACTGTTTTGAAAACAAAGGCATTGAATATTTGCTCCAAACCACCTTTTGACATGGTTGGGCTTTACATGGAGTCTGATCAGGTAGGAGCCCAAGTTCAGTAAGGCCTTCAATACATCTCATGTGCCTGAAGTCTCTGCTGGTTTGGATCCTCTTGAATTCTGACCATGACGGGGGACACAGCACAGGGGCAGGTTGAAGCACTGCTGGGTTTACTCACCTGAGTGGGGAATGAGTTCTGAGCATGCTTTAAAAATATCTGCTGTTGGCTGACCTTGGGAGACAATTTCCTGTTTCTGAACCATCACTGAGCTGCTCAAAGAACTTCTCTCCTTCACATTGTACTTTAATCATGTTTGAATTGCGATATATTGTTCCGAGAGCATAGGAGACAACCCAATAATTCTACACTGTGTTTCCAGTCCTGCCTTCAGGATAAATTGTAACACTCTCCCTGGTGATTCAGGATGACAATGTATGAGGGCCACTTGCTTTGACAGAACAGCAGCCATTGCTCAGACAGTTGGGTTTTTTGGATCATTGTGCACACTTACTAGACTTGGCTTTCCTTATTGGCCTGAACTGTTGTCTACATTTTTCTTAAAAAATAGCCTGGGTGCCATAGCTCTGAACCAGATAAATTGTTTGTACAGTGTGATCCTGAAAGAGGTATAGCAACAAAAGCATCCAGCCCATGCTTGCATGTAAGATTAAAATAGTGTATTCGTAGCTCTGGAAAAGAATTGTGACACTCCTTTTGCTATAATTTCAAATGCATTTGGAATAAAGAAATAAAATCACTGAAGAGGCACAGTGTTGGGAGAATCAGCTTGTAATACATAAACATGCATCGCCATCCTTGTTGCTCTTGAGATGCAGTTAACACAAAATACAGAAAGCCTAAAGGAAGAAGAAAGGCTATTGAACAACCAAAAAAAAATCATCAATGAGTGAAAACTCACATAAGCGTTCTTGACAGATGCAATTACCTTTGGCCTGCAGCTGGTCATGAGACTGGCAGATACCAGCTGGGCAAAGTGTGCCAAGAGACGTACAGCCCAGCCAGACAGAAGGGCTCTGGAGCACCTCTGAAGTGTATCTGACAGCCCTGCTCTTCTGTGCCTGCTCAGCGAGGAATATGATGTCGTGACTTTTTGCCTTATCTTCCATGGCCGAGTAGGGTAGCCTGAATGGCCCATGTAAAACCCTTTGTAAGAGGCAACTGATGCTTGGTGTAGACATAGCAAACTCCTGTTTGGGCTGAGCTGGCTGCAGACTTCAGTGATTTTTTTGCTTCAGTCCATTCCCATCATGGTGGAAGTCCTTCTCTATTTAACCTCTTAATAATTAACAGAAGGCATCACTGTGGTAAGCAAGGCCAGCATATGATGGCGAAATTCGATTTCTCTATGAGAAACTCTCTTTGGCAATAATCAGCACTTATACCACTTCACCTTTACAGAAGCTTCTCTGTAATCACACATTTGATCTATGGGTCTATTAGTCATAGACCAATTTCTGTGCTGTGCTGTGAAGTCATCTAAACTAGCAAATATAACAGCGACATCCAACAAATCTCTTTCTGCAAATAATCCAAGTTCCATTACTCCCATACAGGGAATAAACAAGTTGCTTTCCATATGACTAGGACTGTTGGCACTTCTGAAGGTCCTACAGAGATCTATAAAGTCTCAAAGGTGTTTGGCTGAAGTTAATTATATAAATGCCTTCATGAATCTGGGATGATACACTTAAATTCAACTTTAAATTATGCAAATCACCTGCTTAACTCTCAGTCATATCCACTTTTTGCAAACCAAAACATATATCTGTGTTGTGCATTGCGAAACAAAGGTTGGGCTTCATTCAAAACAACTGAAGACAAACAGGAGAATTAAGAGACTGAGCTTCAGAGCTGAAAAGATTAAAAAGAATCAAGCCTTCTCAGTGATCAAAGAAAGGAGTAAAAAGGAATCTGGATCAAATGAAGGCCATAACAAACCTTAAAACCAGAAAAGAACATCTGAAGAAAGATTCAGTCCCCACAGATTTGTGTTGTGGATGCAGATCTGTAAGTGACGGACAGATAAGGGAAGCCTGGAACCTGTGTCTTACATTGCCTTACATTATTTGTGCATAGGGAAGTCTTGTATTATTTTCCCAAGCCATTAAAGATAAAATACATTGGGTTTTTAGAAAATCAGCAACGTTTTTGTATTCACAGTCATTTCTCTTAGCAAATACATCTTGTGGTATTTTATTATAGACAGATTTAGAGAGAGAATGGGATAGTCACTAAATTTGAGTAAAAACAAGTGTCTTCTATTTTTTTTTTATTAATTTCCCCCCAGCCTAATCTAATTTCTTAACCATCTTAGACTCCTTACATTTCATACATTATTATTTCACAGCAGGTCTGGGTGACTGCCTTGATCTCACTGGAGAATAAATTATTTACCTAGTATTTACCCATGGCCTTCAAATGAGGAACTGTTCACCCATGGGAATACAGGATCCAGAAGGGGGCCGAGGTTGTGCTCTCAGTGCTGTATCACAACCTGCTTTCTCTCTCCTTCAATCTGAGATGCTGAGCTAAGGAGGGCTGGCATTTAAATATCCTCAGCAATAGATCCCTCTTCTGTGCCTGGCACTGATAGCCCAATCCTGACACCATATTTATGTGATTTCTCATGTACTTTGGTGTTTTTTCTTTTTGCTATTTTTTCTTGGGTTTGTTGTTGTTATTGACAAGTTTGATTCCAGTTTTGTTCCTGTGTTTCTGCAGGGAGTTCCAGCTGGGACTGTATTTCACACTTAATGGCTGAAAGCTTGAAAGATCTCTGGTTTAACACTGAAAGAATGTAAAGCGTGTTTAACCGCAAGTCATCTTGCAATAATTTTTCTGACCACAGTCGTCTTCTCTTCTTTGCATTTATCTGCAGGTCTCTCATGATTTTGCAATCAATTTCAATGAAGACAACCCAGAATGTGCAGGTAACACTCACATTAGGACAGACTACCATATTTCTGCTGTGTGCGAAATGTGCTTGTATTTTTTATTGTATTCCCTGAGTATTTTTTGAAGTGTTTTATAAAGAAAGCAGCCAGGAGTTTCAAAACCTGACAGAGTCCAAGCCATCAGGCTTAGCTTTAGAAACCTTTGAAAGTGCCACACATTAATTTCCTGAAAAACAGGTCCCTTTGAAGGTACACCATGTTGGACATTCAGCACTTCAGCTCCAAATCACTAGCATTTCTGAAAGCTAAAGACAGGCTTTCTAGATTCATTTCAGCTCCTCAACGACAGCAACATCGCCAGTTGTGCAGCCGAGAAGGGCAGGACGTGCAAAAGCAGGCTGCACACCTCTGCCATCAAAGACTTCCTCTCTCTAGAGCCAGTTCCTTTGCCAGACTTACGGCAACAGTAGCCTGCTGCAAATCAGACCAGCAATGTCCAACACCAAAGGGTCAGGGCAGCAGCCGAGAACTACTGTGGCAGAAGGAAGCATACTTTCACGGTAGCTGTTTTAACACAGCGTAAGATATTGGTGTGTTCTAGCAACAATCATCAGTCCTCGGTAGTCAGAGGCCAGGTTCAAGTAGCAGATCTTGCCGTATGTCTTGTATTTGTAAGCGAGGTCTTCAGTGACTGATGGTGTCTTTCTAGAATCTCCTGGCACAATTCAAACATTTTGTAAAAGGTGAAAATAACGAGACAACAATCTCTAAACAGTCAATGAGTAATCCCAGACTAACATTTATTTGAGAGTCTTGGTCAGGTGATCATTGCTGTCTAAAATCCACAGGTTGTTATTCTTCCTTATCCTTCTGCTACCTTCCAAACATTGAAATTGGTCTTTCAGCATGCTCTTCCTGTTGAATTTTCTAGCTGCTCCATTCAGTCCTTCTCAAGGTTATTAGCGGCTTGCTTTCAGGCATAGTCAATGGAGTATGTTCAGGATGAGAATTAAGATGCCAAGAAATGAAACAAGGAAAAGAAGAGAGAACAAGCAATGCAAAGGAAAGCAACATTAAAAGAATTCAGAGCTCTTGCATCTTAAATGCAAGACCTCTGGTTTCGGTTCAGTGGGCATTCCTGCTTTGTTATTGCGCTTGGATTGTTGGACTGCCCCAGCCTCTGCAGGTCACATGCTTGAAATGTAATTGGGCATAAGTCCTACAGCTGCTTGATGTGTTTACACAGCTTTTTACATTGCTTTTATGGAGTTAGAAGAAGCTGAAATTATATGTATGCATCTAGATGTGCCTGTAAGCTTGTGAGCCAGCTTGAAGTTGACACTTTAGTCACACTGAGATTGGAGGGTTGAGGTGGGGAAGCAAAACAGACCTCAGAATTTTGTCTGGACCATCCTATTTTAAAACATAGATAGCTTGCCTGCTTCTGAACGCACATTGACATCTACACAGGGCTTGATCTGTTTAAGACATCACAGTTAACAATGATCAGTATTAGGTAGTAACATATTATGCATGTAGTGTTCAAATACAGCTTTGTTTCCCAGTCTAAATGCAGGACGTTTCTGACCTTCTGCATACTTTGGGAAAAAAACCATCCTAGTACTCTATGAAAAGAACACATTTTTCATTCCCCCTTTTGCTGCCTCTTTTGAGTCCAAGGCCAATTCTGTTATCACGCTGATGTCGTTACATAATGATTTGTATTGATTGGTACTTGAAAAGGCCGGCTCATCCAGCAGCAGGTCAGAGAGGGGACAGACAAACCCTCTGCAAGAACTTGCTATCACTATCGTACTGTGCACTCAAATTAAAATGTAGCAATAGAAATGAGAGGAGAACATATGGAAAAAAAAATGGAAGGAGCTGCTCTGTGAACTTTGTGTTGGCTTATGCCACTTAATATTTGTTATGTATTTAAACTCTGTTGGTTTCTTTGCATAAGACTCAGTTATCTGATAAGTTAACCCATCACCTAAGAGGAGTTTTAGGGCTAAGAAGACTTAGAAAGATGGTTGCAGCATGAAAGAAGGCCAGGGAAGAAATTTTGCAGCATTCACACATGCATCTACAAGATACAAAAAGCACTTATTTGTCCTAGAAGATACCATTTCAAATAATATCCATCTGGATGAAAGCAAGGAGACGGATCAGAAAATGTGTCATTTAATCATCTGCTGCAGCTTGCTCATCACCTGCCTGTCACGAATGCTTGATTAGTTCCTACTGCCAATTGTTCTGTGATGTTTTCTAGATGCTTTCACTGTATTAGGTGACACAGAGAGCAGTAACATCAGCATATCACATGGAGAGAGGATGCAAGAGTGAGAGGGAGATAAAGTGTTTTGTGACCACACTGTTTTCCCTTGTAATATTTAGCATACTTGCTAGGAAACAAAGGAAAATTGCAGAAGAGCATCTTGCTTTAAACCAAGAAACGGAGATTGGATCCAATATAAAAAGCATGTGTCTAATTTGCTTTTCAGGAATGAAATCCCTTTCTTTGTGGAAGTAGTGAGCTTTCCCTGGCACAAATAGTGTGAAGCATCATGCTACATTGAGTAAGGACTGTGTACTGATATGAAGATCACTGGAATTCATAAAATACAGATAGCCTCGCTTTTCCTCCCCTGTTACCATTTCCGTTCTTGAAAATTTTAGTATTTATAGCCTCATAATTAGTATATTTATAGTATATTATATTTATAGTCTTACACTATTTAGTTTTTATTGTCTGAGGAGAAACATGACAACCTCTAATCTGAATGCTTCTACACATGCATGCATTTTACATGCATCTTAAACCCATATATGCTTACACTGTATTTCATCAGAGCTATTGAAAGTGGATTCCAACTAAAAATGTAGAGTTGAATTGTGAAGCAAAATAGACATTGGCTCTCCCTAAAATAAAGGAGTCTGAGAAAAGTAAGCTACAAAGTAAGCCGCTCACATATGCTGTTGGATTTGAATATATAAGAACAGTAGATATTTGTAAAATATATTAATCTGAGATAGCGAACAAGAAGTTATGTTTCTAGAACCATGTTTCCTTCTAAGATGAAGGCAACTTTCTAACACGAACCATGCTAAATCTTCATGGAATGCAGGGAGTAAGGTTTATCTCATACTATTTTAGTGCACGAGAAAAAAAACTAGTGTATCTTGTTATCTTAGGGAAGATTTATGAGGCCTTCATGCAAGATCAGTAAGTACATGTAATGAAATCTTTAGCAGGTTTAAAATTGCGAGTTAACAAAAGGTCAGTTTTGCAATATGTAATTTAGTCACTGAAATAACCAAGGGAAATTTTGTAGCATTACATTTTAGCCAATCATAGCTATAATTGGAGCATGTTCTTTTGTCTATGAGCACTGCAATGGAAAATTATGTTCGCAACTATCTATAAAGAGAGAAGACTGCATTCTCCACCATTTTTTTCATCGGAGGTTCAGGTGTACCATTATAAAGCAATTACAACTCCCTGTGATTTGTGTTAGTAACGGGTCTGCACCCATATATCCTGTAAACGTGGTTGAGTAAAACCTCGCGAGTGAGCTAGTCTCAGTGCAAACTGAAACTGGCTTAGGATCTTATTGAAGTCATTTTGTTCTTCAGCATCCGTTACAAAGCTCTTCAGTCTATCACTTTAGACCTCTAATCCTTTAGGTCTGGTAAGCTGGGAGCTCTGAATGCAGAGGCTAATGTGCATCACTTCAAGAAATCCTTCTTCTCAGTGACTGAAAATACCAATTTCCATTCTGTGATCTGTCAGGTGTGTCAGCAGAAGTCTGTTCTCCCTGGTCTGGCTATATATCCTGAAATGAAAAAGCCAAAAATAGCTAGTTCTCCATCAAAACTTCTTGACTAAAGCTCATTTTTCTATAGACTGCAAAGCATCCTGCTGTTTCTTCCAAGATTTCACAGCTTTTGGTCATAGTCTAATTCAACCTGTGAGCAATTAGGTAAATTCACCCTGAAAAATTATTTTATTAACACAAGGGAGTCAGGTATTTGCAAAGATATTTGAATTCCTTGATAGCTCTAGGTTGTAAGTAGAAAGGGCAAATTCCTTGGTAACTACCATGATGAACAGAAATATTTATCAGAAGAGGAGAAGTGTTGAAGTGTTCGTTTTTAATTTGCATCTACCCTTTTAGCATGAATCTTAGCTGTTGATCAGGAAGTGATCAATTACACCTTGAACTGAAAAGCATGGAAACTATCGCATTGCAAGCTGTTACCTGGAAAATAGACATTAAAAACTGCTGGGAAGGAGAAACATGGTATAATGAATTATATATTACAAGCTAGATTCAAGGCAGCTAGAGACAGCTTCTTGGAAATTACCTAAAGTTGTGAGTCCTTGCTAATCATGTGGTGTTTTGTATTTATTCACTAAGAACCTGCCTTTACATTTTAAACAGGCATGATAGTGCTGCACATTTACTTGCCTTTTGTGTGGCTTTTCATGCCAGGAATACAAGGTGTTGTGGAGGCTTATCAGAGCTGCCTTCCCAAGCTGCAGCTGTACGGGCCGACAAACATTGCTCCCATCATCCAGAAGGTGGCAAAATCAGCATCCGAGGAAACCAATACCAAGGAGGCCTCGGTAAGGGCATAATGCTGTGTTTGGCTTTTTTTCTTGTCTTATGGTGGATCTCTCGTAGGCCATCAAAACAAGGCCTTTTCATGGGTGTGAATCATGCCTTCACAGTTTTCACTAACTGCCTTCACAGAAAGGCAGCTTGAGCCTCTGTCAGCTGGAGCAGTGTACCTAGCCTTTGTAGCTCCAATGATAGTCACAACTTTAAACTCTTCCCCCACTGTTCTGTTCCTGGGTTTTGGAGCTGTTTTACTGTAACACACACAGTTCTTCACAGTGGAAACAGAAATGGCACCACTAAGGTTACAAAAATTTAGGGGCCAAGCCCTAAAGTGTTGATCATACAAGAAAACGACTTCAAATCTTTTTCCTAGACTGACTAGCCAACTTCAAGTCTCTAGCAGAGGCTGTACTAAAACTTTTTTGTTCAACCGGGGGATTTTTCCAACTATTCCTTTGAAAACTGTAGTGATACAGTTTTCAATTTGCTATTACCAACATGGAGTATCATGTGCCTTTCAGAAATCAAGAGACAAGTCTGTTAGCCTGCGTCTGATACAAGACCCATGACAGATTTTTTGGGCTAAAAGACTTAAGCATAGATTGTGTTTTAAATGTCTGCCTTTGAAATTCATTAGGCTTGTTTTTCTCCTGCCTCCCAGACAGAATGGGAGAAAGGGAGAATGAGAGCATTGAAGAGAATATGTGAGCAAGTAGGTCTGAAACATTTACAGGGACAGTGCTGTGGGAGTAAACGATGTAAGAGAGAACTTATATACTGCAGCAAGAAAAATGCCTATGTATTGCAGTAGAGTAGAGCTGTACATTGGCATGCATCTCATCACCAGGCCTAGAGCTTTCTCTAAGCTTTCTTCATGTGCTGAGCCTTTTTTTAAGTCCTATTAAGGCAGCTGTTCCTGAACATTTCTGTTCATGAGTCTGGACTTGTGATTGTCACTCCACTGTTGTTTCCAGGATCTTGATAGTATTCAGGGTCCCAGTCCTAAAATGGGGAATTGCTGTGTTTGAATTTCAATACCCACGTAATCCTGACGTGGCTCACTCTGTTCCCAGTGCTGCATCTGAACTAGTATGTGATATTGAATAACTTGTTTTATTCTTCTAAACCTAAGCTTCCCCTCTTTCTGTTTGAAAAACAAATTAATTTAAAGCATGAGTCTTCAAGATAAAGTTTTTCCCTGCATGTTTTGTTTTATTCATGGTAGGAGGCGGTGAATAGAACACTTTGAGTTTACGTAGCTGTATATACATAAACTCTAATGGTGTTCAGTGTGTTGGTCAAATTCTATGACCTGTTCATTTTTACTATTAATGCACGTGTGTTAAATGTCTCCAGCTGCCTAACAGTTCATAAAGGATCGTTGTAAGGTTCACTCTTCCCCATTACCGATTGAAGACATGGTGTAGCCCATGATCCCGGTTCAGCAGGCTTTGGAGTTTTGAGAAAAAAATGACAAGCGCACAAAATTGCTTGCTCTCCTTTAGGGAAAAGGAAAACTTCCCTTCAGGGCTCTGTATGAAGTGTTTGAAGATGGATATATTCTTCCCTCAACATGCCCTTGCTCTCCTCAGGGACCCCATTACGCTGCAGAATGCAGCAGACCTGCCGTGGTGTGGCGCTTCTCCAACAGGCAGCCGTGGGTCACCCTCCAGTTTGCAGACAGCTGCACCCATCCCACTTGCCTGTTAGCAAAGCTCCTCTGCGAAGTGCTGTCATAACCTCCATGACAGCTCTGCTACAGGCTTATACACGCTTCAATACCCCATCCCCTCCCTGCCTCCCACTGGTTCCCAAAGGGAAAAAAATGTAATCGGAAACTGTCAGCAGAAGTGATTGTGCAGCAGATGGAAAAACAGGGCTAGTGAGGATCCCTGGACTATTGCAGACTTACCAGCCAAAGTCCTGTCTCTCCCAGCCCTAGCAGCTAGAAATCCCCTTTTCTACACTGTGCATCCCTTGGCTTCTTCCAGCTCCTGGAAATTACCTGAACTACAGCTAAACTCCAGATGAGGAGATTTGGATGGGAAACACACTTAATGTTCGAGTCACTAGAAAGGCTCTTTTCTAGTTAAAAAAAAGTCCATGAGTTGAGTTACCAGAAACACTTTTATACTGGAAAAGGGCAAGCAGCTTTGGAAAATTAACTAAAGATATAATTTTTCACTTTTTGTCCAACAACTTCAGCAATATTTCATCTTGCTGATTCTGACGGATGGTGTCATCACAGACATGGCTGACACCAGAGAGGCCATTGTCCATGCCTCTCACCTTCCCATGTCAGTCATCATCGTTGGGGTGGGGAACGCCGATTTCAGTGACATGCAGATGCTGGATGGCGATGATGGGATCCTGAGGTCTCCCAAGGGCGAGCCTGTGCTTCGAGACATTGTCCAGTTCGTGCCGTTTAGGAACTTCAAACATGTAAGCTGAGTTTTCCATCCATTCTACGGAGGGTTGAATGTATATAACACATAGTGAATGGGTCCCTGGGGTTGGGCCTAACTTTGGATGGGCATGAAGTGTTTAGTCAACCTATGGCATGATTGTGTCAGAAATGGCAAGAAAAATGAATACAGAATGAAATGTGGTCCATTAGTGAGATCATGAGGGTGGAGAAAGAAGAAATGAGGCAGAATCCATGTGCTTCTTACGGTGTCAGTCCTTACCTCCATTTTCTCCCTGTTTTTAGTTTGGTTGCCCTCCCTGACTTATTTTTCCTGGTGTCTCTTTTCCATTCTGTTCTATTAGCACTACCGTATTCTGCTTTCCATCCCTTCATTTTCACAGGCAGCTGAAATGGCTGTGGATTTGTACTCACAGCATTCCCCAGGAGGCTGTTTCCGTATTGAAATTTAGGTCCCTAAATTTTCCAAGGCAGGACTATCTACCCACAGCATCCTGGTTGCCTCCAAACCCTTCACCCAAATTCTGTACATGAACAAATCCAAGGACGTGCTGTTACTAAAAGCCTCCCTGTGCCCTCAACACAGTTCCTGTCTGAGCCTAGCGTGGTATAGGAGACACCCTGTAGGAAAGGAAGGGAGAGACCCAGCATTAAACTGCCTAATTTATAATAATCCCTTGGCCATGTACTTTACTCCTCCGTCACCTGCCCTACATTGCAGCATCTGTCCCAGGGACCTTTTCAGCAGCTGGGTAGAGACAGCGTTCACCCACAGAAGGAGCATTCCCACGGGCAGCCAGGTTTTTCAGGGCCCTTTTCCTCCATATGAAGGCATGAAATGGCCACTGTGTTCCTCTGCAATACTGATCACACCCCTTTCCCTCTGTTTTTCCATCTTTGTCTCCCTTCCTTCCCCTCATTCCTTTTGTTATGTTTAAGTGGTTCTCCAGACTGTTTTTTGCTCACCCATGTCTAGGAGGGATAGCCTTGATACTTGATTTGAAATTTCTTTACTGCACAGCATAACTGACTCATTCTCCTCATGAGATTGTCCTTTCCAATCTGCTCTCGTACGCTAGTGATCCTTAGGTCTGGATTTGTCACACAGAAGTTTTCAATTCTGGCTTGGTTTTGGTCTGTGTACGGGTTTGCAGTGCTTACACTTTAGTTTTTCTAAGCTCTTTGTTACCACAGGAGACTTTTTTCTTTTTGCTACATCCAAAATACCTTCATTTTATTTTTCTCTTCTCAAGAGTTGTTCTTTTTTCTCTCTTCAAAATAGAATTCTGACATATTTGTCTTAGATCTAGACATACTTCTTATTTCCACAAACCCTACCAAGGAGTAAGACAGACTTGTTCCTCTTTTCCCTCTACCTTTATGTATAGAATGGATCCTCATAGGAGGTAAAACTCACCTTCTGTTATAAGTTTGGTGACACCGTGCCAAATGGCTGCAGATTTGCCGCTGAATTGTAGGTACCTACATTTCTATGCTGACAGTGCCACTCAGGCATCCTCTGCTGGAACAAAGTATGAGCACAACCTGTTTGTAGCCTGCAATTCTCCTTCATCAGATAATCACAAGTGCGTAGTCCCACATTGTAGTCTATTGTAAAACTGTCTAGAGGCAAGTTATTTATGGGCTAGTGCTAGACCTACTTTCAATTAGTTGAAAATATGTTTCTGCAACGAACTGGCAAAGCCAGCTGCATTTGTTATTTTTAGCTTCGTTTTGTGATTTTATAACAAAGTTGAAATCATCCTTGATTGAATAGATTAACGCTGACAGTTGTGGTTTTGGGCACTGAATATATTGTGCCTGTGGTGTTAACTCGTGAGCGATTCTATGTGTGATTTTAATTGCTAGCATTGGTCAAATGGCAAACATGTATTATTTTTAGCTGGTTTTGATTAACTTCCCAGTGCTGGGAGAGGATAGCAATCTTAAAAATTTATTGCTCTTCTTAAATAGTGATATTTTTCTCCCCCTTTCTCTCTGTAGCAGAGATAATATAGATGTAGAGATAGATCATGTATTTGCCGTATCAAAAAAGTCAATATATCTTACGCAACTTGATATTTAGTCTGTTTATTGTGATCTTTCAGCGTTTCAACAAATGTCAGTGTAATGGATGAGTGCCCTTAACAATATCCACTTCTGGTTGAATTTCTTTATTGTCATATCCCAAATAATTTCTCTCTGAACAAAGTGACGTTCACAGCTATCTTGCTTACTTATCCAGAGCACAAACAAAAGACTGTGCTTTTTGCATCAACAAACGAAATAATTTTTCATGGTAGAAATGAGTGTGATGTTTTGATTCAAACTTGTTTTTCCCCCACAGGAAAATGCAGATTTAACCCATTAGGGAGATTTTTTGTCAGATCAGTTCTGATCATACACAAGAACTAACATAGATCAGCATCTTACATTTAACAGGTTTAAGTCAAAGGTTTATTTAGTTAAAAATGACATCCTTTTTGTCACTGTACCTTGCAGTACAGTGTTTTGGTATTTATGATGTTCAACTACTAAGTAGAAAAACAAAAGTTGAAGGATCTTTTTATAAAGACTACAAATCAAGTTGTATAAATCGAGTACTTATTTATGCCTAAATCTGCATTACCTCCACTACTGACGGAAGAAGGGAAGAAAATGTTATTTGTGAGCAAGTATTTTTTGTTTTGCTGGAACAGTAAACCAAAACTCATTTAGACTCAACCCAAACAATATTTTTTTTCATTACTTTAATTTTCAGGTCAGCCTGGAAGTCAAAATCTTGAATCTATTCAAAGAGATCAAAAATAATATATCCAAAAGCTGCCCCTGTGAGAAAATTGAAAGGAGGGAGAAGGAAGTTGTAAAAATAACCTGTAAAGTGAATCCCTTTTATTTTATAAGTTTGACTTCAGCGAAGGTTCTGATCTTGCACGGCACTCATACAGGCATTTAACACATTTCAATTAGTTACAATTATTCACATACCTAAAACCTCATACCCACTTTAATGTTTTACTGGCTCAAGACCCAATGTAGACAGAAATATTTGTCATAGGGGTTTAAACTCCTACATGATGTAGTGTATCAGGAGTATTTCAGTAAAACATCTTACCTTTTTTGACTCTCTCTTTAAGGACTATCTTGGAAGCTATCAAAATAGTAATAACAATTGTAGTGATTCTTGGCAGATCCTGTAGTTGCAGAGGCTTGATAACATCAAGGTAACCATTACTGTTTAAAAAGATGTCCCATTGTATAGTGGGTCACATATGCAATTCACTACAGGGGGATATAACAAGGAAAATATTTTCCCTGAACCCAAGTGAATTTCTTCTCTCTATAATTATCACCACTCCAGCAATGTGAATGTCCTTCACCTGAAACAGCAGAACAGTGATGCTCACAATCACTGAAATGTAGTTGAAGAAAATCAGTCCATTCACAGTCATATTTCAAGAGCTGAAATTCTCTGCCTTTAGGATACATGATGTATTTTCTGTGCACAGCTCTGATGCCACAGGTAGATTGTGTTCCACTCTCCATCGTATTTAATTGCAAAGGCTAACAACTGTGACTTAATAACACATATATCACAAATGAGTGTGGAAAGCACAGCTCTTAAGCACTGCAAGGAGCAATGTTTTGCACTATGCATTGTAATTAAAGATTAAGCATGGTGAAGCTATAGAACCGAATCAACAGTCATTTGTAATATACATCAATTATCGTCATAGGGGATTATTTTCCTGCTGCTGGCTGATCTGATTGTTATGTATTAGCCATCAGTTGAGAACTATTCATCTTGAGGTATTTATTGCTAGGATGCTCTTTAAGCAGAGCAGTTAAACAACGGAGAAAACATTACAGTAAAACATTAATGTACTATCTGTGTTAAAAACCCAGCAAAGGTAACTCTTACACCGCACTGCTGAACCGGGACTGGGTTTTAGCTCAGAAGTTACTGGGTCTGATTCTTACTTAACAGAAATGCTGCTTTGCACTCTCTGCTCTAGAAGTGGGAGTGCTTTACCACCACAAAGTAAGGTGCAGGTGGCCTGAACCAGCAGGCAGGAAGACACCTCTAACCCCACTTTTAGGATGCTCCCTACTAGAAAGAGCCCCAGGACCAACAGACGTCACCGACATGATGAAACTCTGTAACGCCAACTGTTGTCCACGTTCAGATTGAAGCGCGGCGTCAAGCCAGCTAGCCCCGGGCAACTCCGGGGTGGCCCACACGTAGCCTGTGAGCCTGCGGGCACAGTAAATGTGTCAGCTTAAGCCTCTGACATTTTTTTGATTTTACTTCATATGCACACTGGGCAAGGAGGGCGTAGCACAGGTGACTCTTCAAGTTGGGGGTGATTCAGCTGTGCCAGCAGAGCCTGTTCGAAAGGGCTAACCCTTCATTCGGGAAGAGTGGATGTCGGAAGAGAGAGAAGCGGCGATGGGAGGATGATGCAGAGAGACAAGCGTTGGCCCAGCTTTCAGACGCATGGGCTCCATGTGGTCCAGAGAAGCTGGTGGCAAGCGCTCCTGCCCAGCATTTTTAAAAATAGAGCAGAATGAAGTTCCCTCATCGCTAGGGCTTGTGTGTGCAGCGATGGCCCCAGGAGTCTTCCCCCACTCCCTGTTTTTACCCATTAGGTAGAGTTATATTTTTGGTAAGATGGCACAGAAGCAGGCTAAGGTATATACAGCTTTGGCACCCTGGGAAGGAGATTAAAAAAACAGTAATTCTCAGCAGCAACATAGAAATCAGACATTTGCCTGACCCCAAGGGATATTTTCTGCTGATTCCAGTGAAAACAGGTTTAGGCAAGAACAGGGCAACTGTGGAAAACCATGCATTTCGCTTTGAAAGATTAAAATAAATGGGTTCTGTTACTGTGTAACACCTGAGAACAGTTGCTGCGCTGTCACACAAAGTATGGGCTCTGCTTTGCCAGTTTGTTCATGCAGAAATGTTCCGGGCTTTTTTGCCTGCACAAATAATTTTGGTATAAAAGTCACAGTAGGGAAACAGCGGTTCATTCTATTCCTTACTGATCATATATGTGTCTTAAAATACCAAAACACAAAAAATAGTTTTGTTTCTAGTTTTTCTAGCATTATCTTTGTATTTGTAGTATTGTAACATTTGCTACTGGAATTTATAGTAGCCCAGAGGCTTTCTGCACCCCTGGATTATCTTGACTATGAATAGTTTACCATTTACATCCTATGCAAGCCTAATTTTCAGACTCTGGAAGGATAAAGATCCTGTGGTGAAAGCCAGTGGCCATCTCTATATCCATCTCTACATTTCAGGGTCATCAGTTCTTAAGTCTGGTTGACGTCCACCATTTATACTTTGCAGGAAGAGCTTTAAAGCCTCCACAAAGCCTAGGATTGAAGCTTTCTTGTGAAAGTGGTTTCATTGCAATCAAAACAAAAACATTTTTTATGGAATTAAAAACTTCCCCAGCCCTTAAAAACACCATGCCAGATACCGAAGAGCAGAATGGTGCTGAAGGCCTCCATTTTAGAGTGATGTCCATTCATGTTCAACTGGAAGCTCCGCAGGGTTTCTCACTGAGTAGTGATAAATGAAGTCTTTGCAGCCCTTTCCATTGTGATTTGGTTCTCCCCCAGAGTGCAGGGAAGTTCAGTTACCCTGAACTTAAAATAGGCCAAATGGACCTGAAAAACATGCAGAGCACTTTTGGCTTTTGTGTACTTTCAGGCAGCTACACCTACAAGTGCAAACTTACTCACAAAACGAGCTTCCAGAAATAGTGCCACTCACTTTGAGTCTTGTTTTGCCTTCCATTTCCATACCATACTTCCTACCTTGATTTCATGGCACCAATGCCTCTAAAAACCATGGCACTTCTAGCACAGAGACAGGTTGACACTTTTCTACCATGGTGTTTCTCTAAAATGGTGTTTTCTACCATTTCCTGCAGGCATCCCCAGCTGCTCTAGCAAAAAGCGTTTTGGCTGAAGTTCCAAACCAAGTCGTGGACTATTACAATGGCAAAGGGATAAAACCAAAATGTATGTCAGAGTACGAGTCTTCCAGGACACTAGCTCCATGAACCTGCCTGCACTCTTTTACAAAATTAAAAAAGAAAAATGCTACTGTCTACAACAACTGTACTTAAAAATGAAACAAAAAAAAATAGCACGTTTTGGTGATTTTTAACTAAAATAACCATTTTTTTTGCATGTGTAGCCTAAAGGCTTAAATCTGTTAAGCGGTTGTATTGTTGAAAACTTTTTATGAGAAAAAAAATCCAGAAAAAAAAGTGAACTCTTTACATTACAGCATGTCGCCTTGAAATAAAAAGTTATCTGTATCTGTTTTTTATACAGGTTTGTTGAAATTTTGCTAAATTTCTTATCTTTACACTGTAAAGCATTTTGAAATATTTATTGAGAGTCGATAGCCAAAATGTCTTTGGTTTAATCTGCTATGAACTGAGAGATTTTTCAAAATGGCAGATGCATGAACTGTATTTTGCATGTTTAAAATAAAAACAACACAGTTTTGCAGCTGTTGTCTTTATTTCTCTCTCTGCCACAAGGCTGCCTGCTTCAACTTCAATATTCCAAGAATGGGGTAATAAAGTGTTTCAAGAGATACCTGGCCCGAAGCACGGACATTTCTAATGTTAGCAGCTTATAACATGGGCACCTGAACATGCCCACTCGGTCTGTGGCCTGAGCAGCAATTTTTCAAAAGCATGACACATCCAGCTGTTACAAAGGGTTCAGACCATAGCTGTAAACAGATCTGGCTTGGAGGGCATGATCCATCAGGATTGCATGTCTTAAAATATGCCTACTTGATCCAAACGATCTGGCTGGTTTTCGAATGGGTTGTATTTTGGCTATGCAAATTTATAATCTCTTATGTTTGGTAATTCTTGTTTTGTTTCACTTGAATTTTTTAATCTCACACCCAATATCCAACTTTGCATGACACATTTTCTGAAAGAAATTTTGCACGGTCTGATTTTATGGCAACCAGTGATTTGTAACTTCATGCGCACACAGATCGCTTGGTCTTGTGTGATAAAAAAACTGGGCTTACACCAAAAGAATATTCAAGCCACCTCTTTTCCTAAAAGAGGGCACACATGAACAGGTTGACAGTGAATTGATCTTTCCATTGAAATATATATGTATATAAATGAAGTAATTAGATCATTGTTATTCTTAGTGTTTGAATTTTCTCTTCTTCATTTGCTAAAAGACAAGAGTGAAAGATGTGGCTTGTCAGAAGTTAAGGATAAAATTTGACCAAAAATAATTTGTGTGGGATTGTCCCAAGGGCATGGCTTTGGGTGAGTTGTGCTCCTACTGAATTGAAAACATTCTTGTTGCTTGTTCCCGAAGAAGCTGGTTTGGGCCAGTGATGAGTATTTTGGAAAGTCTCACCTGGGAGCAAGGGGTTTTGGTTTTAAAAATAAGTATTTTTAAATGAGTTTGCAGGTGATGTAGAATTCTAGCTCCCTGATTCTCCTTTAGAAGGAACTTTCATGGGATCAGCTATGACTGATGATTTTGTACCACAAAATGAAGGCAATGGGAGAGCTGGGATGCATGGAGCTGTCTTCCCAGCACATTCAGTTCTGCTCCATCTATATCCTGCAGCACAATCATTCATGCTTGCTAGTAAAGATTCCCTCAGCTGATCGGATATTGAACAGCAGCCAGTATTAGTTGGTCATAGGTATAAATTGTCGGAAGACATCCTGACTGAAAGATCTCAAATGCACATTTCCATTTAATGGTTGACTGTTCATTTGAGAGCTTACCCCAGCAAGCTGCACATCTCTCCCTCTGTGGATGTATTTCAGCTGGAAGCTACTGTGATTTTCCCTTCTATCTCATACACCACTCTGTCAACGTATCTTAATTCTTATCTAAAACATCTCTAGTTTCTTATTCCCATTTCTCCACTTTTTTCTTTCCTTCTCTATTCTCAGAAGGAGCATTTTCTACCTGTTAGAGCACATGACTGAAAAATCTATGGCTCCATGTTCTTTGCTCCTCCAGTGTCTTATTTCCTAACCTTGGGCAAGTTGGTTAACTCTTCTGCAGCTCAAATTCATCATCTGTGAAATGGAGGTCACTCCTATGTATTCATAAATATCTCACGTTGGTACCGGGGGACTTTAATATTTGAAAAGTAATTTGAGATCCTCAGAGGTATGATGGTGCTCTCACCACATAGAATATTACTTTACCCTGGGAATGGATTTAGGGATGTACAGCTGAGGAGGGGTTAAGCCTTTTCTTTATTATTTGTCAAACTGAAGGAAACTACAAGAAAGCTTCCAGCAAGAAAAATTAGGAGTCAGATAAATTGTTCTTCTGGTTCCTTGGCTAACCTGACTTTTTAAGTGTTTATGGTTACATGGAATTGAGCAATTACAGCTCTTCATTAGCAGAGGTGTTACAAGGTAGCAGCACATAAAATGCAGAGATCAACACACGGTTGTTCAATGGTTATTGTATGCTGACTATATAAATTATCAGTCATTTTCATGTATGTAGGTGGTTGATATAAGTGTCTCACGAGAGTCACAGTTGCTGTAGATCTTTCTGTTTGCTTCACACAATTTAGATTATAAATGTTGTCTACTTAAAAACAAATAATTATCAGGGGTAATATAGATCAGCAATTCTGTAGCAGCCCTCAAGGTACTTGAAAAGACACCTCCATGATATTGAAAAATAAATTGGTAATCTCCTTCAATCTATATGGATTCCAGCATGTAAAACAAACACATAATAGTGTGGTGAGCTTCTGTAGGAGAAATCGCAAAAGACAAAACTAGCCATGTGGTAAAGGCTTTGAATGTTATTTTCATTGCTCCAAGTTATTCAGTGCAATAAGATAGTATGGGCTATGTGCAGAGTAATATAATTAAGTATATGAAAATATCTCTGAAATGGCTTTTTTCCTCTTGTTTTATCTACTCAGGGTTTTAGCGAGGCCATTCCGCCTTTAGGCTGAACCACCATCAATTTCTCTCATAGATTTTTTATGCAAATTTAAACTTCTACTGCCTTTTGATGGAGCATTTTAAATTCTGAAAACTCGTTGAAAATAAATATCTTGTCCTTTTGAGGTAATTGATCATCTAAAATATCTTCTCTGCATACTGCAACACTGCCTTCCTTTTTACTGCCTCTCAAATCTGATTCAAAACCCAAAAGCCATGAATAGTCAAAGATATTCATGATCCCTATTAGCCTTATTAGTTAAATACATTAACATCCATAACTCTTGAGCCAGATACTGAGCTGAGTTGTATTTTTAGCTGTGTAGGGGAAACTAAGTGTACAAAAAATTAAAAAAAAAAAAAAAAAGTGCTAATACACTGCTAATTGCTTATTCCCCTAAGGTAAAACCTACCTAGGTAAAGTTCTTACCATGATAAGCAATATAGTGTTCTACAGCATTTGATGAAAGAGTCTACAGGTATGAAATGAAAACAAAATTACAATTATAATAGTAATATCACTTTAAAACATGTCTTTTAGTCTCCAAATACCAAAGGTGACAACCAAAAAGTTTACAGTTTGATCTGTTGGAGGCCAGCTGAGTGCAATGGAGAACAGTGGTCCAAGCCAAAGCTTGCTGCAGATTGCAGAGGTGATAATCCAAAATGTACAGGTGGAAGGCCCTGGCTCTGAGCAGATCTGCATGGCAAAGCCCTGCAGAACTGCCACAGTCAACTACATCCCTTGGGTTTATTCACACACCAAATACCGTGATGGATGTGTGTGTGGCTTATTGAGCCTCGTTATTGTATTGCAGTAAGATCTTTGCTGACGAGTTAAACAGAGCTGCCTCCTTCAGCTTAGCTCTCCAGCTGCACAAACAGGACACAGCGTACTCCCAGGAAGAACCCAACTGGTTATTCAGATCAACCTTTCTCACTTGGCATTACAGGTCTTACAGTCATGCCTGCTGTGTAAATCTAAGCTTATCTCCAACCTTTCCAGAGTGAAAGAGGTGCCAGACAAACTCCCTGTACTACTAAGCAGCAAGGACATTTCAGGCACAAAGCGTTGGTACATTTACAATCACATTTTTTGGAATGGGAAGGATGAGCTGGACAACTCCTAGGATAAGGTTACATTTCGCAGGTTGGGGTTTTTTTCCCCTTCATTTACGGGAAGTGCCACTTGCCACGGAGAAAATAGAGGAGTGTGCGTGTGTGAAAGCTGTTGGTGTTTTTCTGGATCACAGTTTTTGGTGCAAACGCCAAAATTCTGCTCGCTGTTACCCACTGTGAGGTGCCTACAGCCCCTCTTGGATCTGGTTAGCTGGCCACAAGCCTTGAATGCAACACACACACACACACGCGCAGCAGGGAAGAAAAGGGAGAGGCAGGATAAACAGGAGAAGCAATGACGGGATTTTGGCTGGCCACACTGAACGGTCACGTATCTTTTTTAAAAGTATTTCTGTTGAAAGGAAAAGGGAGCCGTGGGTTCATACCCATTCACTAGGCTACCTAGTGCTGGTGCCCTGCTTAGAAAAAAAGGGTGAATTAATTCCAAGCACAGACAAAAGCCAGATCTCACCGAAGCCAGAGAGGCAGAGGTACCAGCCCAGTACCTGGCTGCCCAGAAATCCCCTGCCTGGCCCAGCTGCCTGAATGTTACCAGTAACATCACTGACGACAACATTAAATATAGCTCCTGCCGCAAAAACATTGCCCTCCCACCCTTATGCGGCCTACCCGCTCGCACCCTGCAGCCATTTGATAAAGCAGGGGACACTTCTGCTCAAGCGCCCCAGGGCGTCCGCACAGTGGGGGAAGGTTTTGAATCCAAGTGAGGGTCCTTCGAACCCGTGTGCCTACGTGGTGCTTGACAGCCATAAACTTCCCCCGCCGCAGACACTTCCCCTCATTGACCTTCGCCTGTTGGATTCCGGCAGCCGGAATGGAGGCACAGGAGCGCTGGCGGGGTCGAGGGGAATGGGTGCCCATGGCTGTTTCTGTATGTCCCCTCCCATCGTCCCCCCCATGGGTGAGGTGTTTGCCCCGCGTGTCACAGAAGCCCCATGGGCCGCGGGTGCTGTAGCTCTGACCCGTGGAGCCTTCGGGAAAGCAGCACTCACCACCGGCCATGGGGATGCCCCAGCAGCCACCAGCCAGGGCCCAGGTTAAACCGCAGGCGGTGCCGCGGAGCAGGTGCCTTCTCCTGGGGGCTGAGGGGGCAAAGGGGGGAATAAACCGTCCCCCTGGGGCCAGCGGTGTGGGGGAAGGCTGACGCACCAGCACGCCCTTGAGCTGGTATCAGGAGTTTTTAGGTTAACTTTTGAGTAAATGGTCTCCCGCCGCCGGGAGCGCCGGCCGGAACCTTCTTTCCGCGGCAGCACGGAAGGGTTTCGGCGTCGGACCAGTCCGCGCCGGAAGCCGGCGGTGGGTCCGCCCTGCGGTGGCGGCATGGCGGGCTGGGGGCTCCTGGGCCGGCTGGGGTGCCGGCTGTGGGCGGCGGTACCGGGGAGGCCCCTCGGGGCGGTGGCGGCTGCCGGCGACAGGTAGCGGGCGGGCTGGAGGGGAGGGGATGGAAGGAAGGGACTGCTGCTGGGAGGGGCGGCGGGGAGGGCCGGGCCCATGGCGCGGTCGCGGGCCCATGGCGCGGTCCCGGAGTGACGGAGGCCTCGGGGCGCCTCGCCCTCGGCGGCACCTCTGGTCTCCACCGTTTGGAGAGGCCCGTGGGTGCAGCCTGTTGGCAGCGCCCGGGAGGTTTGCTTGCGCAGAGGTGGTAGGGTCCCGCTTTGCTGCAGGGGCACTCGAGCCGTGGTAACAGCCCCAGCCTGGGTGGGAGTTGTGGCAGGAGACGCGTTTTTGCAACCAAAGGACCTTTGCTTCGCAGTGAAGCGACTTGACCTACCGTGTCTTGAGTCACCTTAGCCAGCTGTTGCAGTGAGCCATGTGCGTTCACTGACTGTATTGTTAAATACGCTATTTCATTGAACTTACAGAGGATTGAGGAGCATTCAGGCTTTTCTTCGCTCTCGCAAAAATTAGTGGTAGGGAGTTGTTGGGGCTGGAAGGGAGCGCAGGAGGTTTCCAGGCTAACCTGCTCACTTTGTGGCCAGCTCTGAGGTCAGACCAGGTTGTTCAGGGCTTTGTCTGTTTGGGCCTTGAGAGTCTCCCAAGGACAGTGTCTCTGGGCCCCTGTTGCAGTGTGTGACTCTCCTTAGGCTGAACGTTTTTCCCTTGTGTCAAGTCAGAACCCCCTTTTTCAGTTTATACCAATTCATTTCATCCTCCTGGCATGCACCTTGGTTAACATGCCCTGTCTCTCTGGTCAGTAGCATTCTCATAGGTATTGAAAAGCTGCTGCCAGGTCCCCCCTAAACCTCCTCTTCTCCAGACTAAATGAGGCCAGTTCCCTCAATCATAGGGCAAGTGCTCCAGCCCCTGTGTTTTTGGGTACCACTGCTGTACTCGCTCAACTGTAAACATCTCTGTTGTTCTGGGGACTCAAAACTGGATTTAATATTGTAGTTGTGGTCTACTTGGAGTGCTGAAGAAAGGATGATAACTGTTTCCCTTGGTCTCTTGACTGTGCTTCTGCTGATGCAGCTCAGGCTGCTGTCAGCCTTCATTGCTGCCAGGAGCCTATTGGCTCCTTTTTTACCTTTTTGCCCCCTCCCCAGGACTCCCAGGTCCTTTGCCTGGCTGGGGAGCAGCTCTGCTGAAGTCACGGCCTCTACCCTTGCAAGGGGTTATTCCATCCCAGGTGTGGGACTTTGCACCTCCTTTATGAATTTCATCAGGTTCCTTGTTGGCCTGTCCCTCTTGACTGGCAGCGGGCCAACCTTGAGCATTATCAACTGCTCCCTTCGGTTCGGTTTTATTTGGAAACTTAAGAAGGGTGCACTCATCCCCTCTTACAGGTCACCAATAAAGATACTAAACAGGGCAAGTCCCCGAATAAACTGGACGAACTCTGCATGTAACTGGCCTTCTGGTAGAGTGCAAGCCATTAGCCATGACTCTTTCAGCTTGATGATCCAGCTAGGTTTTTGCCCACCTGGTAGCCCTGCCGTCTGTGCCATAACATCCCGGCTTGGATAGAAGGATGCCACAGGAGATTGTGTTAAAAGCCTTGCTGAAGTTAAACAACACCCACAGCTGTCTTTGTTCACGAATCTAACTTTTTTTTATCATAGAAGGAATGGTTGGTTGATTTGTTGTTGCTTGTCCCCCTTTCGTGTATTTTATAATGCTTTAGAAGTTAGATGAGAGCATGACAAATAATTAGGTGTTATTAGTCAGGGTGGCCAGTTTGAGTGATGGTGATTGAATAGCTTGCTAGTATAAGCTTGGTCATTATGACTGTATAATGTCATGATATAAATATGTAGTATTTACAAACATACATGTTATGAGACATTTGAACTGATAAGACACTTAAAACTTTTTCCCACCACTGGAAAGGGGGCAGCTGGGCTTTGTTGTCAGGCACGTTAACAGTACAACCTGGTGGCATGAACATCTTTCTGAAGAGAATGTCCAGTTCCTCAAAAAGATGACTGCGGAGGAGTACAAAGCTCAGACAGCCAGCAAGCTTTGCCCTCTGAAGGATGAGCCGTGGCCACTGAATGAGTGGAAACCAGGTGAGAAAGTATGTCTTCTAAAGTACCAAACTCACGCTGGAATTATTGGTGTGTTGTTGCATTCGGTAACATCAGAGTTCTGCCTTGTAAAGTATTTTCCTTTTTTCTTTTACCTCAATCGTCCAACATATCTCCTAGTAAATAAGTAAATGTGATATCTCAGTTCTCTAAAAAGCATTTAAAATATTACAAAGTGTTAAGAATGTTTCAAGAAGTTAGGTTTTAGTCCAAATCAGCGCTTGGCTAGTCCCAGCTTGGCTGCACAATAACAAGATAATACACTATGAATTAATCAAAAAAGACTCCCTAGAATATAAAGTATATGAGCTTGAAAATGTTCTTGTAAATATTGCTGGACTCTGAAGAAAAACTGTAGTATATAATACATGCCGCTTCTATTCAGTGATTCATAGAATATCTGAAGTCAGAAGGGACCCATAATGATCACTGAGTCCAGCTCCCTGCTCTTTGCAGGACTACCTAAAACTAGGCTGTATAACTAAGAGCATTGTCTAGACACTCCTTGAACTCTGACAAGCTTGGTGCTGTGGCCACTTCCCTGGAGACCCTGTCAGTGAAGAACCTTTTCCTAATGTCTTACGGACTAGAACACAACATAAAGGTTTTGAGTCTTCAGAAGGGTCACATCATGTAACAGCAAACAACAGAGCCTGCAAATCCATGACAAGATCGTCGGGTATGACAGTGCAAACTGGAACAAAGAGCATTTTTCAAACTTTAAAGCGTTTATTCTTCATCTTAAGCGTTCTGTTTTTCATGCCATAGACTGTCAGAAGGCAGACTTGACAGGTTGCCTTGGCTGTACAGCTACAGTGACAAAAATATACAGAGGTCAGGATGGGAGGAACCTACTACAGTAAACTTTTCAATAGTTAGTTTGGCTCAAGTGAAACTAAGTACATGAGTGTTGTATTTTCTAAAAAAAAACCCAAAACCCCAAAACCAAAGAAGTGTGAAGTGTTGGTTGTTCTGAACTTACTGGGGAAATGTTTTGCATGTTCTGTCAAACACAACTGGAACAAATAGAACTTTACTGCTAATGGAATTAAAACCGTGAACACCTTTGTCTCAGCCTACCTGGAGTCAGCAATATTTTCTTTCCTCCCATAGCTTCTTAGGAAAGGTCGGAGTTAACAGGACTTTGCAAGTTATGAGATGGGCTCTTTCCAATATTCAAGTATGGAGTTGCATCCATGTTCTGTTTTGATCTACAGATTCCATCAGAGTCGGTGTTGTTGCAGTAAAACTGGGAATGATGCCAATATGGACCAAATCGGGAAAAAAGCATGCCGTCACACTGCTTAAGGTGAAATAAATCGTAATTAATTTCATCTCCTATGCCGTATTCAGATCATTAACGGGAAGTTTCAGGCAAAAGTGAAACTTATGACTTGTACAGAGTAGGAAATCCCTAAAGAAAGGAAATATTTCTTTCAGCCCTGCGTAGTACACTGTGCCTGTTACCTGTTTATATCCTGAACTTTCTAGGAACGGTCTACCTTCTGCCTCAGTTATTGAAGTGCTGCAGAAGTGCTCCCCTCCCCCTAGGTGAGCTCCCCCCTAGGAGGTGGGAGGCAACATAAAGCTGGGGTTGACTACCCCACTTTACTTCCCCCCCCCTTTCCTCCCCCCTCCTTGCAGGCACTTTGGGATTAGTTTCACTTTGGTTACTGAGCCTTTGTAGCACCGAAGCTGCTGCTTCATATTCTCTGGCAGATGAAGCTGTTTCACTGACCTGTTGCTGTCAGATGATCAACAGGGGCTGTGAAGGACATTGGGTTTACAGGGCAAAAGAGTAGGAATCTGAAATGAGGGTTCTTACTGTATTCTTTGCTCCTGCGTACAGTAGGGATTTTGCACATCTTGCAGGCAAAAGATGGCTGTAAAAGTTTATTCAGTTTCTACAACATTTATGAAAATATTGTTTGGATTCTACTAATACTTTTTCCTAAGATAAGCCTTCAACTTACTGGAAAAACAAATGTCTATGGTAAAAAGTTAACACACTCCCCTACTTGTAGACTGTATCGCCTGTTATATAGATGCAAATGAAAAGAGACTGATTTGTTTCACTTGTTTTGATAATCTCTTAGTATGGTCTCAAAGCGTACACATCTTCTTGTGCTCAAATAAACACTATTTTTCTTAAGGTGCAAGATTGCCATGTTTTAAGATACATTTCAAAGGAAGAGTCGGGTGGAAAAACATCTAAGCTACTTGTCGGAGGCAAAAACGCATCTCCTTTTTACGTAAGTGAACCACATTGGGTGTTTTTGTTGGAACAGTTATTTCTCTTGTGATTATGGTACAAAAGTAGCACAGGTGTGCTTCTCTAAGATTAATTGACAGACATGCATGCTTTGGAACTGATCTTCTGTTGCATCCACCCTTGCTTATTTCCTAATGCTAGTGTCGATTCTTGGTTAAGAGAACAGCAAGAACTTTCTGAAAGTTTTACCTCTTGATTCTCTGGGAAAGCTGTGGGTTTAGGAAGTCGCTTTGAAGGGCAGTGTCCCACGCTGATGAAAGGGTCTGAAGAGCCATTAGCAGTGTAGAAACCTGTGTTTCCCACATCTGTGGAGATGTAACATGAGAGCAAGACTGCAAGACACACGCATTTGTGGCCTGTTGTAAACTTACCCAGCTTCATCGATTTAGAAGACTTTGTTCTCTAGCTTCTTCCATACTGTTTTATTAGTGTTAGTTGTAATTTTTCCACAGGTCTGTTGAGATTGTTTAGTTTGCATATCGTTTTACTGATGAATAAGTTTAAGACTTAAGTTTTCAGGAAGATAGTGTCATGATTGTAGCTCATCAACAGTGATATCAATACCACTTACTTAGACACCCCAAATGCCTGATGTGGAATTCCCAGCCACCTTCAATGGCTAAGGTTGTCTAGCAGAGCCGTCATTCCTGAGGAGGAAAATTGAATTATAGATCAAGGCAGGAACAAAGCTTTCCCTCAAAGGATTGCTGCTTCTATGATCCGTTATTTCTATAAAATATCACTTTTCACTTCTTGCAGTATCCTGACACTCATTTGTTTGATTTAGGCAAGTGGGGAAAAAAATAGGACTCGTGATTAATAAGCAGATTATCTCAGTTGGTGATTGTGCCTTTTTGAGGACTTATATTTCCCTTTTCCAAACAGAAGGTTGTCCCAGAAACTCAGAATGAATCTCTGTACTTGTTTTTGCTTTAGTGGAGGTCAGGGAGGAAGGAGCTTTTTCCATTTGATAACTCTGTTGGCTTTTATAGTATATTCTACTGATTTTGAATAGGCTTATATTTTAAGGTATCTTTCTTTTATTCAAAGGGTGTAGGTCATGTTTCACCATCACTGCTTCTGCTTTTCAGGTATCTACCCTGTCACTTCAGTCCATTTCCACTTTCCAGGTGTGACATTTTTCCTGGAGAAATTACAGCTGTGTTTTTTTCTTTCCTGTTACCTTGGTTTAAGACATAAAAGAATCATGTGAATAATAATTTTCAAATTGTCTTATGCACATTAGGCTCCTTACAGTTGATCTTTTAATAACTATGATGTTAGCAGTGATTCAGTGTGTCGTCAGAATGAAAATGTGCAGGAAGCAAGGAGCAAATACAGAAAAGTTCTACTTAAATAGCTCTTGTGAACTAAGAAAATTTCTTCAAAGCAGAACTACCTTAAAAGTCAACTCAAGGATTTCAGTAGTTTGGCTTATGTTAATGATTCTCTTGGACATAACTTTTTCCAAGTTAGCTCCTATTAATTTGGTTGAACGTAAACTCATTTTAATGAAGAAATTGATTAGATATCCTTAGACAAATCTGTGATGAGGACCTGTCCTGAGGTAGCTTGGTACTGTTATTATCATTCTGTAAAAGAATTTCGCACGCAGATTCTGAACAATTGTTAAGGTACTAACAAATGATGCCTTTCTGTGGTTTAGCTGCAGGTTTGGATCATTGCTCTCCTATGCTTATCAGACTTTTTATGTGTTTCTTTTTCTCTCTGAAGTGTCTGAATGTGAGAATTTAAGAAAAAAAGCTGAATGATACTGTATTGTATTAGCATAAGCAGTTTATCTTCTGTTAATTCCTCATAGGAACATCTGTCTTCCTCAGATTCCTCGCAGCTACTGATTTCTAATTAATTCAGTCTAATGATTCCCTCAGTAATTTTAATAACAAAGAGTTACACGTATTTCTTTTGAGTGTCAAATTGTATAAAAATGATAAGGGGTATTGCGTTTTTAGCAAGGTGGGGTTTTTTTCTTCCTCCTTTTTAGCTTGATGTTTGTCAGTTTATTACAAGTGAACAGATTTTTTCATGATTTTTTAATGCAATATTATTCTCAAAAGTAAATTCTGTCAGTGTTCTAACAATTTTTTGTCAAAAGTACTTATATATTCTTCCCTTAAGTGAGGGCATATAGATGATTTTCATATAATACTGGAAGATATTACTGGTCTTTTTAAAACAAAGAACATCTCAGAATTCACTCCATGTTCCCTTCAGTATTGCTTTTTAGGAAGGCTTTGTAACAACTGCAGTGTTTTGTTTGTAGAAACACATGTCTGTGACTTGACTGCTTGACAAAAACTTGTTGTGGAAGTAAAATGGTGCAAGGCTATAGTAGGACTCTTGAGATGTACATGCTTTTTATTTACCCTTTGACTTCACGATGTTTTTCTTCAACTCTCTGCTCTTCCCAGGCATCCATGCTGAGCACAGAGCTCCCCTTGCTGTCATCTAAGGCAGCGGTTTTACATAAGAGTGGAAATAAAAGATTGATATCCAGGCATTTAGTAGAAGGGGATTTCTTTATTTTTAATTCTTACATATGGTACTACAGCTTAATACAGTTGTCCTCCACTGATGCCTCAAATTTTTGTGGTCTTAGGGAAGACTTTTGTATTTTCTCGATGATTTTCTTTTTCTAAAGGTATTTGAAGTATTTTGTTCTCTGAACACAAATTAATGAATCACTCAAAAAAACCTTTTAACTTTCGAAGACTTTCTATCCACACTTTCTCCTCAAATAAAGACAGATTCATAAAGTTAAAACTTCTGGTTTGTTTCTAAGTCAGAGATCCTTATCATACTGCTCCCTCATTCTTCACAAAACTTCCTCTGTTCTCCTAACACTACTTAACAGATTTTTTAAAAACAAAAGGAGGAGCAACATGCAGATTTTCAAAATAAACTAACAATTTTAAAGTTAATCACATTATTTTGTCTTAAAATGCACAAATTTATTTTAGAGAGAGAGAACTACACTGAACTTTTGAGAACTGAACCTCAGAGATGAGACTATCCAAGTGTGACAGTATTGTCAAATGCTTAAATTGCTTTCTAGGAGAATTCATTTGATGAAAAATCAGCTGCATTGCTTTTTACCTATGGCCACAGTTTCACTGCATCACTGTTTCCACTGGTTGGTATCATCTCAGTGGTCAGCTGTTCTGTGAGTTGTCCTGTTTAAAACAGCTAAGAACAATTTTAAGTACTTTCGACTTTGCCAGGCTCCTCTAAAAAGGAGAGCCCTTCTTTAGTAAGTCAGCAGTGGTTTGACACTGAGTGTACTTGGTGTATCTTAAAAATACATGAATCATAAACTCGTTGCTCTTATTTTTTCTTTTTTTGTCCAGAGACTGTGGATTCTTTTTGTGTGGGAAGTTAAGCATTCCTAGAAGTTTCTGCAAGACGAGGCTTTATTTCTATAGTTTTGTTACTTAAATCAAATGAATTATGTTTGTGGTGGTGTGGAAGTAGGTCATTAGAAACTTTGAAAAAGAGAAAATGCTTTTAAATTACTACAAAAGTCTTTGAAAGTCATGAAAAAGTAGTAATATATTTTATGTACGTTCTAAATTGCTTGTTTCCCTTTTCTGATCTTAGAAATCTTCATGTATGATTCTGTGATTCTATGTATCTCTCATTTATATGATGAAGCTATAGGGTAACTAGTTGACAGAAAATAAATGCAGACAGGAGTTTTAAATTAATTTTATATAGAGTTAAAATGCTAGTCTCAGGATAAAAGTGTTGCATGATATAACTATTTCTCTGAGTGGTGTTGACAGTCTGTAATCACTTTCTGTACGAGGTTGATCCTTGGGTATTTTAAGATTACTTCTTTATGGTTGGTCTTTGGTACAGAAATCAGAGTCTGCAATGGAAATTTTTAAAGAAGCTGGAGTACCACGGAAGCAGAAAGTTTCAACATTTAATGTAACAGACGATGCCATAATTAAACCAGGTAGTCTTTCTGAGCTATGGAATATTATATGCATAATCATTTAATGTCTGCTCCTTCTTCTGGATCTAAACCAAGTTATCACATATATTTCGGTTTTTGTTTTTTATGGAAATTTCTGAATTCTTGTTTCTTTGTCATTAAGCACAAAAACTTTTCTTAGGGAAATGCTAGAAAATGGGCTTTACTTTCAAGGTGATTTTTCCTTTTCCTTAGTATGTTTCCATTGCTTAAAAAATAAGTCTAATGCAAACTAGCTAATACAAACACTGAGTTAAAAAATAAATATGTCTAACCTCGACTCAGTTGATGGGAGTACATATGAATGCATTTACTGGAACTTCTCCAGTTAATCTTATGAGAGGGCCACCGAGAAGTTTGTGGTAATGTTTCTGAGGAGCCTAAAATAGCAGCTTGAGGTTTGTTTCCTTGCTGCATTTAGAAGTAGGACTCATGGCTCTCATATATAGTGTTTTTTCTGCCAGCTAGCAAAGTAAAACGTACTAAAACATGTTAAAAAAAATGTTCTTACTAAAAATCCGTATTAGAAGTTCGGAGATTTAATGAAAAGTTTTATGTTTTTAAGGTTTTATTATATAGTGTGTGTTTAGGTTTTCATTTTGTCCTTTTTGACAGTTACGGGTATTTTCCCAAGAGTTATGTATGGTGGGAAACTCTAACGTGTTACATCTTTATTTGCCATTAGAGAAGGTTTTCACAAGACCTTTTTAAGACAGTGCGGTAACTGATAAAAATCAAACCTAGCATGAAGAGGAAGTTTGGGCTGATAAGTGGAAGCAAAAGCTTGAGATAAAGCAGAATTGCAAGTTTTCAGTAAACTGATTTTGCACTGTGTGTATTTTGTACATAAAGTCCTTCATGTACATGATTTTCTATCAGTTGCTGCTGACAGGTATCTTACCCCAGGTGTGTATGGATAATTATAACATGTGAGGACTTTTATGCTTGATGCTTAGGAGATGTTTCAGTTTGCGTTCATACAGATTTGAAAACAGCATGAAAATGGGTGTGGATGTGAAGCAATTAAACCTTTTTTTAATTGACATAACACAGACTGGAAACTGTTAAAGATGCGGCTGCATGGATCTTCAGATTAAAGTTCATTTATAATGAACTAAGTTATCAGTTCTGGATTTCTTTTAAAAGCTGCTGATAAAAAAATATTGCACTCAAATAAAAAAATGCTGAAGACAAATCTTTAATTAAAACTTTGATACCACAAGCGCTTAGGCAACCGGGTAATTGCAGTCAGGTGAGTGATATCACTGACTGACAGTAGCACTGCTTTGGCTGAAGGCTAGTGTGTAGGCAATTCCCCAGTGGATGAAGCTGTGCTTCTGTTGCAGTCTTTAGTTTAGAAACACTGCCTTTTAACAAAGAGGAAGCCTTGCAAAACATTTTTCTATTCTTAACCGCATTTTTTAAAGGAAGTGTTTTGTGTTTGGATTTTTAAAAAAAACAAAAACAAAACAAACAACATTCACCTTTTGAAGTGCTAGTACTATAGGTGAGGCATGTTCTGTTTTCTTGCCAAGTTTGTTTATTGTGGGTCTTAACTAATTAAGTTAGCATTTCGGGCTTTGTCTCTTTCGGTGTCTGAAGTGCAACATATCTGAGTAAAGCCCTGACCCTTCCTTCCTACTCATCTGAAATTGGGCAAGGAGCTGAGAAATGTGCTTAAGTAGTAACTACAAAGCATGTGTTTTAGTCAGTGAGATTTAAAAAGAAGAACAAATAATATGTGAATTTAAAAAAAAAAAAAAGTTTTATGTCCTTTCCTGTGACTGTAATCTGCCCTGGATGGTAATGACTGGAGAGTGGTTTGAGGATTTCAGCACTTAGTTGAACATGATCTCTCCTTTTCTTTTGAAGGTACTCCTTTGTACGCCGCTCACTTCCGCCCAGGACAGTTCGTGGATGTTACTGCAAAAACGTAAGTTCGTGATGATTTAACGTGTACGGTTCATCTTTCAAATAGACTGGTTGAGTTTATTTTTTTCCCCTCTATTTCAGCTTGAGCTCATGGCTCACAAAAGCTGAAATAGAATTGCAAGGGTAGTGGTGGGAAATAGAAGTCCATTTAGCTATTGGGTCAAAAATATCTTACCCTTCTTTGCTGAGGCTTATTTTTGATTTTGAACGCGGTAGGTAAACAAATAATACTATTAAGGCTATGGTTTTGCTTGTGTTGTCTGTCGCACATAAATGATTAGCACAGAGGGGCTTGACAAACAGCTTGAGAAAGGTGCTCAAGCTTAGCACGGGCAAAGAAGTCTATAATGCAGTATCTGTGGTGTGTAGAAGTGGGGAATAAATGCTGAAAGGCATCAATTCCCAGAAAGACTGCTTCATTTTGATTACGCAAGAGATGCAAAGAGAGATGTATCATGTGGAGCGAAAGAAAAGCAAAAAGATAGTGAATACATTTAGCAGGACAACAGAACTGTCAAATTCCCTTTTTTGTTTCCTCTCATATTCCAGCTCATCTCCTTGCCAGCAATGGCTAATGATCTTTAACGTGGGAGGAATGATTTCCTCTCAGACCTCTGTGAATGCCAAATTAGAGCTCAAGTAGTAGAGAGTGTCAGAAGAAAAACTGGCATCTTGCAGCAAAGACTAGTCATACCTTTTCTATTATGTCCATGATTTCCACTGATCAAGAGAACTGAGAACTCTTATTTCCGTATTTCGGCGAAGTGTATTTTTGTTGTGTTGTGATACAACAATGATGTTTTCCATTTGTTGGCGGGGGGACGGTGTTGTGTCGTAGAGATAATACCCAAGTGGCCTTGTTGAAATGTCATCCATTGTAATTCTTACATACGTGTGATGCTAATAAATGTCTAATATTATTCACGTGGCTTTGTATATATGGGGAAACCAACCCTATCAGTACAGCTGAGTCGTTGGTTTTAGTATAGCTACACCTGACTTGGACCTATGGGGGCGCCCTATTCAGAACAGGAGGTCAAGAAATTGACTGGAATTAGTATTTTTTTTATGTCAAACTTCCGTATGTGATACTTAGATCTGGTATATTGTTCATTCTGGTTCGAAATTACATTCAGGGAACAGCCTATAAGAGACAATAATTTATTTACAAAGCAAAGCAAAGTGTCATTAGGAATACAGTCACTTCATGTAGATTAAGTATCATGCTTTGTTAATGCAGAGAAGCTTTGTTTTTCTAGAAGTATTTCAAGAACTAGGGAAGTTTTTTGTCAGTGTAAGAGATACTGGTAAGACCCACTGAGTATTGGTTTGTATCTTGTTGTATGTATTTGAAAACACTAGCAAGCCAAAAATAGACTGCGTTCTTGGCTGTGTAGAGTGAATCCATCCTATCTTTTAATTCAGTATTTCTAATCTATTTTCTCCAGATACTTGCATGATCCCATTTCAGAAATCAGCTTTTTGTTTGTACTGCTGACTTTGGTAGCACGTTACATGTAATCCTACTATAGAGGTGCCTGATGTAAAAGGAAAAGAAAGAAATCTTAAATCTTAAAGAGGAAGATCAGAATTTTTTTTATCATGGTTTTTCTGCCAATATAGTCAGCTAATCATTCCAGTCTTTCTATATCTGTGGTTGTTAACCTTTTTTTTGTGACTTAACTTGCTTTTTGATTTTTACTTTTAATGTTGCTTTCTTTTCAATTTCTACCTTTCTGGAATGCTACATTTCAGTTTTTCTTTGGGTCTTCTACTTTATTCCGTGCAATTTCATCCAGTGTTGCTTAGTCTCATACTTGGGTGGGAGTTATTTTTCATTATTTTTCAGAGTGCTATGTCCTATGTCTGTACGTGTAAGTACAGATTTCACAATGTCACAAAAATATCCAAGAAATGCTTCAGTGAAGGGCAAAAAAAAGTTTGCTTGGGAATGATTATAGCATTGAGCTATGGCATTTGGGCTGTGCTGAAGTGGAAAAATGTGACTGTACATCATGTTGTACTTCTGTTCTGAATCCCCCTCAAGAGGAGCCAGCTTCTCCCTGCTGAACAAAAAGGGAACCTGGGGAGGTTTGGTCCACAGGGTGAAATGAGCCTTCGTATGTTACTTTCGTACTGAAAACGCAGTACCGTTTTCAGAAGTGATGTAGGCGCTTGGAAGACCCTAAGTTGTAGGGGCTTTTTGAAAAGTTACTTAGGAATATAATGCTGGGTTGCAATAGGGAGCATAGTTTGACTTCCTCTCCTTTCTCTGCAACTTCCATCTTCCTGATTCAGTCCAATATGGACTTTAAAAGCCAATAATTCCTAAAAACCTGCTATCACCGCTAGTAAAATTTTGTAAGTATTTTTACCTGAACATGTACTTTGCGTTTTTAAGATTATCAGTAATTTTATTTAATAGACAAAACACTGATCTCTCATATAGATGATCATGAGTGCTGTTCTTAATAGCATGATTAATTCTAATTATTCCTTTAAAAAAGGAAAGAAAAAAAGAAAGCTAATGTCACCTCAGTGAGGAGAGAATACAGTGGAATATAAAGGATGCGTTAATTTTTTACCAACTCATGATGATCCAGATGAGCAAGATATCCTTTTGCATGCTTCCTTCTACCGAGACAAAAATCAGGAGTATGTCCTTTAAAAATGAGCAAGCTTTTCTTAGTTATTGTAGGTTGAACAAACTACTTGCGCTAGGGTTCAGAAAAGTCTTGGCTAGTTTCTTGATTTGGTTACCAAAATGTAGGGTGTTTTGCAGATATTTTTGTTGAAGTCTTTTGAAATGTTTTGATTCGTTTATGCCTCTGCAAAGAAAAATAGTTTCACAGAAGCAAGAAGGTTCAGTTAAAGATGTACGCAGTTTCTTTTTAGTTGAAGTCTCATAATCTGTTCAGTATAGGATGAGTAGCTTTTAGGTTTATGTCTCGTGTCCAGAGAAGGGCAACGAAACTGGTGAGGGGTCTAGAGAACAAGTCTTATGAGGAGCGGCTGAGAGAGTTGGGATTGTTTAGCCTGGAGAAGAGAAGGTTGAGGGGAGACCTTATCACTCTCTACAACTACCTGAAAGGAGGTTGTAGCGAGGTGAGGGTCAGTCTCTTCTCCCAAGTAACAAGCGATGGGACAAGACGAGATGGCCTCAAGTTGTGCCAGGGGAGGTTTAGGTTGGATATTAGGAAAAACTTCTTTACCGAAAGGGTTATCAAGCATTGGAACAGGCTGCCCAGGGAGGTAGTGGAATCGCCATCCCTGGAGGTATCTGAACAGACAGGTAGACGTGGTGCTGAGGGACATGGTTTAGGGGTGGTTTTGGCATAGGTTTATGGTTGGACTCGATGATCTTGAAGGTCTCTTCCAACCCAAGTGATTCTATGATTCTATAGCACTGACAGTAGACAGGGCATCTGCATGCTGTCAGTCTTCTTTAGTGCTGAATTTTTTCCTTAGTACTTATTTTCAGCAATTCAAAAACTCAATCCTTAAGTCTTACAGCTGTCTTTTTAATGTCAAGACTTTTCCTTGGTGTTTCCAGAGGTATGTTTCTGGGATGTGTGAAGTTTTAGTGCTCCTTTTGGGATGGCAGTAAACTTCAGAAATCTTGTGGTCTGATGGTGGTTTTTTAGCCCTAGTATGCTTTGGGCTAAAATACAAGGCACCGTCCACAAATGCGTCTCTTTAGGCTGGCGTAGTAGAGGCTGCTGCTCCAAGGGGAGGGAGTGCTCGCTCCCACAGAGTTCCCATCGATCTTCTATCACTAGTGCTGACATTCTGAGTTGCATGAAAGGAAAAAAAACAGTGTTAGATACCTGTATTCTGCACTGGGTTAGTTTTCAGCTGGATCGGCTGCGTGCCCCAGCGATCTGCTGAATGAGCGTCTGCACTAGTACTACACCAAAACCTCGGGAGAGGTGGGACCACGCGTTACGGCGGTATTCCAATGCTGTATGGGGATGGAGTTGTATTATTCCTCTCTTTTTCTGCCATTTCACAGACGTATTTCATGAATGTTTCGGGAAACCTGTGGAACATGAGAAATTTTGGCACCCCAAAGGAAAAGCCAACAGCAGTTTTGTTTGGAATGTGTCAGAATTAAGTGGCGATTCTGGTGTGTTCAGTGGTTTATTTAAGCTTTGCTAGGTTAACAGTGTAACCTGAGCCTGAAAGTATGGTCTACAGTTGTCAGAAATTCTTTGGCTAAATAGTTGGAATCCTTTTCCTTTTCAGCATCTAAATATTGTCTTTTAAATTAGCCAAGTTTGAAGAGTTAGCAGCAAACTAAATTATTGTTTAATTAGACTGTTTTATTCCAGTAGCTTTCTAAATGAAAGTTAGCTCATTAGGTACTGGCATTTTACTTGCATCAAACCTGGCAAATGAGATTTCGTACAGAATTAGGTGGTTGACCTGAACAGCTGCTTTCCTGCAGGTGAGACTAGAACAACTGTGTGTAATTAAATTCTATTTTTTAATTCTTCAGAAAGCTTATTTTCCTTGCATTTAACATTTGTGTGTCGTAGTTTTGCATATCATCATTGCCGCCTGTGATTCCTTTCTGGGACTCAGGTGATCATGCTTCAGTAAAGCCAAGTAAAGTAAGTGACTAAATTCCATGTATTCAAGAACAGTGTCATTATACATATCAAGTCTAATAAAGCTAGGTCTTGTGCATGTTTTTTTGTTCAGATATGGTGTTCTTGATTCAAGCCAAGACAACAGGTAGATGTCTTAGCCAGAAATCACAGCAGTGTAAGTAGGGTGACAAACATTCTCCTTCAGTGTAGGTTCTTGATTATCACATCTCAGATACTACACACATAAATTGATTCTTTCAGAGTGGAATTTAGATATTAATTGTTTAATAAATATATGGTTCTGGAAGAAGATCACACTTCGACAAACCTTAATGTTTTTTGAAAATACCTGAAGTTGTCACTGCTATGCCTATTAACAGATTTTGGAATTGTACCTCTTATGCATGCTTGAGTTTATTCTGAATTCGATTGTATTATGTTTCTTTTTAAACTTTTCACAGGTTTTAACGAACAAAATGTATTGGCATGTCAGTAGTTAAAACTTTTTTGGGGGAAATCAGGGATTCTTTTGATGCATTTTTAAATGAAATTGTGATGCAGATCATCATAAGAAAAGTAACTCCAGGAGAGGTACATGCTTGGTTGATACCTTTTATGCATATTTTGGCTAATGTGAAATTACATAGCATAGTGTATATATTATTAAATAATATATAAATATATAGTATACATAAAATAGTATGCATTGCATATGTGGTAACTATATGTTTTAATCTTTTGATTTTGGCTAGCTTACACTAATGTTACGAAACATTTGTTGGAAACGAACTCACAAGATTTTTAAGTAATACAAGGTCCATTATTCTTTTGGGGGATTTTTCAGTTTTATTCACTTTGCAAAATACTGTTTTAGGTTTAGTTTCAATAATTATTTTTCTTGTATTTTATTGGTGATACTTGCTGAATGCTTTCACACCCAGTAATTTTTAAGAAGGGTGAAGAGGGCAATTGAGCAATTTGAGATTAACAAGTGATACTAATAGCTGACACCTGGCATCTGTTCAGAAGTCAAGAGTATAGTCTTACCAATATCTCTTCATTTTTTGTCAGAGTTAAAAAAAGTTTACAGAAACTAAACTGTATGAATCCTCTCTGATTTTCCACAGTATTTTTTGAACAGCACACATCTTGAGTTCTCTTCCTTGTTTATATAAGATGAATATTAGTTTCAAAAGCACTTTGCATTTCATGCAATTGGAAGAATGTAAAATCTTTGCATTAGAAATACGGATAAATTTCAAGTAATGGAAAATTTATTAATAGTATTTGGGGTTTGCATATAGTGGAGAAATCCACCACTTGTCTGCGAACAGATCACAGTCACATCAAGGTGGTCTTAGGTTGGAAAAACACTATTCTAGAATGATTGAGGTATATTGGCTGAGCTACTAAGTGCCTAGTTGAACAGTCATAGAATGGCTTGGCCAGTCCTCCTTTCTAAATTTGATTTACGCATGTGTTAGTAGTTCCTTACTTTATTTTAAACTTGAAGTTTGATTTACATAATCCTGTAGTTTTTATTCTGATTCCAGCTTTATTTCAGATAGAGCATGAGATTAGGAAGAAATACAAACTGTGTAATTGTTTTGTGTCTCGATGTGTTTTTAAAGAATGTTATACATTATTTATTATTTTAAAGAAATCAAAAACTCCAAAATGAAATAAAACTATAGCTTCTTCTCAATAAAAACTTCCTTTTATTTTCAATCATGATGATGACTGAGTCGTGTTAAATAGAAAATTAATATTCAAAAAGTCATAAGATGATATGTATTTGTAACTAATTCAGAGACCTTCAGTCGGGTCTTCACAAACAAAAAATGAAACTATTCTAAAAAATTATTGAACTACTATGATGAAAGAACCTTGGTAGATAATAAAGCATTATACATTATGAAATACCCTAATTTCAGCATTGAGGTGCCATTCTTTGACTTTAGCCAGATATTTCAGAGCACCAGACTGCTCTTTTTTAAGTCTGGCCACACCTTCTATAAATTTCCTCAGTCTTCAGTATTATGAAGTCTGAGTCTTTGTTCACTGGAAAATATGTGTGTGATTGGAACAACCAAAAAGTAGATTAATGTAATCTGTTGCATAAATCATTAAACTAGCAACTGTATCTTGTGATAGAATTGCTTCTTCTTGAAGATACATTACAGTATGTAGTGAAGTAAACCTTTTTTTTTTTTTCCGAAATGCATCTCTTATAAATATTAACTATTTCTTCTAATTTTGTATTTTACTAAAAAGTAAAATTTACAGTATTCTAAATTGCTCACGTCAAAAAATGAACAATCTGAATGAAATATTGAAGTGGTTTCATGACATCAGGGATTTATGCTTCTTGATTAAAGTTGACAGTATTGTTTTCTTTTAAAATGGTCGCTTTCGATGGTTGTATGGTTTTCTCTGAATTGCAAGTACATTTCTGCAGCTAAAGAATTAATCATGCCCCCAGTCTGCTCGCTCTGGTAACTGCACAGCTGTTGTTATGCGACCCACTTGCAGTTGGTTTTGGAGAGTTTGCTAATTGCATTTTCCAGCTAGAGATGCCAGAAGTCTACTTGGAAAACATGGCCAATAATAGAAAGTTTTAAAGAAAAAAAAAAAAAACAAAAAACATTTTGGCAGAACAGATACAAGTTTTCCCGTAGTTTAGTTTCTGCAATGTATTTCAAAGCAATCCTTACGCAGTCTGCAGACATAGAAAAAGACAAATTTTGAGTCTCTCTTAAAGTGTATTTTTTCAAACAGTTTTTTTTTTACAAATATTGCTGTTCATTGCAGTAAGCTTTTAAAATAAGGCAACTCATGATAAACTGGTGTAACAAAGCCTTGCATCCTTTAGACTTCTGTCTTGTGTTCCAGATCACAGGTAACCCTGGTCCTGCCTCCCGCAGGTGCCTTCAGCTCCCTCTCATGGCCCAGTCCCTCTCCATGTCCCAGCGTTGCACCGCTGTCTGCCGGCCTGGAAAGACTCTCTTGCTGGTGGCAAGCTCTTGCGTGACTGGCGAGCTGGCAAGCTAAAAGAACCTATCACTCCTTTAATGATGTTCTAGCATTTCCTTGGTTAGTTGTAGGAAAGGAGGGGAAAAGAAAGAAAAAAAAATAATCAGGGCTTTCTAACCAATTATTTTGATTTCAAGCAATTACATATCTTTCTTCTGTGCCAAATTTAACTGGAATTGACCTCTAAGTTCTGAGCAGGGAAAGGGCAAACCAAGAGACACAGACTGTGGTTGCATGAGTCTTGTTTTATTACAGTTCTGTGGCTTGAGTCTTTCCGTTTGTGTCTGGTTGTGAGTGTAGTTTGACTTGCTCTAGGCAGCTAGAGCAGCCAGTTTTTGTGAATGTTGGTGTTTTCCACATTTGTATATTTTCTCTAGTTTTTAATGGTAGTTCTTTTCTGATCAGGGGAGTCAGCAAAATGTAGTCTGTATATATACAGCGTGCTGTATTGCATGCTTATACCTGGTTTTATTCTCCTGTGTTTGGCTGGAAGGTTCTAACGCTTGAATTAATAGGACCGTGACATCGCAAAATGCATTAGCAGAGAAAGGATTTCTGTAAATTAGAGGAAAGGATCATCTGGTTAAATTAATTAAATAATCGGTGTAGCCATAAACCCTGTGGTCAGACTTTTCCTTTTGGAAACAGACAGTGCCAGTTTAAACATGCACTTTAATCGGCTTTTATTTTGTGCAGTGGTGAGGCAATTTTTCCTATTGAGTCTGTCCCTGCAGTAAATGGAGAACCCCAAAGCCAGTAATACTGTCATGAGCCTCAAAGATAAAGGCATAGACCCTGAAAATATGTTTTATTTGTTACTGTGGTTTAGACCTTATTTGTCAGAAGAGTATGGATCAAGAGAGTTCAGTGTTTTCACTACACATGCTGTAGTTGAAGAGGTTTTGAAGAGATGAATCTATTGTAGTTTGGAAAAAAAATGTTCCTTGGTTTATTTGTATGCTAGTGTAAGCAGCCATCGTCTCTTGATGCTTAGGGCCTGTCATTAAGTTTTGGTATGTGTTATTATACAGTTGCTTTTTATCTGTGGTTTTTTGGTTGTTTGTTCTGGTGTCCACTTGGTGTAAGCTTCATTACAGTACCATATATTGAGGGCAATCACAGCAAGGAACATTTTATGTTAGTCTTTTTGCCTACTTGACACTATTCTAATGTTTCTTATTCTGTAAAGCAACATTTAAGTATTGCACTAGAATATATTTATGGTATAAAATACACTTTTTTAAAAAAAAAAATTCTGTCTCCTGAGCTTTGCTAAAGGTAAAAAGATCATGAGCCTGACTGAAATTACTGGTTATTGCTGGAAACCTTAAGTCTGATTAACCCAGGTTTGTTTCTTAATTATTTTTCATTTCAGAATTGGTAAAGGATTTCAAGGTGTCATGAAAAGGTGGGGATTTAAAGGTCAGCCTGCAAGCCATGGGCAGACAAAAACTCACAGACGTCCTGGAGCAATATCTACCAATGTGAGGATTCTTATTTCCTGTTTAAACATTCTTCAGTATTTTTAGAACTGCGTACTAAAAATGAACAATTTCACAATAGCTAGCTGTTACCATCTACTCCGGGGTAGCAGAGGATGCCAACTGTTGCAACGGAAGTTCAGAAACCTGTATAATGAGCAATGCATATAGCTGTTCTCTTATGCCTCGATTTATGAATATTCTATACTGAACCTGAATTGTCTGTAATTTTCTTTGAGAAATTAAAATAAAAATTAAAAAAAAAATAATAATACTGAAGAAAATAGTAAAAGTGAAAAGGCACCAGGCAATGAAGATAGAGTAGTTGAGACTGTAAAAGCTACTGATTTATAGTCCTTCATTTCAGCTGGAAGACGAACTCTACACCTGGCACTTTTCTCTGAAGACTGAAGAATGTAAATATTTGAACATATAACAAATTGTTACAGCAGATGGAATTCATCATTAAATTAGAATTTCCTAAGCAGTAATTCTGAATGTAATTTCACAAAGCATATAGAATGGGAAATAGTATTGGAAATAGGTATGATGAAAAGGAAACAAGGTGAAAGGATGCAGTAGGGGAAAAAGAATGCCTGGAATTCTACTTCCCAGTCCAGTGTTGACCACCTCAGATATTTTTTTGTAATCCTGTGTTGTTCAGTACAGAATCCTGTCCCTTGAACTGCATTGCAGCTGATTTCCTTAAATCGTGGTTTTCACACAAGTTAAAAAAGGCCCCAGCATTATTAGTAAATAAGAGAATGGTGCAGGAAACTGAGACAAATCACTCAATAATACTCTAGAACTGAAAATTATTGCACTTACTGCTGCCTTGCCTTTTCCACCGTTGTTCAGGTTATACCCAGCCAAACAAAAATGGGATACAGAAAGTAAGCAATAGCAGGGAATGTAATTAAAAATTCTGTTCTCAAAACCACATGCTTTAAAAAATCTGGTTTACATCAGTATAAAATTCATGGATTAGGGAGAGGGGAGAAGCTACAGTATATCTCCATTTTGGCAGCCTTCCAGGACTGCTCTGGACCTCTATGGTAGCATCCACAAATAGTTTAGGCAAGTTTCGAGTTCTTATGGTCTGTGGTGTAGGTAAGAGTCTTGTGTGAACAGGGTTTTTGGGGGAAAAAACACTCTTCCTGGTTTTCACAAAGTGAAAGTATGGGATGAGTGCAGATTTTGCTCTGAATCTCTACCATTAAGTACTAAGCAAAGCTAGAGTCCCTTCTTTGATATAACGGTATTTATAGCAATTCTATGATTGAGGTCAAGTGTTTTCGATAACATATAAAGTAATACCTAACCTTCGGCAAGAGGTATTTAAAATGCTAATCAGTATTAGGTATTTTTGATATTAGATATTTTAAACATTGGAAATACCAGCATATTTTCTTTGGTGCTCCTCTTCAGTTTGTAAGTGTACCTCTTGCAGTTACATGATTTTTTTGGCCCTGTTTTTATCTAGAAAGCTGCCAAAGTTTATCGTGGAAAGAAAATGCCTGGTAAAATGGGTAACATCTACAGAACATCTTTTGGATTAAAGGTGAGTTCTGAGCATACTAACGTGTATGAAGTGGTTTCATTGCCTAGCAAGGGACTTGGTCACGTAGCCTTGTGTTGATGTGCTGTCTGTCATTTCTGTCACAATCAAGACAGGAGAATCGTGAAGTAAGCAAGCTGGAAAGATAAGAGCACGAAATGTGTGCTCCTGTCTTTGTGGGGGTTACAAATAAGCTATCTGAACTTCCTTTGCATACGTGTACCCGTGGAACTGGGATTTCAGGTGATGCTTCCACATCTGATGTGCTTTTTCACTGTGTCCCTTGACTTCTGCCTTTGAAGTGGGAAAACAAACAGGTCTTCAGTTAATGTTTTCATGCCTGTTCCACTTGTTCAAACCAACCCAAGTCTGAGTTGTCTGAAGTCCTGACTATCATGATCCTTCACTTTCATATGCAAAAAGGGGATTACGGTTTCTGTCTAAATCCTGGTTCATGTCTTGGAACATAGCTGTAGCAGTTCTTGGGCTGTTAACAGCAACTATTCTCCATCTGTGAAGGCAACTTCTGCAGTTTGCGCAAAAAGCGTATTAGCTTCTTGTTTGCAAAAAAAAGTGTTCTGCTCCTCTCTGCTAGCTAAAACTAATGTAACAGAAAATGTGCATGTTCAGTTGAGCACTTCATAGAATTAAGAAATTAACAAATGGTCACAGTAACATTCGTGTGAACATATTTGTTCTAATTTGTCAGGTGTGATGGTTTTTAACAGCTGTTGCTGTTAGAGGGAAAAGAGACTTGGGAGCTTGGGTTGGTGTGATGCTGAACAGAGAGCTGCCTTACCAAATATAGCCTGGTAACAAGCCCTTTAAAACTGTATAATAGACTCCTACATTAGAAAGCTGTGCACTCAGAGTAGCGTGTGACTGAATTTTGTGGCAAGTTTAGGCCTGTGCAGAATATTCTTCTTCCCCAGAGTGCCACCTCCAGTTAATCAACTTGTACTTTCATGGACTACTATTTGTAAAACTGGGAATAGTCTCTGAAACGAGCTCAATGTCTGCATTTTTTTTTCTGTCTTCTAGGTGTGGAGGATCAACACAGTACATAACATTATTTATGTAAATGGGTCTGTTCCAGGTCACACAAATTGTCTAGTGAAGGTATGTTTGCTAGTTTCAACTTACTGGTATTAGTGACTCCTAAGCTCTCTCTAACTCGCTTCTTACAAAAGGAAAAACATTGGTTGAAGGCAATCTTCATTTCTTCAGAGACCCATCTTGTACTATTGAATAATTAAAGGACAGTAGGATCAGCTCTGTAAAGGAGAGTGATTAATAGGGGCAGTGGGTCACCACTTACTCTAAACGGCTCGTTCTTAGCTTTGCACTGGGGTTGTGCACCCATGTAGCATATGATAAACTAACACAGTTGCTGTGACTCTGTGCTAAGTGTAGGTCTGTCCCCTTTTAACGCTAACTTCAGTCAACAGTATTTAAAATTCTGGGATTTCCAGAATATTAAAGGTCTGTATTCATGAACGGTAATACACAGTAAGCAGTGCTTTAAAGGTTATGCAAAGCATCCCCATAGACAGTAGCGGTTACCTTTCCAAGGTGCAGTTGAGATACAGGAGAAGACAGCTGGAGTTCACAATGAGGATGTGAATGACTTCCCTTTGCAGTCAGTATCAATGTGTCGTTGTTATTTTCTGTGGCATTCTACAGAACTAATTTCCACTTTTACGGAAATTGTTTCAGTTTTTCATAAACAACCCTGAAACAATGAGGAATCTATTATGCGTTCTAACAATGTAAATAATTCTCATCAAAGCAAGAAAAGTACTTTTAAGGATTATTTTCAAAATAGCCTTTTATTTATTTTTAGGTATATTCTACACATCTGCAGCTGTGTTAATTCCTTTCTGAGTATTCTGATTACAGGGCATCTTGCATCTTTATTATGAGTGATTAAAAAGATTTTGTTGTACATATAGGTATATATCTGATATATAGTTTAAAATACTCATAAGTATTGCAGAAATTCAAATGATCCAATTCTTGAAGTGATACAGAGTTCAGAAAAATCAGGTGCTTTCAACTAGTTTTTTTTGTTCTTGTATTTTACTATGGGCACCCAGTTTCTGTTATGTATTTCCTAGTGTGGAACAGAACTCCACAGTTACTGGGCATTAAGTAAAGCAATGCTAGCTTTCAAATAGGTGTTTTACACACAGAAAAATGAAGGGTTTTTTTGTGGTTCTCTTATTTGAAATAAGGCCTTTTTTAATGAGTGAGGTATCTCTAAGCTGCTTTGTCTGCAATGTCCAGCCCAAGCCTAGAGAATACATTACATGTTTTTCTCAGCCTGGAGAATACATTACACATTTCTCTCCCAAGATAGTGAAAATCAGTTAACAGATGTCCAGGAGAAGTAGTTTTCAGGATGATTTCTGCAAAATTATTGGGCATGACATCAGTGGCATAGAATTAAGACTGTAGTTTGACTGGCTGCTTATCCATATATTGGGCTGAATGACCTTTTCTTCAGCTGTGTTCCAAGTATTTTTTCTAATTCTGAACCATGAACCTGATTGCTCTGTGTTAGTCTGTGGTTTAATTAAGTGCGAATTTGTTGTAGGATGTTATTTTTAAATTATAACATATGTATACAGCAATATAATCTAGCTGAAAAAATGAATAATGTTTGATGCCCAGATTTTATTCTTTGATCTTAATAGTACTCTTCAGCAAGAGCTAATTGTTGCAAAAGGTTGTACATCTTGTTCTCCTAGTCACGCTGTTAAAATCCACACTTGCGTGGTTCAGTGGCATCTGCATGTATCATATGTCTTATCTGCAAGGGTGCAACATTTTATGAAGCCACTGAGGCTCTGAATACGGTATTAATCTCTATCAATCAGCTCATACCTTTTATTCTGACTAGACTCGGTAAATTCACTTTTTGATTTCTGTTTTTAAGTGAGCTAAGAAAACAAACGTTTATTGAATGCCTGTAATATAAACTCTAGAAGTGAAGCTGTTTGTATTAATACCACACATTCTTATGTACACAGTGAAGATCTCATTTAAACAAATTGATGTCCCTTGCTAATCAAACACTGCACACTTACGCTTGGAGAACATACTGGAAGTGTTCCTTGCATTCTCTCATGACTGGGTCACTCCACCTTTTCCTTTCACCTTCTCTTTGTCTTTACTTAGACGTTCCTCTTCCTTAGGCTTAGGGAAAGCATCCCCCTTACCACCTTGGATTTCCTGGTTTTGATCTGAAAGCAGACCTGCTGTTAGCTTAAAAACATCGTTGAGGCAGCAGTACTGCCATAGTCAGCAACCTTGTTAACAGGAGGCTGCTGGGCCAAGCCACCTGAGCACACGCAGTACGACAACTGTGTTTGTTTTGCTGTGATGTGAAGAGGATAATGGATTTTGATTGCCATGGCAGTCTGTTGCCTACCATTTCAGTGCTTGCCACGTCCAGGGCTGATTTCTGCTCAGTTCGCTCACCATGGATGATGATTGGAACTTTAACCTAAGACCAAAAGTTAAAATGGCTCCATTACCTGTTTGTTTGTTTGTTTGTTTGTTTGTTTCAAGTAAAATTAATCTATCATTACGAACGAAGTGGCAGAAGGCACTTTTTCCACTGCTTTACTAAGCCTTGTATGTGGTGTCTGCAAGATGTAGATAGAATCTGTATTAATTGTATCTGCAAGTTACCTATGTATGAAAATGTTTCAAGTCATAGTCACCTGCAATTTAGAAGGCCGAGCATCTTCAATTGTGCATTTTGGCCTACACATTTCAGAATTACAGCTAATTCCATTATTAGAAATGAGGGTTGAGGATCCGTGGGAAGAATGAGGGTTTTCATCCCTTATAACTCTGAGTAACATAATGTAATATTTGAAAGATCTTGATCAAAGTACTTCACATTCAGACTTTCATGGCTTTTTAGTAATAAGTCATCCTGTTCATCCTGTTTTGAGATGAAGATACAGCAGTTGGTATTATTACTATTAGGAAATAGATTTAAAAGAATTGTTACCACTCACATAGTATTTGGAGAGTGTAGTCAGCAACAGTTCATTCCAATTCTTCATACTGCTGAGGCCATTCTGGTTTTGGTGGTGGTTTTTTTTTACATAAGCTACAAGAATTACGTATATTAATTTAAAAAAAAAATCTTTCCTTATATTTTCAAATGCATCTTAGAAGAGTAGAGAAAGCTTTAATTAAAAAGCCATGCAAAGCAATACTATTTCGTATGCGTACTCTAGTTTCTGAGGGTTTTATCTCCATTTAATCTTGCTGCACTCATCTGTAGTGTTTTTAGCTTGTGTCTTATGCCTTTCTTCCAAGGTGTTTTCGTGTTTGCATGTAGATTTTGATGCTATATGTTGCATATTTGTTTGGAACTGTAGCTAGAGAAATGATGGGATATTAGCGTTCCTAATTACTGTTCATGCCACTAAATACCTGCCTATAATTAGGTAGGATTGATGTCTAGGGAGTGTGGATCTGTCTGTCTTTGAGCTTAAAACATGGAATATCACATAATACTTTTATCTCATGTGTGTCTCTAAGAGGAAGGCATTGGTGTTCAGTACCCTCTCTGTGTTGCTTGGCAACCACAGTGCACCTTGAAGCATTTATTTATTTTGTATGTTATGTATTTTTGGCAACTTAGTGCATCAGCACTGTATCCAGACTGAGATGAAGCACTTAAATTTTTCAAGTTTCATTTTCAGCAGAAAAAGTGCATGTTAGTAGGATTGATGGATTCCTGGTTTAATTAGAAATCAGTTTTCATTTGATACTGCACACTGAAGCATGCAGGTAAATAACTGACATAAGTAATGTTTCTAGCCAACTGGAAAACTAATCAAAAAAGCTTACTTTAGCATAGATTTCTTTCTCAGTGACAAGATTAATAAAATTAAGAAACTCTGCTGGAATGTATGGAATTTTTCTACTACAAGAGCAACATGGCAGAGGAAGCATCTGTAAATTATTGTGTAGTGCTTTTCAAGATAGCCTGCCTCGGGTAATACCAGATTCCCTTGGTGTAGCTTCTTATATTACAAGGCCTCAAGTTACCGTCCATTTTACTGATCCTCTAGGAAAAAAAGCTATTAGTTTTTTTCTTTTGGGAGCTTGACTCAATTCCTCTTTTAAGTAAAGTTATCTCTTCTGTCATTCAAGAGAAAAGCACAAGACTAGTTCCCTTTTAAAATAGATGCTTTGTAATGGAGGGGATACTGTCATAAGCTGTATTAGAAGACCGGATGTTATAGTTTATCTTTGATAATGTTTTATACCTGTCCTAATTTTAAGGCACTTGATTTTCTTAGGACATTCAGTGTTGATCACTTTGAATATATCACTTGTAGTGAAAGCAGAAACTCTGGCAAATCTATGTAACTCGTAGTGTGTAGTATTTTGCATCCTGCTTCTTTTGTATCACACTTGCCAACATTACTGTCTGTTTTTCTAACTGCTGATGCCAGAGTTTGGGTGCACTGAGCTCAAATTAGGGACATGCAGGAATAGCGTCATGCCCTGGCTGCTTTCTTGTTTCCTGTCCAGTACCTTGGGCCCCATGATAGAGCTGTGTGGAGGTGGTTTTTTTAGGGTTTTTTGTTGGTTTTTTAAAAGATGAAATAAGGTTGGTCAGAAACAGTTCCTGAATGCAGTTTCTGCCTAGCTTCAAAAATAGCATGGAAGTTGAACTAGGTAATGGATAATACCCGAGGAGATAATCTCTAACATTCCGTATATTTAAACACATTTTCCTATTTAGCAAACAATTTGCATTCCTTGCTGTGGTTGCTAACACAGCCTGAAGCCCTGTTAAACTGCAAATGTGAGTTGTGACTTAAGCATCAAGTTTTGATGCCTGTTTAAGACCATAGTTAGTATTTCGTGCTGACAGCTTTCTGAATTTGCATTTGTTTATACTACCTGTTATGCTGCCAATGTATGGGACACATATACGTGCAGTTTATTAAGCGTCTGCAAAACCCTGTATGACTGTTTTAAAGATTTAGTGACAAATTCCCAACCAGCTCCAATTTCAACTTTCCCTAGGATTTTTCTCAATACAAAACTTCACAGAAATGTACTGTAGTATATATACACTATCTATCTACAGTATAGTGTACTATAAAATATAACAGTATTAATAGAGTAGTTAAGCAAGCCAACTGTTTATGTTACATTGAGCTATACAGTGAACGCTTTTATGGATTGTAATAACTAGTTGGGCTTTCAGCCTGATTCATTCTGTGGGTGAGAGCTAAATTCACAGTATTTTAGTAACACATAGCATTAAAACTTATTCGGATGCCATGGTGTTCCTCTCTTCTTTTTTCTTTTTTTTTTTTTTTAATAATATTTTTATTGTGCTAGTTCTTAACTGGATTTTGTACATTATTGAACATGCATGGTCATGTTGTATTCTGTGTAGAAGGAGAGAAGTAATGTACTATATGGCTAAATGTGTGGTAGATGCTGCATCAGTGTGTATCCTTCCATTGGAATACACACACACNTTTTTTTTTTTTTTTAATAATATATTGAATGGCATCAGTGCTATCAATTGTGATCACAATGGATTTATATTAGCAGGAAACCTGCAAAAAAATACTTGTTTATAGTTTAATGATGTTATATCCAAGATTTTGAGTTGTAGACATTATTTTTATCTCAGGGCCTAAAAGCAGTTAGGAGAGAAGTTTGTGTGTTAATTATTTGTACAACCTTACTGTAAAAGGTTACCAAATCAATTGCTTATAACGCAGTTTCAGCATAGAATGTAAAAAATATTTTATGAACTTAAATAACTGGGAAGGAAAACGTGAAATGTTATTTGGTACAGTTTTGTAATTTTTGCTGTGAGGCGTTTTCATAGAATCATAGACTATCTCAAGTTGGAAGGGAACCATAAGGATCAAGTTTTGGAGCCATAGGGCAGGGAGAAAAGGAGGGGAAAAGGGGGAAAAACTCATGGGTTGAGATAAAGACAGTTTAGTAGAATAGTAACTGAAAAGGAAAATAATAATGGCAAGACACAAGTCACTGTCACCACTTGGTGAACTGGTTGCCCAGCTCAACGCGAGGAGTGATTGCAGATCCCTGCCCCCTGGCTAACCCCCATTTATATACTGAGCATGATGTCTGTGGAACAGAGTATTTCACTGCCCGTTCCATTGGTCTGTCTATGCTCCTTCTCAGCTTGTATGAGAAGCTGAAAAAAGTCCTCGAATGGTATAAACATCACCTAGCAACAACTAAACCAGTATGCATTATTGACATTACTTTCACACCAAATCTGAAACACAGCAGTCACTAGAAATAAATTATCCGAGCTGAAATCAGGACAATATTTCCATGGTTTAAGTTGCTAATAGGCACTTTCAGACGCAAAATAAAATTGAGTTCTTCTTTTTGATGGGAATAATAATGTCTATCTAACAAGTTTTGAAACTTAGAAGGGAGAAGGAGGTGTGTTCATTCAGTTTGGTAGAGATGTTCTAAGATGGTGCTTCAGAAGTAGAACTTAAATTGCATTTGAAAGCAGTGAATGTATCAAAAGATGAAAAGAGAGCAGTAGTTTTCATGAGTCAAAAGAAGTACTGTGTCGATTATACTAATCAAAAGAAAAAGCATATCAGAAGAAAATAATTTTAATATCAGGTGTGGGTCGTGCTTCTGGGATCTGTCAAGATTCTGAGGAGTTTGGAAGGGACAAAGTGAAATAGTATTGTGCTGCTCCGAAAGCAGCAATGGTCTGTTGAAAATGTTTTGTAAGAATCTATTTTAAGAATTCTCCTTATCGCACAAGAGGCACTATCTGCAAAATGCCACTTGATATTAACATGTAAAATGCAATGTTAAGGTTGAACAGAAATCTTACATTTATTTAGATAAACTAATTCAGACAAAGATTAGGCTGTTGGGTTTGCCTTCAGTTAAGAGCAGATGTCGTACCCCTACATCCTATGATAAGAAGCTGTTTTAAGAAGAGGAAAAATATTTAAATTCCTTTCACTTTCCAGGTGTCCAAAACTGCCTGTAATGACACAGGCTCTATGTAAGAGCTCATGTTATTCCATTATGAGGATAATCCAAAATAATAAAAAAATAGACATGAAAAACATTTTAATAAGATACATATGAAATAGATAAATTGTCAGAAATGAAATCATGTATTCTCGTCTTCCTAATATTACTGTAAATCACGCAGAGACCATGGGGGTTTTGCTGTTGACAAAGAAGGTTCATGATTTGTAATAGGGTTAGGGAATAAAAGAGAAAGGGGCAAGGGCAACAATACGTCACCAGTGAAGTTATTAAAACATGTTTTCATATAGAAAAAGAAACAACAGCACTGTATTGAAAGGGAAAGATGACTTCTCACTTTATTACACAGAAATAATCTCAGCAATTCAGGTGGAAGCTATCTGACTGTGTTTCCTCTGAACTCGCTGCTGCTAGAACTGGGGCAGCAAAGGTCTTTGGACTTGGACCTCAGCCTGGTTTATTCTATGTAGATTGTAATGAAAATCGCTGTTTGCCTACAGGTACTTTAGTATTTATGCATGGCAGTTTACAAGTGAATAGAGAACACTTTTAATAGGGACATGTGTGGTAGAAGAGGAGTGATCTACTGAAAAGCTAAGTAACCATCCTAACCAATAGGATGTTTTGGGCGCCCCTCATTCTTACTAAAAGGATTTCTTCTGTTTGTCAAGCCTGCAGTTAGAAAACTGTTGGAACTTCATCGGGGGGGGGAAAGAAAACCCAAAACCGTATTTCAGAAGCTGAAGTTTAAGTCAAATTTGTTGTGCGCTTCATCTGCAGGAATCCTGATGGCCTTTGGGAAAGGCTCCAGTAAAAGCAGATATGAATCTGGTAAATACAGTGCTGTCGGGGGCATAAAATTGTTTTATTTAATTTCTGGTATAAATCACAATTGTATTATGTGAGTGTTTTGCCCAACCAAGTAAGAACAAGCTTCCTGTTCTTTAAAAGTCCACCAAAAAAATAAGAGGAAGAGCTTATCTTCTGTATAATAAAATTTTGTTTAATCTATTCATACTTTTTTTTTTTTAAATCCAGTTGAGTATAGTGGCTGAAAGGGATTATTACAGCTCAGGAGGAAGATCATAGGTAACGATATAGAAATGAAGAATTTAATTTTAAATAAAATTTCATTGCTTGAGAATTTGTAACTCTTTTTTTTCTCTAGAGATACCAACTTTCTATCTTCTACCACAGACAAACTGCTTTTTGCTGATAATTCTAGCTACTAATTTTCTTCAGAGATTGGAGTTTCAGGGGCTAGGTTTTAAATTTTTTCACACGTATAGAGGTCAGTAAAGGAAAATTATTTCTCCATAGCACTATGGTGCTTGGAATTAACTTTTTTAAAGGCTCATATTCTACAAGCTTCATACTGATTCCTGGCTGAAGAATTCTAGATGCTTAACTCTGCAGTCACTGAATAGCTCTGCAGTAGCTGGAGGGACTGGGTACTGCACATGCACATATCTTTGCAAAATTAGTTGCCTTCATTAGTTTGTATCATAAATACAGAAGCATGTCTTGGTTGTTGAAGAGGTGATTACACTGTATAATACAACTTGATATGTCGTATGGGAAAGTACTGTGGGATATAAACAGTTTAAAGAAGCTGTACTTAAATTTATTTTAATAACATTTAAATATTGAGCAATTGATGCATGAGAGTAGGTTTTGATTCAGTATGATACAAGCAATAAATGCTCTTTGGGTTTTCTGTTGTGTTTTTTTTTAAAAAAAAAACTCCTTATGGCTAGATACCAAGTGTTAAATTCAATAGCTGGGATTGATATTAAAATAACTGATGATTATACATGGAGTTCTTCAAATAAACAAGTGTAACGTGACTGCTGTTGGATTTTTTTTTTTCTTCTGCATGCAAGGTGATTCCTTTAATTTCTAGTGTATCATTGTCTGAAAGTCTTCTGGGAGATTTATTAACACCACACTTCCCCCTCTTGCTTTTTAGGTCAAAGATAGCAAATTGCCAACTTACAAGGACTGCAATAAAAACCCTCCGTTCCCTACATTTTTTGCTGATGGAGATGAAAAACTGCCAGAAGACTTGTACGATGAGGAGGTTTTCCAGTTCACGGATCCATCTGTCACATATGCATAATGTTCTTCGCATCTTTGATAAAAACACAATTTTGTTATTTTCACGAACTTTGCAATGCTGTGTAAGAGTATATGTATGAATTGCAGTCTGGCCAACTGAGTTGAACGCTTCAGATACTGCGACCTTGGTCAGGTAACAAGATTTACCGCTGTCAATTTCAACCCTGTAGTTGAAGCAGTGGGTGCATCTGAGGGGCAGGTTGTAAAGCACACCAGTTTGTCTACAGTGATCTTTTGTCCTCTGTCACAGGCTGTGAAAAGTTACGCATTGCTGAAAAACTGTTGTTTTGAAGATGGTTCCATTTAATTTTTTGTACTGCTACCAAACTTTCTGGTTTTTACTTTCTGTTTCTCTTCTGTGGCAAGTATTCTGGCCAATTCTCATAATCAAAAAAACTTCCAAATCTGCTTTGGCATCTGGGATGGATAAATCAGATGTGAGTCCAACTTTGTAAAGACTAATCCAAAATAAAACAGGAAAAGGCATTGCTCTGTAGCAGTATGAGCTTGTTTTGTCTCCTTTTCACCACAGCTCTTTCTCTCCTTTTCCTTTAATGTTATGTTGAGTTTGGTGTAGCAGATACCTAACAAATTTTCTAGAGGAACGATGATGCCAACCACTGTCTGTCTCTTCAGAGAGTTCTGGCAGTGTGTGCGGTGAGGGGGTGTTCATATGGGAAATGTTAAGTAACAAAGCAGCACTGAGACTGTGGTGGCCACCTGTTCGTCGCCTTTGCTGACAGCTTGTTCTGAACATCACAAAGGATTCCTTGCATGATCTCTGGAGAAATATCTCCACATCTACAGTTTTCTCTGTGTTGGATTCTTATGCTGTTGCAGGAGAGCCATTGCAAGGAACACAGGCCAAATGTGAAGGATTTGTCTTTATGATAATGCTTATTTTTCTTCCATCCCACCTTTCAATAATAACTCGAATCAATATGTTCCTTTTATTTTTCATCTTATGTGATTTACTGTTTTTAAGTCTGGTCCTTTGAATGCTGTAAATCCTCGCACGTACCTGCATAACTGTCAATGCCATCTGAGCATGCACTTACAAGCCCTGCAGTAGTTCAAGAATTTGCATATACTGAGCTACCGTTCATACTGTGGAAGTGCTGTCTACTCATCTTTGCAGCTTCATCACAAGACACCAAATATCTAAAGTAATAAATTGTGGAAATATGTAAGTAAATTACATAATTTTAAAGTAAATATGAGATTTCTGAAGACCTTACTACTACTATCCAATTTAAAATGTGATGTCATTATGGTGTCCCTCAGTCATTGAAGCTGTTCTGAATTTTTTATCTTGAAACCACGTACTGTCTTAAAGAAGTTGTATGTAGCTGCTGGCTTGTAGTGGACCGGGAGGGGTTATTACAGACTGTGGTATAGAAATGTGAACTGGTAAATGTCTACGTTGTAGGGTATTCTTTTAGCTGGATTCAATCAAATTAAAAATGCGATTCAAATGAGTGCATCAGAATGCTGATTAACAGCACCACCTTCATGCTTCCCCTTATCTTCAGTAGCACTGGCTATGCAAGTGCAGACATCACGGACGCACAGCAGATGTGACGCAAAAAGCCCATACACATAGCAAATATCCAGTGACGTGTCATGTTTTGTCCGTGATACTAGTAATGAGTGCAACCCATCACCCTGAAACTCTCGTAGTTGCCATTTCCTGAAAGGGTGTCTGGCATTCAATCTCCTGATTACAAAATAGATTTTAAAAAGTCAGAGCATTTCAAGTTTACTTGCTGTTGAACACATGTAAATCAGGGCACGTTCAAATAAGTAGCCTGTTGTCCTGCTCTGGTTTATGGGATAATTCTGGCACATTATGCTTTCCTTGAGGAACTTTGGTGGTGGTGTGTTTTTGGGGGTTTTTTTACTTAATTGATAATGATCCTGGACTATCACTGAGATGACCATACAGAGACATGCTTTCTCCTACTTGGTTTCTCATCCAGAAGTTCCAGGAGTGTGGGATCTTCTACTGTGAGTTGTCATATTTTGAGTTTGCTTCCAGTGTACGCCTTGGAAAGCACCAAGAATCCAGTGCAAGCTCAAAGGGAGCCACAGGTTAAAAAAAGTAAAATTAACTGTATCAGATGAGATTTTAGCTTGAGGGGAAAATTGACAACCTACTTCAATTTCTGTTTCTCTGGTAAGAGAAGAACTACTCCCTTTTTGGCATAAACGGTGACATCCGAAAGATCGGGTCATGTTACTTTTTAGCTTCATTGTTCAAGGAATGACTGCAGCCCTTCAGGGGATTCTGTAGTTAACATTGCCTTCCATTTGTTTAGCTTTAAAATGTCTGTTGAAGCCTATATACTACCAGCGTAGTCTCTGCAGTTATGCTTGTGAAATGTGTGCTGGACATGAGCTGTGTCATTTTTCCAGATGCTGCTTATTCAGGTGGGTATTGGTCTATTTTTTCTTGAGATGTACAGGTGAAACCTTTTTCATCTTTTTTTTATCAAGAGTGCTCAGACACTAAAGACAAGAGCTTTCATAGCTCAAGTAAAATCTGACATCCTGAAGGTACGTATTTTCTGTAGAGCAGATGCAGGGTGAGATGGGACAGTTCTGTTGGTGTGAGCTCAGAGTAGCGCAGCCTAGATTGGAACATAAACACCTATTAGACCTGTTCTTCTGTCAAGCATTGGAAGGCTTATGGGTTTTTGTATTTAATTTTCCATGCCCTCCTCATTTCTCTTTGTCTTCTGCTTTTCTGACTAATGAAGGGACTTTGTGCAGGAGAAAGGCGTGCTGAATTTATTTCAAGGAGCAGAATTGTTCAGAAGTGGAATGACACCAAATGCTTTAAGCCCACCTACAAGTTTGTTCTTAGAAAAGGCGAAGGGTGCTTACTGAAGTATTTTTAGACTTTATTGAAGATGCTGGAGCTGAGTATTTATTCTTCACTCCCTCAGCATGGCTGAAGGTTGTTGTGGCTTGTTGTGCTTTTAAGAATCAAATAAAAGCAGTCAAAATTACGCAAATACCGAGTCCTCTTGTCTCGGATATGCCAACAGTTTCGTGTGCTAAAGGATGCGTTCATTTTTCTGAAAAGGCAAACGAAGGGCTTTGTTGCAAGTAGTTATCTGTGTTTTGTTGCTGTTCCTGAGTACTGAAAGTTCAGAGCTGTCAGGGAACATATGCCCAGGCAGCAACAGCAGCAGCAAGAAGTTGTTCTTAATCCACATGACCTGTAGATTATTAAAGAAGAAGGGGCTGAACATGTTGCTGGGAGTCCGAACCCCGTAGGACAACATCTTAACCAACGTTGTAGTCTGGTTTGCTGTCTGAGGAAGTAAGAGTGGCAAGCTCTGCTCTCACTGCCAAAACTTGTGAAGCAGTCGAGGTCTGCTGTGAGTTGTGTAATTGTTTCAGCACAGAGAGAGAACAAATATTGATCTCTGAGAGTATAATGCTTGAAAGTTGTACCCTCTCCTCACCCTCTTCTGTGTCCTTGGGCTGGTAAAGGGCCTGCGCTTTCCCTAGCACTTACCATTTTGCTTTGCGATGCTTAAAATTTGTAAGGGGATCCAGCAAAAAGCAGGAGTGCTTTTAAAATGGTGAGTGTGAGTAGGTTTATTGTGTCCTCTACTTTTATTACCGTCTTAGCAGGAAACCTGTTGTGCAGCTCTTCTTTTCTCGTGTTTTCTGGCAAAACACTAACGTACGCTGGTGCCCATACACCCTGTGAATTTGGGTATGCCTGGAGCTGCCCATAATAATGAGGCAAAATGCAGGTATCAAGCAGTTCCTTCATGCTTAGTCTGTTTTCTGCAGGCATTTGTGAATACAAGGGTTGTGAGCGAGGTGCTGAGCTGGGGTTTGCGTGTCCAGGAGCATGTTACCCCCTCCTTAGGCTTTGCTGTTTGTTTGGGCTAGTGGGGTGTTTTTAAGATCGCTAACATGCTGCTTTGCAGGAGGATGTAGGGTTAAGCTTTAGCTGTATCCATGGCTTCATGGCGTGACTGCTTCGAAAAATAAATACTTGTGATTAATAACCCTTCTCAGTGGTTCTGTAATAGTCCATGAATAAACAGTGGCAAGCTTACTATATAAGTTGAAGGTAAAAAGACAGCAGTAAGAGGAAGTCAAAACACTCATCTATCACTTGACAACATAATTGCAGTCATTGATGATAAACAAGGAGAGTTTATTTCCCTTGAATCCATACTTTTAAATACCATTGCTCTGTCATTATGGGAGACCAATAAACATTTTCCATTGCTGTTTTCACTTGATGTGGAGAAACGTGGTTTGTTCTGTTAGCATTTAACAAATATTACTCTGGTAAGCTGGAGGGATGACAGGAGTTTGTAGGCAGAATTTCACCTTCCTCCGCCCTCCGTGTGGATTACGGAGCCTGGTATGGCCCGCGCTTTTCCTGAAACCACTGTTTCCTTGCTGAATTTTGGAAGACTGAAAGAAGACTTACTACAGTGTAAACTGTGAGTGCGGCTGATCTGTGTAACCCAGCGGCTTGGTGCCAGCAGTCCGGCGCGGAGCAGGAGAGCGTGCTGGTGCAAGCCCCCGTAGCTGTGAGCTCTGCACGTGGAGCTCCTACATAATGCCAAGGTAACTGCTCTTTAAAAGAAATTGCTGGCCCAGTCCTCAGGTGCTCCACAGACTGGCCAAATAGAGGGGTGTTTCGTCTCCTGATAACCACAGAGAGGGCAGCGGCAGGGTTCGTTCATTTTATGAGTGCTGTGTTTAACTCATATCGCTGGGCTTGGATCATTCTCCTGATTTATGTCATTCCCACGTCTCCTTGAAATGTAACGTGGGAGTGCCTCGGTTTCATAACTGTAAGCATTGCTTGTACACCGTGTCTTCTAATAATTAGCTCCTCTGCCCTTCATAGTGCACCAGATAGTGCTTATTAATTGCATTTAATGAGCATCTCTCACCTGCAGCTCATTGCCCTGCACTGTTACACACCTTAGTGTGTAACAGCATAGTATGATTTATTTCTATAACACACTTGATGGCACTTAAAAGCTGTAACAACATGCAAAAATGCTGACCTCTCTCTGGGGTATTTATTGGTTCGGAGAAAGCGTGGAGTTTCTAGTGAAGGAACTCAAGTCAGTTATGTGTAGCCTTACCCCAGAAAGAGAATTAATTGGTGCAGCCCTGCTGGGTTCACAGTGTGGCGGCAAAATGGATAGAAAGCCGGCAGTTGTTCCAGGGGGCCGTGCCGAGGCACGTTTGCAGCGAGGCGCGGTGTCAGGTAGTAAAGGACCACATTAGGACCCATAGTCTCCAGATTAATGCAGCCTGCTGACCACCCTCACGAAGTACCCAGAAGGATGTGTGATGTGAACTGGGGAGGATTATCCCACTGGTTCGGTCCCCAGTCGTTCTGTCAGCACACTCCTCCATGCGTCTTTCCCCTCCTTTGGCGGAAGTGTGCGGGGTTAAGCGTGAATGTGTCACTGGGGTGGGCATGACAAGAAAGTTTTCCAGCAGCCCTGGTGTCCCTGATAACGTGAGCACTAATAGTGTTCTAGTTCTCTACATGTTTGTCCCGCTTTCCTCGTTGCAGGAGGATATCACGTGTGGGTTCCCACCTACGTGTATGGCTGACACGCCATACGCTTGTTTCTGTTTGAATACTGGAGGCCCGTGGTATGTTCTTGCTTTCTGATCTAAGTGGGCAACCTGTAATTTGTGGAATGAGAGCTCCTACCTAGCTACTGCCCATGATGAATTGAAAATCACTGCTTGTGAATAATTTGATTTTTGGGTTAAATTAACATTCACTTTCATGGCAGTAACTTTGAGCGCTAGAACAGAACCCAGAAGAAGCAATCAGCTGAGAAAGCAAGTGCAATTTCCAGTGTGAATGTCGACAATGGCTTTGAATTATTTACTGTAATCTGATGAACATACACTGGAGATGGAGTCTTCTGCGCTCTGGTGCTTACTGCTGTGTTTCTAATTCCAGTGTGTAAAATCTTCTGGCATAAGCTGTACATACTGAAGTCAAACTATGGATGAATCCAGCTTTTGGGGATTTGGGAAGGGTGGGATTGCAAGCGGAGGTTGTTAACAAAAAATTGGCTTTAGCCAATTTCATATCATTTAAATGGTGCTGTGTAATTTACTTCACATTTCCCTGGGTGACACAATCTTACAGTAAACTAAATCAAGTTTTCAACTGTCTGTTTTAATCTTCTTCCTCATTTCCTTTCTGAGTAGTAGAAAACCTTAAAAAATGTGGGGTTTTTTGCGGTACTCAAAACAATAACCTTGAAGAGGGTTCCTTGGCAACCTACTGCTCTGTTGAAAAGCAGTATGATTCATCTTTTCATAGGCAAGATGGACATTTTATAAAACTTTTTTTTTTTTATTTCTCAAAGATCAAGAGGAAAGATTAACATTACTGAAGCAGAGGCTTTTCTCCATGTGGCCTCTCTGAAATCAGTGTTTCACAGATTCATGCCAAATCCTGCCTGAAACACGTTGTTCCTCCATGCAGCAATGAACTTGCAGCACAAATTACAGTTTTGGTGCCTCACTCTTGTTTAAAATGCATCTGCCCAGCATCACACAAAATATACGTGAGTTTGGCAGTGGGTGATGAGGGACTTACCACATGGCGCAGACGGTTCAAAATCACGGTACCTTTCTCCTTACTTACCAAGAAAGGCATTTTTGTCTGCTGGTTTGTTCTCAAATAGCACCACCTGTTTCTGAAGGGAGGTTTTCCTCAGGAGCTTCTCTGTACTTCCTTAGGCTAGCCTGAAATTTTCCTTTATTTGGCCTGAAATTTTATAGCTGAATGTGGAGAAATAGCCTGCTGGAAAAGAGACAGATTTGTTTTCTCTTCCCTTCCCTCATCTTCATTTCCCTTGGTCACGGGTTAACAGAGAACTGCTTTCCCCGTATGCCACTTAAAGAGAAAATCAATTGTTTTCTGTGAAATCGCCAGTTGATTTCTAAACTGCAATTTCACCCCTGCAGAGAAGATGCTGTGAAATGTCCTTCGGCTCTTTGTCACCCTATCTTGGATCCGTAAGGCCACAGCTCTGAGCCGAAACACAGCAAAGTTTCAAGCTGTGTTATATGGAACCATCGGACAATGTAATGGTGCAGCCACTGAAGCTGACCCATTACGGGGTGCACTGAGGACACTCGCCCGCCCCGTCGCACACGTGGCGTGGAAGGAGTTTCAGGAAGGCTTTGTCTTCCCTACTGAAAAGCCAAGAAGTGCTTTTGGAAGCACTGTTTGCTAAGTAGCCTGCACAGTGGCTCTTCTAACAGCTGGGAACTTCTGGGTTGGGAGATGAATAATCCAAACAACACGGTGTATACGCTCAGTGTGTGTGTCTGTGTGTGTGTGTGTACACGTGCCTGTCCTCCAACAATGTTCATTTCTGATCGGGAGACTTGGTGACAGGCTTTCAAGCATCGCCTGTTTCCAGTTCAGTGAAACCGCTCCAGTTGGCAAAGCGGTCTGTTCTCTGTGCTCTTAGAAGGAAAGGGGAAAAAAAATAAAATAAAAAAAAAAATCAAATAGAGTCCTGAAACTTCAGTGTAGACGTGTAGGCAAAAGCGTTGGCCTTCCCCCCTATTGTGCATCCCCCACAATCAGATCGATCGTGTTTGCTGTGGTCCAAAACGCATGCTTTGATAGGAATGCAAAACTTGCTCTTGTCTGAAAAGCAGCCTGTAGCAGAAATACCATCAGGTGGTGTCATCTGTTCTCATCGAAGCCAGTGTTTTAACTGGTCATCGTCTCTTAATCACTTAATGAGCTTTATTGTGGATGATTAGAAGTAATTGCTTATTTGCAAGCATAGAGAGATTCTGAGAAAACAATTTCATAGTTATTATGCACCAAGTTAAGATAATTGCTGTTTTATAAACATATAAGGAGCTCCTCTGTTAATTCACGTTTAGGAAACCTAATGAATTATTAGCACCCAACTCTTTATTTATAAAGTGTTTTTAGAACCACAGATTCTTATCTTTGCAAACGCTGTTAGATGTGTTTAAATTTAAGCTGGTAAGCAGTGGCTTCAAGAGAGCACAAGTCTGTGAGATCTCAGTAAAATGCAAAATTTATCCCCCCTTCCACAGCCTGTGGAATTTAAATGAAATGGGAAAAGCATTTTGTGAGGTCCTGGGGAAGCAAGGGCTGCCCGGAAAAGGGGTTTGAAGTGGGGGAGAGCAAATACCTGGCAGCTGGGGACTGGGCAGGTTGTTACAGCTGTGCTGCACCCAGGGCACGCACCTGAAAGCTGATGGAGGGAGTGAGGAGAAAGGTGTGTGAGGAGCGTGAGGAGCCCGGCGTTGCAGGCACCAGGGAGGTGCTGTGGTGATGGGCAACTGAGGAAGGAGACGCCAAGGGCCGGCGGCAGAGTTCGCAGAGTTTGTTCAGCTGATGGGAGAGAAACATGGCTTTGTGCTGCAGGTTGGTGGGAGCAAGGGAAGAGACTGTGAAGCCAGAACAGACATGGGTAGTAAATCTAGGAAGTGTTTGTAAGGACAGACTGCGTTGAAAGGATCTGGCTGGGCATCATCTGAGAGAACGACCTGACAGAATCAGATAGATGAACCCTCAGAAGGGCAAGCCTGGAGGAAGATGGGGTGATAAAGATGCCCCGTGCCCTCAGCGAGCCTGTTTTAACCCAGCTGAAAAGATAAGAAACCTTCTGGAAAGGAGAAATTTCCAGGCATGTAATCTTCAGAAGGGGAATCCAGACGCTGAATTATTTTCTGAAGCAAGTGCCTGCGGGTCACCCGCAGCAAGGCTTTCATTCCCTGATTAAGGGCAGGTTTTAAATTTAAGCCCCATCCTTGGTGATTGCTATTAGCTGTCTTAAGTGGTCCCCTGCTTGCTGTGTACTCTTGGTACTGAAAGAATTTTGGTACAGGGACCGCAGGACTGCAGGACCTCACGTTTTGAAAGCTGAAGGCAATGTGAGGATGATCTGTGCTGAGGTGTCCATCAGCCTCTGCCCCTCTGTCCTCCTCATTTGTCTCTGTTTGCCTCCCCGTGGCAGTGGCTGTCAGTCATTTAATAACAAACTTAATTACTGCCAGTGACTTGTTGGGTGTGGTATGGCCAGTGAACTTACTGTAAAAGCCACCAAGGAATACAGAAGATACAATGCATTAGGTGGGTGGAGGAAGAGAAAATTTTGTGGAAGGAGTTGAAAGGAAAAAAGACTTCACTCTGCCTCTCATACAATCCCAAAATTAGCTACAGAGAAAGTTTTGAGTAGGGAGGGAATGCAGGATCAGGCCTAGATGTAACTGTACCTCTGGCGCTTGATGTCTGTGTGATGTTACGTGTCATAGTCCCACTCCTGATACTTCTACAGGTTCACTTGGAATTTAACGTGTGTCTGACAGGCTCTGTGACTGATCACATCTTGGCCTTCCTGGCAGTTCTTACACAGCACAGATTATGTCAACATCTCCAGAAAGCTGTTGACAGACAAAATCCTAAAAGGTGATAATATCCTAATAACAGCTAGGCTTTCTTATTCTCTCCCCACCCCCCGCTTTTTTTTTTTCCTCTTTTCAATTTTTTTTTTTTTTTTTTTTTTTTTCTTCCTTCAGTACCTTGCTGTAACTGCCAGCCAGGTCTGTGAACCCTGATCATCTGTTTTCAGGCACTGCAGGTTTGGTGTGACAGAAGCGGTGCTGGGGTTCTGCACATGGAAGTCCACCAGTTTGAGTTCCTCCTGTGAGAAACGGAGGACACTTGGCTCCTTCATTGCAGAGACCTGGAGGAGAGATTTTATTTCATGTTAATTTAACCTGCTTTTCCTCAGCTGCCTCTCTCCTTCTCCACTTCATTCTGTTTTCCTTTGCCTTTAAAATAGGGAGCAGCAGGGCAGGATCTGACCATTTTTGCACTTTGTGGGTTCAATTACTCAAAAGTAAAACTTAAAATTCTCCAACGTTGATTAGTTTACAGAATAGAAATTGGATCCCATAAAATCTAGCTATAAGTTCACAGATTAAGTAACCAAATAGTCAAAATTATCGAAAATCTACCTTGTATAGATACAGATTCCTAATTTCATGCCACTTCTAGCTGTAATTCCTAATTTCATAGCATTTCAGTGCAAAGCCACACTTTTCTTTTAAATCCCTGAATACAGAAATAGACATTTTTTCATGTTCTGCTGCAAAGCCTGACCCAAGGGAACCTGCATGAAAGGAGTTGAATGCGGGTATACTGTCTCCACAGCGACAGTAACTCAAAAGAAAGTGGAGGGCAGGCTTTGCCGAGGCAGCTCTTCACCTGAAGGACTGGGATAAGTGGGGGTAACTGGGAAAGTGGTGAATGTAGGACATGGCTTGTACTGGAGGACTGCAGGGCCACATGTGCTTCCCACTCTGCAGAACGTGTGCTCCTCTCCAGCCAAATGCTTTCCTGTCACCAGGAGGTGCCAGTGGGATTGTTCCTCCAACCTCAAAACTGATCCCAATGCTGCAACCTCTGGTGAGCCCTAACTGAGCCAAATACCGTGTCCTAGCTCTTTGTCACATCCTAGGAGTCCCTCCCTGCTCTAGCACAGGGAAGCCTTTGGACCTAAATGTAACTCTGGTCTGAGGGCTCTGGTGATGTGGTGAGTGTTATATCAAGTTGTAAAAATCTGCATTTTGTTCCCCAACAGCTCCCCATACTCGGGTTACTAAGGTTAATGTATATAACAGCATCTGCTTGGTCTCGCTCTCGGTGCATGGCTGAAGACTGTTGGCCCCTTTTGTTTGCTATTTTGCAGGTTTGCTTGTGGGACTCATTTTAGAGATGCAACAAGAGACATGAATGTCTCGGTGCTGCATCTCAGGAAAGTTTGGAGCATCCTTTTGTGTCTGTTTGGTCAGTAAATGTTCGCTGGTTCCCATGGGAACAAAGGTAAGCTGATGCTGAGTGCGTTGGAGAAGCCTGTGCCCTAAATGACATTAATTGTACCTCCCAAAGTGTGTGTGCAATAGAGAATTTGAGCTAAACCCAGGCTGGAAAAAAACTGAGCCTGGAAGAGTTTTGTTTGTATCCAGGAAAATCACCTAAATCTAATGTTAAAAAAATTCAATAGTTTTTTGCCTTCTTCCAGTAGTTCCTGTTGTTACGCTTCATGCAGTAACTGCAGAATGCCGTAGGCTACAATATTAATTTGAACTAAGGGCTCAGGTGCCTGGGTTTTCAATAAGTTCATCCATCTATAAACTAGCTAGACCTTCATGAGAAAGAAAGAATGAACTTCTCTCGCTGATAATATATTACTAACAAAAGCAGGAGACCTTATGTATGTACTTTGCATGGACAGATGCAGTTCAGCTCTCCTTTGTGTTCTGAGGGGAGGTGGCATAGTTTTCATATGAGTTGCAGTGGCACAGGCTGCAAAGCAACAAAGCCAAGCGACTCCTAAGGGACTTAGAATTACTGTTCTGAAAGTCTGGGCAAGCTATTCTTTAGTGTGGAAAAATTTCAGGTCATCTACTTACGGGGTGCGCGCCACTGGCAGCGACAGTAGGAACCCGAGTGCTTGTTGGAAAATGTTCCTCGCCTCTTTTTTACCCCTCAAGATGAAGTGGATCTTGCCCAGTGTTTCAGCGTGCGATGGTTCAGGGGGGATGCGCAGGAGCTGGTATTAGCTGCACTGACCCTGCAGTGAAGCTGCTGCCAGTTATTGACTTTATGGGGGGCGCGGACAACTCTGCCCTCCAAGCTGTTTCTCCCAGCCCACAAATGGTTCCCACAGCCCTGGAGGTTGTCTCAAGGCTCTCCAGCAGTTTACACCAGCCAAGCACCATCTTATTTACCAGGTCCATTGAACAGATATGAGGCAACCAAGCCATCTTGGCTGTTCCAAGAGATTTCTATGCAGCATCTCCCGGCCAGACTGGAGACTGGAGCTCCCTGTAGGCACAGTGGAACAGCTCACCCTGCATTACCTGTGCCAAGAGGGCTTGGGCTGCTGTCTGTATTTATGCCCTGGACCCCAAATTCCTTCAGTAGAGCAGGGAGTGATGCAACCTTTTAGACACAAGGAAAAGCTTATAGATTTTTGCTGATGTCTTAGCAAAATGACATCACTGGAGCTGCTATAGACTTACACAAGGAGATTTGCTTGAGTCTTTGGAAGAACCAAAAAGCAAAAATAAGAAGATAATAATTATTTTCTTTTCAAAAAAGGAAACTGTTAGCAGCTTCTCGCTGTCTTTCGCTTTAATTAGTCTCATATTCGCACGAACATTGTGAAATCCAAACAGCATATGAAGTATCTTGTTAAATGCAATTTATATCCAATCCTAGTCCCACAGTCCCACAAGTGTCCAAGCCAAGAAAATGAGAAAGCGGGAGACAAGCTCCATTTGCAAGTTTCATTATTACAACAAATCTTAATAATGTGTTTCTTTTCATTGCACGTTGACCATACTTTTTTTCTTACTGTCCTACATGTCACTGTCTAATTAAGGTGCAAAACAAGGGGGAGAAGTTGCCCCTGTACTTTAAAATATTCACTTTTCAGATGGCTGTTGTTGCTTAGGTTGAATGGGCTTCCCTTACAGAAAAGAGGATACCTCTGCCTTTTAAGCTAATCTGCTCACTGTTTGTTGAGGGTCGTTTCTGGAAATCCTTATTCAGAGTGTAATAGTAGTGCTTACTATTATTAGCAATACCGGCTGCAGCAACAATTAACAAGTACTGGTTATGTTTCCAAAGGCCTTAGGGAGTCCGGTTGCAAAGTGGTCCTCTCCTTTGCTTCCACTGCTGTACTTCTGAGGCGCTCTTTGCCTGGAAGAGCTTCTAAAGTCTTCAAGAGAGGAGCTCGAGGAACTGCGCTTCCCTGCTGGATCAGCCCCTCTCTGTGGAGCTAACTGAACCGAACCCCTGATCCATGAAGGAGGATCCCAAAGGCTGGTGACCCCTGTGGAAGAACTGCTTTCTCCAAGTCCTGAGTAGCTGAAGTTAAGCCCATATCAAGTTTGGGATCCATGAAGCAAACCAATAGAATGAAAAGACTGAACACTGTGAAACAGAAAGCTTAAATGAAAATGAAGAGCCTGACTGTGCTTCATGACCTGCTTGTAGTGTGATATTTTAAAAATAAGTGCCTAAATGTAGATTCCTATATTCAGGTTTGCTTATTTTCCAACTACGGACTTCTCTTTAGCTAAATTATTTGGCTGTTTATTTAGGTACCTAAAATTTACATAGAAGAAATTTAAGGCGCTCTTGAAAAAAGCTCTGACCTGTTCTGTTGGAATTAGATCTTTGCATTCTGCTTCTCATACTCATATGTGAACTGGGATAACATCCACAAATTGTGGCTTGGGAGGTTCAGGATGGACATCAGGAAGGAATTTCGCCGCACTGGAAGAAGTTACTGAGAAGCTGTAGATTAAGCAAAGCTCAGACTAGTGGCTGACGGAGAGTCAGAGATGTGCAAATGACGGGAAGGCAACTGGTGCCACGTTGGCACCAGCGGTGCTCAGCCGACATTTCTGGGACTCCGTGGAAACAAATCTAGGCTGTATATATTTCAGGGACAGGCCAGCAAGTTGATCTTTATGGCTATGAAATGACCAAAAAGAAAATGATAAAAGACAACACAGATTTTTGTTCTACTGTGTGCTCAGAAAAGACAGGAATTTTTAATTTTAATTTTAATTTAATTTTTTTAATGAATTGTGCTATCAAAATCCTTGCTGTGCATTTCCCATTCCCAGCAAGCCGATCTCAGTTCCTGGCTACAGCTGTAGTTTAATCACCAGCTGTGTTTCATCCTGGAGCAAACCATATGACTATAACCATGTTTTCAAGCATAAACTCAATCTTAACATCGGCTTTATTTTTGCCAATAATCTTTAGCAACACTGGATGGTTCTACCTATTTTGGTGGGCTCTGTCTTGAGGTTTTTCTCTAGTCCTTCCTCAGCCAGGCTGTTGCTTGGGTGCATGAGCGAGGGTGAGCAGCGGTGCTGGTGTGAGTTCCTGCTCTAGTCATCGGGGCGGGGGGGCGGAACACGTGCACAGGCTGGGGCGGCACATAGGGATTTTACACTTGTAAAGTCACAAACTGCGTGATTCTTTGTAGATGCCATGAGATACGTCCCCAGAAAAGTTACTGATGACTTACCATTTCCTATGACAGTCTCTAGGTAAGCTGTCACCTCTGAGCTGCCAAGCCCAGAGTCGTGTTCAGCCTCCCAACTTTTTGTTCCAAGAAACTGCACCAGCAGTTTCCTCACTGGAGAGCAGCTGTTTTTTTCCCTGTGGGAGCAGAGCCTGACAGCCCTCACAAACAATTCTATTGCCCTGCACAGCGTGGGGCTGGGTGGCAAAGCCTGGGTTACTGTGAATCATTTGGGGATTCTGCAAATTAGATAGAGCCTTAGCAGACAGATAATGTCCTAGATCTAGTAATGCCTCCAAGTGAGAATGTTCCCTGATAAAGCTTCCAGCCCCAGATGCTTGTCTCTGCCCCTTTAGTGAAAGGTGAACTGGTTTGATCACGCTGGTCTATCTTCCTCTGCTCTCCCCCAAAATAATTCATTTTCCCCTCTCCTGATAGATGACTTTTTTAACATAGAGATGCTGGATATTTGGTCTCTCTGATTTTCACCCATGTTGGATAAAACCGGCTGTGAATTATTTATAGCATCAATCTAAGTCCACTCCCCTTGCCCTTGTGAATTAAGCGGAGTTCAAATATGTGTCTGCAAGAGAGATGGTGGGAGGCTTTTAAAGAGGTGAAAATAACAGGAAGGCAGCTGCTACACGTTGGCTCCATCGGTGCGGCTCTCCACCCCCCTGTTGATTGGGGGACAGATCGACCTGCATTAATCAGAATACAGTTAATGTTAAAAAATGCAGAGGAAACTCTTCTGCCTGGGTGCTGGGTTTCCATTCCTTCTGCAGTTTAGCTTTCTCCACAGCCACATCAGGAACAGAAAGTGCCATTGTGCCCATGATTGCTGGGTTTCTTTTCAGAGGAGCGGAACAAGGAGAACGAGATACGATTTAGGCTTTGCAATCTGGAGGGGCAGAAAGAGAAGTTCCACTCATTGCTGTGCCTGTTATTACCAAAACTGCTTTCAATAACTTGGTAAAAGCCAACTCTGCCTGGTGGGGGGGTGGAGGTAGCCCTGGGGGTGCTGAGATGTCCATCCCCGCAACGTGTCTGCAGAGTCCAAAGGAGCAGCCCAGGTGCGTGGCCAGTTTTCAGGCCCACAGAGCAGCCCCAGGCAGCCCCGGAGGACGCTGTGTGAAGGATCCCATAGGCTGAGTGCCACAGTCCACCCGTCTCCCTGAAGCACACTAAAATGTCGTGCCCCAGTGGGGGTCACTGATTCCCTCTGGAAAAACTTGGCTGACCTCTGCAGACAGCTCATCTCTTCCTACTGAAGCCGTAAACACTTCGGGGTAGGTGTATTTTCATCCTCAGTTGCTTGTGAAAGCCCACTGCAATTTGGGTGCTCTCTAAATAGCAATACCGTTTAGGTCCTGCTGAGAAATGTGCTTGGTACAAAGTCCTGCAGGAAAATATACTTACTGCTGAGTCCAGATGGAGGATTTTGAAGGGGGTCACAACTTTCTGTATGATACCTGGGACCCAAATGAATCCCTGAGGGAACACGAAGCGCTTGTGCCCGGTGGGATGGACGCCTGAGGTGAGGGTGTCGGGCAAGGACCTGGTGCAGCTCTGGGGAAGGATGACACTCCTCGGCTCTGCATTGCTGACCTTAACCCATCGCTGCGCCCCAGAAGCCTGATTCGGCTGGGATGTCTGCTCAGTCGCTGGGGGCGACTGCCTCCATCAGCTCTCCCTGATGTTTGGGGAAAGATTTTTAGCCACCTGAGGGGTGAGTTCATCCCTCTGTGTTTGCACCAAGGAAGAGTGGCCGAAGCCCGGGGGATTTCCTCATCTTGTAAGATGTAGACTTGCACCTGAACCTCAAGCATGTAGTGCAACCTAGTGACGCACAGGCATGCAACAGCATCAGGTGGGAACAAGACAGAGAAGAGGGGACGGTGTTGTAGTGCCTAATGAGACCTCCCTGTGAGGCCACTTGGGCCTGACACCATGATGTGGCCATGCATCGGGGCTAGTGTGTGCCATGGGTGCCATTTTACTCCAGATGCTGCATGGGTGAGATCACGGAGCTGACTGGTCCCCGCTCCTCCTCCACCCACCACACATATTTTTGATTTGCTACGTCTGTACCACTGCCAGGCCTTTTATTAGTGCCAGATGAGAGGTGGACATTTGAATAAATGGTCTAATTTTCCATTGTGCAGAAATATTCCTTCTACCCTCTGAGAAGGATGACCAAGAGGATCATCAACACATAAGCAAAACCCAGATGACTTGTGCTTCTGCACTGCCCTGAGATTATACACAACAACAGGTTGGTAAATTATGGCTGTATTCAAAGCTTGATGTTGAAAAGATTTTTTCTGCATTGATTAGTGGGAAATTCCACTGCAGAGAACTTTCTGAAGAGGTGTTACCTGTTTTTCTCTGTTAGTTTTGTTATTGCTAGTAAGTTCCCCACTTAGTTGTCATTGTTCCATGTGCTCCTAAGCATTTTGTCCTTTCCTCTCTTCTCCTCATGAGCCACCTTCTCCTATGGGGAAATGTCTCAAGATGGGGCCTTAAGGGAAGAAATGTTCTGTAGGATCTTTGCAAGGTTTTTTGCAGGCTCCTTTAGGTAAGAGTAGGGTTTCACCCATCCATCCCAAAATCAGCAGCTTTCACCTCCATGCACTGACAATGCCTAAAAACTGTACCCATCACGAGCGGAGGAGTCTGTACAGAGATGTATCTGGGGAACCCAGGTGGGGATGTGTCTGCTGCGATGGGTGATGTTCCCTTCTGGTGTTTTAGCTGTGCTGAATTGGGCATGCTTGGTGTGGGGCTTGATTTTACCACATCCTTCAGTGGTAACTGAGGCTAGCTTGTGATCAAAGCCAAAATTAGAGCCATGTTGTGACATTTGGAAAGGATATAGCGAAAACTCTTTAAATGTTATTGGGTCACTGAGAAAGGACGGGGTTGGTGTTGGCACAGACGCAGCACTTAAGGAGCTTGGGTGTTTCTAAATAGGCATCTGCCCTCTTTTTTCCCTTTTTAAAAATGGCATTTGATCCCACTATTGTGGAGCCAGCTCAGAAAGCACAGATGAAGGAGAGTTAAAAAGATCTCTTCCCAACAGCCCTGTTTTAGGAACCCACCCACTCAGGGCAGAAGTGGAGAGAAGCTCGTTCTGCTGAAGAGGGTCACCTGAATAATCCCTTACAACCCCAAACATTCTGTGATTCTGTGAATAGGCACAAAGCCAGGCCAATGCCCACTGGTCTCAAGGGCTGTTTTTAAGAGAGTTCTATTGTATCAGGCTGTGATTCAAAGGACTTACTAATCTGTATAGCATTTGTGAAGATAGTAGTATTAATGTTTCCATCTGTTTCTTAACTATTTCATAGATTTTATTATAGTGAGGATGTATTTTTGGAGGCTATTGTGTGTTTCCCCCCAAAAGCTGAAAAGTTACTAGTTTCTGTTAAATATGACAACATTTTTTTCTACAGGATTTGAAATAATTGTTTGTTTCTGGTACTTCTGAACTCCATCTGGTTAGTTTTTCTCCATATGTTTGTTGTTATGGCTGCCTTTAAAAAGCACTGAGCGTTATGTCTCTTCTTCATGTTCTTGATTTTTATTCATGTCGCTAATGATGGCACTGGTTCTGATCATAGTGACTCAGCATTCACAGTCAATGGATGTGCTTTGCTCCTGCAGAGAAGAAGTAATTATTTGTCTAACTTCATTGAGGCAAATAAAGAAAATATTATTTTACAGCCACCAGTGCCTCTGCCTTCTTCTCATTAGAGTCGGTAAAAACTTCCCTCTGATTCCTGGGGCCTTTGGATTAGGCCATTATAGAGAATGGGGCTTCTTGAAATAAAAAGTATTTTTCTATTCTCATAACTTACGGTCACAAACTTGCTGGATTTGATCGCTGGTGGTTTTGAAGCTGGTTCCAAGAAGATCAGTTTCAGATAAATGCCAGCTCCCAAATTCACAGGACTGTGGTTTGTTTTCTTTTCTTTCATTATGCTGTATTTATCAAGGCAAGATTTATTTTCACCCTGAAGTGCAGTCACACTCTCACTTCAAGTCTGCCAGGTTCAGCAGCAATCCTTGTGGAAGAGACCCGACTGTGCGGACAGCCCTGTACAGATGAAAAGAGGCTTCAGGAATAAAAAAGGGTCAGAAGAGGATGTGGTCCCCACCTGACTGGGCTGGCCAACTGGTTGCATTGGACCACACCATGTGAAAGGAAAATTTGCACAGGTTGATGTTAACCATGGAGAAATGAAGACCTTCCATTTCCCTTATTCTCCCTGTCACCCTCATGCTCCCTGTACGTATGCCTGTATTTGGTATAGGATAGCTGCAAAATGAGATGAGTCTGGGTGGCTTTGCCATGTTTGAGGATCTGTCATGCTCTGGCTTGATAAAGAGGCCCAATTCTGGTCAGAAGGGGCAAGGATATTCTCAGCAGCACGTGTCTGAAAGGCCAGAAACATATGGGACAAATAAAGGCAAAGTGGGATGGAAATGTGCTGAGATGCTCTGCCAGGGCTGCAAGCTAGAGCAGCTCCTTTGGCAGCTCTAAGCCATAGCCTGGCTTGGCTCACACAGGACCAGGGGGACACATCCAGCTCCCTCTCCACCACCCTTGGCCACCCCTTGTGCTCAGCGGGCATACAAGAGCACCAAGTCTGTACAAAATAACAGGATTGGCATCGCTTGCCAGCCTGGGACAGTGTGTTAACAAAACCAGACACATTAAAGGAAGGGTTCAGCGTTTTCCTGGGGAGCGTTGAAATTTAAACAATCATTTCCAGGCAGTCCTTTTCAGAAAGCCCAGCTGGGAAGACCACCTGCCTTCTCTGGGCCATTGTGATAAGATGGCAAACTATCTCGGAGCGCCTCCTCGCCGCAGGTGGTTGCTCTGCTGGGGCCTCCACAAGCCTTTTGATGTGTTGGGGAATCAAAGGGGGAGACACAAAGAATAGGCAGAAGTCATACATATGAATGTGCACATACATAGACAGTAACCTTTCCTCCTCTGATTACCCTAGCAATAAATGCTTGTGACATCAATACTTCATGAGAATGAACCATGAGCGACTACCAAGTGCTGCTTCGGAATTGCAAGTGGAGGGAGATGATTTAATCACCTTAGTTTAAGATAGTTTAAGTTAAACTTAAGTTTAAGTTTTATAAAGTTGCAGAAGTTGGAGTGAGTTAACACCATGCAGATAAACCGTTACTTCTGCAAGGAGGTTTCCCAGTGTAAGAAGCATTATATATGAATTTGTTGTGTGGCTGCTCTCGGTTGCATGTTCTATTTTATGTAAAATAGCACAGTGAAGAACTTCCAGCAGTTTATTTATATATTTATATGTGTGTGTATGTACTAATATATATACACACACACATTTATAGGTCTGTGTACATATTTTGTATGCATTATACATAGGTGTGTGTATATGTAGCATACACATTTTGGAGCGAGATATATATGCACACATACAGAATGCAAAAGTGCTAGGATGAAGTGCTAGGATGCTTTAACACTGACAGCTATTTTTAGTTGAGTAAATCAGAACAGGAAACGTTTCTAGCATCTGAGTTCTTGCCAGCTGTTAAGATCTAGCCAAGAGCAAGAGGTGTGTGTAGGTTTTGAGACTAGATTAATTAACATCATATTTTTACTCCCAAATTACGTCTGATTTTGGTTAATTTTTGCACTCCTCTACATTTTATGCCTTACAGTAAGATTTAGCTTCCAGGTGTTTTCAATAGAGAGACCAAAGCCTGGAGTATTTTCTGCAGCTCCGATTGCTGGTGCTGAAGACGCAGCTCAGTGGATGCAGGTGCAGATGGGGCCACAAGGACAGGCAGAGGGATGGGGACGTTGCCATTGAGGAGAAGGGTCCTTTCACCAAGGAGGTATGCTTGTCCTCTAGCAATTATGCTAGAAGGAGGGGAAATAAACACCAGGAAAAAAAGATGGTTTTAAGATGGCCAGGGATAAATTTTAGGCTGAAACAGGCTTAAGCAGTAGAAACTAAAGTACTTGTCTGTTTTAACATGCAGCTTTTTCAGCTTATGAAGCCCACCTGGCCACATGTGATGGCTACCAGGCCTGTGTGGTTTCTTTCCAAACTATGTTTAGAGCTAACCGCCTCTACTTATTCTGTATAAATAATGGGGTTTTAGCATCTCAAAACAGTAAAAAAGCTGAGAGGGAGATGGCAGTATACAGAGAACATGATGAAATCAAACTGCAGAACTTGATACTCTTGGGGCTCTTCCGGGAGCAGAAAGTATCACCGGTTCCTGAGATCATTTTAGCTTTGACTGGCTGCACAGATGTGCATTGTTTTCCCTACCAAAGAAGATGTTGCCTTTTAAGATGGTGCGGTACATCCTTGCTCCAAAGCTGGAGCATCCTCTGCAAGGGAAGATCATGCATTTTAAAATGGGGCGTTTGACCAGTTTGAAAAAAGTCAAAACTGCACATCAGATGGGGCCTCTTGGCTTGGATGTCCCAGTTTTAGGAGCTTTATAAAATCTCTTAAAAGCACTTACAAGGGCTGAGTGACTGCATAAGCATGAAACATCCTATGGCCTTCGTTACAGCAGATCGTAGGCTGGTTATTCTCTGCTGATAGTTTGAACTAGAGTGGCCCTAAAAAAGCTTCCCCTGTATCAGCTACTGGGAGAATACAGGGTCCTTTCCTTGTAGCCGGGGTCCTGCTTATACAGGCTGCTTGGCTTGGGGTGGCAGCCTCTGAAGCTGGTCCCAGCCATACGCTTGGTCATCTTGTGGCCAGTGGACAACAGCCCCAGTCCTTGAGCCATGAGGAGCGGGAGGTCTCGGTGACAGGCAGGCAGGATCTGCTGTGGGTGTTGTCACGGACAGAGGCTACGGAGGACAGGGATGCCCTTAGCACCAGGCACACCGAGAAGGGTTTCATTGCAGGTCTGGACCATCTGAGGACCTTCCTGCTGAGGGGTAAAAAGACCCTCTGACAATCGAGCTGTCTGCCAAGCAGTGTAACGTTGTCTGGGGAAGCAGAGAGTCTGGCCAATGGGCTCGGGGGCGGGGGGAAAAGCTCTGGGATTTTTTGCCAGATATTGCACTAAACTATAAGTACTAAGTTTACATTAAACATCCTAATCTGCAATAAAGAAGCAATCGGGAGATCCACTGAGTTTCTTTTACAAAACCCCTTTAAGAATACCCACCAATATTTCAATATTTCCATAAAGCAGTTAACAGAATAGTTCTTGAGTAATGTGCTGTAAAGAAGCAGATGCAGAAGAAATATTTGGAGCAGCAAAGATGCAAGATGCAATGTATTGTACGATATTGTATTTAAATGATCTTAACCCTAGGAGAGGAAAGAGATCAAGAACTGCAAGCAACAGTGATAAAATATTAAAGCTCTGAGAGACAATGTGGTAGGCAGCAGTTTTTGTAGTTGTTGCTATCAAAAGATAGACAGTGAGCTCTGGAAAAAAAAAATAAATAAAAAAGTCTGTTTGGCTGTGATGAAATGCCTGGTAATTGTCTGTCAGTTTTAGCTGAGGAAATTAGCAAATGACTCATGGTCTGCAAGCGGTGGGGAGCTTGGGGAGCCTCATCCATCATCTCCAGAGCAGCCTTCACTTTCATACACTCTCTGCTGTTGTTTAACTGAAGGATGATGTAAAATAAAATGCAAAAGGTCATAAATAACATGTTTCAGGGAGGGAGAGGTTTAACCCAAGCAGGCACAACCAAGGGTGTTGCTAATGGTTAGGGTTTTCTTATTATGGCTGATGTTCAGAGTGGATTTCCTGAAATCCTGGTCCTTGCCATGGGGCTGGAGAGCTCTGGCAGGGTGAGAGTTGCAGTGAGCTGAGCAGAAGGAGCCAGTGCAGGCGAGCATCAAATAGGACTGAACTCCAGGAAGCTCAGGGGTTTGTCTCTCCTTCCAGAGCGATGAAAATTAGGTACATAATTAATGTAGATGGCCCTATATTCTCAGCTGGGAATTACCTTGCATCTTTAGGTGAAAAAATAAAGCTTGAACAGCCCAGACAAATGCTTCTTACTAAGAAGCATGGGCTGGGGTGGGATGTCTCAGCTCATCCAGTGGATTTTGGAAGAGAAGTGACCCATTGCTTTTATTAAGACGCAAACCTCTGCTCTTACCCAGGCTAGTATGGGGAATATCTTGAACTGGAGCAGTGCAGGGAGGGACGAATAATATCCTAAAATGAAGAATTTTATTAGGTAGAAGGACTAGAAAAAAATGTGTTACTTAGTAATAGGCTATAACAGGCATGATTCTCCTTTTATAAAACCAATGCTTTTCTCTTGTAACTCCATTGACAAAATAAACTGTAGGTGGACTGGTGAATCAAACCTTGTATTTATTTATAAAAACAACGGAATGATAAAATGTTTTCCCTGGCAAAGTAGCTACTGCAAATTCAGCCTTTAAAATTGTGACTAGCTCTGTTTATAGGAAGCATATCAGCTAGATGAAGCAAGGGCCCTTTTGAACCCTCATCCCTTGTAAATGCAGAATAGAAGCAGTCAAACTGAGCCTTATTCACTTTCTCATGAAATAACAAATTGATATGAGATTAATGATATCATTTTCTCCCAAAGAATTTTCCAAGAAGTGGAAATGTGCAAGCAGTCAGGTAACTGTAGTCTCAAACAACATGGCAGCAAATCAGTCACTCCTACATTGAGTGGTAGTTTAGCAATATTGAAAACTGCAGCTGAAAAGAACAGATTTTCAACTAAATTCCCTCAAGAAAAAGAGCCCAGAATGTGCTTCAAATTATCACCTTTCTTTACAAACCAGCAGTAATTATTCTGTTTCACGCCAAGACTGATACACCTGGAGAGGGGATAAAAAAACCCACCAAACCTCAATCAGAAAATGTGCTGAAGACAGCTCCTTTGATAGCAGGTTACTTTGCTTTTTTCTGCTGCAAAGGGTGTAAATGTTATGTTGCCTTCTGAAGTGACTGCTAAATTACCAGGAAAATGGCTGAATATCTGTGCATTAGCTTTCTAAATGACCTAGAACTATCTTTTTTATGTTTTGTCTTTTGTGTTTCCTATTTATATTCTTAAATTACAGTCAGAGTTCCGAGTAAGAAGCTTATAGATCTCTGGTGGGGAAGGAAAAGTGTTATTTTTTTGGTAATTATGTATGATTATGGGAAAACCAGCATTTCCCGTTGTTTTTCACAGATGATACCCTTCTTACCCTTTCCACAGAAAACTGTTTTTACAGTAGATCCCATTAAAGTCCCCCAAACCAAAGGTAAAGATGAAAGTACATTAGTATGAGAGCTAACAGAAGCCCAAATGTTGCATGAATCCTATCGATCCAGGATATCTTTAATGTGCTTTTTCAGTTCTCTGCCCAGAGAACACAATCCACAATTATTTGACAAAGCCACATTGATTTTCCTCTGTTCTCAGCACTCTCCAAAGGCGGGGGAGAAAGTCAACCAGAAAGTGGACGGTAGGAGGCCAGGGTCAACCTGCTGCAGAGGGAGTTGCTGAGAGTGCATCGGGTGCTGCCATGCTGAAGATGCCCTCCCAGCTGCCTTGTCGGAAGAAGGAAAGGTCCAGGCAGGTGGTGTTTAATCCCCAGGAGAGCAGCTTGGGATTTATTTGGCATGGAGAATCGTAGGAGGTCAGTTCGTGGTATTGGGTTGGTTAAGTCAGCCCTGGGAGAAACGGTCCTCTCCTGGTGAGGCCAGGCCAACTATCCTTGCTGGAGGCATGTGCGAGCTGGCAGGGCTGGGCTGGACTCCCCCGGCTCCCATGACAAACACCTTGGCCAACTGCTCGCTCCTCTCAGATGTGGTTGTGGTGGCTGAATCAGGAAAAACTAGGATAAACAGTGAGTGGCAGCAAGAACAAGGAGCAGTCATTCATGCTGTTGTGGACATCACTCAGCAGTGGCTAGCATGCCTCCTGCTTTGGCACCTTTGCAGCCCTCTTGTCTCCAGTATCCCTAGGCTGCCACCAGCCTGTGCCACAATGGCATCACCTCCCTTTCCTGCACTCCGGTGTCACAGCAGTCCCTTCCTGCCCAAGCACCAGTCTGACTTGCTGCATCTCCCATGGCTGTCATTCTGTTTAGCTGCCCGCAATGACCTCATCTTGTGCCCCTCAGAGGTTCGTCAGGCGTCAGCCAGAGATAAGCAAAGGGGAGAAAAACCATAGTCTAGTCGTAGTTGATAACGGTGAGGCATGTGAGAAGATGGCAGTATAGCCCTCTTCAGAGACTGTGAAGCTATTCCTGACCGTGTGATTTAAGGAACCTGAACAAAGCTGTATCCCAAGGCCAATCTGGCTCTTGGATAGCTACAAGCCCCAAGACACACTGCATAACCAAACTTTCATCTCAGACCTGGCCATACACATCCTTGGACTTAGAAACACCTCACTGCACCAGGATACAGAGCACATGGGTGGGAGAAGTCTGTTCCAGCTACGGCAGTGAGTTGCACTTGTCTGTGATGGGCGTAGTTTCTTGCAACCAGCAGGTTGTCACCTGGTGATTTTTTTAGTTTCAGTTATTTGGTAAATGCAGTCAGAGCAGCTGCCAGTTGGAAGAAGATGCTTGGAAATGACCAAACACAAGGTGACAAACAAGTATGAAGAGTAGTCAGGAGACTTTGGGAGGAGCAAGGAACCTTCACCTGATGCTATGGAGAGGGCAAATGAGAAATTCCAGCATGGTGGGGCATGACCCAGGCACCAGTGGAGGTATAGGCTGTTTCCTTCCAGGCTCTGCTTACCCGGGATCAACCTGCTGCTGCCCAGGGACCGTTCTTTAAAGGCATTGCCTTTGGGCATCATCCTCCTCTGAATGAAACAAGTCACTCTTCAATCAAGACAATGTTTCTATAACACTGCCAGGAATTCAGAGCAGGTACTGTAAGTCAACAAAATGCTAATTCCCAGAAGGTTAATTAAACTGAGCAGTACTCATAGATGAAATGCAACAGCTGACTGCTGCAATTAACTCTGGCGTCGCGGTTAGCATTAGGTGGCACTCCAGTGTGGGCGAGCTCCTCAGATGAGTTATTTTGGAACTTAGTCCCATGGAGAGTGTTGTTCTGTATATATCAGTCATTTTTTTCTTGCCAGCCTTCAGGAGATGGAAATTAGTGACACCTAATTCAGTCAACTGGGGGGAAAAAAGCGTTGCTTCTCTACAACCCCTCTGAACAGAAATTCATACTGAGTTATGAAGTATGAGGCTCTGTTTTACGTCAGTTTTCTAAAGTAAATGTAGTATGTAAATACTGTGTATTACTGTGTGGCCATCATCATCCCTCCCAGGTAAAGCTGGAGAGAGAAGACTTGGTTTGGGAACACTGGGCAATACCATTAGCCCAAGCAGGGCTTTGCAGCTAGCAACTGGGAACATAGAAGACAGGTCTTTTCCCCCTCCTAATATATTGACATTTACTCCCAGCGTGGGCATTCAAAGAAACAGGGAGCCCTGGACCTTGCCTGCTCCATCCCGCTGAGACAAATGTCCCCTGTGGGCCCTTCTGGGGTGTCTGGCAGGAAAGGGGATGGGACCAGGAGCCAGTGGGGTCCTGGCTCACATGCTCTGCTGCAAACGGGGCCCTCACTCTGGGCACAGTCTCTCTTGCAGGGAGTTGGCTAGTGCCTTGCTGAATCTACGACTGGGGAAAAATGTCCTGAATACCTCTCTGCTTGTCCATCCTGGGGCTTTTCCCTGGATGCCTGTGGCAGAAACAGGCAGGTCATAGCAAGCTCACTCCCAACCTCTGCATCCTCACATCACCAAGCCCTCCCCTCCATCACCAAGCAGCGAGCCGGGCTGCCACGCTCCAGATTCTTCAGTTGCTGGCAGTGTTTGACCCTTGCAAGTGGAGGGGTTTTGCTTCTGGTCCTAGGGAGGGGAATGCTGTGTGCACGGGGGTGCTGCTTTCCAAGCTGACTCACTGAGCTGGTGAGACAGATGGAGCCGACAAATTTTGTCTGCCCACGCTCCGCCAGGGTCTTCCACGGTGAAGAGTCAGAGCACGTAACTTTCCCAGGTCAACGCCACCTCCTTCGGGCAGCTCTGAGCTCCCAACGGGGGACTGTTGCCTCCAGATGAATAGCTATTGTTGTTGTCCCCAGGAGGTACCTGCCACATAATAACATCCAAGAAACTGTTCCAATTACTGCCTTTTTATAGAAATATGAGGAACAATTACATAACAGCTGCATGCAATTACTACATCAGGTGATGTGACCTTTTCAAAACCAAGAAGTAATACAATTCTACAGGTAGAATAGAAAAAAAAAGAGTTTTTCTTTCTCTCTGAATATAAAAAATAAAACCCATGAGTTCAAAACAAAAACCCTTCTTATTTTTGTAGGATTTCCTTTTAAAACACAAGTATTGGTTGTTCTTTCAATAATGTCTCATACCAGTTTCTGGACATCTGGAGACAATGGAATAAAAGTCAGTCATAAAACAAATAAGTAATCCTCTGAGCAAAAGTATGAACCCTGTACTAAGACCTTGTGCCTTGAGGTAAAGCCTTCTTTTCTCTAGGATGAGCTGTGTTTAGCTTGCAGCCTGGAACATCCATTGGCATTCTTTGTCTCTTTTCCCCCCTCTTTTTTTTCCCTAATATAACTAGTGTATAACTAATATAACGCCTGCCAAGTGCAATTAACGTTGACCAGTGGCTTCAGAAGTTATCGATAGGCACCACGACAGCACTATTGCATTCAGATTAGTTCCTTAGACTAACACGCAGCATAGTTTTCAAGGTGAGGTTGCAAGAAAGGTAGTGCCAAAAGGCAGTGGATAAATATGTAAATAAATAATATACAATGAATGTCTTGAAATCAAGGGCTGAGGAGAAGAAATTTTTTTCCCTTCCTACTTCATCACCAAACAGACTTTTGTATGGCCTGGGGGCTTCCTTCTCCATCAGAGAAGGATTTTTGCCTTTGCAAAAGATTTATCCATGATTCTGATATATGCTTTTGTGCTCCCTTCTTTTCCGGCCTTCATTCCCTTGATGTCTGGCAGAGCTGATCTGGTCATGTGGAGAAGGGATGATTAATATGGATGCCTGGCTGGAGGTCGGGGGGAGAGTGAGAATGGAGCCTTACCTTACACCCACAAAATACCATAACTCTACTCTGACTACTCTGACTTTGAACTGGACCAAAGACAAACCATTTCCATGTTTTTCCAACCCAACGGCCCTGGAAGAGCACCACAGGCTCTGAAGTCCTCAGCTCTTGATGCTTTTTAGATAACCCCCATGTGTATGGTTGCAATGAGCAGTTATCATTTAAGTGATTAAATCGTAACAGTTAGCTGTCATCATTTAAGTTTAATTCCCATAAATCATTACAATGTTCAAGACCTACACCTTGCCCCTGAACCTGGCCTATGCCATACGGAGCAGCATGGAGACAGACTGGACCTCTCCAGGTATCCGAGCACCTCTTTCCTTGGACTGTGAAAAGACGTCAGACCACAGAACAAGTCGCCATCACTCCCGCCTCTCCTGCTAATCTCTCTCCATTCAGCATAGCTAGGCAAGGGTGCAAATATAGATGCAGACTGGGTGACAATGTGGCCTGAGAAAGATGATCCAGGGTGTCCCGCTCGTAAATTAACTCTTTACATCCTGGTGCATTCAGCAGGTTTTTTTGCTAATCCCAAAGGGCTGGAAGGTCACAATATCCTAACAAACAGCCTTCATGCAATGTTAGCAGTGGCTTGTTTTCTCCATTTAGTTTGCTCTCTGGTATATTTCCCTTGGGTCATATTTTCCTTTGAAGAAATCTTTTTCTGAAATGAATCCGGAATTATGCATATCTAACTAGGGGAAGCTGGGCATGAGCAGGTATAGGCTGGCATATAGATGCCACCAAACTTATTTAGAAGTGGCACTGTTCTGTATATTTTCCCTAGAAGAAAAGTAACTTTATCTCCAAGTTCCTGAATGGCTTCACAAAGACCTGTAAATGCGCACTTCAGCCAATTTATATCCATGTGTCTTCCTCTGGATGTGACCTGATGTAGCTTATTAGCCGAAGACATTCATCTCCTTTTTTTGAAAGCTTAATAATTAATAAACAATGTATTCTTTATTTTTAGATCTATCTATTAACACTCTACATAGCTCACATGGCATACGGATGCCCAGGACTACAAAACATTCGGAAGTCTTATTCCTCTGCTTTTTGATAATCCCTTTTCCTCCTACTGAGAACATTTCCATCCTTGTGATTGCTTTTATGTGGCCTCATCCTCTTGCATGAAAGCAGATACCACAAACAATATTTGAGGAGGCAGAAGGACCAGTGATGTGAAAATTGCTTCAGTGCTAATTCTACTTTCTAAATATAGGCACATTTTTTCCTGAACACAAGGACAAGACAAGAGAAGGTAAATGGCACTGATGCTTACTTTTACCCCTTCACAGAAGGTTCTGCAATATATATAGTTGGGACTGCTGGAAGACAGATTTTTATATGATGAAGCTTCATGTATAGGCATTTTACCTATAGGCCTTTCCATCTTTCATGATGCTGAGGAAAGAAATATCTGTGTTTGTATTTACATATATAGGTATATGAAGAGAGAGAGAGAGAGGTACATACACTCATTACAAAATGAGGTCTTGTTGGATTTAATACTCTTAAATTGACACATTCTGCCTATTCAGAAGAGAGGTTTGTTCTAGGCAAGAGGCATGATGTTTATTATCATCCTTCTGTAATGTGCTAATCCCAACCCTAGCCCCAGGTGGAGTCTTTCTAAGATTATTCTTACTGTTGAGTGGCATTACAGGCTGCTGTTGCATTTCAACATATAACAATGATGTCATTGCCGTCTTTCCTTATTACTTTTTGATTTATTGATTTACTTGATACAGTATCTGCTAATATGAAAACTTTGTTTCAGGCATCTGTTTCTGTCCACTTGCTGAATGCCTCTGCTGACGCTGAGTTTTCCTTGCCAGGATGTAAGATGCATTTTGATAAAATCGCCTTTGCATGCCATGGACCTGATGGATGGAGCAGTCTCTGCATTTTGATGTGGACAAGAAATAAATCCACCTGGGGGAAAAAAGAAACACAAATGAGAGCTCATAATGTAACACTGCTGCCAAAATGCTAACGCTATTCCCCAGTATGCATGGAGATGAATTACAAGTAAAATGAAAGGGTTGTGTTGTCACTTTCCATGGGCTTGTAGCAATCATTTCTGAAACCTGAACAGCATTTTAAAGGAAAACTGAACACTAGTTTACAAAACTTGAATAATGGTTTATCATTTTCCTTTAAAAGCCTTTGTAAGGACCTGTCTTGTCCATAATATGCTCACAGACTACAACTTAGTAAAACCGGAGAGGGAGGGGTGTGGTGGTCCTTGTAGGTGCTAGGTAAGCATTGCATGTAACCCTCTCTTTTAGGTTGCTCTACCTCCCCAAGTCTCTTACTTTGACCCTCAGTTTTCTGTCATGCATAGGAGATCATAGTCCTTCAGGGACAAGATTGCCGTGGGTACAAGGTCCCGCAATTTTCACTCAGGGTCATTGAGGTGGTTGGCATGCAGTTATCCTCAGACTGAAACTGTTGAATTGGATAGTACAAAGTCCTATCAGGACAGGCAAGATTTCTTGTGGGATCCAAAAGAACCGGAGAAGTCTCTCGGCTCCAGGGAGAAATCTTCACTGCGTGGTAAAACCCATGGGCTAAAAAATTAGGACAAGTTAAGCCTCTGAGCTTTCTCCTTGGAGTGATAACGTTCCTGAAAATGCTGGCTTAACATTAAGGTAGCAGTTGGATTTCATGAGATGGGAGAAAATAGTACCTGGGTCTCGGGGAGAGGGAGTTGTGGGGAGGGTGTGGGGGGAAAAGAGAACCATGTTGAAAAAGTGACTGAGGAATATCTAAATGAGCATCTCCTTGACCACTGGATCCTGATTTTCTATGGCATATAACTGCTTTTCTGTAACTCTCCTATAACTTTCTCCTCTGTGGAGTCTCTAATGTTTAAAATAGAGACAGTAGGCTTAGACCTGAAGGGAATTCTGTATATTTTTTCCAACTGTATTAGCTGATTTAATGAAAGAACCCCACTTTACCTATTTTCGTGACTATTTTCTGACTGTTTTCATGCAACTTGTAGAAAGTTAACATTAAGACTTCTGAACAGCTACCAAATCTGTTGGAAACTGAGATACACACTGTCAAAAGTTATCAAGGGGGACAGACTAAACACAAACACAGCACAACTGTGCAAGACTTTCTTTAGAAGCCTAATTAAAAAGCATTTAAATCTGAGACCGGAGCTCTCTGACCTAACAGATTTAGCACTACAGAAAAAGAGTGATTCCAGCTAAAGCACTCCAAAAATGCTTATATAATCTGCTGGCTCCTGGCACATGTCACCTTGGCTCCCTCAAGTGGCTGGTCCCAGAGAGTGGACAACTTTCCTCGTGTTTTAAAGCACAAATGGTTTTCTCTCATTGCAAGTGTTAGAGGTCTCTGCTCCAGGGATCACAGCTCCAGGCCCTGCTGAAGTGTAGTGTGCACCTGTGTGCAGCCACCTTTGGTTAGAAATTGGTACCCAGTGAATACGCTCCACATAGTTCTGAGGTCTCATCATCCAAGAAGAGACTGAAGGGACCGGACTAGTCTATTTTTTTTATTTTTTTTTTTTCATGTCCTTTTCCTTTTCTTATCATCCTCTGGAGGACTGCTTTGCCATTAGTACTTTTCTCTGAATTCAGAGACAGTTCCTAATGGTTTTGCTGCTGATTGCGGTAAGCCTTCATTAGCTATACTGGCTGAGGTCTGCTCTAAAAAAGGCTGGCTGGGGACTCGTGGGACCACATCCTGGCTGTAACATCCTGAAACTCAGCAAAAACAAATGCAAAGTCCTGTACTTGGGACAGCCCTGGAGCTGGGGCTGACTCTGAGGAGCAGGTCTGTGGTGGAGGAGCAGCTGAATGTGAAACATCGCTGCATCCTTGCAAAATCTAAGATCAATGGGCACAGGCTGCATCAAGGACAACTTTGGATAGAGGAAGGAAAAAAATTTGCCGTGGGAGAGGTCACGTGCTGGACCCTCCATCCTTTGAGATTTTTCAGTACTTGGATGGATGGGGCCCTCAGTGACGAGCTCTGACTTAGGAGTTATCCCTGCTGTGGATTGGAATGGGACCTGATGATCCCAAGCTCCTTTCCAACCTCTGTTATTCTATGATCTATGAAACATGTGCAGGGTGTGAATTTTTCTGTTGCTCACTGTAGTATTTCTTTGAAAGCACTTGCACACACTGGTGCAGACCCCAACACGCAGCCAGCCTGCAGCCAAGCTCATCCTTGTTCATGACTTCCCTGCCCTCTCTCTGACATACTCTGCAGGGAATCAAGTTTATTTTAAGTCTTTCAGACAGGTTTTGACCAAAATATATACCTACCTTCCAATGGCTGAGGTCAAAAAGTTGTACCTCAGCTGGCCCATCTTAAAATTCAACTGCTTTTAGCCCCATGGAGCTTAGTATGTGCTGATCCCCTCAGCACTGACCCAGCTGCTTAGGCTGGCTTTGCTGTCCCCAGTGCATGTGAGGCTGCCTGAGCACCGAGCAGTGCCTAGTTTCCAGGAGCTGCTGCTACAACACAAACCATGTTGGAGAAACAGCTAAGTCCTCCAGGGATGTTTTGTCATAAAACCATAGAATGGTTAGAGTTGGAAAGGACTTTAACAATCACCTAGTTCCAAACCCCTTGCCATGGGCAGGGACACACTGGATCAGGTTGCTCAAAGCACCATCCAACCTGGCCTTGAACACCTCCAGGGATAGGGCATTCACAGCTTCTCTGGGCAATCTGTTCCATGTTTCACCACCCTCAGAATAAATAATTTCTTCCTAATCTCAGTCTACCTCTTTCAGTTTACCTGTTACCCTTTATCCTATCACTACACTCCCTGATAAAAAGTCCCTCCCCACCTTTCCTGTAGACTTCCTTTAGGTACTGGAAGGCTGCTATAAGGTCTCCCCAGAGCCTTCTCTTCTCCAGCTGAACAACCCCAACTCTCTCAGCCTGTCCTCATAGCAGAGGTGCTCCAGCCCTCTGATCATCTTCGTGGTCCTCCTCTGGACCCATTCCAACAGATCAGTGTCCTTATGTTGCGGGCCCCAGAGCTGGATGCAGAGCGCCAGGTGGGGTCTCATGAGAGCGGAATCACATGAAACATGAGGATGCAAGGCAAATTCATGAGGGCATGAGCCTAGTTTTGTTGCAAGAAGTTGCAGTGCAAGAAGATGGAGACAGGTCACCTCTGCCCTCATAAGCAGGCAGGCTCTTTGAGTTCCCTGGTACACGCACTTCTGGTGAGACAGATCTCTGAACTTATCCATCTCCTTTCAAAAGGAATGCTTTTGTAAGTCAACTTTAATTTATTAGGTCTTCCCTCAAAAAGAGGCCTCATCCTACAGCCCCTTGTCAGCCACAATTTGTCTTCTGTTTTAACAGTTTTTCATGTCCTTACAGGCAGAGGTTTTCCAGGTTTCTTCAAGGACATATAAAGATTCCTATTTAGTGCTCTGAAGTGCAATAAGCGTTGCTTCAGTCTCGTGAAGTAGGAATGCAACTTCAGCTCTTCAGTTTGGAGATCAGACGGACGGCAATAGGAATGGGTAAAACTGTAATACAAGCACTGAACCTAAATTGCACTTTTCATATAGAGTAAGACCTCCTGAGTGTTTACTAACCAGTCATATTTGTAAGCTAAAAAGCCACTGTCACAGATTGCCCCTGCTTGCACAATGTCACAACAAGCTCCTGGACTTCAGCATGCAGCTTTACACGCGCACAACTCCCAGAGACCTCTTTTAAGTGAAGGCTTCCTACTTCACTTATGCATTAGAGAACTGAGAAGATGCTGCAACAGGTGCTGAACAAACTTGTGAATTTTCTCTTTCCTCACTTTTTTTGCTGGATGCAAGAACTGGGTATGGACTGGAAATACTTGATGTGCTTCTTTAATCAGTGTGGGGGTTTTCCTGCTTTGGTTCAAATTTCAGAGAACTTTTCAAGCAAATCTCTGATCATCTTCACATCCCACTCATTAGTTTGCATTGCAACATGATTACAAAGTGCACAAACAGGGGTTTTTTCAGATTAAACTAAACTGGAAGACGTGGAAAGTCCCTGATGAATTCCAATCTCTAGTAGCCATTGGCAGGACAAGACTGGAGCTCTTCCAAAGTAAAACATCCTGATAAGACTAGGTTATTTTCAGACATAAGTTTAGGCAGTTCTTGTGCTGATTGAGACAGCTAATAAAATTGACTTGGTATTTTTTCCCCAAGGACTAAGGTACATTCAGTACCATTGACTGTGAGGACTTTAAATGTGCTTTCTGAGGACTTGCAGTACCATCGGCATCTGCTGAATTTGTAATGCTCAGCAATTTGGAAAAACCTAAGAAAAAACACAATTTTGCCCCAAGCACCTGGCTTTGGGCTTGGTTCTCTGGCTTAAGACCTCAAAGAGGGAATATGTTGGTCAGTATGCCCTTGGTCACCCTGTGCAATGCATCAAAACAGAATAACACGTGTGACGGCTGGGATTGGGCTCTGACACTGTGAGAGGAAAGCAAAGGAAGGTGGAAGGAGAGATACTTTCTTCCCAAGCCTTGGACACCCACATTGATGTTTCAGTAGTGCAATTTTTCATGGATTTACTTGAAAACACACTGCTTGGCGTATCTGTTTTAAGTAGCTGGTTCACAAGTACAAACTGAAGGATCCTCCAAACATGTATCTATTTCCGTTTCCCTGTAGGGATGTATGATACATGATACAGAAAATCACCTGAGCAGCTACACCTTCTTATTTGTAATAAACTCACTTTTCAAAGCCATGGTGAACAAGGGAAGTAGACTATAGAGAAAAAGATGTGTGTTGCCACTGAGGACCCCAAATATATTGATTTATCCTTGGGCAGGCTTGACAAGGTGGGTCCATCCGCATAGGTCAGTGTGGCCCCACTGTTACAAGCTGCAGCCTGGCTCTGGTGTCCAGCAGAAGTCCACATGTGTGCGGCAGAGTGTGACAACCCCCTATGAACCACAGTGCCCCATGGTCCTGCAAGCGCCACAGTGCATTTTCTCCAGGCTTTGCTGTTGCAGAGGTTAACCAGCCAACTGCTCAGTCCACCCAACTCTTCAGTAACCTTTGCTAATTCATCAGTTAAAAACGTATGTTTCTGCTCTTCCACATGTGAGGGAATTTCTGTGGACACATTCTACTGACTCCCTGGAAAGACCAGACAGACTTCAACTTTCCCAGCAGCCTTGTCTTGCCTGGGTAAGGGTTTAAAACCTTTCTTGAGAGGTCAGGAAATCACCATGGATATTTTCTGAAAGCACTTTCCTGGCCAATGTGCCAGTCCTGAAAGGCAGCCTGGGAGAGAGAGCCTGAGCATATAACGCTGAGCATTGTCATGCAGGAACTGTGATAAAGCTGAACGACATTTATAATGCAGCCCAATATTACTCTCATGTTTGTCACGAGATTAGAATCCTGCCGAGCCATTTCTCTCCCCCATTTGCATCTTTGTGGTGAGAACAAAGCAAAGACAAATGATGGCTCCCAGTGGTGGGCAGGCGACAAGATCAGTCCCCTCTGTGCCAAATAATTCTTACAGGGTTTTGTGTGAGAATAGGCGTGTGTGTATATCTTTGATTTGTTTTAAATGCTGTCTCAGTCATTTATTTCTGAATGACTTTTTTTTTTTTTATTACGTGCTCCCTGTTCCAACATGAAAAGAGCTAAATTACCTCTTTCTTCCTGCTCATCCCTCCTTCCCATCGCTGTGACAAGAGGACTGCTGGCTGTTCAATCATCTTGCTAACGCCACCAGGCAGCCCACGCTCTGCTCTGTTTTGGTGGATCAAGAGGAATTCATTACTCTTTTAAAAGTGGTCAATGCATGGGCTAATAGAAGGTCACTCCAGAAATTATTCCAATGCATAAAAATATGAATGCTAGGGATACCATCAAGTCCACACAAACCCAGTGTGCAGTGTCAGCTTTCAAAAGAGAACTGAACCCAAACCAAGCAAGTCTTAAACCGTATATGAGAGAAATGCCACCATTTTTGACCCCTGAAAACTCAATCACAGCTTATTCCTGAAACTGTTTAACCAGCTTAGGCTTGAATGGGGTCCTCAATACACAACTGCAGCAGCATCTGGAATAGTTGTTGACAACAGAAATAAAGGAGAGCAACAATCATGGGAAAATGTGTGCATCATTTGGAAGGCACCCAGGATCCCAAGGGAGAGAAGGGCTGACAGCAGTGGAGGCAACGTTGAGATGGAGGAGAGTCAACACCTGATTGGGGGTGAAAGTGTACTAACCTTCCACTGCACGGTGAGTTTGGGTGGGAGCAAAGGGGTTATTTGGGACCGAGGGGTGCAGGACTCTACTGGGGGAGCCTGCCAAATATAAAATGCTAATGATGGAATATCAGGTATGAGAGCAGAGAACCAGTCACCGTGATGTACTGAGAGGCAATATTAAAGGGTAAAAAAATAAACTTAGCAAAGTAGCCCAATTAAAGTCAGACAGGACAGCCCTGCAAAGCCTCATGAGAATCACCCCAGCACTGTGGTGCCAGAGGGAACTGTCCTGTCCTTGCTGAGATCTCCTTGGAGATCAGCTCCGCACAGGAGTAGCAGGTTGTGGGGTTTTTCACTTCCCTGCAGGTGGGTTCCCTCTCTCCCTGTCCCATCCTCAAGACATAGAGTGAAGGACAGGGACTGAGCACAGAAATCAAAATTGCAGCTGGCCCTCATGAGAGCAGGGTTGGAGAGAAGAGGACCCAAGGCCAGCCTATAATACAGAATTACTGAGAAATACCCATAAGCTGCACAAAAAGCTCCTGGAAGCTGAATCAGTCTGAATTACACCCCAAGTCCCCCTGCTTATAACTGAGAATATCAGTATTTCCACTGAAAAAGAATGAAAAGCAAGAGGAAGATACTAGTCAATCTTTTCATTGTGTTAAAACGCATCTTTCTTCCATCATAAAGGTACGTTTATCTTTCCAGTGGAGCTTCACATGAAAGCAAAACATGAAAGCATGTTAAGGGGTAAGTCTCATTAAAATGCACGCTGGGTACCCTTAAACAACACTGACATTAATGAATAGGTATGTGGCACCTGGGATTTTAGGCAGACTGTAGCTCCATCTCAGGAGCTTGCCCTGAAACCACTGCACATACATCGACTGGCACTGGAAGCCTGGGAGAAAAGCACGTTGCCCTGCTGCAAAACAGCACTGTTGACCATGCCCCATGCCTTACAGTGCTGAAACATGAAGGCAGTGGGATCGCAAACGCCCTGCTACAACAATAACTGACCCTCATTTCCAGCTGAACTACGACAAATGAACAGTTTAGTGTAACAACAGGAGTACGGCTCGGAGAAATTAGCCTCAAGGAGTGAAAAAGGAGGAGGAAATGCCCTTCATCAAAAGGCTGATGAGCATATTTTTAGGAAAAGGAGATCAAGGTTGAGATGCAACTAAGAGCCACGTAAAGGCAGAACTAGCCAAGCTTCCATGTGGAGAAGAGGTGATAAATGCACTTTATTAAGTTGTTACTAAAATTGGAGCAGATGAGATAAGCCTTGAAGGAGATACTCATTTAAGATTGATGTGGAATAAGTGCAGAGAGATAGCTGTTGAAAAGACTGCCATAAACCAGTTCTCCAAGTTGTCATTCACTAACGCTCCCTGGTGTTTTCTAATAAAAATAATCTGTTAAAATCAGACTCTGGAGACAGCTTGTCTTTGGCTGCCAGTGCAATTTCTCATCATTGTTTCACATAGTAAATGCTTTTGGGATAAGTCAGGGATTGTTTGAAGAAAAGACAACTTTGAGACGGATTTTTAAGTTATTGTTATTCATATTGGCAAAGCACTTTTCTACAGCTTTAAAACAGAAAAAATGGTTACAAGTTATGAAGGAAGAGGGGAAAGTCTTTTTGTTTTAAAAAATTGCAAATAGCTAGTTAGAGCCACTTACGTTGCTGATGGATATTCCTTCCATGTACAAGTTTGCAGTACCATGCAGCTGTGGAGGGATGTAGCCTTGTGCTGGCATGGGACTATGGAAGTGCTGGAACTAATGAAATGCTTGTGAGCCCACAGGATAAACTGATAACGAGGAACTGCAAGGTACAGTGCAGAACTCATGCCAACATGCTGCTAAAATCCTTGCCGACACAATTGCTGTGAAGTTAGTTACCTAAGGCAGCAAAGGCTGCATTGGACAGAAGAGCTCAGAGACCATGAGCATCCTGACTGGAGCTGACTCTACACATGAGAGTGTCCTGGGGCTGAGGGCAGGGAGACAAATTTACGTTCCCTCTCTGCTGGAATTGGGGTCACAGACCTGCAGTCCTTAGGCTGTATCCTGAACCTACAGATGGTAGTCTCGTCCTGCTGCTGCTCTTTATTTTCCCAGGATTCAGGAAACAGCTCAGAGTGGAAAGACCAGACCGTTTCCTCCCCCTTTGTATTCTCTCTCCCATTTTTGTCACAATCCCTCCTCAGTAAAACAAGAGTGCAGTGACATTTAGGTTTTAAACTGGAGCTGGACTGAAGCTAGAAAACCTTCATGAATCCACAGTGACCATTTCTTGTACCATAAACTTCCCGTCATTTGGCCATCGTTGAGAGATGCACAGCAGAGTCTGTCTCTTCATTAGTGGCAATGCAGTGCCAGGAGAAGTCCCCAACTTCCCTGGTGTGGTGCCAGGCCTGGGGCAGCAGTTAATAGTGATTTTTCTGAGATGACAATTTGAAATTCCAAGCTACTTTCACTAGTGAGCCATGAAAGTAATTTTTAACTCTTCCACATTAGTCATGATTCTGAATCTTTTAGTGTGAAAAAAGACATCCTCCTGCCTTTCAGAGCCTTGAAGTGAGCCTAGCAGGGTTCAACTCCAGGAATATTTTCAACTGTATGAATATTTTCAACTGTAAAACTGTGCAACAACTATCTTTCACAAAAATAAAAAAAAAATACTAACTTTTGTATAAGGCTGATATGAACCACATCTCAGCTACCTGGAAACTATTCTGCTGTTTTTCACTGAAAAAAACCATCATCGTCTATTAAAATATTATGACCAATTCTAAATAAGGCTTTTAAGTGCTTCTATAAAGTGCAACATGTTACCTTATTGCTATAGCAGAAGCCACTTAAAAGCAAAGAAGTTTTTATGTGCATTTTGGTAAGGGATTTGTTCATTTTGGGCCGTTCTCAGCAGGGGCAGGATGTACTGTCTAATACAGCTTCATCTTGCTGTAGGATGCTGCAGGACCCGGGAGGTGTGAGCCTGCTTCAGACCAATGTACACCCTGAAAGACAAAAGAAGGTAGAGGACAGCCCAGATACCCCTTAGCTGGGGATTCCTCTTGGAGAGAGGGAGAATTGGCCAGCAGGAATTCACTTCTATAGTTTTCCAAGTGATTTGCAGGCTTATGTCCCTATCTTTAAGTGGCTTTCTATGGACAGACCATGAGCACCAGAGTGTGGACCATGCACCTCCAACAGGAGACACCCGTGTCTACAATTCACAGCCTCTTCAGGACACGCTTTCCCAATAGTCTTTTTGTCCCAACTTGTCATGGATGCATCTCTTGTATGGCCTATGTGATGTTTGCAAAGTGCTTTGCTGTGGTGTGTGGATGAAAAGGAGCTATATAAATGCAAATTTAATGTATTCATTTATTCTCTACTGAAGGTTGTACTGAAGGCCAGGTAAATTACACCCACGGCATCTGCCTGTCAGCTGTTAATGTCACCCACTTCAGGAACAATAAGTTTCTATATAATTTGTTAAGCATGATTTTCTTTTGTTAGTCCTTGCAGACTATTTTTAATCAAATTACACTTCTCCGGGTGTTTTCCATCCGACTGGGCCCGCTAGCCGCCGAATTCAAGGAGCCTGATTCATTACTACCTGCGTCATTTGCCTGACCTTGCCATGAGACCACAGTGGCAGCCTAATGAGGGGGGTCCATCCATCTAGCACAGCCCCGGCTTCTCCCAGCTCATTGCTGCGATCCTCAGGAGCCGAATCCTTGCCCTGAAACTTTAACAACCTGCAACAAGAACAAGTCCTTTAGCGCTTGCTCTGGCTTTTCCTGGAGTCCCTCCATTATTTCTTTTACTCCCCTTAAAAGTGTATGGCTGTCCCTGGTGTTGCTCTTATTATCCCTCTGTGAACACTGGAAAAAGAATGTATTTACTTTTCTTGACATGCTTAGTATTCCTGTCATCGCCGTCTCCCTGAGCCTGCCCTGCCCTTTGCAGTGACCTTTTGCAGCAGCTCTATTCCAAACACTTTTTCTTCTTTGCTGCTGTTTCCTGTGCAATTTTGGCTTCATTTTCCTGGCTCTACTTTTGCTATTATTTTCTTCTTTGCTCTTTTATGGTCTCTTGTACAGATCCCTGGCTGTAGTGATGACCTGGTGGCCTTTTCAGATATCGCTTTCTGTCCTCAGAGCTCCCTGCCGCAAGCCTCATTGGGGTCTGTAATGCTGCTGCGTACTGAGTACAGGGAAATTAATGTCAGCTCCAAGTGAAGCTCAGTGCACGGAAAGAAGTTTTGCTTGTGTGACTTCGGAGAGCTCAGCTATTCCGCTGCTGGGACATACGTGCAGCCAGCCTCACGCAGAGGTGGTACGTCGAGAGAAAAGACAAAGCTTACAGCTGCCAGCATCACTAACGCTGCTGTTTTGGCCTCAGGCTAAACCCAGCTGCGAGATTGAACACTGTGTGCACCTGTGGCCCGGATAAACGTCCCTTCAGCTTGACACACCTCTGTGTTTCTGTCTCCTAGGGTGCACAGTGCTGCACACGCTTCAGACCCCCAAGGAGTCTGTGAGATGCAGGGAAATGGTTTTGCTAAGGCAGTCGTATGATAGTTTTTCCAGCTCAAAATACATGGGGAGACATGATGCCTTGGAGAAACAAAAGGTGGCTTATGACACCCTGACCTGTGCAGTAGCTCCAGACTTAGCCCTGAAATTTGGGACCTCTGGTTTTGTTTTAAGACGCATCTGTAGCTGCAGACTCACAAACCTTGTCAAGCAAGCTCTTGGATTTGTCTGTAGAGTCAGTAAGTGGTGGAGCCGGACCTTCAGCTGCCATAAAGCAGTAAAACTTCAGGGCAGGCAGTGGATTTGCACTGATTTATATTGGCATAGCTTACAGTTCACAAGAAGAGCCCAGTTTGTTATATTCCTGAGCGTGAAAGATATACTCCGTGAAAGATATACTCTCTGGAAAGCAGATACAAAAGCTACTGTCATTCACCCTCTTTTACCGGTGTAACAGGATTGATGTGGTTCAGAATAGCACCTATTAATTGTTTTCACTATCTTATAGTCAGCTTTTTTTTTTTCTTTTCTCTAGCAGGCATTATTTAACCATCAGTGCTGCTGGAGAAGGCTAGTACTCAGGTTTTGTACTATCAGTGAGTGAGTTCCTGGCTGATCAGGGAGAATAAATGCTGCTCTTGCAAAGGTCTCTCCAAATCTCTGGAAGAGTCACCCTTAATTTCTGGGACCATCTTGGGGAAGCAGCCCAAGAAAGGCAGATGCAATGCTGGGCAATGCAGGTTATAGCCTCACTATTGCAAGGAGGAATCCAGCTAAGGAGTCTGGCTAAAGCAATATGAGGATTATAGTGAGTAAGTGTAATGAGTTCAGGAACAGTGTAATTTCACCTAGGTAAACTGAACAGCAAAGACTTCAGCAAACGCTGACGCTCTTCCAGCGCTGAAAGCTGATATTATGGTCATGCAGCTAAAGGCACAAGCCGTTTCTCCCCTGAAACCAAACAAAATGCTTCAGGCTTCTGCTTGTTTGTGTAGCTTCACATTTTTTTCTCTGTTTTTGGAAACAGATGGAGTGCAACAATTCTAGTAACAGTTCATGCATCCCACTTCTGCTAGGGGAAATAGATGTGGGGGAAAGGGGTTAAATGACACAGGGAATTTGCCAAACAGTTCCTTGGAAAGTGGCAAATTGCTCCAATAAGTCTAATAGGGCTAATATATCCACCTAACTGTATGTGCCATCCCGCCCAAGCACTTCCTCATTAATTACGTTACTGTTTTCATCTTCAGACAGGAACCCCGTGGTTATCTCTCCTTCTAGGTTAGGGAAGGAGGTTTGTGCTGACCACGTACCAATCTCCTCACATGGCTGCAACATGCAGATCAGACACTTAACACCAGCATGGCTCTGTGAGATGCCTTCAGCTTTCCACACCAGCTCCAGCTTGGCCTCACGAGTCCCTTCAAAGCCCGCCCTTCCCCAGGAGTCCCTGGGGAGAAAACACGGAGAAGGTGCCTGTTGACCTCTGCTCAAGCAGTCAGTGATGGGTGAGAAGGACCAGCAAACACCCTTGGGACATTGTTTTTCACAGGTATCAGGATGGACTGGCCAGACAGAAGGGTGCTGGCAAAACAAGGAGCGGCTGACAGTCAAATTGTACAGATCATTGCAGGTCTTGTAACTCAACAGAGTGAATCTTAGTTTCTTCATTTAGGTTAGTGCACGAAAGCAAGGGGACGCGATCATCTGGCCTAGCAGCTGCCTCACCAGAAGAAAATACAGTAAAAATTGTCTAAGTTCTAGCTCTGCTTTAGAAAATAGTTGTACTGGTTGCTGTTTACCTATCTTGCTAGAGCTTTGTTGTCCCCTTAATGTTCATTAAGCCACCTGATGTCTCTTTGCAAGCTGGGAACATAAACTCACCAAGGACAAAAGCATTTAGTAGATCTTTTTCTTGTTACTTCCTCCAATGGCTCACACCGTTAAGCTCGAGTGCAGCCCTTGTTGTTGCCAGCTGAGTTCTGGCAGATGCGTAACACTTGGAAACTGAGGTTTTCAGGACTAAGCAGCAGCTGAAGAAGGGGCATCAACACTGAGATTTGGAATCAGGCACTAAATCTTTTGGAAGACGTCTCCCTTAAAGATTGCTTATTTCTGTACGGGAGCAGTGTGAGAGGCTGCAAACTTGCTGTTTCCTGGAGACCAGACGCACAGCAGGGCCTCTGCCCGGCTGGCCAAATCCAAGCAGAAGGTCCTATAGGCTTGTTAAAGCTCAGTTAGATGACTTACCAGCCTCTTTATGTAGCTGCTTATCAGCTGCCCTTTTAGTTGCCCATTACTCGGCTAGAAGAAGGAGTTTGTATTGAAAACCTTCTGCTTGTTGGGTGCACTCAGCAATGCCTTAGTCTATATATATTAATATGACCATGAGAACCAGGGTGTGCACTGGCATCCCAAGACAGACTGTCGAGAAAGCACTAAGTATCCTAAAATAGATATAGTTTTTCTAATTCTGGATAACCTAGATAGATTTTGGAAGACATTGTACTGCGAGTACCGCACCTCTGTGGACAATTGAACGTATCAGTAGACAAGTGTAGCAATTTATAGAGTCATTCCAATATGTGGCAAAAAGCTGCTACATCTACAGTGTATTCATGCCAAGACCTCAACAAATCCTTCCCCGGCTGTGTGAGCAGCTCTCCCCCGGGTGAGACTTGAGCTGTGCTAGTGCTGCAGTATTCTCAGCTTCCCTTTACTATTTAGTCTGTAGTGTTACCCAGCCGAAGCTGTAACTACATTTCTCTCCAACAGCGGCTTATACTTTCCATGAAAATGAAGCAAAAGGCCAAGCAACAAGAATTGGCACTTCCCAATTCTGCGGTCTGAAACAGGGAGGTGGCAGATAATCTGGTGGGTCAGGCACTTGCTTTTTAGAGTCATTTTTGTTTCTCTCAAAGCAAGTTGTAAAGGTGCTGCGTCAAACCCAGGTATTAGTGTGGGGAGGGCTGTTTGTGTGTTTTACACCACAAAGAGCCTCCCTGCTTGGCCAGTGACACCACAGAGCTGAGAAGGGACTGAAATGCCCGTGGTTCAAGAAAGGACAGGTAGCAGATAAATAGTCTGCTCTGGGCTACCTCCAGTAGCCTGATGTACATGTAGAGTTCAGACAGCAAATATTTGACAGTGCATGCTTGTCATGCTTATGGTGTAATTTCCAGGTAGTGTTCACTTCCCACCCATCCCCGTGTCCTATCCTTCTGATCTGGTAGTCCTTACCTCTGGCTGCAGGAGACACTGAACCTGTGTTGGGGCTTAGTGACAAATTCAGTTCCCAGAATCCAGTCAAGACATTGTCTCAAGGAATAGTCATGTTTTGAGGGTTTAGTCAAGCGTTTCTCAGTTTGCCCATGAGCAGTGGGCCTATTCTAGCAAGCTATTATAGATAACCATTTTGGCCTCCGCAGTAGATGCTCCATCCTTTCACCATTGTCTCTGTACAGAGCCAGGGACAGTTGTAGTAGCTGGCCCGAATCACTGGAACTAAAACATCAGAAGAAACACTGTCTTAATCTGAGTAGGCTCAAGCTAATCAATCAATGTAAATTAATGTAAGTGGATAATTAAAACAAGTAATGAGAAAGTAATAGGAACTGAATATCTGAGTCCAGTTAGTGGCTTTGAAATGCTTTTGAAAGTCTGAGTCATGCACAAGGTGCAAATACTACAGATTTTGTAGTCAGCAAGGGGACATTGTCTCTGACAGCTTGTCAGTGGGTGAGTACTCAGAAGCCTTTCTGCCCGCACCCTGGTGAGACCTGCCTGCCTCTCTCCTTGGTTCTGGGCAAGCTCAGGCACATCTTCCTGTCCCAGCTGGGAATTGCTCCTCTCCAGAGCATCTGCATCTCTCTGGAAGCATATTGTCACGTGCTGTCACCTCTGCACGCCTTCCCTTCCCAACATGCCACTGGAGTTAAGGCTTGAATGCTCCTCAGCATGTGGTCTTCTCAAGCAAATCCGCTAGTGAGCTCTGTTGGGAGGGGACGTGCATGCGGGGATTCTAAAGTGAAGGAGAAGGAGGAAACCATTTCTTGCACCACTGTCATTTCAACTTAGAAAACTTCTTCTGAGTCTTAGTCTCTGGGGAATGAAGCCAATTAAACTGCAATCTGGCAAGCCTATGAGGCATCCCTCCTTTCAATGGAAGTCCTTTTCTAAGTGACATGAGCTGAGTGGAGGAAGACTAAAGAGACAGGAGCAGCAGCGGCAAGTTGTTCCTAACTGAATAACTGCAGCGTTTCATATTCTGGTGCGCTGTCAATGAGAGGCGATCATTTTTTCAGAAGCAAATACACTGAAACTAGCGAAGACATTGATTTCTACTTTAGCAATCAGATATGACAACACCTCTGAGCCTTTTTTTTTTAATTCCTGATTACCTGAAAGACACTGTATAAGAATTCAGAAAGATGCAGTCAGTCTGCATCTTTTTTGCTTGGAGAAGAAAAACAGGGTTGACACTCCCAGTGTGATGTTCCTTAAGAGTACACCTCTCCAATCAGCTAACATTCACCCAAGGACTTTCAAACACAGAAAAGACCCTGCTGATGAAAATAACTGCTTTTTGCTTGTATTGCTGCATAAAAAAAACATACCTGCAGAGCTGCCTGTGAAGCCAGAAAAGCTACTACAGGCTACTACTGTGATATACAAGCTGCCCTGTATAGGTCCTTTTATTTCACCTACTGAACTCTACACTGAGCCAACTGACTTGAACCTTGTCGTTACTGCTATTCATACCCATACCAGCGCAGGGCTAGAGCTTGTATTCCACTTTTTGATTTGCAGACCACCAAAACCTGAAAATCAACCTCTTCCCTGGTCCTTGCAGTTAAACAGGCCAACCTGAACATGGCTGGAGCCCTTGCTGAGCTTTAGGTTTTGGTATGTGCTTTGTCTCAAGATACAGAAGAGCTTTTGATATTTGGTATTTTCCCCAATATGAGAAATCAACAAGTCATCTTTTAACCTTCCATCTCTGTTAAAATAACCTGTCTGAGGTATGTGTCTCAGTATAAGTGCTGGAACACCTATGGGATCTTTTCTGCCCATTTCCATTTTTCTCAAAGGCATTTTCAAAATAAGACCAACAAAAAGGTACACAATACACAAAAGACAGTCAGTCAGTATCTCTCACCTTCCTATTTACATGTACCAATCCTCCATCTACACCTTAAAAAATTCTGCTAGCAAAGGTTTTAAATTAAATTAAAAATGCCTGATAGGTTGCTGGCTCAAGCAGAGGCCCAAGAACTCTTCCAGGGGTGATGTGATTCTGCATCCACTGACTGCAGCCCAGGAAAGGGCCTGCTTCCCACCATGACCCATTATAAATTGTTGTGCCGTTACATTTTGTCAGCAGGGCAATTATACTCAATTTCAGACTGCTGATGGAGACACGGAGTGGTGTTGGCCTTATACCAACATTTGCAAACCCCACTAGAAAAAAAAACAGTTGGATGACAATTCCCCACTGACAGGTAGTGTTTGAGGTGTCCATTATGCAGTCTGTAAGCCACTTAACAGGTTTAACAGGTGCTTCACTGATACTGCAAACTGCTTTTTTTTTTTTTTTGTACTGCTTTGTACCATCCCCTGTGATTTCTGTAGGATCTCAGGAAATCAATGATGTGGGGTCATCTTGGTAGGAACAGAAATTAGACTTGAGCTTTTGAGACAGGTGGTGGCGAGAGCAGGCGGAGGACTACAAACTAAGTCCTGGTTCAATATGGAACTGTCTGCTTGTCCCCAGACACTGCCCATCCCACCCTCATATGCGACTTCCTTTGCCAGTCCCATCTCTGCCCAGACATCTTCTCTGGCTACTCCAAAACCCCATTCCCCCAGCAGCCTGCCAGCTTGCACTTTCCTATTTGCCCTAGACCGACTTAGAAAAAAACCTCTCTTTGCTCCTCATTTTGAGAGCTGCTGCACTGGGCAGTCACCATGCTAAATTCACAGACTGCGAAATGACATTGAGAGTGCTCTGCCAGCTCACTTGCCATCAAGCCATACTGTGGCTACCTTCCAGTAGCCTGATACAACCAATATACAAGGTCTTGACATGTAATTTAAAGTGGTGAACAAAATTTCTCACTGAGGAAATGAGCTGAGTAGATACCAAATAGAGTGACCCACAGGTCAGTAGGCAAAGACACACTCAGCAAGAGTCTTTCTGAGTCAAACCATGCTTGCGATTAGCTATGATGTACACCCACACACAGTGATTGAAGAACTTATTCTCGGCAGCTCTTGGCCTGTCAAACCCATAAAGTACATCAGACTCCAACCTTATCTTCCAGAGCTTCTGAGTTAAGCTCAATTCCTTCATTACCACCTCATTTTCTTGCCTTCTCTCTCTATTGATGAGAGCAGTCACATTTGTCTGATTCTCCAGTCAGCACCTTTGACTTTCTCTATTGCAAGCATCCCTTTTCTGACTCCCCCCAGCTTCATCCTTGTGCACTAAATGCTCTCATGTGACAATAAGTCAGGGCTTCTCTGGGCTTGCTTGTGCTGATGTATCCTGCTGGTTTGCTCTCTTGCCACCTCACCTCTCATTCATTTGTCCTGGTCACCTGATACAATTTGTTTTTTCACCTCCACACTCTTTGGAGATGGGTCTGCTGCTGAACAGGTTCAATGCTGGTGATCCAGCCTCTTGATAAAACCGTAACACAAAGCTTATTTAATAGGAATAACATCTCAGAGCGCACTGTTTATCCATGGTGCCATTTCCCTAATTTCACTTAATGAAGGAGCTGATATTTCATTGACAACTATTTAACTATTTGCTGAAGAACACAAGCTTCACCCTCACAGTGGTAAATCTTAAAACAAAGGAGTAATTCAAATGACTTTCAGTCAACCTGCTGCCACATCAAGGGCTTTATTCTGAATTGAGTTCAAATTCCTCATGGTGTCAACACAACGAAAGGCACTTGGTTTATTAACATGAAAAGAATCGTTTCTACTTCAGTATATCTTATTATCCCAGGAAGGGAATTCAGTCAGTCTGCTCTATTACGTTTGACAGCTTATATTAAACTCATTGGACCCAGTTGGAAACTCAGACACATTTAGCAATACTCAGATATTAAAGAAGGCCTGGCGTTGTGAAATCTCTTATTCACATTCAATTTGCTGGGTAGGATGAGGAAGAACCCTTTCCCTCCAGTGCTCCCCGGTGCCCTGCTCTGAGTTAAGGGGTGGACCGTAACTTCCATCATGGGAAACACCAGGTCAGCCCTGTCAGGCCTATCTGAATTTACAAACGCTGGCATGTTCATGGTGTTATTGGTACTCAGAAGACTTAATTCCCACCTTTTTTGGAAAGGGAGCTTTAAACATTGACAAATACCCACGGGGATAGTAGGACTTTCTTCTCCCTCCAGAAATGTGTCTCTTTTGCAGGGCTTTCTACCTACTGAGGGGAGGTATTTATCCTCTTACCAGGCTGGGTTTGAGGTCTGCAACTCTCTTCAAGACATTCTGCCTCTTGCCCTGTTTATCCTCTGCTCATCTGGAGTTTCTGTACCTCTCTTCATGCATCCCATTCCCAGAAACAGTTTCCTCATACATCTTTATCCACATCATTCTTGGAAACAAAAACACCCCCTGAGTCCCGGGTCCTGAGGGGGTGGCTGCATGGCCCAAGTGGCATGAAATATTCCTTCCCACACGACCCACAGCAGACAGAAGAGTGGCGCAACCAGCTGCAGTGACCAAGAAGTCACTGCTCTGCCTGGATAGCCAGCAATTTCTGCAGTGCTTATGCAGGGAAAGAAAACTGGAAAGTCACAAATCCAAGAGCAAGAGCTCTTTTAGAGAACAAATGCCGAAAGCTCACCTCACCACCAAACGAGTTTTTGTCTTGCTTTCACAATGAGTGTTGAGGCTAGTGGGTTTTAATGGGTGTTTAAAGGCTAAACTGGGGGGGCAACGGCACACAGCATCTGAGCACACGGTGTACTGCTTTCAGGGCTCTGTACCTGCAGGCTAATCAATGCATGTCCAGTTCCCACTGGGAACACACATCTACCCAGCAGGACTGCTGTACTGGTTCCTGAAACAGAAGCCAGAATATAAGCAAATCTGCTGCCAACATACAGAGCATAATTGGAAGCCCTCAGTCTAGTTGCTTGCTCATTAATAAAAACAGATTCATAATGTACCTGGCTCCTTCCACCTGCTCCTGGTCTATAATTAGCAACTTGTGCGTAGGTAGCGAGCGGCACCAGTAAATTACTTCCAGTCTTTGGTGACAGTAAGTCGTATCTGTGAGAAGGATGTGACAAAGGCACAAGAAATAGGGATAAATGGCTACAATAATGCAGAAAACCATTAGCACTAAACAGCAACAGTAACCCTTTGCATGTCAATACTAGCTCTGCCTTCATTTGTATGAGTCTCCGTTCATTGCCTTGTTGGAATTACAGACAGATGTTAACAGCTGGGAAAGCAGGCACCGCACAGCAGTCAAGCAGGCTCCTTTTACATAAGTAGCACCAGTTGAGGTTTTACCCTTTGAGCCCTCAGAAAAAAGCCTGAAAACTGCCGGACGGGCCCTCGACCAGGGTGCCAGGCTGCACAGACCCGCTCCGCCTGCTCGGGGCTGTCAGGCAGCAGTTCACACCATCCTCACCATCTGAACAGGCTGCTTGAGTCTCCTTGCTCTGTGATCCAGCAAAATCACACCACCTGCACCCTTGGGAGGGCATTTGCCTTGATCATCTCCTTTCACTGCAACGAGATGTCCCGACAGAGACAGGATCATGCCTTAGGGGGGCTGCTGGTAGTAGCATTACCCATGCGAGGCCCCACCATAGCACCTGCAGTTCTCACAGGTGGAGGTGGGACTAAGACTCTTCTTTTGGCCTAAGAGCCTGTTGTTACTCATCCTGACCAGGTCCCATTACCATGGACCTGAGAAGTGGTCCACACAAGGATGTCTGTGGCTCTTCTAGTTAGTGACTTCCTGGGGAATAATTTCTCCCTGCTCTTGGGCAGATTTAAGTGAGTTAGTGCTCTACTGCAGAGAAATGGAAATGTTCACAGACGTGAGAACTTCACTCATTATAATTCATTGGAATTGTCATTAAATCAACACATCCTCAGGTTCTGCAAATCCCTGAATCTGTTGCTGGGGGGGAAAAAAAAGTAAGTCAAATCTGTCTCGTCTTTTTGATTGCAAAAGAACATATTGAAAGTGTGCCTTGTTCTCTTTGAGAAATCAAATCCTGCTTGATTGAGGCTCATTTTCACACAATTAGCTGATTCAGCTCACACTTTAGACATTTTCAAATTCTTCTTACTTCTCTAGAAAAATAGACATAAATCCTGAAGAAAAGTGTCTCTCCAAAGTTGTCTGTCCAGGCTTTCAGTCTCTTACTTTTTTTTTCTGCCAAACTTTTGATTAATAAGATGAAAAATTGTGTATTTTCTTAGATGACAATAACAGATGACCTTTCATCTGTCTCTTCTGACTATAAATGCAGTAATAAAAAAAGTGTTTCGATGGCAACGAATTAGATTCAGGTGCTGATAATACTAAAATACTGTAGATATCTTTTGTAAGAATAATGCCTAAATCACACTTCCTATTTCTCTTATAACCTCTCAGATATTTCATTACATGGCAGGAATTCTGAAAAATGGTTCCTTCTTTTGGTAGCTGAAAACCTGGTCCTTTTTCTGACTCGTCGCTCCGATGTTTTGCTTTGCAGAGTCTCTTTAGCTGGAACAGTGTTTTTGTCTTGCTGTGAAGTATTGCTCAATGCTTGCCTTTCAACCCTAGGAAGAATTCTTGTTTGTAATTATTTCAAAAGTTCAAAACTAATTTAAAATGTAGGGAACACTTGGAAAATGCAAAGAGAAAGTTCAGATCTTAAAACAGGAAAGGAAAGGAAGAGGAGGGGATGTGACAGATGTGACAAAAATATAGTCCATATAAAAATAATACCATTTGAGAGGTAGCCATGAATAAATAAATAGAAAGCATAACAATTGATCCAAAGTTTCAGAAAAATTGTACCTATAAGCTTTATGCCTGTCAGGAGTGTGGAGGGAGAATTTTCTGAAATGTTGCAGAGACGTGAACACCCAGTACACCAAACTCACCCATGAGAAATCTTATTAGAGCTAAACAAATGCACACAGGAAAAAAGAAAGGAAGAAAAAAAACCCCCCACCCAGTTCATTTTCTTTATGAAAACATTGGAGCCCAAAATATTTCCTTAAGTGTTACCAGAAACTCCAGCAGAGGAGAAGCTGTACCAGAGAGACCGCTCAGCTTTATGTATGACCTGGAAAGAGATGATCGAAAGAAATGGGTATAGTCACAGACATCAACACCAAGGCAATTTTCCATTGGTTCAGGTTAAAATACTCCACAAATGCTCACCCATCAGAGTTAAAAAGAGTGACATTAAGGGAGTGCTGTCAGGATGCACGTCCCCCCAAAACCACATTTTCTGCCATCCGTCTTTATGAGGACTTCTTTTAATTTATGGGCAAGTGCTGCTTTAGGTAATTTTCTGGCATTAAGAAGGAACTAATTACAGATGCTCCTAATCACACCAATGCTGCTGGCTGGGGAGTCCCCACTGTCACACCATCAAACACTATAGCTTGTTAGAGGGGAAAAAATCACCCTGTGATGCACAGCCCTGCAGACCGGCCTGGTGAGACGGCCAAAGGGAGCTAACCCACCTGAGAAGGGTGGCATGCTCTCCAGGACTTGGTTGCATTTTACATTTAATCAATTATGAACAAATGAAAAAGAAGAGGTCAATCTCGGTTGATAGGACTCTAATCCATGCAAATTTTATTTCAGTTTAGTTTATCTTTTGATTATATATATCTATATTAATTGAGTTCGACTGATCAGACCGCCAGGCTGTGACACTGTCAAGATCTCCAGCAGCTGGGGGCCATCTCAAACCTCTGAATGCCTGTTGCTTTGAAGCTGGGGCTCCAAGCTCTAAAGACCTGCCTCTTTTATGAGCAAAAAGTCCCTGTGTTGTGTTTCTCCCAGCGCTACACACCAATGTTATCTGCTCCCACGGCAATTGTGCAGCCCTGGGGGTGGCACTCAAAGCTAAGCACATGTTTAAATGCGTGATGGATTTAGGGTGCATTTTATGTCTCCTTTCATTTGGGCCTTCCCGCTGTGTACTGCTCAAAGTAATGCATGTTCATTCAATACGGTGGAAAATAATCTAAGCAGACATCACTAAGGGCACAACACTAAAGAGCAACCTCAGAAAAGCCTATCTGTGCTGACCCGGAGCTGGATTGGATTTGGAGATTGGTAATTAACCAGTATTTCATTCAGTATAACTTTAATTACCTCACTGATACATAATAATCTGTTTTTCTGCCAGATCATGCTGAAAACAACTTTCAATTTTTAACAATTGTAAAAATGTACTTTTTATCCAAAGGGGTCCCAGGCATACAGCAACGGTGCTTTCTGTCATTACATTATTCTTGTGGTGTTTTCCACAAAAGCCTGGGTGTCTCCTAGGTATTACTTTTTAATCATCCACTCTCATTACATGTAGTGTTTGCTCCTTTTTCATTTTATAGCACAAAGCCGGAAAGAAGGCAATTAAAATTCAATAATGGTGCAGTGCTTAGACACTCATTAAGTAGTCATTAGATAGTCTGGAGACTCATTGTCTTCATGAGAGTTCGTTTTCTCACTCTCCCTGAATCTCGTCACCGCAGTATTAGATCGAAAGAGCAAGCACGAAGTGAATGTGGATCCAGAGGGTTCCTGAGCCTCCCGGACCAGGCACAAGTACTCTGCTGCCTCCTGGACACCTCGGATGCAGCAAACCCCTGGGGGTCCTCCAGCAGCACCGAGGAGATGCTCAGGGCTGGGGCTGCCCTGGCCTCCCCGAGTCCTGCCCTGGTCCCTGGCTGGGACCAGTGCACTCTGGCAGTGACTCCTGTCCTCCTCGGGTGGCACAAGGACCACCTCAATGCCCTGGCTTATGCTGGTTTAACTAACAACCCCTCCCAGAAACACAGCTCCCAGGTGCCAAGACAGCTTGTAGAAGGACATGCTTCTCAGCACGAGTAATTGGCAAAATCAGGACTCTAGGGAGTCAGGAGCATTCTCTGTCAGAATCAGGAGCCAAGCTCCTGCCAAAAGAGCATTCAAAACAAGCAAGCTTCATTTTGAGGTGGGAAAAACCCACCTCACTGGCAGACATAGGATGGCAAGAGTATGCCACTGATTGTCAGATGCATAAATGCATCAATAAAATCACGTTCAAAAACTGTCTTACAAAACAAGAGAAGCAACCTCTCTTGATTATATGGATTGCCTCCAGACAATAAATAACAACATCTGTTCTCCAAACCCTGAGCATCTTGACTTTGCTTTCCTTTCTGTCCTTGAGGAGGCAAGTCAGGACAGTCAGTTAGTAGGAAGGAGTAACCATCTCCCCTTCCATTTGTCATTTTTCTTTGGAAGTATTATTTCTTGTTTGCACACCGCTGCCCTTGGGCTTTGATAACAGCTAGCCATGTATTAGTGAAGATGACGGCAAGATGACGGCAAAACTGAGCCCATTTTATCTGTGGGATGATAGTCACAGTGTGTGTATTTCTGGCACGTTGCAAAACATTGGGAATCCCTAACCAGGTGTCATCAAGTGGAATGGACATATGCTCACCCAAGAGGTGTACTTTTAGACCAGCTGACTAAAGGTCTGTTTTCCTCAACTCATTTTTCTGATGGGAAGTTTATTCCCATGAACTGGTTTCTGCTTTCTGACCTGATGGGGTAGTGACCGGCTACGCAGTGTAGGAATACTGAAAATCAGGTGGCTGTAGCTAACCATTTGTGAACAACTCAAGACTGAAATCTGCCTAGAGAGTTAACATGGCAAATTATCTGTAAATAAGGACTTACATCTTGTTAGCTGTGATAAATATAATTGGTCTGCCTCCTAATCCAGCTGCAGATGAGACATTGATGGCTCTGCCTCTTATCAAAAAAACTCAAATGTTCTTTTTCCCCTTACAGTTCAAGCACCTTTTTAGCAGGTTCAAGGCCCCAAAGCATTAAATAATTATTCACCTCACTTCCTTTGCTTGCAATATCTCTGCATCAAGTAATACAGCTTCTAGCACTTTTAGAAGAGTCAGTAAAAAATCAGCGAGGTTGCCTGATGCTTGTGAAGCTTTTGGGTACAAATATGTAAGTCAGATGGGACCTTTTATGAAGCCCTATCCACAGCAACCTATTGTCTTTATATTTATTTCCTCATGTTTACTTCCACCAGCTCTGTTGCTTTTTTATTGCTGAAGATCCATGATAGTAAAAATCCTGCTCTTTCCTTGTAGATTTCTACTAATCACCACCAGCAACGCGATTTTGCTGGAAATAAACTTGCTTCTATTTCATACATGTTTTCACATATGAAATGCATTTCAAATATAAAAGACAGGGGCTCAGTCTTTTCTCCATCTTAAGTCATTTTTCCCCAGCAAGCAGAATGGATATGAAACATAAAATTTATCTTATACACGATCGGATCTTTCAGGAAGAGATATTTTTTTTTCTTTTATGGTGATTCATTCCATTTGTCTAATAGATAATGTAATGAATTTGATCTGTTCCTCTCCTTCCATCAATGCTTTATTAGGTTGGAAAAGGACTCTGCACTTCTCTCTATAGACTGATATATTTGTGAAAGAGTAAGGCCTGTTAAAAGCCTAACTGGGTTCGACCATTACTTAATGGACTTTATGGTACAATGACTCTTTTGTCACCTCCTGCTTTCTTTGGACTTTTTATATTTCTAAGGACTTACTGATGTCTAAGGATTCAGTACCATACTTCTTTTGTTAATTCAAAATTTACAACTTTCTTTTTAAACTAAACTTGATTACAGAAAAAGAATTAATTTGATAACCATCTATAGAGATTATCAGTATGGCATCTCAATAAACACTGTTACCTTTAATACTCGCACCACTGCACCAAATGCAGCTTCACTAAGCTCAGCAGAGATGGCACCAGCCTCTCCACCCCAGGGTGTGTAAGTTGTTCTCTGTCACGATTTTTGATTCATGTGTCTATATATACTTTTATAAAATCTTCATTAATTGATTTGGTTTGAAATAGTCAGGTCAGGATTGATGGAGGCTCTTATAATTTTTAACTGGTGGCAACCTCAAGAGAAAATTTGATAGGAGATGTGTGAGTGTGTGAACATACATAATGCAACAAAGGTTTATGCTAGCAATATCACACAAAACAAGAACAGTGTAGGCTATACATTATCAAGATAATACTAATATGATGAGAATGTTTAATTGCTATATATTGGAAAATGGAAAAATACGGCAATTTTCTGGGAAAAGACTGTTTAACTCTTTTCTATATACCCACATGCCCATCTCTCCAAGCCTGGAGATAGCACACAAAACCCCCACCGAAGGCTACTTACCGTGCAGCTGCAGAAGTGCAGGAAGGTACTTTGTGGCCTTTAAACACCTGTAAAACCAAACCCAAAGCCAGCTTTTTGGAACGTATGAAACAGGTTTTAATGAGGGACAGAATGGAGTTGAACTCCTGATGCATACCCTCCTCTGGGGTAGAGAAGGCAGAACGACAGATGACAAAGTCATTGGGTTTTATCAAGTTCTGGTGGGGATAGACCTCAGTGTCTCTAAAATAAGAGCTGCTCCTGGTCTGGATGATGCAATTTCAAACCCAACAATTTGCTGAAAATTTTGGATGGGATGACATCTGAAAAAAGTAGGGTTTTATTGGAAAATGAGAGTAGCGCCAAAGGCATATAATCTGACCTAACACTTTTCTGAAGTGACTCTCAACAGAAACAGTGAAGGAAGAATTTCTGTCAAATCCATGGGATTTATCTCTGTGCTTTTACTACAGTTCAAAGACAAAAAGTTTCCTGCTGAGTTTAGTAAGTATACCACATTGCCTAATTGAGGTATGATTGACGGAAAAACAAAAACCAAAGGGTAGTTTAAAGAGTATAACCAGTAAAGCAGGAACATCCAGATACTCATATGACTTAAAAGTCATATCCTGCAGAGAGAAGTAAGCAACTGAAGTAACTGTAAATGGTGCTGTGATTTCTTTTTCCTGTGCAACAAGCAAAAGTAACACTCATCAGAGAGTAACCATTTCCCTGAGGGTAATCTGCATGGCTAAAACATGTTTTCCAGGCTTAAAAGTTGCCCTTTAATGATATCCCTAGAGCTTGAACGCTTTAGAGAGCTTGACCCATTCCTATCCAGCTCTTTCTTCTTGCATGCTGCAGGAAAAAAGTCTGATGAGGTGCTCCTCATTAATTTAAAGGAATCAATTGCTTACAGAGGTTGTTTATGAAGTTTTTGTGATAAATTACTCTGAATGACAGCCAGAGGTAAGTGCAGTAGTCAGGATTATCTCCCTCTGACACTATTCTCACCATGCATTAGTTATTTACTGTTTGTTTTGTCAACTTTTTAGTCTCTGCGATATCCACTAACTCCTCCTTTATCTTGGACTTTGGCACTTCTCTTTTAAATGGTCATAAATGAAGTCATGTGCAAAATACAACATTGAGAAGGATGGGGATTGTATGTACAAGAAGAAATAACAGGAAAGACTGAAACCTGACTGAGAATCCATGCTTCAAGCTGCCTCTCCACCTATGGCATCTGAACCACCACACAGAAGAAAAAAAAAAGTTTCTCCACCTCAGTGAACATCACAGTGGATGTTAGCATCCGGTTTGTAACACCCTTTATTCCGAATAAAAGCTGAAATCAGACATGCCAGATTATCCTATTACTTTAAATTGGAAGTTTAATGACACATCTTCTGTAGCTGGGCATGTCCTTTGCTTCCTCAGTTTGTGTTGCTGCTGAGATAGATTAAGATGACTCTACTTACCTTTCCCTTTGAGACTCTTAACATGTCACAAAGACGGATCAGTAGCACTGCATAATTTACTATCAATACCAGTATCCTTAGCTGTAAATAACTCATCTCATGTCAAACAGCAATGTTTTTTGATAGTCATATTATTAATTTCTTTTAATTTATTTAATTCAGTCCCTGAGCCCTTTAAGAGTTGTGGCACAAAAGAAGGAAACGTAAGGAATACGATAATGGCTCAATGCCTAAAATTAATTTGGTCCATAACTCATCTGAGATTCCTCTATAGATTGTACCAATTTTGTTAACCTTTAGTGTTTTACACAGATGGATGAAGGAGCTCAGAATGCAGAATAAGGAAGGAAGAGGTAGAAGAAAAATATTAGGTATATAATCAGAACATGATATACAGTTGAAATCAGCAAAAGTATGATGCACATGAAGAAAGGAACATAAACACTAAGAAGAAACATTAAGGGTAACCATGTGAAAGACAAAAAACCCCAGTTTATTGTTCCATCTGTGTACAATGAATTTGATCCAAAACTCTCAGAAGTTGCAGTAAGGATTCCTAGCTAACATAGTCAGCTATAGCTCAGGCCTCACGTCTCTGTCTCTATACATGCCCACATGTATGGTGGATGGCCAGACATCTTTTTGTCTCTATGGATATACATACTTATCTCTGTTTATGTGAGCATGTATTTATGTATATAAATACATACATAGGCATGTATTTTCACAATTACTTTGAAAGTCATACAGATTAACTACAGTCCTTTTGAACATTGAATAGTAACAAAATAATTAGTGTCTGAGAAGCTGTACATGTACATGTACGTTCAAGGGTAAATCTGTCAAAGTACAAAAAACAAGGGCTTAAATGTCATGAGAACCAGTTAGTGTAGGAATCAACAGCAGCTGGAGTCTAATCCTGCACCATTTCCATCAGAGACAGTGATGCTCCAATGGCAGGACTGATGCCTGGCCAAGGCCCAGAACAACACCTTTCTTTATGCCTTAAGTGGTGAAAAAGGGATGCCGGTCTCAGTGAATCCTCCCCTTCACTGTCACAAACATTTGTTGTTCTTCCTGCCCCTGTAATCTGTACCCTATTTACCCACTTTTCACTGTGGTCTGGAATCTTAAATGGAGTTTACCCACATGCTTATGTGCTATATTACCTTCAGCAGTCTCCCCCAAATACCTCCCGTACTTGCTCACTGGCCTGAAGAAGGCAGTTTAGCACCTTCACTCCTGCTTGCTATTTCCAGTCCTGTTATTGATGCATATTTTATAGACAAAGATGTGATCGTGAAGCCTGCAGCTGCTCCTCGAAGTACAGAAGCTGATCCACTTCAAAGCAATCGCTTGCTCTAGGAACCAGTTTCTCCAGATGTCTCCGAACTTCCTCCTCACTGGCATTCTGCTGTCTTGCTTGCTTGAGATAGCTGTATACGGCCTCAAATACTTCTACTCCCAGCTTCCCAATGGCAGATCTGGGGATAAATATTACATAAAGGTCAAGTAAAACTTAATTCACATTATATATTAATACAAGCAATAATTAGTACTGATTTTTTCCTAAATGTTGTAGCTACCTTTGATTAAAATGATATAATTATTTGTCTGACAGTACAAGGAATTAAAGTTTCCTGGGGAATTTCTCTATGAGTGTTTGTTATGCAAAGACCCCTGGAGCAAAAACCTGGCCGTAGTAAAGACAGGGGAACCATGGTTATCATTGTTGTTACAAACCAAGATGCCTTTTAATGCAAAATCTAACATAGCATTTTATCTACAGTGAGCCTGCTATATCCACATGTGTTATTGCCTCTGGATCTTATTAAAACCAAAAGGAGCAACCCCAGTCAACCATACACCAGTGGCGTTTTATGGGAATGAACACATTTCAGGATTTGTTGCTTTATCTTAGCTCCTATCAAATAACAAGGAAACTGTTGTGCAAGCTCAGCATGAGCTAACTGACAAATTTTTCTTTTCCTACAGCACTCTGATTTTATCAGAAGACAGATTTGACAGTAATTCAGTGACAAAGAATAATACACTCACAGGATTTTAATGTTGATTTCTAAAGACGATCCATTTGCAAACTGCAAAACAGTGAACAGAACTGCTTTTTGTAAAGAAACATCTTTAAATTCATGTATCACAAACCACAGGTAACATAAAATTTTCCACTCAGTGATGGGTTCATAATATTTTAATGAAATTATTGGAGTAATCTTCCTTCAGCCTAACAGAAACTATCTGCCACAGGAACTGTGTTGTTTTCTTTCTTCTATATGTTTGAGCAGTTGATATTTGATTATCTTGAACTTCAGACTTGCACATTTCAGGAGTGATGATGCCCTTCACTTAATCAGAAACTGAGCTGGACTAATTGGGATCACACCTTGTGGAAACATCTCCAATTTGCATTAAAAAATGTCTTATTTAGGTTAGGTAAAGTTATGGTGAGCAACCTTTCCTCCCACTAGGATTTTGCTAGGATTTCAAGAGTATTTGGATTTTTGGTTTCTTGGGGTTTTTGTGGGAGTGGGTGGGTTTTTTGGTTTTTTCTTTCAGAAAATCCATTGTGACATGAAGACCTCTTCAATAAACCTCCTCAGCATAACTGAACAAGGTTTCTCAGACAAATCAGGCTTACATACTAAAACGAACTAGTGTTCTAATGCTCTCACATACTTCTCAAGCATTACACATATTGTGTCTCTAGCATGTTAAAACATTTGATGCCTTGATGCCTTGCTTGGTGGCAATTCTTTTAGACAAAAAGGAGGTACTAAGAAGTGAACCGTATAGCATTCCAAAATTTCAGCCTGAATGTTTGTGCTCACGTTCCCTGTCCACCGAGCCTCTTGTCATGCACTGCTTCCTACAAATTTAGACCGTAGCAAACTGAGAGGATGGCCCCCAGAGCTGTCCCAGGATGGGAACTGCCTCATTTATCACCTCAGCAGGGAGCTGTCTACTGTTTATGAAGGTATTTATTGTCTGTCCTGTCTCTGATGGGGGCTTTGAGCTGCTCCCCTCTTCTGCATGCAGCGCCCTTGCTGGCACAGCCTCAGGCACGAGCAGAGCACATCTTCAGGTATGAACAGGGCATGTGTTCCCGTCTGCAGGACAGTGCCCACCGCCTGTGGGGAGCTGCTGGTGGCCCTGGGCTCATGATGCCCGTGGGCAGGCTCCAGCCAGTGCCCAGGGCAGAGGGCAACGGGGAGCTGGGACATACTCAACTTCTGGCCACGCCAAGGATTGTTCTTTCTGAGCTGTACAGGAGAGAAAGGGATAGGGGTTGTCCCCTGCTGGTAGCATTAAGGCTTAGGACTCTACTACTTTGCACATGGGTTCAGAGGGAGCACGAACAAGACTTCTCAAAAACAGCTTAAATGGTTAAACCTGCACACCACCCACCAACAACAACACATATTCCAGTTGTACTTTTTTTGCTGATTTTGTACTGATTTTGCTACGTGCCTAACACCAGGGCAAGGCCAACTGTTCCAGTGTGGTACCATAATTCACCTAAAGGGGTAGCTGTTTTTTGTCTGTGGTCAGCCTGTTATTGCTGAGGAATAACATCATTATAGTGAGATTGCAGCCAGTAAAATTTCCACGTTATGTAAATTTCTCCATTCTTAGAAAACCATTGCAAAGAATTTGTTTATTCTTTCTTAAACTTCATTTCATATGAAGGCATACAGTTTCCTCAGTAATGCAGAACCACTTTATTTGTATACAACAGACTTCTGAAGAACTCTGTTATGTATAGTAGGACCTACTGCTGCTAAAAGAGGACAATACATCTAATACCGTATTTTTGCCCGAAGGATATCCTAGATGGCTGCTCTGATCTCACAAGGAGGAAACACTTCTCCTCACATCCTGCCTGCTCTCTGCTTTTCTGCAGCTGGGTCATGCCCAACTGTGACCCCCCCTTCAGCTACACATTACGCCTCCTGCTGGTTCCTGACACAGAGGTGGATCGTGAACTTGGCGCAGGGAGTCAAAACCCAGGATCAGAAGCCACAGGGTCAAGCTGGAATCTCTGCATGTCCAGACCTGAACCAGTCCTGCTTCCCGTAACCAGAAATTGCCCTTTTTTTTTCTACCAATGGTGCTGTTCAGGGAAAACTAAAACTCTTGGAAGTGATTAATTCTCAGACACTGGAAACCTAGGGATTAGATTAGCACAGAAAGCTAAATAGACATCTGTTTGGCAAATAATGTACATTTCTTCACCAAACTTCATCAGAAATTATCACAGTATTTCTCTCCAAGAGTTAAAAATCAATACATGAGAAGCTATTTTGAAATCACTGCTACTTCATCAATGTTTTTACTGACTCATCTCTCCCTCTTAGAGAAGTATGTTTAATTTTTTGCCAGTCCTGTCTATTTAAAGTTGAAAAATTAAACAAACACGTATCTCGGGATTACTGCTTCTGCTAATAAATGTGACCTGCAGACTTGAATCTTTGCGGTTTAGCTTGGCAGAGCATGCAAATCAGCTAATCTGTATAATAGCTGATACAATAGAATTAGGGGAAAAGTGTTCCTAGGTTGAAAATTAAGGGGTAGGTAACAAAAATTATAACCTGCTTTTGCAAAAGAAGATATCAGCTTCTGTTTGGACTTGAGAGCTGCATTGATGTGAATCTGCTACTATACCATGTATTTTCCATGACAGAGGCAGAAAGGTGGGATCTAAGACAATAAATGTCAAACAGACATTACTGAGTGAAACTATCATCCAGAAGGAGGGACAGGGAAATTGGCTTCCTGGAAAGCAAGCTTTGACCATTATGGCCCCAATCCTGTGCTAGGGGCTATTTTCCATCCCTGTGAAGTTCTACAGAGGCACAATTACGGATTTTGCACTGCCCTTCTGTTTTTAGTTATTTCTATTTCACATGAAATCTGGGACACCTGCATTTACAGTTCTGAAATGGTTAAAAGCCTAACCACCAAATGTTTTGTGACAACAAGTACAGAGCTCACATTTGGCGTGTTGTCTGATTTACTGGCCTTTACTCCCTTTGTGCTGTCTTACAGCTCACTCACCTACAAACTCACTACTTTTCCCCAGAAATGAGCCATCATCCCTTTCTCAGACAAGACTACACAAGCAAAGGGTATACCTGACATCTGGAATTTCATTACTCTGACAAGCTTTGTGGGGCCAGAAACCCATCCCACACTGCCCTAAATTGTTTTTCACTATGCTGAAATCAAAGGAGTTAATCAGTCTCTGCCAACCAAGGGTCTGACCCAGGGTGATACACACTAAAGTGGTATCTCAGATTGTTCTTTATTTTGTTTCCCTGTGTTACAAAGGCTTAGATATATGGAGGGATTCATTGCTGGCATTTGAGCACTCTGTTTCCTAACTTTTCAGCGCTTGTTCATGCAATGAAATTTGCTGCTCTGCAGTTGAACCCTATTCTCCCTGTACAATGCAGTCACCCAAAAAAAGGCACCCACCCAACGCAACGGCCCGTGACAACTGAAGAAACGTATATCTTAAATCTGCCACAGTCACCCAAAAAAAGGCATCCACCCAACACAACAGTGCACGACAACAGGAGAAAGGTATATCTGCCACTTGTCTAGCTTTAGTAAAGTTGGGAATCACCTCTGTCCATCCAGGACTGGCAGCAATTCAACACGACCACATAGCTACCCAGTTGTCCGCTTTCATCCTAGAGTCCATGGATACAGAATTCGCCCAGAGAGCTGGAAGCCTGGGGGCAGGAGGAGATTCAAACCCACACCTCCCAGAGCAACACCATAACCACCTGTCAGACTGGGGGATGAAGGACCCCCCTTCACGTTCATCCTGATTTGTATGAAAGCAGATGTATTGGGCCAGAAGAGAATGAGCAATAATAGGGGCTGACTCTGGATAGACTGAGGACCAAGGACAACGCTGGAGGTATGCACAAACATTATTTTCATGAAACAGTCCCTGGATAAAAGAATATGAGCAGTCGTTGGAGTCCTTGGGACTGAAATCCAGGTTACCACCTGGAAGTGAGGGCCCTCCCTGCAAACTACAAGAGATACAACTTCCCTCACTACTCCTGACTGCAGAGGGCAGTCCCAGCGTGCCAGGCAGACAGGGCTGGGGACCTCCACCACCTGGAGGTGTGCTCTGACCACCAGCCCACTGGATGGACAGCAGGTATTGCCAGTCCTCACACTGTCATCCATGGAAGCTGTGGTTTGAAATGCCTCTTGCTGACAGCTTTTGTGCAACACACAATCCATGCCTAGAGAAAATTAACTGCAACAAGCCCCAAAGAACATAGAGGCAGGCAAGATATCTGATTTGTGGATGATGACGGGGTTTGGGCATGAGATAGAGACTGTTTTCTGTCAAGGGTAAGGTGCTTCCGAGCATGTGAAAAGCAGTATGAATATTAGGAAAATCATAGGGACTTACAGCTTTGACTCACTGCCAGTGTGAGAGGGGAGCTAAACGGGAGCCTTGAGGACTGTGATTTTATAATCAGTGTGTCTAAAAATGTTCCAAGTCATTTAGTGGATCTGGGCCCAAATGAATTTATCAGGCTATCTGGTGATTTACAGTTGATTTCCTACGCATCAGTGCAAAATTACTAAAATTTGACAATATAATAAAGTTGTGTTCTCAACTGGCTGAGGAAGTTCTCAATCTTTCCCTCGGTGAACAAAGAATTTTCTATTATCCTGTGGGTCTTTATTTTGACTATTCTGCTACTAGCTACATATTAACATTTCCTTTCTGGTCTGGAGATCAATTACAATACACCTGCCTTTATGTAGCACTGACAAAAGCCACAAAACAAGATCAATGCTTAAGTTTGCGCTCCTCTGTGGGCGTTAGCAGCTGGGTTAATATCTCTCAACAGCTTGTCATTGCCTGTCTTGAAGGATAACTATGACACAAATCAGCAGCTAAGGAGGTTTTCAGCTTCTCACTTTCAAATGTCATTCAGCATGATAGCGACTATCATTTAAAACCATCCTGCTCTCCCTCAACCACCCCCAAAAGGGACACAGGACTTTTTGCTTGCAAACGCGGAGTTTTCACTAGTGCCTCCAGGGAGCTGTGGTGTGGTCTGTGCTTGGGAGCAAGGAGATGTTCTGCAGCTGCCGAGTCACCACACTCTGTACAAGTCACTACTGAGCACGCCGGAATGATACCATGAAAGACCCCCTGGATCAGGCATCTCACCGCTGCCATAGCAGATGATGAACACACAGCTCCTAAACCAACCACAGAAAATGCAGTTATTTCAAAGTACTGATGTTATTCATGGCTACCTCAGTGGAAACCTTAAAAAGAATATCCATTCCAGTGGGCATTTATTCATCGTTTTGGATGCAGCCAGGCAGCCTGCATCCCACACGAATAAGCATATTGTAAAGTAGGAGGCAAATCTGTCATGATTAGGGCTCACAGAGCATAAAAGCAAGTGCAGGCATCTTTGAAAGAGTAACTTCAGCAGATTTCACTAAATTCTGTTCTCTGTAACTCAAGGGCATCCCTATGGAGTCCAGCAGTATTACTTAAGATTCCCATCAATACATCCAACTTTGATTTGTCCCTGAACATGCTATTTCTAAGCATTTGTTTATTAATCTTATATTTCTCTTTAAAACAGAGTACAATCAAGCCACTTCGCAGCTAACATAAATCGTGGTGAAAAAGATTGTGACATTTATCTCCTGAAATGACTCTGCAAAAGAATCGGGAAATTACCTATCTTTGATCTCATACAAAATACTGTTTTCTAACTGTACCAGAAAATCTTAGAATATCTGCTACAGTATCTCATGGTTCAGTGAACAAACAGGTTTATCTCAGTTACAACACAAAAGGTCCCTTTCCTCTCAAGTTATCTTCCTGTCATTCAGTATGTTGGCATTACTGACTATGAATGATTAAAACTTCTCTGCAACTTGAAAGAAAGTGCCATGGGTTCAAAACTGCATTTGCAACAAAGCTTGTTTGTTGCTCTATAAAGACCCTTTAAGATCTGCTAGGAGAAGTGCATAGTAAGTTCTGTGATTGTTTTTTTAGGAACTTATTTCTAGAGGTAGGGCAATACCTTTCTATTTCTGACAGCTGTTCAATCTTGGGAAGGTGAAAAGTATGGCAAAGTCTAAGAAAAGGGTTTATTTAAATAAAAATAAAAAAAAAAGAAATTGATGTAAGTATTATATAAAAGCTAGTAAAAGAAAATCTGAATTGTTAATATTAGCCCCTACCTTCACCTTCAAGCCTCAGTGGACTTCGACTTTCGTCATATTACTGCTGAATGAGAATTTCTTCACTTGAAGACACAATGATAATTTTCATAATTCATCCTTAATTACTTCATAATTTCTGAATTAAGGCACCTTAATTTGATTGCAAACAAAACTCTCTGATGTCCTACTTCAAAGACCGGCAAAATCTAAAGCATATTTAGGACATATTTTCCCATGAGCTAAGCAGGATTTTATTATTAAAAGCTGTAGATACACAGCTGAAAAAATATCAACAATAATAGTCTCCATGCCTCTCATTTTCTGAGATAAATGAATTTGTAAAATAGTAATTGAAGCTGACATCTGCTCTTGGAAGAAGCATGAATTAGAATTTAGAGCTGCTGAATTCTAGCTGCTACTAATTTAGAATAGTTTGTCAAAAGAGGGGTTTGGGGTTTTTTTTAGTTATTCCCACAGGAAAAAAAAAGTCACAACAAAACATGGTCATTTAAATCAAACCCAAATATTGCAATTTTAAAGTCTTCTTATATTAAAAAGAAATTGCCGCCAATACTAAAAATGAAAGAAGTTTGCTAATACAGAGCTATTCTTCAGGAAGTAAGACAGGTGAAAATGACACTGTTCAGTGCTCATGAAGAATTATCTGAAACACAGTTCCCGGGGCTGCAGGCTCTTTATACACATTCTGAGATTTCCCAGCCTTGGTAAAATTATTTTAAACAACATCCTGGATTTAACAGTCTCATGGCATACAAAGAGTCTTTGAAAAGTTATCAGTTTAACTCATTCAGCATCACTCATCAAGACCAAGCAAAAATTCAAGGCACATTTGACACATAGCTGATGCCATCTACTTTGTTTATCAATGTTTTTGTTTCAGACATATGTGTCTGAAGAGCAACACAACATACTGCTGCTTCTTGAATGTAGGCATGCGTGGATACAGTAATTATCTCTGAAAAGTCAATAATGATATACAGTTCTCATAAGAATTTAAAAGTAGGAATATAACCGCAATCTCTTTTGTTCAGCTGTGTGGTAATTCAGAGTTAATGCTGATTTCCTTTTACATGGCTTGAATTTGGGTGTATGGGTCTCTCCTGATTTAAGGTCTCGCACCAAAATGACAGTTATAAAACTAACAATTTGCCCATCAGAGAGAGGAAAAGAGTCAGAGATGCATTTCAACGAAACAATCATAATATTACAGATTACTACATATATATTTTTGGTCAACCTGAGCATTGTCTTTAGCCACATAGTATTAAATATTAATATTGGCTGTAATACAATGCACTTCTGAGTTACCAATAAGCCAATCCGATCAAAAGGCTGTCAATATGTCAAGCATGTCAGTGGAGAGATTAATGTAATCTCATATGGAGCTGGACGATTATTGATAGAAACATCAAAAGACCCACAGTAATTTCCTAATGAAACCTTCAGCTGGGTTTGTGTACTGTACTGCAACAGGGGGAGATGAAGCAGCGCTCAAGCGCTAAATAACCAAATGCTAAATAACTATAAGAGGTTACCATAAAAGTGGTAATACTTTTAAGTAATCCAATCAAAAAGACATTTTAAAAATTAAAAATAAAAGCAACCACTGAGGATCCTGAGATGCCAAGATATGACAAGTGTAAATTCATCCATGTATGTACACATAAAAATATATATTAACGTAGACACAAATAACTGTGTAAAGTTTTTGTATATCAAACGTTTGGGCTTTGTTCACATCTATATCCACTGGAAGGGGCTTGAAAGTACGTAGATTAAGTCCACAACCTCTTTCAGGTCCCTTTCCACATCTGTAGCCCTGGAAATTGTTCATAGCACAAAACAGGATTAAGACCAATTCGCGTTTTGGCAGAGCCACACACCGTACTGCAGGGGAAGAAAAAAAAGCAATTACCAACCGTGGACAGTAGAGCTATGATTTTCAGAAAGGCCTATAAATTCTGTTTCTTCTGACCCTTCATCAAAATAAGACAAGTTTTACAGAGCTATTTAGGCATTTAAATAGGCAGATAAGAGGCCTAGTTCTTTTTTTTTTTTCCCCCCAAAGGATAAACCTTTAATATCGAAACACTTTTCAAAATGTGACTCTGGTCATTCCTGTCTCAAATCTCTTGGAAACTCAAATAATACTACATCTAGCTGCCTGAAAATATGACACATAAAAGACTGATGAAGATTTCTATTAGCATTTACAGAAACATAACAATCAGAATATAGTATTTAAATAATTTCTTTCAGCTAGTAGATTCACAGATATAAAACCCAAGCTTGCTTTGAAACATGACTTAACTAGAAAAATTACCATTAAGCTACAGTGTAATTTTGCAATACTCAGTTCTTCTCTTCGGGATCAAAATAATTTTTCTGCAGAAAAAAATTAGTAGAAATACATATCTAAGGCATTACCTTAAAACTAAGAGCAAGGTTAGGCCTCACAAGTAGTAGCATCCTCTGGTTTTGCCCCAGACTTTGGCCATGTCTGGTTAACATAAACATAGTACGTTTACTACTATAAATTTTGTTTGGTATCTCCAAAATCCAAAGCCCAACAACTCATGAAAACAAGCTTCTCAGCAGTGAGGTTCACTGCACAAGGAGACAGACCTGTGACAGAGCCACCCCCAAGACTGCTGCACCCTCAGAAGTGGTGGCTGCTCCCTTTGGAACGATGGCAAATGCGGTGTTTTGGGTCTGCTAACTTCTCCTTCATGCAAGATAGTTTGCATGTTGCCCAGATCTCTGGTGTTTTACCTCATGAGTATTTTTTATGATACCAACTCTGCATTGCTCACCTCCTTCCACATGGGGAGTATGAGACCTTAATGACTTACGTATGCAAAAAAAAGAAATCACTAGGTGATGACTGAGAAAAAATGTGGTGAAGGAAAGAAGGAAAAGGACAGATTTTCCTTACAGATAAGTACAGTATTAGAGTAGCAAGCAGATGAAGACAAAATCAATAGAGGAAACAGTAAACATTGATAGCCCTAGCAAGGGTTTGGTCAATTCCCTTTGCATATTCCATACTTATATTTCTCCCAATTGCCTCTGTAAACTTCCCAATGCTGCATCTAGTACACACTGTCAAGATTCGTCAAGTGGTCCTGTACTGAAAACAAGACTATATAATTAATGTCATGTGAAAGCATTCTCATATTTGCAAACTACTGACAAAATCAAGGCGCTAGAAAACTGAACAGCTCAATCTGGGTATTATGTACGCACAGCACGAGAAACTAGGGAAATCATGTTTATTGTGCAAAACAAAAAGATGTATTACTCTAATTCTCCTAATGTTTTGAGTGTTTGGGGATACTTGACATTTTAAAATTAGTGAGTCTATACTTATAATTTTATGTGTTTTGTTACTGGATAAAAGCTCCAGTGCTAAAACAATTATGACACCACTGTCCACTTCAAAAAAATCCTTAAAAATTCAGGATAATAGACTGGCTCATGGATCTATGACATGCAGCTCAGTAGACAAGCTGAAAAAGTCTGAGTTTTCTTTATATATCTAATTCCCAAAATCTTACACTTTAAGGGTTGGACCTGAAGTTTAAGTAACACGCAAAATGAGCACCAGGATGAGCATCTCAAGAAAATATATCAAAATTTAATCACGCCCTTTTATATGTTAAATAATAGATATACTCACTCTAGCTTCTGAGTCTGTTAACTTTGTTCATGCCAAAGGGCTAAATAACGCTGCTAAGACCTGATGAAATTATGGCATTGGCAGGTGATGTACTCTTCCCATCCCCAGATGCAGGATGGAGAGGAGCAGTATAAGCTTCTCAATGAACAGTCTACAACTTGCAAGAAATACAAGCACAAGCAAAAAGTAAAGCAAATGGCCACCCAGCCTAATTTTATACACTTCCTTTAGTTGGCTACCACCTTCGGCACGGGCATGAGAGAAACAAAACTCTGACAGGTAAATTCAGAATAGGAGCCCTAAAACACATGCTCTGAACTATCCCCTGTCTTTCCACAAAGAAGGCCCAGAGAATTTCATAGGCATCTAGGAAAGGTTGCTAGAATTGGGTGTGTGAATATCCTCCTGTATGACTACTCCTTTCAATGCCTGATTAAGCCGGGTGGTTGAATATTTGCATAACCTTAGGCATCTGTTGTCTTTCTGAAGACAATGGACCACTTGTGTTTAACATTATGAACACACTGAAGTACTTTGCTGAACTGGGGCCTTAATCTTTTGCACCTTTACTAGGACAACAATTGAAACAACTAAGCATCAATATTTGTGGCCGGTTTTACACTGAGATTCAGCAAATAAACTAGCACTGATTCAATTTAGGTGGCATAGCTGTGGCTTTCATACAGGAGACTACTTCAGAGAAGCCAACACATGTTCTATATTGCAGACTGGTTGAAAACCCAAGCACATTCAGATTAGTGACCTGGGATTTTAATATGTAATTCCATTTTCCATAATCATCGGGCTAGAGCAATAGGTACACAGTATCTTCAAAAGTAAACAAAAAAAAATTTGGTAAAACATACTGTTCTTGCCAAACGCCTTTCAGGAGCAGCTGTTCAATTCCTACGTTGCTTGTAGCTGGCACGGCAGCATATTGAGATCTTTGTAATCATCACACCCCCATCTAACAACTAAATTATGGATCGCTTGCAACTTTCACTGAGGTCAGGCATATTGGAGCTTCACTTCTTCTTAGGCAGGAGGAGCCCAGGATTCATATGTTTCAACTTTCTCTCTCAGTTGTGTCCTTGGGACAGCAACAGCTCACAAACCAGGAGTGTTCAGTCACTTCTCCCTGACAGGAGGCATGAACCAAGTTCCCAGCTTCGCCACGTAAAGTCAGGTTGAACTCTCCTAGTGTTCTCTGTTAGTTTTACTGTATTCTCACTTGATTTGCTCGTAAAGCAAACAGCAAAAACAAAATACTTCAGACCTTCAAATCTGGGTCTGGACAGGAAGCATGCAATTATCTTGAAATAGATTAACAATAAAAGAAAGAGAAGCTCATGGGCTAAGATGCTAATGTGTTTCTGTAGTGAGTTCATTTGGCCTTAAACAATTAAGAGATGGAGACTGGCCTTTAAAATGAGGTATGAGAAAGACTGTGACAAGGAGAATGGATATGTAAGTAATATTTTGGCTTAGCCCATGACAAGCAAAAAGCTACAGTTATGCTGTAAGATGTCTTGGGATCACCAGACAGAAATTAATACCAGAAAATGGAGTGTTGAACAGAACAACTGTGACATGTGTTGAGAGGAAATTTCCTGCTCAAAAACATTCCAGGATCAATACCCTCAAGAATAATGCTCTCTATTAATCTGCAAAAAAACAGCCATAGCTCAGACAGTGTCAAAAAAAAATACTTAACCAAGTATGCCTTTTGTCTGTGAGAAGACATCTTATTCCTCATGCATGTTTACTTCATGACACCTTCAACATGACAGTCAATAGCAATTAGAAGGTCACTGAAAATTTTTTTATGGAATTTTAAAAACCTGATTAGCTTTTCTGTATTTGTTACTTTTGCCTTCACCTAAAGCTGCCCTCAATTATGTCAATAACAAAAACAGTTTCAGGAGACTCAGAGCTGTCCCTTAGGAAGGTCCACCTAGCATCTAATAAAACACTAAATCAGATAATCAGTCTCTTTACTGCAGTAGTTCAAAAATGTGCAGAAATAAATGTACAACAAGTCTTGTATACTTTAGGCATTTTTAGGACTACTTATCTTCAAGAATATCTAGTGCCTATTCAATGACCTTTCTTTCTGAATTTTTAAGATAAACGGTACATTTGATGCCAGTGTCACAAGCAGAAGAAGCATATATGCATACTGCTCATAACTCTAAACCAATAGTGTTATGAGCATTCACAGAAACAGAATAAAAATAGCACCAAATGCCTTTTCTCCATGATTTCTGAAAGACAGCTTTACTTACACTCAGCAGGTGATGATGAAGTCTTTTGCCTGATCATGGTATGCTGCTGTGTGTAAGACTTCAGGGACTGACTAAGAGGTGCTTACTGCTGTGCTAAAGGATTTGAATTTACTTAAAATTTGGGGCATAAAAGCATTTTCCTTTTACTGACATACATTTTATTGAATTCTAAGCTGCATATTAAAGTTCATGGCTGTTAAAATGACTCATTGTATATATTCACGGGTACCTCCACAAAGGAACACAAAACACTCTGTACTAAGGTTTTTTTCTTCATTTCCTAGCATTTTATTCCTCTTTATATTTTCAGGAAAGAGAGAACAAGATATACATTCAGTTCCATAGCTATTCCATTATTCAAAAACTAGCCTTACTCAGTAAAACACGAATCCTGATTTTACAAAGCCAAGAAATGAATTTTAACGACACTGCTGAAGAGGCTTCAAGGGGAAGCCTCAACTCATTGGACACCTGGGATGCGAATACTACATAAAATAGGAAGGTGCAATTGTGAATATAGCCAACTGCACCAAAACCCCTAGTAAGACTTGTTCTTTTCCACAGATTTCTGCACACACTTGTCTTATTTCTCACCTTTGCTTTTCCATTTTTGATAATGAAACCTTGTACAGAGTTGAGCTGTTAAGCATGCATCCGAAGACTTTCCACAGGCTTCTCTGCTTCTGCCAGGCCCTTCATTGTGGTCAAATTGTGGCTGACGTGGTCAAAAACTTAGAAAGAGGGACCTCACAATAAGATAGAGTAAGTTGAGAAGAAGCAGAAAAACTTTTTCAGATAAACAAGTTGAGTCTGTCTCTTTTATTGTAGGTTTTGACCTCTTTAGACTCTTGCAAGCTATCAGTGCTGCTAGTCCAAGCCTGAAGAATGCTTTGGGTTTGTCTACCAAGTTTTTCAGAAGCTGACAGAAAACAAGCTAGCGTTTGCTACAATGACTCTTCTAAAGCCCTTCCTTAGGGACAAAGCCAATCTTTCAGGCAATGCATACTGCCAAATCTTCTGGCATCTTGTAAAGAAGACTGTGAGAAGCTGTATGGGCCTCAGGGAAAAAAAAAAAAGGAATAGGTGGTATAACAATTTGATCTGACAGTGAAAAAAAAAAAGCTTTGGCTTGAGGAGTTATTTCTGAAGAACAGCACAGTTCTTTTATGAGACGCATAGTTGGAAAGTCTCTATAGGGGACCATTGGTGGAACACGTATTAGTTTTTCGTCATGGATCTCTCTAACGAATATAATTTGGCTCTGGATAGCATGTGAGACTAGAGCTCCTCAGACTGAGGCATGCACTGTGTTACCCAGTACCATGGATGGGAACCACCATCACAATGAGATGGTGGCCATGACAGAAAATACCAAGAAACTGCTCCTCCTTTTTCCTGCATCTAACATGATTCCTCAACCTAAAATCACAATATGTGAGGCTGGGAAGGAGCATAATGAGAAAAAACTCAGATAACCTTTGAGGGAGCTAGAAGATCCCAGTATTAGCACTGAAGTAGAAGTTTTTGCAGAGAGAATAAACTCCACTTGAAAGTTAAATCTCTGCTGCTGTGAACTTTAAAATGAATACTGATACCAGGTATAACAAATTCGAAATTGTTGTCACTGGAGTAGGCATTTTTATCATGGCTTTTACTGAGGACAGCAATTCAAAATGCTGGAATGGAGTGCAATGGAAACTGGAAAGAAGAAAGAGAAAATATTCAAGGACTGTAGTGAAGGAAGCTGATGACCCAATCATAAACACCAGCATGTTGTCTTTAGGTTAAGCCCTGAGCTTCTTTTTTATTTAAAATAGGAGAAGACAAAGGACTCCTACCTACCATATTCAAAAACATCTGTGGCTTCCTTCTACATTCCTGTAAGGACTTTTAGCACAATTTCCCTCTCACATGAACGTAGGTATAAAGCCTTGCACATGAATACAGTAGAGGCTACCTAAATTGTCATTCTGATAATTAGCAAGTCTCTCTAATGTCAAAGAATGCATTCAGTGCAGCGCACTGCGATGATTCAAGCAATGAGCACATCACATCTTGTCAAGTGACTGTCCTGCTGTAGTTGTTTGCAAGCCCATATCATTCACATGTGTCAATTAAAAATGACTAAAAGATCCTTTTGCTGTTAGACTGTGTTGTTCTGCATGAATATACCATTTTTTGAGAACTAACGAGTTTCTTTCATTAGTTACTTGTAATGTGTAGACACAATGCTTACTTTCTGAGCAGTTAATGACGTCTCCCTCATCAGAATCTATTGCTGTTAGCATCTGAAGATGGCACCAATCTCAAACCTTCATACTCCTGTTCCTACAGTAACTTGCCACCTAGACAGATTTCACTGCACTTCCACATTGTCTCCACTGCTCTTCTTTTCTGTTTCCTCATAAGAACCCTACTCATCTGCTTTAAGAGAATAAACCTACATTGTCTCTTTCTTTAGAAGGTGTCAACTGGAAGACCCCACCATAAGTCTGTGGCTTTCTGAGTAAAAGTGAATAGCACAAGTCTAAAGAATGTTAGCCTTGCCTAAGCAGCACTGCTGTGTGGATGAAGCAAAATGAATCACATGAAGCTTGCTGAGGCATGAGCAGAGCAGCCGAGGCTTCATGCGTCATTCTGCAGCCATATGTAATTCCTTCTCGCCACTGAAAACTCCCCCACTGTGCTGTGTGTGCAGACTGGCCACGGGTAAGGCTTTGCAGGGATCTTCTTGCATACCAGCTGACTATAGTGCTCACTCACTTGTTTCTTAACACCCCCACTTCCAGGCAATAAACATACTCACTGACCTTTATGTATTCAAAAAACGATATGGTCAGAGTATGTTTAGGAGAAAGGGCAATAACCTCAGTAAATATTTTGATAGACTTCCTTAAAGTAGCTATTATAGTGCACAAAAGGAGACTTGTAGCTTTATTCACCAAAAAAACTTCGAACAAACACAAAACTTACACCCCACCCTCTCAATTTGGTCTCTTAATGAACATAACTGAAAGTCGTTCATGGGTATGTCTGCTGGAAGTTTTCAAGACGCCAGTTGGGTGGGTCTTGTGACCTACATACCCAGCTGGTTGTTCTCACTCAGGAATGAAATGACTAGGAAGGTGTTCCAAAACTAGGAAGTCTAATACATTAAATGTGAACTACTGCAGTTAATCAGGCTTTTCATTAGCATATGGCTAGTTTATAAACTATTCTGAAATGTGACATTTCCAAAGGATCATATTCTAAATTTTTCAGCATTTCAGCATTTAACCACCACTACGTGTTTATCCTATCAGAACCAACAAACTGTGAAAATTATGAAACAGCACTGGAAAAACAGAATCTGAAAGAAGCAAATGATTTAATTGTACCTCAGCCCTAAAGGCAATGACCATGAAGTTCAAATAGTTAAGGTTTATCCTGTAACCATGAGAACACAAGGCGAAGGCTGTAAAATTAGTGAGCATTTTGACTAAAGAACCTCACCTTCCAACTAGTCATCACAACATGATGCATTTTTTTATGTTTATATGTACTTTCCATGAAAAGGGAATGGAAAGCAATCAGAGTGGCAGGCTGTGAGACCTGTTGACTGGTTGCACAGTAAAGGCTAAGCCATGAAGTGAAACACCAGAAGCTGCTGCATCTTGAAATATCATAAAACTGAACAACTTGTATCTGGAGTAAATCTGATTGATATTTCCCTTGAATACATGGTGCATTTGCTTGCAAAAATAAATTTGTAATTTATTTTAAACATGATTGGCATCAATGCTGTTGTGGATGCATTCATTTTCATTAGGCAATTCACTTAAATAACTACTAGTATTAACTGTTTGAACTTATTTGTATTCTCATAACATCCACCATATTGTTGGCACTGTCCACCCACACAACAGAAAACTGTCCTTTTTTGAAGAGTTTACAATCTGAGATCAGTTGAATGTTGCAACACTGCAAAGAAAGTTTGAGTTCAGAGATAATACCTAGCATTATGATTATCAGATTAGTACCTAAATTAGGATACCATAAACCCTGTAAGGCCATAAATTACTGAATCAAAACCAAAGCTCAAGATACATTAACCAGTACATTCTAGAAAGGAAGCACTGGTCTTTGTCTTATTAAGACACTGAAATCTTGATTAATAAAGATGGGGTTTGAATGATACTGAAAGCAATAGACAATGAGTTTTAAAGGGAGCTGCACATGTAAATTCCCCTGTCTTATTTGAAAATCCCAGCTAACAACAGCAATCATATTTGGTTTAAATCCATTAGTCTTTCCTTCCAGTCAAGAATCAAGTGTGGGTGAATGCACAAACATGGTGGGAACATAGATATCTGCAGGTGATCTATGTACATGTGCTGACCTAATAAAGAAAGCAAGGTTTAGAACAACAAAGACAGCAGTGAAGGCAAACCAGATACTGGAAGGATGACAATAATTGTGCGGATTATGAGAAAACAATCAGAAATGACAGTCAACCTTCATCCTCTGGAGGCAAGCAGGCATCTTTAAACATGTTAGAATTGAATATAAGAATATATTCCATATAATATAATGGAATATATATTCTTATATAATGAATATGAGAATACCTTACCATCCACTTCTTTTTGCTGAAGGGATTTTTTGGGGGTAAGGAAAAAACATGTGGTTTTCTTTGCCTGCGTTCTGCAGTTTTTCAAATCCATCTCATTTGTCTGAATATCAGTAACATATAAATATGCTACTTACTCCCTCATGCGTTTGAGTTTGGTCTCAGCCATAGTGCTGTTGAGAGCTCTGAATCCCTGGGGTGCCCCTGGAGACACTCCGGTGACAGTCTCCGAGCCTACAAATCAATGCACAGACACATAACCTTACTCACCTTCATCCCCTGAGCTCTATTGCAGAGAGTCAAGGGCATTCAGAAGGAGGAAGACCTTGTTCTCACAAGGAAGTGCCACATTAATTAAAGATGAATTAGATTATTAGATGTACATTAAGGGCAACTCCTTTCTGAGGGACAAGTAGATTTATGGTTTAAAGGCACCAGAATTATAACAACAATTTTCCTTCTGTAAAGTGTACAGGGAATTAAATTACAACAGAAAGAACAGTCACTTGAGGAAGTGCTGGGAGAGATAAATATGCAACAAAATAAAATTTGCTTAGATAATATGTATTTTCCTCCACTGTTCTTGCACTTATTTATAAGAGCAAGAACCTTCTTCCTAACAGGCAAGTCTTGATCATTACTGTAAACTGAAAATGTTTAACTTATGACATCGCTTTCCCCTTCAGAAGGTGGCACTCTTTTATGTGTGCATATATAAAAAACATACCTGTGTATGTAAATACATATACATATACATATACATGTGAGAAATATACATAAGCATATACACACATGCACAGTCTTTCTGTTTAGAGGCCTCGTGGTCTGTTGCAATATTTAAGGACCCAACGCCCACAGACCGCTGTGGTACTCATCCACAGGAACACAGAACTGCTGAATAACAGAAGACTGTTAGGGTTGTCAGCTCTATTATCTTCCAATTTCATGTTGCCATTCCATCACATAAGTCTCTGCTTAAACTAAGGAATTTAGATCACCTAGGGAAATTGTGGATGCCCCATCCCCGGAAGCGTTCGAGGCCAGGTTGGATGGGGCTTTGAGCAACAAGGTCGAGGAGGAGGTGCCCTTGTCCATGGCAGAAGGGTTGGAACTAGACAATCTTTGATGTCCCTTCCAACCCAAACCATTCTATGATTCTGTGATTTACTCATTGCTTCTACTGCTCCCATTGAAATATGATTCTGGAGCCTCTCTGTGAGCTGGTGGCTAAAATCTCTCCCCCAATTTCCCCAAGAAGCTTACTTATTGGCCAGTTTATGCTCATTTTTCTCCTGTGCCAGTCCTTTTCTTTGGCTTACTTGGTTCTTGCCTTCCCTTTTGCATACTCTTTTCATTTATTTGTAATTGGAAAAAGAGACCTACTTCGGCTTTTAATTTGCTATGCTAAACAAAGCAGTTATTTTAGTTTCTTCTTGCAAAGTATTGGACATTAGGATTTCCCTTCCCAAAAGAGGAGAATATGTATCATGGTGGAACTGCATCCTGTGTAAACTTGTGGGCTGTCCCACACAACACCCAAGTCCTGAACTGACATGGGAGGGCTCTGCATAGGGTATGAACAAGCTGAAAGCCACATAAACACATTAAATAAATTAACACGCTCTCCCCTCCTATCAGGGGTTTTTATCTTGGACTCAGTTGGGGTTTAGTTTGGATTGCGTTAACATTGATCACATGCAGCCATAGGGAGCATGCAGCTACCTTCTTGCTATGAGCAGTATAGACACACCCAGTGAGTACTGAATGCTTCCCTGGAATACATAATCAAGGCTTTCTGAGGATTTAAGCTCCTATGTCTTATGTGATTCTAGATTCTGATCACATAAGGTGGAATATTGAGATTAAAAGTTTCTATTGTGAGGGATCCTACTGTATCACTCACAGTAGGTGTCTGCTGGATTCAGAGCTTTGCTGGATTCCAAAGCTATGAAGCAGGCATGGAGGGACCACAGAAGAAATGGATTCCTGATTCTGTTATCCGGCTATGGACAAACAATTTGACTTTTAAAAACATTTTCATAACTTCTCTTCACACCTAATGGCTAACAGTTGTCTGGTGTCTAAGTATTACAACTGAGGTATAGTTAACATAGTTTAAACGATGAAAAATGACAAGCTCAGTTCTTACTAGCAACCAATAACTTCACCCATTGATGGAAAAAACATTTCCTGATCATTTACTGTAATACTACACATGCACATACATACATTTTCACATGGGGTCTGTAAGCAGACCCCATTTCCAATTACTTTAGCAGCATTGGAAAATTCAGTTGTCCTCAGGGTGGCCCTGAGGAAACCCCAAGTGCTGTGCAAAGCAAGGTTCATGACTTACTGGGTGGCATTCTCCTCTTGCAGTTGGCATAGAATTAATCTCCAGATGTGGGGCTTTGGGCCTTCAAAAGCAATAAAAAATTGATGCCCTGAGCACCTATGGTCTAAGGAAAATACAATCTTTGCACTCTCTTAAGAAAGAGTACATTTAACCACGGGCCTCAGCTAAATTCTGGTATTACTATTATTAGAGGATATATCACTGTAGTAAGAGCTCAGTGTACTCTTTCTGCTTAGTGGGTTCAATCTATTTATTGTTACAGTATCTCCTTCTCCTCTGACATTTTGTTATTAAAGACATCCTTCTTGGTGTTTGGTTTTCTTTTTTCTGGGATTCCAAGCTAAATAATTCGTACTTTGTCTACTCTTCACGTTGGCAGTTGGCCAAGCAAAACTTATTCTCTACTTGTAAACTAGCATCCATCTTCCTCTCCATTTAATATGATTTTCTGGGTACTACAGGGCAGCTGCAAGGACTACAGATTGTAGGTTGCTGCAAAGGTGTGGTTAGTCATAAAAAAAATGAGTTACCAGTGAAAACGCTAAGAGCTTTTCATGTTGTTGCTACAACAAGCCTCAAAAACTTTTCCTTGGGTGATTCATAACCCACACCACCTTCTGTATCAGAGGTGTTTTCTTAGAAGTGGTTGCTTGATTAATAATGTATTTTGCACCCAGGTTCAAGCAGTTTTCCTACCCATATATCAACACAGAACAAAGAACTATGCTTCTTCAAAGCGTGGACACATAACTATTTGCATTTTTTATGCAATATATCATTCTTGATTCATTAAACAAAATCAAATTAATCAAGAAGAGCAATGACTTTTCAATACCAGGTATTGTGGCTTTCTAAATGTATTTCAAAGGTGAATACTCTCCCAGTGTCTAGCACAGTACTGCAGAGAACAACATTGGACCTCTCGGGTCATAGAGCACCGGTTTGATGTTCTTGCTGCATCCTTCCTTGTTGTTGCAGGGAAAATGAAAGAACCTGTATAGAAACAAATCCTCTGGCTGACATTTATTCACAGGTACTTATATTTAAAATGGGTGATTATGATTATCTGGTGAGACTTTTCATACATTATGGCCCAAAGGCATTCCTACCTACATTTCTGCTAACAACTGAATAATTAGTGATAGACATCTACTACATCTTTTGGTAAGCCATTATGTGTTGTGAAGCTATTGTCTCCTCTGAATCATAGACTTCTGTTTGGATTTTGGATTTCTTTCTTCAGCTTTCACTGCTACATATGAGATCCTCCAAAGACTTTTTCTACAAGATTAAAAATCTTCTTAGAATCAGGTGTATTTTCCTGAGTTTATAAACAAAACAATACAAAGAGACGCAACTGCCTATAAGCAGTTGCCTATAAGCTGCCTCTCCTCCTTTAAGGTAAGTAGATTTAGCAAACTTTAAAACCAGGTTTTTGAACTTCCTTTCATTTTGCAGTTCTTTTCTGGGATCTTCACATTTTTTCAAACTTCATCTTATTTTAAATATGCTCCACATGGAACTATATAGCCAACCCCAAATGAACCTTTTATGATACTAAAGCACTGGTATTCACAGTGACTCAGTGGGAACGCTTGAGGAGAAAACTCAGTTACTTCGAAAGTCCTTTTACCCTTCAGCACTGAGGTTTATACTAAAGAAACTCCACCTGTGGAAAACCAATGTATATTTACTGCATCCTCTTTATCCCAGCCCTTGCTGACATTTAGAAGTTCTAGTTTTATTCTACTCAGATGTTCTTTAACATGTGCTTGAAATGGCACATAATTTTTTCATGATACCTTTAACAATGAAAAACACTACAAGAAATTCTGGCCAGGCCAGACTTCTGCATCTGCCCTATTATTGCCATGAAATCCGTACTGTTTTCAGGAGTAGACATTATAATGATGTTGCAGCTTTGTAGCCCAGTAATATGGTATTGCCACTGCTAGTACCAGGTCAAATGCTTGGACCAGAGTTTGCAAGGCTTCAGGCTTTGTCTGAACTTGTCTTGACCTGCCAGCAACTTTGATTTAATTGCTTAAGCTGTAACAGCAGTTCTTCTAATGATCAGGTAATTGTGGCTCTTTTGTTTCATTTCCACTTATTTTTTTACCATCCAACCAGCATTTTTAGATGGATAGTAGTATTCTGTGTAGAATGACATATTTATAACTAACTTAATTCAATTAATGTAGAGAAATACAGGCCTGGTACAACAGCAGATGCCTTGAAAAGCAGAGACAAAGGATGAGGTGTAAAGGACTATGTGCGTGGGATGACAAGAGGTGGGGCACAGACTGGTACCGTCAATCCCATGGCTATAACCAGCGTGCTAGTGATCAGCTAAAGAAATGCAGACCTGGAAGTGGACATAACTAGCTTTAGGGTGAACAAAGAGAACAAGTATCTAACCTATGTAAAATGCGCCACATACAAAAAAATTTGATGTAACATGAATTTGCAGCCCAGTGAAGAAAAAGCAAGGTAAAAGTGAATTATAGTGAACACATAAAAATGGTCCCAACTGCAGCTCTATAGCTTGACATTGGAAGAAATTAAAACAGTAAGTGTTTAAACTTCCTTAGTGATGCTGATCATACAAAGATAAAAGGGACCCTAGCAGATTTCTCTCGTATTATTATCACATATATTTGTTTGGAACAGATCATACAAACCTAATTACAAACTCAGCTTGGAAAAAGGCTTTAAGTTTCAGTGCAGAGTGGTCAGAGATGTTTTAATGACTAAAGCACAATTTAGTTCTTTAATACTATAATTTTAAAAGGCATTTTCTTGTTCTTAATACTGTAAGAGAAAGAGGAAGACAAGAGTCTCTCTAATACTAAGATTTTTTAAAAATACCATGTTGGTCTTTGGCTAATACTCTGGATTATTCCCAGAAGCCCTCAAGGTAATTCCTCTCTTTCATTAAAATAACAAAATATTGAAGCATAGCAATAAATTTTGTCCCTATTTCTGCTTCTGCAAACCCACCGCAGACAATGATGCCGCAAATGCATGAATGAGTGCAGAATTTGAAGACCATGGGATCTCCATTAGTGTGAAGACAAACCGGGCATGAATGTTCCTTCCTTCAGCCCTAAGGATCTCCCTGATGTGGGACCCAGAAGGTGACTAGACATGATTCAGTTTTCCCAGGCTTCCCCTACATTATCATGTCAGAGCCGCAAGATAATACTAAAGTCAGTTTTATCCCTACTGAACGAGCATAAATTTGGCAGCTGAGCAAGACTGCGGTTCCTGTGGGAGCCTTCAGGAACTCAGCTGGGCTTTCATGCAACCCACACACAAGCTGCTGCTGGCATTGTTCAACCCCGTGGTCTTCAAGGACACTGACTACACCAGCCTCAGTAAATAGCCTTCTTTCATTTAAGTTTTCTTTTTAGCTTTTAGTGGAACAGAAGAAAACAGACCTTCAAACTAAAATTATAGAGAGAACTTGCGGGAGATTTTAGGATTAAACTGCAAACTTAAATTCTCAGTGATTTTTCTGCACCTGTAATGAGATGCTGTAAAATAAAATAAATATTATCCAAACCTGGATCATAATTTAAAAAAAAAATTAAGAATGTTTTAATTGATTTTCTGTTATTGTTACCAGTACTAGAAACTATAAAACAGCCTACATGTCCTTAAATATTTTCCTCTGGAGAAAAGATGGCAGAAGCCAAGTTTTTAAAAGCTTTTGTTATAACATTCCACACTTCTGACCATCATGCTTTATGGCTCTATTCTTTTCAACAAAAGCACTTAACTGTGTATGACTTTTGTCATATTTATACTTCTCTGCAGTATATTAAGGAAGCAATTTTCAAGAAGATCACATTTTTTGAGTTATTTTGTTGCAAAATGGAAATAATTGGACTGTGATAAATATAGACTGCTATTAACTGCTTCTATTACATTTAAAGAAGAGATATCATCTTACCCAATGAGCTATTATTCAGGACACTCTCCAAATACTTGACCATTGCTTCAATATCACTGTCCTGTGGATAAATGAAATAAGGAATAGCATTAGCGTGAACACAAACTTAAATAAAAACACTATGTACCAGAGGTATGATCCCGCAAACATAAAGGATATCACTTACACCAATGAGTGTCAACACTAGACTACAAAGAGTCTACTTTGCCTAGGACTTTTTCTATGTTTTCATCTCCTAAAACACCAGTCTTGGGAATGATGTTATACACAAACAATTATTTACATCGGATTCCTAGCAGAACACAAGTGTGTAGAACAACTGTGCATGGAGTTTAAAGAAGATATGTTTACTGTGGAGAGCGGTATGCAATTTCTGAAAATACACCAGCATTTTATCATCTGTTAGTCATAAACAATACTACATTGAAAAAGGCAAGTATGTACTTCTTAACCATGCCACAATTTCTTACGCTTATGATGGCTTCCCACTGCAAATTAATACTTATGTTTAATGTAATTGTATCTACTTACATATCTAGTAACAATGACTAATTGAAAAAATTTTAATTAAAAAGAGATTTTAGCACTTTTGTATTTCAAGCATTCTGTTACCAGACAGATGATTAACAGTTTTGCCATGATATCTTTCATGCAAAATGCTGTTTGTGTACACTGATGAAATTTAAAGATCTGGCCATTAAGCAGTGATCGTGCTCCAGGAAGTAGATTGCAATTTTATTAAAGTCTAATAGAAACTTGGACTCTGAGTTTCTAGAAGCTGCTGCCATATCACATTTGACAACATGGCATTTCTTGATTATTTAAAACTGAAAGTCAAAATCTTGACCTTGCTGAAAAATTTGCCAAAAAATATGTATTTTAAAGAATATTGAGAAGCCTATGGTTTTAGAATTTAGAACACTGGAATAAAAAGAAACAATATTGACCTCAGCTTCTACAATGGACAATCTGATTTATATTTCTTTGTGTTCTTACTCAAAAGTGCTCATTCTAAGTTCCCCAAAATGAGGAACTGCAAGGATACTGTAACAGGCTAACAATAATTGCTGTCAATGACTACTAGCTGGCTAGCAACCTTTTGGTGAAGTGAGAGCTGCGATGGATGAGCATGATCCAACTTCTTATCACTTTTTGTTTCATGGCCTTATATTTGAAACAGGTTCTGCTGTTTTAGCTGAGGTTTGCAAGATGGGGATCAGTTTCTTGGTTGGCCATTTCAACAGACAACTCAAAGGCTCGTAGGTCTGAAGGAGCCTCTTTACCCTTTTGGAGCCGGCTGTGGAGTCCTAGCTGGATAAAGTCAGCACCAGGGTTTCCATTTCTGCAGTCCAGCCAAAGGGCCTGAGTTACCTCAGATGATCAAGTTAGCCTGAACCTGCTTAGCTGGGGCTTTTGCCAGTTAGCAGTAAAATGCCCAGGAAATGCTGCGTAATGTATTACATTTATATATAAAATATATATTGAATATTGAATAAAGACAGACTTAATATTACAGATATAATTCCCCTGTATTTGAAAATGAAAGAAAAAAGAACCTTTAAGACTTCATTAAAAAGTTATTAAATATTTTTCTTTCAAAACTCAACTTTGATAATTTTCTGCTAATACAGATTTGTAATTATTTTTATTTTCATTACCACTTACAGTTAACAACACATCTATAGACAGAAAGACAAAAACATGGTAAATAGCCACATACAATACTAGTACCACTGCTTTAATAAAACCCGTTTTTCATTTTTAATGAGATGAACACTGTAATCCCCAAACCTTTGACTTCTCATAACAGGACATCATATGTACTCCAAATATCAAAACGGAGCTGATTTTTTTCTCATTATGCTGTAAGGCAAAAGATACACTTTCACCATCTTCATCACCATCACTTTTCAAGGAAACTAGCCAGCCTAACTTGGCTATCTTGATATAAAATTTCAACAAGGAAGAGAATGTGCTTTCACACAGTGGTTAATAGCTGAATAAATGGTTAATCAGCTTACACTGAGGTAGAAACTATAAATGCCTTTTGTTCACTTGGGTTTAGGAATTCAAGAGGATTTTAGCTGTTTTGTTTAATACGCTTATCTATTTAATATATGTCTTTAATGTTTCGCTTTTTTGCAGAGAAAGCAAAGCCCTATAGAATAGCCAAGGGACTCTGACAGATACGCAGAAGAGAGGCACTCTTACGCAGAAGAGCCAGCATGGATGAATGCTTGCACGATTCAAATTCAGAACAAATGAAACCCTTTCTAATAGCAAAAGCATTTTTTGGGTGAGAGCATACAGACCACCCACAGCCACTGGAGCTATGATAATTTATGCCAGCTGATTACTTGGTTTGACAATCTCAGAAGCGACCTGGAAATTGAAAATAGGAAGCTAATGTACCACATTAGTAGACTTTGTTAGATTGAGGAGGGTGAATTTGTCTTTACTGTCACTAAAAGAAAACACAAAGAACATGGTGATAACCTGCAGTAAAAAGCATCCATTAGCACCTCAGGTAAACCAATGCCAATGAAAGGTTCCCCGTGCAACAATTTTTCAAGATGAAAACTCTCCTAAGCTCCATATGTTAAATTCTTTTCAGAAACAGTTTCTCATTCTCTTTCATGTTTTCCCCCTGTAGAAACAGTGTTCGTAGAAAAAAAAATTTGGAAAAGAGCCATTGGCTTGAAAAGGTAGAGGTCTGGAAAAAGTAATTGGCAAACTGCTGCTTGAAATCTGGCAATATGCATATCGGCTCCAAAAGAGAAGGACAAAGGACACTAAACTCCAACGCTACACCCATGATGAGAGGTCCAGATGTGCTTAGGGTCTGAAATTGGTGGTCGCTCCAGATCTGCAACTGGACAACATTGATGAAAACACACAGGTTGTATTGAAAGACATCAACATGGGAAAAAGAGCTGTCTCAGCTCCCATCCTAAATCTTTAAAATTATACCGTTCCAGTGCCTAACTCTATCTTCTTAACTGAAGAGGTGTTGCATCCCACGTAAGGGCACTACTTCTCAGTGTATCTTGACATCTGTGGGAGCCTAATATAGCCTGAATAAATAGCTCAGATGTCTTTCTACATCACGTACCCCAATGTGTTGTTCCATTTGATGACTCTTCTGACCCATACTACTGCATGAACATCAGAAATTTTTTTAATCGCTGTTTGAAGTAATGGGGTCACCAGGGAGCACTGCCAGATGCAGCGTTTCCGTAGTCTCTGCATAGAAGCGACTAGTAAAGCAATCTTGGCATTGAAAAACTGAGAGATTTGCACAGATTAGGAAGGTAAATATCTTACAAGCCTCTATCCTGTGTTGCAGTGGAATGACTTCTTTATTAGCACACACCTCCAAAAGCTTAATTTATGAAGGCATTTTTGGAGAAAGGATTTAAGACTATGAATTTCATCTTAGAAATAGGAGTAGGAGTTTTGGTATTAAGTAAATGACTGCAGAAGCAAACCCCTGCTATATACTAGCAAGATCAAACCTATTCTGGTAGTATTTGAAGCTTATTATTAATACTGAGCATGATCCCACCTACCTTTGAGTGGGATTCATCTCACATAACTGTTGACACCCAGAATGAAGATGTCCCATGCATGCTAATAACTGTAGATGCCTCTATAATCACCAGAGAGACCTCTCAGCATATTTCATCTAACTTACGTTAGCTGTTTACACTGAGATAGTATTATTCCCTAAAAATTCTTGCTTGCTTACTTCCCCTTACTGTACAGACTTCCACTCAGTTCAGATGCAGGTGTCCAGATTGCATAGTTAAGGTCAGTCCGCTTTGACCTCGGATTTACTGCAGAATTTTTTCACTTGACAAAAGGAAAATTGAAAATTATACTCACTTCCCAAGAAAAAGAAAAGGTGATTGTGTCAATACCCAGAAACACACTTCTGCTTTATCTAAGGTGCTGGGGTCAACATGAGAAAAAACAATGACAATTAGTTTCTTTGATAGAGGACATCCTGAAAGGCAAATGGTCACAGGGGGTGCTTCCCAGTCAGTCTGCGCAGGCCAGTTCATGGGGGGTTAATGCTCTGTGTGCACACAGGCTGCTGGTAGAGCGAAGAAGCTTCGGGGCCATCGGAGCTGCATTCAGGCAAGAGGTGCCAGTGGGACAGCTCTTCCAGCCCACAGTGACGGTTCTTGTCATCGCGGAATTCTGAGTCACTGCAAAATGGGGGGATGTCGCTGCTCAGATCTGACTGCCAGCACCTAATTTATTCTGCATTATTGAGAAATCTATTTTTATCTTCCGCCCTTCGTTAATTCTAAGCAGCAGTCTGCCTGTTCAAAAACACTATTGATTGACACTTAATGATACCGTCAATGAAAGCTGAATGAAAATTTTAAAAGGCGTTCTAAAAAGAAAAAAAATATCTCAGAGACAGATGAAAGTGAGCAATGACTTATTTTCAAGAGTATCTTGTGGTAGACTTTCAAGGCAACAGAGTGCATGTCTAGGTGTTGTGGGTAAACACAGACCCATCAAACTGAAAAAAAGCATTGTCTTAGATATTACACTGATTTACAGTAGACTAATAATTTCTTTAGACCCGTACTGTATAAACTGATCCTGAATTTTAAAATATCCTGTGTATTTAGTTTGAAAGCTGGGATGACATTTGTAGATGAAATGAAGCTGTTTCTAAGTAACCTTCAACTTTAACTGGTGAGAGAATTTCAGGACTCCTCGCTACCATGGTAGAAACAGAGACCTGATTTCTCACACGAACATTTTATTTTTGCCTTAAAAACTACATCTTAAAGAAGCTATTAGTTCAAAATTTTCAAAAATCAGTACAAGTTATTTATAATTTAGTGAAGAGTATTAGCATATGTGGTTGGTTCCCTAAAATGCAAAAGTTGTCACGCTCTGTTCTGTGAAATTTGCACATGAACTCAGAGTAACATATAGGATCCTAAGCAGAATTAGAGAGTACCGTTCAGAGGCACTGTATGCAAGGCTTTAAGCTCACAGCCCAAGGGAGAAATGAATTGTTCCTGAATACCTTAGGAAGAGCCATTTGCAGAACTGACTTGGGCATTTAAGTTCATTGATTTCACTGAGACTTGATCACTGGAGACAAATTCATCTCAGCTCATTCTGATCAGATCTAAATTAGGTGTCTTTTCCAATAATATTCAGGCTTCTCCACACCACAATCCCTAAGAATTTCTTGTGGCAGCCTCAACTGATAAAATTACTTTAAGACTTCCAATAAGAAGTCTTCTCTCCACTGACACTTTCTGAGATTCTTGTGAAACCCTACAGATTTATTGCTCAAGTCTTGCAGTTGTTTAGGCTCGCAGTTCATCACACTGTCCTAGAAAATATGTCTAATATAGGCAGGACGAAGTGGCAACTAAAGGTGCCTATTTGTCCCTGGGAATTAGAGCTGAACTTAGATCTTACTCTTGAAGCATACATTCAGCTTTAGCTTATCTTACCCATATCATTGTTTGGGATGAATTGGCCCAAGCAAGCCGAGAGACAGATGTTCCCTCTCTCCTGCAGAGCAGGAGAGAGAGAGAGAAGAAGAGAGACTAGTTTAGTTGAAATTAGACTGCTTTAATGAAATATAAAGAAGAAAAAAAATAATAAAATAAGAAGAAAAAAATAATAAAAAGAAAATAATAAGAATAAAATAAAAATAAAATATGTATGTAAAACTGTATCAAGCTCCCAGGATGACAATCACATCACCAGCAGGCACTGGGGAAGTCCGAGACTGGATTCAATGATGGATGGGAACTGGATTCCAGATCTGGATTCAGGACCGGGATCAAAGCAGATGAACAGACAGAGTCCTCCTCGCACGCCAGCCATTGAAGAAAGAGGGCTGACCCTTTGGTCCCTGAGCTTTTATACTGAGCATGAGACAGATGGGATTAAATACTGTTTGGTTGGTTTTGGGTCACTTGTCCTGTCCACTCCTCCCCACAGGTGGGACCCTTCTACGCTTTTTCGCTTCCGACCCTTCAACGGAGCAAATAACAAAGTTGGTTGGCCTTGGTCGTTATAGCAATAAGTATAAGCAAGAGCCTCTCTGCACACCAGTCCAGGTCTTATTGCTCTGGAGGACAGCACTTTTCTGCATAACATGCTGTTAATTTCAGTAGTTAGAAGAGGCCTAGTTAGAATGTGGTGTTACTAAACAAAATTGGTCCTGTTTTACCTCAAACCAGAACAAGCTAACAAGCGAGAGAACACCACTCTGAATGTTTCACAGTTACAAGGAAGTCTACAGACAACTATCTGCCTTATGGCATTCATGGGAGTGTTATCCTTAATATCCTTAAGGAATGCAAGAATCTTTCTCATCAATGTCTCAGAAGAATTATATATGCACACACATATAATTAATTCATGTTACTGATACACACACACATTCCTAAGAAAACCAAATTTCAGTAATGTCAGTAGGACAAAATCCTGGAACGAGCTTAATTTTCCCATGAGCATCAAGTGTATACTGTTTTCCCAAAGGTCCCACATACCTGGTGATTTGTCTTAGAGACCGTCTGTGACGCTTCCACATCCTCCTCCACTTCACTGCCTTCTGAACAGGACTCAAACTCATCATTATAATATTCTTCTGCAATTTCTGGGTCTTCAGGGATCTCTAAAGGCAATTAGGAGTTTAAAGTATATAGAAAGACAATATGCATGATGTTAAAAAGATAAAATGGATTTTATACCACCCATGTTATGTCACTAGCAATGCATTCTGTAATCGAAATCAAGGGATAGCTTCTCAGATTTAAATGTTCATCTTTGATGACACGATGAGCAGTGTTAAAGCTGTTTCTGGCAAAGGTCAGATCCTCATCACGTGTAAATTAACAGCCTCAAAGGATCTATATTGATTTTGGCCTGAAATCGCTGAACCATAAAATAATTCAGGCTGGAAGGGACCTCATGAGATCACCTAGTCAAAGCAGGGTCAGCATTGAATTGAATCCAGCTATCATGAGCCAAAATGACGCCCCAGTTTGGTTTTCTCTAACACACATAACCTGTGGCGAATACAACTGCTAAGCTAAAATGGAAAATAATATATACTAGGCACATGTTTAGAAGATAAAAGAAATAAAATCTTTATCTTTTTCCAAACTTTCCTGAAGCAAAAGCATAACAAAATAAAAGAAACTGGTGTAAAGTCAAGGTACACATACTTGGATGTCATGCTCTCTCAATTTGTTACTATCACAAGTTTTAGTAATAGCAGTGAGTGCAATATTAATATAGCAAATGAGCCTATGAAGTACAATAATTGTTGTTAAAACTCAACATATTTGTCCCAGCATGAAAGACACCTCAGCCACTCTGCTCTGGGTGAAATTCTTTAGCATCCCAGACTGCAAGTAAGAAGTTAGTGAAATGGCTTGAGGCCTGATTGCACCTGCTTTGGCAAGATGTCCTTTCTCAGGAGAAGCACTGAAGCATTTGCTGAATTTTAAGTAGAGGCTGGACTGTGGTGACTATTTGAATATAGACCAGAATCCCTACTTTTCTAGACGGAAAGCTGGAAGGCAAAAAGTTGCCCACAGGAGGTACGGGTCAACAGCAGAAGACAAGGGAGCCCAGGTCACCAGCCATCCCATCAGTGGGCCTAAGCATTCATGGAGAGACGTACCCCAGATGTAACCCTCATGCTTCAATTTTAGGCAGTCTCTTACCGACTTATTAAGATAAGTTACATCCAAGCCCAGGAACAATATTTTATGCTACCAGTTTTCAAAAAGAAAATGTTTGGTATCCAACTTTGCCTGGTATTATTACAAGAAATGTTAGCTGAAGGCAAAAAATGCTTAGTATTCAGCTGTCATAAATCACCATAGTCCTAATTTTAGCTAATACTGATTTCCACCATTCTCCCCAATTAAATCTACCACTTTAAAGAAATATAAACCAACTTATCCTAAATATTGCTGCATTGAAATAAATTAAATCCAAACAATATGACATTAAAAATGCTTAATAAATTTTTTGTTTGTTTCACATGGATTAAAAAAACCCACCAAAAAGTATTTAAACAATGGAATACAATTAAGATCCATTAAAAGACACTGGAGTTTGGGCAGGAAGAATAATTCTAATCTTCAAGGCATAGGAAAGAGAACTCAGGAAAAAAAGTGAAAATGTATTTATCTGCAGCACTAGGTGGTTGCAGTTCTCCTGTTGAGATATAATCTCTACTATCCACAGGCACCAAAGTATTTTTAAAAATACTTCCTTTTTCTATAAACTTGATTTACCTCCAAAATGCTGACATATTTTCACTCAGGTTTCTTCTGTTTTAGGATATTTATGGAAGCTGATAACACCACCATGCTCCACTGCCACAATTTCTAATCCTTCCTGTTTCTATTTTTTCATCTTAGTTTGGGGAAGGGAAAAAAAAAAAAAAAAAGAGAAAAGAGGATCAAGGGAAGAGGATCAAAAAAGAGGCTTTCAGGAGAAGAACCCCTCCAACCCAAAAACTTTTTCCCACAGAAGAAAGCATTTATTATTGTATTTAATTGTTTGATCTCTATGAAGCACCATTTGTCAGAAAAGCCTAACACTTGAGCTTAAAAAAAAAAAAATTAAAAATCTTAAATATCATGCCTTTTTAGCATGGGAAGAACACTACTAAATGGAGATATATCTCCTTTTCCAGATGGAATGAACATTAATTTTTCTTTTTTGCAGACAGGCTGTCATTCCTGTGACTAGTATAACTTTATTAGGCTCATCTGCATTCTATCTATGTCTATATATGTGTTCAAATACATATGAATCAGCCTATTTACTATGCTACAATGCAAACATTGGACTACACTGGTGTTTTCTGAGTTGTTTTCTTCTCCCACATTCTTTATATGTTTACTGTTGTACTAAAAAACACAATCCTCTCCTTCACAACCAAACAAGGTATAAAAATCAGTCTTTTTACTCATAAACATAACTTCCAAATGTCTGCTCTGGCTACAGTAAAGCTCTATACTTTGCGAGTAGCCTGTGACCAGCCAGAACTGCTAGTGCCTCCGAACTTTGTGGAGGGACTGGCACTGACCATATCCCACTACAACGCCAGTTTTTACATCCTTGTCAGAATTGCTCGCTTTACCATTTCTGAAATTGTTTTGACAGCCGTTCATAGATGGCCAGTTAACCTGAGCTCAGTAAATACAATTTTAAATGCTGGTTGAAGAGATGTTCCAGGGTACAGACAGTTACTGGTCCTGATTCAGGACTGTTCCAAGTGACACTTCTAAAAGAAGTAGGCATGTCCAGTGGATAGGAACTTGGGATTTAGCTACTACAAGTCTTTAAAATATCCTGGTTTTATGACAAGCATCTTTAAAGAAGGCACCTTAAAAACATCAACACATTCATTTAGACTATCTGGTTCCATATAACAGTTGCTTGAGTCTTACCAAGTAGAGCCAACTCCCAGTCACATGCTACAGATGCAGAATTAATCTGAGCACAGAACAGTTTATTAAGTTGAGACTCAGGATCAGCTTAATTTCAAGAACAGATAAACTGGCTTTAGCATAGTAGATACCATAAAGTAACACAGTGAGCTGTATCCGTGCTGGTCTAGTGAACTCTAAGTGCAGATAACTGGAGTGAGCTGGGAGAGGAGCAGAAAGGAAGGTCTCTACTACTGCTTCTGCCGCCTCATGCCCCCTGATCTGTCAGCTGATCTTTAGAAATACATCATGTTTTATCCAGCTGTGCATATCGCACTAAGGCCAGTCACAGTAGCTTTTATTTGCTTACAAAGTAATTAATTCAGAACGAACTGAGCTATACCTTATGTATTGCTAGGAGGCTTAGGTACAGCATTGAGATGCTTGATATTTGCTTTTATTTTCAAAAGAAAATGAGCTCTAAATAATAAAATTCCTCTTTGGGTTTTTTTTCCTATGTATTACCATGACGTGAATAGTGGAAGGAAGGGTAAGAACACTATTATCTAGAAAATCATAAAAGCACAGTTACTTCCCAAGAAGACAGGCTACACAGAAAACAAAGGAATGCGATACTTGTAATATCTTGCGTAAATCCACTAAGAGCTGGTTTCAGGTAGCACAGTAACTTGGCAACACAACAGTTTTCTCCAAAGAGATGAAAATACTTTGATAAATATCTTTAATTTTCTTTTGCCTTGAAGTCATAATTGGTGCGTTGACACAACATCCTCACATTCCAGTACATGCAGAAGAGAATAAGGCCCCTTTTATTTTTAAAAAAAAAAAAAAAATTAGAAGAAGAAAAAAGAAAACAGAACAGTATAACATATGTTCATTTTCACCACTTACATTCACAGCAACAAAGTCACATTTGGCTTGTAAGGACTATTCTACTTTTTTAGTCCCCAGGCTTCATGGTGTCTCTGGAAGAAGGCAGATTTTCTCAGCTGTCACTTTCCAATTTTAAGGAAAAAACTGCCATAATTCCATGTAGCTACACTCCTCGGTTTGCACAGTAGCACAGACAGCAAAGTGAGGAGCAAACATCATTCAACTTTTCCAAGAAACATACACTGTCATGAGATACAATGCACTCTTAAAGGTATGGTGACATGAACCGAGACACTGAAAAAATAGTGCTACCACATCTCTGCTACCACACACTGCCGCAGAGAGCTGGAAAAATGAGGAGGAGGGGCCAGGACACGGGCACTGGCACTGCTCACACTTTGAAAACAAGCCGTGATGGGGATGGAGGCAAGAACAGAGACAAGCTTTCCTCCATATTTTTGCTTCTGCATTCCACTGGGCTGCAAGACAGCCCACTGGCTGGACGTCAGCAATAACACAAAGGTGCCCCATGTCCTTTCCTTAATGTGGAAACTCACCAGCAAATTCCAGTCTGATCCCATCTGAGCAGAAGTTACCTACTGATCTCAGCAGCCCCCAAGCTGGGCAGGGGGCTGGAGCCCCTGGGTGCAAAGAGGGGCTGGGAGAACGGGCTCCATTCAGCACTTAGAAGGGAAGGTAAAGGTGAAACCTCATTGCTGTCTATGACTGTTGCTCTCTACTGCATCAGCCAGCTGATGTTCGTTGCCCCTTGTTCTATCCTTGTCACCTCTGAGGGCAGTCTGGCTTCACTGTCACCTCAGAGGTGACAAGGATAGAACAAGAGGCAATGAACATCAGCTGGAACATCATAAATTCCCGTTTGACATTAGGAAAAAATTTTACAATGACAGTGATCAAATACTGGAACAGGGCTTAAAGAAGCTGTAGGACCTCAATCCTTGGAGGTGTTCAAGGCTTGATGAAATGCAGCCCTGAGCAACCTGATCTGATCAGACCTGCTTTGAGCAGGGGACTGGACTAAACTGCTAGAATCATAATTACTTTATGATGCCGTGGTTACATGGTGCTCCGCAAACAAACCATTTAGAATTACCCCAGATGTAATGTATCTGTGTGTGTGTACACTCACAAGCTTGTAAAAGTGTGTACGTGTGTACATGTGTCTGTATGCCCCTGCAACCTGTACACATTCCCACAAATCCCTGGCAAAAGGAGATGGTGACCAGGGCTGGCCAGCACTCTTCAGAACAGTGCATCAGTTATCACAGAGGGATAAAACAGAAAGGGATTTCTCCCTTCAAAGGAGAAAACAGAAAGAGCTGAAGCGCTGTCACTAGGAGTGAGGTTTGAAACACAGAGATGTGTTTCCCTGAGCTACATAATCCTGAATGAGAAATTCTACTGCAAAGGAGAACATGGGTCAATGCTCATACGATTAGGAAAAATAAGATAACTCCAATACTATAATTTAAGCTCACTCAAGCTGGTTTGAGTTCATTTTTTTTCCCAGTGCCAGACACAAAACTTCAACTTTAAAAGTTCCCATCAAAGAGAATCACCGTCCTTTGGTCGGACATAGACAAGGTACGCATTATTAAGCTCTGAAGCTTCATTGTTCAGAAAGTCAGCGGAAGCTTTTGTCCAGCCCTTCTAAACTAGCCTGGAAAAGACTCTTGGAAAATGCCGTGTTTAAGAAATGAACTGAGGGATGTAACAGAACTTTTGTGCCCATGAAAGTCTTGTACGATCCTTTTGGCCAAGCACAAAAGGACTATGAAGTCATTAATGGAATCACCTTCTGACATGGCCGTGTAGAGCATAGACGTAAAGTAAAATGGGTTGTTCTAAATGAGAGCCAGAAATATAACCAAAGTTAAACATTAATATTTTAGAAATCTCCTTTTAGCATTTTAGAAAGGAAAAAAGCTTCAATTCACTTGTGGTCTTCACTGAGTGGTGATTTACCTATTGTGAAACATCAAAAAAAATACAGATAAAGAGGATGTAAATCAGAGTAGCATTATGGGGATCTTCTATTACTTGAAGTTAGAAATGAAGTAGATAATTCAAAATGTTTTTCCAAGGAAAAATTACTTTTTTAACCAAAATGAAATTTCCAAGGAAAAAAATGTTTTATTTGAAGAATACGGTTCTTTTCCCTTAACCTTCCACCTCCTGGTATTTTATCAGTATGTACAGAGGCAAAGCACAAGAGGAAGAAAGAAGTTGCTAAAATGAGTTGTTAACAAAAATGAACAGCAGTTTTTCCCCTAATTTTCTGAATAGTTGGTTGTTGGGATTTTTTTCTCTGATTTTCTAATTGTCATATATATGGAAATGGGAGCTCTGGTAGGCAGTGATAATGAAGATGATGCCATGCAGACTTTCAAGCACGGTTTTAAGTTCAGAAAATCTAAAAATTCTCCAAATATTTAGAAATCCTTTTAGTACTAATGGCTGAATGAAGAGAAAGAACAATATAGCAATGTAGTCAATAACAGGGAGCACTTAGTGAGTCTTGGAAGCCATTTCCTTTATGCACAAAGAGGCCCTATTATTGTAAAGGTTGCCCTATTATTTGCACAGTTTCTAGCAGGAACAGAGCAAGAGCCGTAAATTAAAGGAAAAATGACCACACAGCTACCTTATGACATCAATTTAAAACTACCTTAGTCCTTGAGTTATTTTAAAGTTGTTTGATCAGTCAAAGCATACTTTCAAATAAAAACTCTATTTGCCTGCTGAATATGGCAGAGACTGCTACTTTCCCTTTCAGTCTGATGACAGTGTTGGGTAGGAAAGAGTCCGTGTGTTAATACAAAAAGTTGTCCCTTAAGACTGTCCATTCCTTCTCCCTGAGATTCAGTTCAATAATGCCATTTTTAAGACATAAACTGGGGATATTTTCACAACCAGAAGTTACTGAAAAAGTAGAAAACAGATGGGAACGGTTCAGATCCAAACTTGGTTTAAGCAGTTGTGCCCATGAGACTCTGAATGTAGCAAAGACGTAAAATACATTTAATTTGCATATAAGCAGTAAAATAAGTTACATGTGGAACAAGTACAAAAACAAGCAAATGATCACAAACGCAGCCGCTCGCTCAGCTCTCCCCCTTGCTCCACAGACAGGTAGGGAGAAAAGGGAGAAAAAGAGGGGAAAGGAAAGGAAAAAAATCTTATGAATTAAGATAAAGGCAATTTAATAGAACAGGAAAAGGAAAATAACAATAATAATGGTAAAAGAATATACAAGTCAAAACAATATAATGCAAGTCTCTCTCACCACCTTGTGAATTGGTTGCCTGAGCAGTGGATTCCCGCCCCCTGGCCAATCCTCATTTATATACTGATCAAACAAGTTTAAAATAACTCAAGGACTAAGGTAGTTTTAAAGTGATGTCATAAGTATGGTCTATGGTATGGAATATTCCATTGGCCATTCCATTGTTCTGTCTGTGCTTCTTCTTGGCTTCTATGGAAAGCTGAAAAAAGTCCTTGAATAGTATAAACAGCACCCAGTAACAACTAAACCAATATGCATTATTGACATTACTTTCACACCAAATCTGAAATACAGCAATCACTAGAAAGAAAAGTTACTCTATCCCAGCTGAAGCCAGGACAAGAATATAGTATTTTTTTGTACCTATACAACTTTGGTGCATTCGCTTCTAATTGCTTCCTAAATTCTCACAGTGTTTTGTAAATGTTTTTTAACATAATGCTTTGGAAGCAGTGAANCCAGACACAAAACTTCAACTTTAAAAGTTCCCATCAAAGAGAATCACCGTCCTTTGGTCGGACATAGACAAGGTACGCATTATTAAGCTCTGAAGCTTCATTGTTCAGAAAGTCAGCGGAAGCTTTTGTCCAGCCCTTCTAAACTAGCCTGGAAAAGACTCTTGGAAAATGCCGTGTTTAAGAAATGAACTGAGGGATGTAACAGAACTTTTGTGCCCATGAAAGTCTTGTACGATCCTTTTGGCCAAGCACAAAAGGACTATGAAGTCATTAATGGAATCACCTTCTGACATGGCCGTGTAGAGCATAGACGTAAAGTAAAATGGGTTGTTCTAAATGAGAGCCAGAAATATAACCAAAGTTAAACATTAATATTTTAGAAATCTCCTTTTAGCATTTTAGAAAGGAAAAAAGCTTCAATTCACTTGTGGTCTTCACTGAGTGGTGATTTACCTATTGTGAAACATCAAAAAAAATACAGATAAAGAGGATGTAAATCAGAGTAGCATTATGGGGATCTTCTATTACTTGAAGTTAGAAATGAAGTAGATAATTCAAAATGTTTTTCCAAGGAAAAATTACTTTTTTAACCAAAATGAAATTTCCAAGGAAAAAAATGTTTTATTTGAAGAATACGGTTCTTTTCCCTTAACCTTCCACCTCCTGGTATTTTATCAGTATGTACAGAGGCAAAGCACAAGAGGAAGAAAGAAGTTGCTAAAATGAGTTGTTAACAAAAATGAACAGCAGTTTTTCCCCTAATTTTCTGAATAGTTGGTTGTTGGGATTTTTTTCTCTGATTTTCTAATTGTCATATATATGGAAATGGGAGCTCTGGTAGGCAGTGATAATGAAGATGATGCCATGCAGACTTTCAAGCACGGTTTTAAGTTCAGAAAATCTAAAAATTCTCCAAATATTTAGAAATCCTTTTAGTACTAATGGCTGAATGAAGAGAAAGAACAATATAGCAATGTAGTCAATAACAGGGAGCACTTAGTGAGTCTTGGAAGCCATTTCCTTTATGCACAAAGAGGCCCTATTATTGTAAAGGTTGCCCTATTATTTGCACAGTTTCTAGCAGGAACAGAGCAAGAGCCGTAAATTAAAGGAAAAATGACCACACAGCTACCTTATGACATCAATTTAAAACTACCTTAGTCCTTGAGTTATTTTAAAGTTGTTTGATCAGTCAAAGCATACTTTCAAATAAAAACTCTATTTGCCTGCTGAATATGGCAGAGACTGCTACTTTCCCTTTCAGTCTGATGACAGTGTTGGGTAGGAAAGAGTCCGTGTGTTAATACAAAAAGTTGTCCCTTAAGACTGTCCATTCCTTCTCCCTGAGATTCAGTTCAATAATGCCATTTTTAAGACATAAACTGGGGATATTTTCACAACCAGAAGTTACTGAAAAAGTAGAAAACAGATGGGAACGGTTCAGATCCAAACTTGGTTTAAGCAGTTGTGCCCATGAGACTCTGAATGTAGCAAAGACGTAAAATACATTTAATTTGCATATAAGCAGTAAAATAAGTTACATGTGGAACAAGTACAAAAACAAGCAAATGATCACAAACGCAGCCGCTCGCTCAGCTCTCCCCCTTGCTCCACAGACAGGTAGGGAGAAAAGGGAGAAAAAGAGGGGAAAGGAAAGGAAAAAAATCTTATGAATTAAGATAAAGGCAATTTAATAGAACAGGAAAAGGAAAATAACAATAATAATGGTAAAAGAATATACAAGTCAAAACAATATAATGCAAGTCTCTCTCACCACCTTGTGAATTGGTTGCCTGAGCAGTGGATTCCCGCCCCCTGGCCAATCCTCATTTATATACTGATCAAACAAGTTTAAAATAACTCAAGGACTAAGGTAGTTTTAAAGTGATGTCATAAGTATGGTCTATGGTATGGAATATTCCATTGGCCATTCCATTGTTCTGTCTGTGCTTCTTCTTGGCTTCTATGGAAAGCTGAAAAAAGTCCTTGAATAGTATAAACAGCACCCAGTAACAACTAAACCAATATGCATTATTGACATTACTTTCACACCAAATCTGAAATACAGCAATCACTAGAAAGAAAAGTTACTCTATCCCAGCTGAAGCCAGGACAAGAATATAGTATTTTTTTGTACCTATACAACTTTGGTGCATTCGCTTCTAATTGCTTCCTAAATTCTCACAGTGTTTTGTAAATGTTTTTTAACATAATGCTTTGGAAGCAGTGAAGGGACTTCCTGTGTAGCTGTTTAAGAGACTTGGCCAGAATCATCTTAACTGTTAGTATTGACCAAGGTGAATTTTGAGGTAGGCTCTATTTATCAATGCCAAACTAAATCGGTATGAAAAAAAAAAAAATCAGAAAAAAAGTAGAAGCTATACAGTAATATAATTTGTTCTCTCCCCATACTTTCAAAGCATCTGGGTTTGGTTATTTTTTTAACATAACTGCTGTTTAAAGACTTCATTCTGCAAGCTTCCTTCTGGGAAGCTGTAAGAGCAAGACTTCTCATAAGAAGTAAGCTGTGAATTTTTGTGAGCCAAGGAAATTTTTAAGTAGCTAGGCATACTGAACAGTACATAGCTTTGAAAAGGTTTCCTGTGGAGGTTATGAGTAGAGTTCAGTTCCTGATGGCCCTCTAATAAGCTAAGGCATTTGAGTAAAAACTTGAAGATAATGCACAATGCATAGAAACCTCTATATAGAAACCTATACAGAGGTTTCTAAATTACTGTAAACACTAGACTCCAAAATGTCACAAAATTCCCAAGAGTATCTCTTTAATTCTATGGTTGCCCTCATGGAAGAAGGGTTCAAATGGGGAGCTATAACGAAAGCAAGAAATCAGCTTTCGAAAGGTGATACTTCTAAGGAAGAACTCCTTAAACAAGAATAATGCTTCACTCAATTAAGGAGAAAAAAAAAAACAACCAAGCAGCATTAATTCATTTTCCTCTTTGCGACTAAAACTTGCAAACTTTGTTAAACCTTGCTTTTGCTAGAATAAATCAGATTTACTATCCCTTTAATTGAATCTGGGACAAAGTGGGATCTCAGTGTGAAACCGAGCAATGAAAACACGAGACAGATGAGCAGGTCAGAGGAGCACGCTCCCAGCGTGCTTACACCCTCAAACCCTGCGAGAGTCGCAGGAGTTTCGTCAACCCCATGTGCCAAGGACAAATGAAGGACTGGTAACTGCAAATGTCAGAACTAAACAGGCAAGTTTCTCGCCGCAAGCATCCCAACAGTATCATTTCCACAAGCAGCAAGTCAGGGAACCCGCCTTCTGATCCTGGAAGCAGGGTCACAGCATGAAAGAGGAACCCAATGGGTAACCCAAAGCAGGAGTCACTGCGCCACTATCTTCTTAATTGACACAAGTCTTTTCAGTTACAAAGGATACTATAACAACAATAATGCAGAAAGGTGTTTAGTGCCACTTATTATAAATATTATTCTGCTGTACTTTGTCTTGCCAGACTGAAAAAGAAAACAAGATATGCTTTTCCCAAAAGCCTTTGAGCGGTGTGATTGCCTATATGTTCATCGTTTGGAGTGCTACTCAGTTACCTAATCAGTATGCATAAGTACTGTTTTACAGGTACTAAACAAAATGTGCATGTGCTGAGATGCTTAAAGATGTGCTCGGAAATAACCTTCCAAGATTTAAAAAAAAATACCTTGAAAATCCTTCAACAAAACTTGTAAAAATAACATTAGAAAAAAACCCACAATATTTTATAAGTGAACATTTCCTATTTGAGAGTCACCTGAACTTTGCCCACTTGAAATTCAAAGCAATACATCCATAACTTACAATTAGCAATGGAAATCTAGAAATAATGTATGCAATTACTGTAACGTACTTTGCTATTTTGGCATTGTAATGAAATCGAGGGGTTGACAGATGTAATGTATTGCAACATATTAAGCTAAGGAATTTAACATGTTACAGTCTTTGCAGTAAACAGAAATAAAAAGGAATACAAAACCATACATCCCTTTAATTTATATGCCTTTAACTTTTTACATTCTTTTTCTGTAAAAAGAATTGAAATACCACAACTAGTTAGCTTAAGCTATTTTCCTCCTTTAACCCCTTCCAACACACACAAACATGTCTATTAAGAGCAGAATAGTAGTTTAGGTAGACCTGGGGCTCTTACAGAAATGGATGTGCATGCAGGTGAAGCCCCAACTAGTAATGTCCTGGAAATCCAAAAATGCAAGATACAATATTTTATTGGTGGCCCTCACATCCAGTGGTGTTTTGTTAAATTTTCTTTTTCATTCCAGGCACATCAGTGCTCCAGCGAGGACAAGCCCTTAGAAATACAGATGCATTTGCATATATAATTTCTTGAATACTTAAAAATAAAAATGAAAATCTTCCCCACTCTTGTTTACCATGTCTCATTAGCCATGAAACTGATATGAGTATCAAGTGGCACTTTTAGCCCAGAATGCCAGTGCATGGCTTTAAGTTTTCATGCCTGTTAGACTTTAGCTTGTTGAATTTCACACTCCTTATGGCTCCCGTAGAAAGTACGGTGGTTTGATAATGGAGATAGCTTTCAACCCAGCATCTTTCAACTGTAAAAACTGATCCAAATCAGGAGGACCAAAAATGACGGCAAGGAAATGGTAGTTTTGGTTGCATCTGTAAATGCACTGAGCTATCTGGAAGTGCTTTTAGATACAGTTTATGATTTTGTAGCCAATTTCAAGGCAAGTTCTACTGTAGAAATTGAATCAGAAACCTTGAACGTTTAGCTATTACAGTTGTATAACAGGATTATGCCTTGCTCTGCATGCTTTTTTACCAGCACAAAGACTGAACTTCTCTACCTAGAGGATTTTTTATGTAGTAAACTTGAGAAACTTCAGATATTCAACACTAATTTCCCACATGGATAGGTACAATTCATGTTCTGATAAATATTTCTCTGGATTCTTTACAATTAAGTCCCCATAACTAGTGTTTCCTATTTATGAAATACCTCTGCAAATGTAGAGCCAGTCAATAGGAATCAATTTGCACAGAGTGGAGAATTATGCTGTGAAATCTGGCTTCATTAGAAGACACTGTAACCAAAGCAAAAGTATCTGCACTCGACTAATTAATGTCATGTAGTGACAGAGCTGCAATTTTCCATCCTACCTAACCCAGTGTGTGGTAGCCCACACAGAAAAGCCATGGTGGTCTATCAGTACTACAAAATTCATGGAAAAGGTGACCCTCAGCATCCGAAACTTCTCTCGATACCCAGTTCTCTGAAAAAAAGGGGCATCTGCTCTTCTGGTTACTTTTTTTACAATCAGAAAAGTAGACAACAAGCTCAGTAACATTAATTTGTAGCTGAAGATGAACTATATTAGAAAGTAATGAATTACCTATATGATGGCTCCAGCAGCTTTTTAGAAGGAGGCCACATCATTAAACATTCAACATCTAATGAACCTGTGTAGCTGGAAAAGCCTCATTCTAGCTGGCATAGGAAGGCATTCACCATATTCATCCATAACATCAAGGCTGGGTGTAGCTCACGGATACTTTTATTTTTTTGTTTATAATTTTTGCTCATGTTTCAGAAAATAAGTCATTTTACTCCAGCTGCACTCATTATCATTCATGGAAATGAGCAGTTAAATATGGATGGTTCTTTTTTGCAGCATTTTTTTTCTTACAGATAAACTGACCTCTAGTCGCTGGCCCTACAATATAATTTGCCTCACCATTATTTTCACAAAACCACTATTGAAAGCTAAGTACCTGCACTGAACATACAGTGATCTCCAGAAAAATGTACATTGGCATATCTATCCTAGTCCAAATGGAGAGAATTTCTATAAAGAAATGGGTGAGGGTGGGAGAACTGATGTTAAGCAATTCATTGCAAGGTGGCTTTTCATTTTGATGATAATCAGAGAGGATGAATGACTTATTTCCTAGCTAATTATCAGCAAAAATAGGAAACAGAGATACAGGTTTATCCTGACACATTTTGCATTGCCCATTCCTGCTTCATTGCCATGATTTGCAAAATATGTTTTTTAATATTCAGAAATAATTAATCAATAGAATGATATGGAGAACTGTAGCAGAAAAGAAATTATCCAAATCAAAATACAAAGGGAATTTTGTCCTTAATAATTTTCAATTTTACACTATTCCTTGAAAATAAATTAAATGTACAGATACACATAGATATTTTCAACACACAAATATTAATATTTAACACTGAGTGGCTCAGTGTCTCTGTGTACAATCTCAATATGAAATTTATTTCAGCACTTTTATCTCTTGCTTGTACTTGGAGAAACTGAAGATGGAAAAGACATGAAGCAAAACTGTTCCCAGTAGTACAATATACTAACTGCTCTGTCCACCCTAGTTTTAATTATTTGTATGATGACAATTCCATGAATTCCTGCACACGTTAAGATAGAGACATAAACATTTTTCAATGAATATTAAACACAACTATAAAATATCTTTCCATAGCTAGCTCATTGTCAAAATATAAATTCTGTTAAGTTTTGCTTCCAATTAACAAATCTAAAAAATTTAATGCAGATTAAAACTATTACATAAAATAGTTGCCAAGGAGTAAAGCGATTTTCCATTGGTTTATAGTTACAGTAAGAGTATATACCATTCTAATTATGCACTCAACATACCACTTCAGCCATTTACTTAGTATGGTTAATAACAATTGTAAAAGCAATTTTTCTAGCTCAATTTCTTAGCAACTCTGTTGCCTGCCTTTTTACAAATAAAGGGAACATTTCTTACTCCAGATTGTATGAGTAAAGACGCAAAAGTGTTACGAAACTTATTATAGTAACTTAAGAGACAGAAATTCCAAGCACGTTTTTAAAACCTTCACTGTTGCAAGGAACGTCACCTACCCATCTGCCATGACTCTCTGAAGATCTGCAGTGTGGGGAAAAGTAATAGCCAAACCAAAAGAATCCTTTGCTCTAGCACGCATGCAAAATGCAGCTAAATCAAGGAACTAGGCGAGATTAAGTCCCAGAACCTGACGATTTACAGAGCTATTCCTTAAAAACCCAATGTGCCTGCCTACTTATGCTGCTGCCACCGCACGCCAAGAGGATGTCCCATGCTTGCGTGATTATGAGTTCCCCTAACCATCTAGGCTGATGTTTTAGGAAACGACATGTGATTTCCCTGCAAGCTCATCTGTGTCTGCTGAGCAGCTCCTCAAACGCTTCCTGTCGCTGGAAGTGCGCTGACCGTGAGAAAGGTGGGAAAGGTGGGGCACAGCAGCAACATGCCACTGGGCAACCAAGAGCAGCACTGCAGACCTGGCCAGAGGGAGGTCTGCTCTGCTGGAGCTCGCACGCACAGCACTGCTTTCCAGAAGCTACGATGGAGTGCGTCACCAATACAAAGGAGGACCAAGGCAGTAAAACAACGTAGGCCAGGTGATCCTGAGAACTGGAATGAAAGAACAGAAGAAAGAGTTTAAGCAATAAAGGCAAAATAATCTGTTGTAAATTGGGACGTAACAGCTTGGAAGCATCTTAAGGAAGGAATGAAGAAGGAAGGTTCAGGTATGCTAAAAGCAACCAGTGTTAAAACATATGACTAATACAGAAGTATTATATATAGGTATTACGAGGAAGGATATTACTGCTGCCTATAAAAAAACATGAGGAGACTAAGCAAAGGGAGGAAAAGAACTATTTAAGCTGCAATGCAATGCAGCTTAAAGATGTTGGCATGAAACAGCCAGAAGTAAATCTAAGCCAGAAATAAGATGGTTCACAAGCACTGCGGTATTTTGGCCCAGGAACAGCTTTCTATGTAAAGAAGCAGGGGAACGTTCTAGAGCGTATAAAACAGCTCAGATTCCTTAGGGAAGAGGCAATGCAAGTAGATGCCTATGGTAGCCCCAGTGTGGGCTTGGTGGTCAAATTGACACTTGTACTCTTTCTATGGAACAGAAGCAAATAGTGGCAAAGTAGTGGGATTGGGGGACAGGCTTTCTCTCTAGCAGAGCACCAACAGGGTCCAAGGTAATGTCTCTGGAATATGTGTGTTTAATGCACAGCTTCCTCTCTTGGCTCATTAAAACAAAAATAGCACAACTTGCTATTCACGTAATTTTTCACTGCTGCCCACTCCCAGGTTAAAATTGGATCCCTTTCTTCTCAAGCTTAAGTAATACAAGCACAAAAGAATTTCAAAGTGATTTCTGCCTGCAAAAGCTCATGTTTCTTTGCTCTCCCCCCACTCCCCAAGTTCTTTATTTTCTACTGAGGCACGGAGGATGCTGCAGAGCAAATGCCCAGAATCCCAAAAGTGAAGAGGGGAAAAGGCAACAGCATGCCAAGGTGCAACAACCATCACAAGTTGGTGCGGCTTAGCAAGTGACATTTGAACAGTCATCTTTAAAAACTATGCTCACAATCAGTCCCACAGGATTCAGCAGCATTCCTAGCCTCTCTGAGAGAAGAATAAGTCTGCACAGTATGGCAGGATGGCATCGTGAGGAACATGATGTTGAAATACTAACTTAATTTTGTTTTTAAAAAATAGTATTTACATTGTCTGCAGCATTTGTCTGTAAGAATAAGAACCAGATTATTTCTTTAAGTTTCTGAAGAACTTGAACCAACTTTGAACAATCTGGATGAACCTTTTCTGTAATAGACTGCGTTCATCTCAACATCAGAAGCACAGGGTCCACTCAGATCTCTTTCATATTCCAAAAAATCAAACCTGCTGGAAGACTAACAAATGGGTCAGCTATGTGTGATTTCAGAGAACTCTTTTAAATGTCTCTCAAGCGCACAGGGCTGCTAATTAGAATAAAAAAAAAAACATTCAGAAGACCATTGCTGATTACATAAAACAAACATGGAGAGAAGCTTAAAGTTCCCAGGGTTAAAATGTTACAGCAGTTAAATGTTTTTGATATTGCTGAAACTCATCCACCATGAATTCCCAAACCACCATAGTGATTTTCATTTATCTAACCTCACTGCCTTGTTTTTCCCCAGCTTTCAGTAAGTGTAACTACCACTGCTAGAATTGCATCAAGATGCCATGGTTTTTAAATCTACTTACTAAAGCTAAACCTTGAGCTTTGCATTTGATACCTTCCCCATTGACATGCAACTGCATTTCCTAATGCTTTAGATAATTTTCAGTGAAAGCTGAGTGTAAGGCTTTTTATTCTCTCTGTCTCTCCCTAACCCTTTAAGAGCCTGGTCTTTCAGTCCTCCAAGCCCTGCTCTTCCCTTCTGTTCATGTTGCAACTTTTTTTATAAGGATTGCAAGGATATGAGCCAAATATAGTTTGAACTTTCCTCCCTACCTGTTGGGATAGGGGTACTATCCCTAGCTGTTTCCCGCCAGCTTTTCCCATTCCTCAGAGGATTTTTTAGGTCTGCCCTGAAGTAATTTAAAGGCTGCTGCTGAGCCTCCTTGGTGTTCATGAACAGTCTCCTGCCTCTTCTCCCCTTCCTCAACAGTTTTTAGTTATTAGTTCTAACTAGGGAGCTTGTAGTCTAACTTCTTCTGCTAACCTAGTATGGTTTATTAACATGTAAGACAACTTTATAAAGCCACTTCATAGCCTTGCTTCTAGCTTTCTTGTTTTTCTATTGTACAGCCCATTGATCAAGAACAAAATTCTATTGAAAATCAATAGCTGGAGCTGTTTCTACATTTTCAAATACAAAAGTGCCATTAATAACTTAACAATTAGACATGTAGGACACGCATGATTGCACTGAAATGTTTTAAGAAAAGAAGAGTATGAATACTGAATAGAGTAAGTAACAGCTTTGACATCAGCTTCAGGAATAACAAGGTATTCACAAAGCATAGAAGAGAAACCATGTAATTTCTCTTACCTATCCATGACTCTTTTTTTTCTTGTAAACCCACCACTTCAATGTCAGACATTCCGGCAAAAGCAATTAAACATGCATTCAGCTTTGTACAATGGATTGACCCAACTTTTGCATCACAGATATAAACGCAGCTAATTTCTGTCATTATAGTTTAACAGCTCGATGATCTCTAAAGGCAGAAAAATCAGTTTCTTTCCTTTCACGCATGTTGTTCTGTTTCTATTTAGGTATCTTTGTATGCTTCCCCCAGTACATCTCCCACCCACATTGACTGCTTTCTCTTGGTCCTCTATTTGCAAGCTTCCCTACCCTCCCCCCAGGATGTATTTCTAGCAGCTGGGTTCTCTCCTACACAGATCATCCCTCTTTGTGCTGTGAAATAGCAACCCAACCACGTAGACATAAATGAGGCTACATTGAAAGAAAAAAGACATTTGCTATTAAGAAACAAACACCTCCACCACAAACAAGCTGATTTTGATGCCTTTAATTTAATGGCGTATATCTTCACTGATGTACATAAACCAACATTAAAAGGCAGACCTGTTAGAGAAAAGTAGTTTTCATGCTTAAAAGTACATTAATGCAAACTTGCAAGAGCCTAATCTGATTGAAAATCTTTCACCATAATAGTGATTACACAATGATTCTTAAATATTTAAGAGCATGACACGATTCCAGAACACTGTAGAAACAAAACATGCAAAGGTGCTCTTAAAAATACTTTTCCCATTAAGGACAACATCTCCACAGTTTGACCCTTTTTGAAAAGCTTGACTGTTTGTTCATTTATCTGCAGAAAAGTACATGTCATATAGTACTTCATAGTCTTTAGACCATAGCTGAGTATTTGAGGACAGTAAGGGTAAGCACAGTTTAAAGTTTCCATCTGTTTCTCTCATTGTTATAGATAAAGAAAATGGCATCAAAGTGTACCAAAGGTGCAAATGTTCTGAATTCTTGTACTTATTTTTGCACTGGAGGGATAATTTAGGAAATGCTTTTCTAAGACAAATCATTTCATATGTGTAAAGTTAAAGCTCTTTTCTTCTAACTCAGCATCTCATTTGGAGAAAGCGCGTTCACCTCTGTCACTGCCCACGGGTCACTCAGACTCTGGGAACACAGACCTCCTGCCATGCAACCCTACTGTACATCTGCTGTACATACATCCACGTAGATCATTCTCCTTCTCTCTTTGTAAATTTTTTGACCGCTTTACAGGTCTGACTGCTTTTTATACCACAGCTTCCCCACCGCAAATTAACTACAAGGGGCAAAAAAATCAAATCTTGCTTTGTTTATAGGAAGATTTATTTCAACATCAAATTTTGAATTCTTACCGTGGTCTGTAAGTTCAGACATGCAGAGCTGACTTGATGTCTCATTTCCACTTGGTTCATCAGGTCCTATGGACACATAGTCGCATGTAATGACTGGATGAGGATGAATTAGGGGTTTTGAAGCCTGCTCGTCAGATTCCTTAGTCGAACGAAGCAGCATGAAGGAACAGGTACAGTTAGAGCTTTCAGCAGGATCACAATACAATGGTTGCCCTGATCTGCACAATTGCTGAAACTTGTATTAGGCAAACACTAAAAAAAAAAAAACCCTAACATTTTTGTAAATGATAAGTAGTGACTCAGGCATAAGTGGAGACAGATTTAACATATTTTTTTCTCCAGGCACAATGGGTAATAGAAAAGAGACTGCATGCAAAAGAAAAGGTAGAAGACAAAGAACTAACCAAAACCTCATTATTTCTGTGATGCTTTCACTGACTATTTCCAAACTGACACTGTTCTCTCTACGATAAGACATAGTGCTAGAATTGAACAGGCCTATCTTCTGTTGCAGATAGCTTAAAAGCAAAGGACAGCTTACACTGGGAGTCATTCCAAGACTGCATTCTTACTAAAAAGCCAGTTGAAATGTTAGTATTCTTAGCTAATCAAATGAAAAGAACCCACAGCCGTGCCAAATTAGAGTGTTTAAAGGATTACAAATCTAAACTTATCTTGAAAAGGAATGCTTTTTGAACTCTGATGCCATGCAGACTGTTAGCAAGTACATTTCAGAGACCAGATTTAGATATAGAGGTGACTTAATAAAAGAAAATTGTGCAATGAACAGAGCATTTGTCAAACCGCATCTGAATAACTGAATGCACTTTCTCTCATCACAGATTCACAGGCTCAGCTAAGCAGTCCAGATTTTGGTGAACCTCCAAATTACTAGTCTCAGACTAGGACTGTACCTCTAGTGCCAAAGAAAACACATAGGAAACAAGAAAAGTTTTGCACACTGAGTGTGCATAAATGAGGCCTCTGAAACGACAGCCTATACATACATGTAGGACATTGACATTCAGCTGCTGAAAATTACGGGACCTGAATTCTTGCATTCTTCTGATATTTTCTTGATATTTTTCTTCTGCCAGCTGTCTGTAAATACAGAATACTTGTGTTTAGGATGTGATATCAGGGATTGCATGAAGGGATCTTCTAGAAATAGATATGGAAAACCAAATTCCATAATCAGACTCCTATGATGCCAAGTGTTCATGGCATCCACCCAAATGACGTTAGTTTTAGTGAACTCACAAAGATATTTCAGGCCTTATTTCCAAACACTATTATATTTTTCTTTCACAACTTGGATAATTGAGAAACAGTAAATTATTAGTCCCAGTCTTTTTTGTTTCTTCCAAAGGTTTTAAACGCTTTGGGCTCTATTTCACCATGTAGTCCAGGGACTTTTCAGCTGAAGACAAGCACGCAACACTTGTGTGCTACGAACACGTCACCTGGGGGAGAGCTGGAAAATGTGTTTTTCTGTCTGAGAAAGCCAGGTGCTATGTTAAGCATCTCTTCCAGTTCCCGTTACTATATTCCCTTCCCTTTCGTGTCTAGATTTGCACTGCTGAAAGCAGATCTCCAGTCTTGAGAAGGTACTAGTTTTGCACTGTTTCAAATACTTTCAACAAGAGTGAGCTGGAAATAACCTAGAGCTGAATATAGATCCATTTTAAAGATTTATGACTGGCAGCAAGATTTGAAGATTAATATATAGCCTTTGTATTACAAAATAAATATATTTAATTTTGTTGTTGGGGGGAAAAAAACCCCAACCTTGAAATCTATATAGAAAACACTTAAGTACAAGAAAGTAAAGAAAATGAAAATCAAACCCGAACTAGCCTGCAATGCATACTATTTCCTAAACTCCATTAATTTTTAAAAAATGAAAGAGACAGACTTCCTATTTATAAATTTCATGTAAGTACAAAAATTGGCCTACTATATTATTGAAAACGCCAGGCAGAAGAGGTGTTAAATTTATACAGTGGTTTCAATTCAAGGAGATTTTTTTTTAAATGAGAATAAATTTACATACCGTCTCCAGTAACAAATGCAATGGTAAGCATCAGACAGAGATACATGCTGATCAGACATATTTTCCAAAAAGAGACAAAGGCCTTTAGTTTTTTGTTTGTAGCCTTTAGGTACGGGCATCACAAGTTGGCAGAAGTAACGCTAGGATGTGATTTCACTAAGCATTTTCACTCAACTGCAATTACTATTGATTTGGACATGTATGTAGCTCCAGAGTTGCAGCTGACTTCATGTCACCTTGCAATATATTTGTGTACGAGGACATCATTGCCTTACTGAATTGCTAACTTGCTTTGGCACGACTGGGTTAAGATGCTGATTCTCATGATCAAAAATAATTATTTCCTCTCTTTCCCTCTCTAAATAACTGAGTAAACATTTGTTAATTTACACTGCACTTTGCAAAATGCTTTTGAAGAAAATATTAAAAATGAATTAAAAATTAATGTGGTGCTTTTCCAATTTTCATTCATACCAAATAAAACTTTGAACACTTTTAACTGGGAAAAACTCAAGTGTGTCATCAAAACAGTATCTTCTTTTTATTTAAAAAAGGAATCCACGCATAGACATATAGCCTTCCACTCAAAAATGGTACTTATTCTCCTTCAAATCCCCCCTTTTACTATGTCTCACTCACTCAATTAAAAAAAAACGTAAGTCATAAAGCCTTTATAACATGTCCATTACCCCTGTTTTATCATTTGGTAAAACTACCCTCTGACCTATCAGTTTCTACTGGGAAACCTCTTAGGCCAAAACAAGTGACAGAAGCTGGATTGTAACTAAATGTCCAACTACTCAGACTGTGCAATTCTTAAAATAATGTCATTAAAAAAAAAATCTCCTATTGTAACACATCTGAAAACCTCTCATATACTTATTTAACCAGACACACAGTGCTCAATGTGCCCATTTTTGGGCTAATGTTCTGACTCTTTTTTTCTACATGAATAATTACTGTAATCCAATTAAATTTGGATTTAACTCATCCAAAATCCCCATTCACTTTGAGTAGCTGAAGACCCTTTCTATTTTCATTTTTACCTTGACAGTTCTAACTCTCTCGATAGACTGTTGGATGGGGAGAGCTGCATTTTAGGGCCTGATGCTAATGTTATGCTCAACTTACTTCAACTTCTTTGCTTTCTCATCTGCAGCATTTAACTTCCTCAACCTCATTCGTTCCCGTGGTGTCATTTTCTGTACTTCAGAGAGTTCCTGCAGAGTTTGCAAATGAACTTTCCTCTGTCTGAAATTGAATACATGCAAACCCATCTTCATATAAAAATGCAATGACCAGTATTTTAATTTGATATTGAAACATAGTGACATTTCAAATGGAATAATTAGAAAGTCGCAGGTATTGTAACAGACTAAACAGACATTAGTTTGGAAAGCAAATGCCTCTTTTAAATTGAAATATTTAAACTTAGATTCATGAAGAATGTGAATCATTTCAGGTGAGAATGGAAAAAGGTAAACTCAGCTCTTTAAAAGAATACATGTTGAAGCACAGTGAAATATTTACCCTATCAGGCTTCATTATTGAGCATATTCCAAGTACAAAGGCAGTCTTTAAATGAGAATCACAAAAAAAGTAGTATCACCCATATATTTTACATTGATTGTTACAAGCTCTCTAGAATAAAAGAGACTATTAATGTCTTTAATGACAGTTATAATTATGATGTTGTCCTCTTGAATTTCTAGTCCTAATCAATAATAACAATTCGCCAGTAAAATGGTCTCCACAGACCATCTCTGAAAGTTGAGCATGAATTATTGACATATGTATTTCAGCTGTATTTATCAGCACGGGAGAGCAATATTAGTCCTATATCAGAAAGAGGATATTAATCTGAGACTTTTATCTCACATCCTACAGCAATTACAAAAATTAAACCATAGCTTGCAATGCCTTGGCAGTTATATTTCTCTTATATTACTTTTTCTGTTGTTTTTATTTATGATACAAAGTATTCATTTCAAATTACTATTTTTGCTCTTATGAGATAAATTCACTTCTGATCATCAAAGACCCCAGTTTTGTAACAATATAGACTGCAACACTCCTTCTGGACTATCATTTTGAAAACAGGATTTTAATAAATGAGTTTGCACTATGCCTTTCAAATGTTGACTATAGAGGGACATAGTGTAAAGATACGAATATTAGTGTGCAATATAAAAGACTAAAGACAAAGACAAGAAGAGCGCGATTATTCATAAGAATGGAACTAACTCGTCAAGTATGAATAATGTAGACATATTTCTTGTCCAGTTTAAAAAGCTCTAATTTAAATTACAAGAACTCTTGGGAAAAAAAAAGCTATTTTTCATTCAAGTTGAAACTGAACTTGTACAGCTTTATGCTTATGTGAATATTTAAAATTTATGACTTGCATGCAACTGAAATAAAGTAAGCCATTAGAAGCCTTTACTAGAAGAAACCAAACTCAACTATACTTAGAACAAATAATTCCTGGAGAGAAAAAATTCATAAATATAAAGTAGCAATGACTAGGGAGGACACCACAACAAGCAGCTCCTTGACAGGGGACAGGAAGCAAAGGGGAGGGCCAGCTGCCATCAAAACTGCAGAGCTAATTTACAAAGGCAAAATGAAATTGCGTATGTTGATATTTGCTTTAATCACCGCAGCACTGTAATTTAATGCAATTAATTAATTTAATATATACTCAGTGCCTAAATGAGAGATCGTGTGTCAAGGCACTACTGATGTAAGAGCCAATAAACATTCCTAGCCTTAATTTCTCACTATAGTTACAAGACAGATACAGTAGTATCCTACAGACATATTAGCTGAATATTAGTTTAAGTGTATACACTTTTAGTTTGGTGTTATTTAGGAAACATAGCTTTCACATTCAATAATTAGTAGGCACACAAAAAACAGCACTATAAATGATAATGACATAATTAAAATGATGATCTAAACCTTCAAAATGTAAAGACAAAGGTCACAATTTACGTACTAATTGGTACTAAATTAACATATGCATATACTACACATGCATGCACAATTTACACAGATAATAATAAAAATATTTGATCTGGAAATCCTTTTTTTTTCCCCCCAAATTTTAATTATGCATCTCACTAATGTGGTTGCTCTTCTGTATTTCCATGGAATGGGTCCCTCTAAATGTAAAGCACTATGAGATTAACACAAATGTTTGCAACACGATATTAGTTGGCAACACTCTAATTTCATATACTGCTGCTCACAAAGCACTTAAAAATACTTACACAGCATCAAAAAGGGGAGCAGCTTCTTTCTGCCAGACAAGTGCCTTGTCATTCACAGTCATGTTTGTGAACTTGTGCTGTATATTCTGCAAGGAAATAAAAGAGGAGTGGTATCAACACTTGAGGCTAAAGTGATCCAGACTCTTCAGCTATGACCCAATACAGTCCTAATGTAAAAACTGACTGGGTGGTTTCCTACCCCACCTTCTCGGAAAGCCAAATAATATAAACACCGAAGCAGGGAGCAAAAGAGAAAGATGCGCTGTTTTTCATCAAAACTATGACTAACCAGAACAGTTCAGAGATTACATGTACCCAGGCCCAAATGAAACGCACTTGTTAGACATAAATGCCCACCCTCCTTATTGCTCATAACATTTTAAAAGGGACACATACAGCATATGAAGTGACAAGGGCTTCATTTCTCACTGCCTCACTACCTAAGTCATATTTATAATTTAGCTCTAAAAGTCCCCGGGATTAATGTTCCCACAAACTGCTATGTAATTATTTTTTCTCAACACACTGCCTCAGCTTCCACTCTGCTTTTGCAAAATACATACTCAAAACGGTAAGTGTACAACTATCGCTTTTTCTTGTATACCTTTAGTTGTTCATCAATATAAGGGGTTTTTAGAATTGCTGCTGCTGCCGGTCTCAATGAAGGATTCTTATTTAACATGCTGAAACATTAAAAAACAAAAGTCATAGTTAAGCAATTTTCCAAATTAACTTAAAAACCTGCTAAACAAGAAAATAGCATACCTGCACAGCACAGTGTTCAGTTGGCTTGGATATCTATCAGGAAGAGAAGGTGTATCGCCTTCTACAATTTTTAACACAACAGACAAAAAATTGTGTCCAGTAAATGCATGGTTCATACAACACATCTCATACAAAATGCATCCCAGAGACCTTGAAGAACAAAATAATAGGAATATTTTTGAAAGTAGCGTGCATAGTGACATTAAGGTAAATAAAATTACAATTGTATGCTCTTTTCTCCCGGGAATAGGATATTTCATTATCATGTTATCCTTTTCATGTGAAATATGTTTACTCAGATCACAAATTAGTAACTTTATAAACAGAAGAAATAAGCATTCTATTTCCATAAGTGCAGGCACAAACTTAAATTCTATATATAAATATACATATATGAATAAAATAAAACCCTATTGTGTGCACTAGTTTTTAAGGAGTTATTAATTTTGGAATTAAGTACTTTAATTAGTGACTGACTGACAAATTAGTTTAGTAGAGTTTGGACATAGGTTTGTGTAAACTGGTTTTGCAAATTAATTTCTGACAACAAACTGAAGCTAAAATTTGAGTTCAAATTAAATAATGCCAGTTTCAAATAACGGAAGTGTCTTCTGGAGTGATTCCACTCATATTCCAAATAGATTCCAAAATCAAAGAATTATCAAATTTTAGATGATAGCATCATATTGCAACATGCAAAAGTAAACTTCCTCAAAACTATATTTGGAGAAGAAAAGAAGAAAACTGAACACGCAGGTCTGGAGACTTAGCTGAGAACTAGTGTCAGTTTTAAATCATAGAAAATGGGAGGAATGATTACAAAGAATTTTTTAAAGGACCTCCTTTTTTTACCATCACCTTATTTACCAGGCTCTTTTTTACCAGTCCTTATGGAGACCATAAAAGATAACCAAGTTGAACATTTTAACATAAACACTCTCATAATAATTTATAAAATGTCTGTTCATAGCAGTTTGTACTTCAACTGGGTTCTGTCTGACAAATGTTTTTAAAAAATAGAGGAGTTTATCTTTCCAGGCTTTGAATGATGCTTAGCTTTACGTCCAGTTTGCAGTCAGGAGAAATGAGGCATTGATGTGTGACTTGATCAAAGTCATAGAAAATGCTGGTGAGAGCCAGCTACAGGACCAGACCCACCTAAGTAACCAGTTTAAATATCAGAGCAACTTTACTCTGAATGCAGTATTTTATCGTGGTATTTATAATTTACAGAAGAGGTATGATAACAAAGCATAGTGATAATAAGCAGAAGTACATATAGATGAATGGCTTTGATAAAGAGGGTATAAACATTATCTTTGAAAGCAAATCAGGACTAAAATTTCAATTATTCATTTTGATTAAAGAAGACAAATCGATTCAGTCATCTGGCAATAAAAGAACAGGAGCAAAAAGTTTTAAAGCTGAAACCCAGGCTTTACACACAATATGTATCGGGAAGAGGAGAGAGAATAGGGGGGCTCGCCCACTGATGCTTTTCAAGCAGTACGTGAAAACAATTAGCAGAACATTTTTGCTAACAACTGTATAAAGGCCAGCTACTGAGGTACATAAATAATTGCCTTTTTTTTTTTTTGTTAAGACTTAACTGTCAGCCAGTTTTCAAACTTCCAAAATCAGTAAACAGTAACACACAGATGATATGTATTTATGATGTGTGTTCAAACTCTGAAACAAGATAATTACTACATGAGAAAATACTTAAAAACAAAAAGAGCAACCAAAAAACCCTGCACACATGGCATCTGAAAGCATCAAACAAAAATGGAAACCAGCCAGAGGGAAGAAAAAAGGAAGGAGAATCCCAACATGACAGACTGTACTATAACTGCTTTTTGCAAAATCAATCTGTTTTGGAGGCTGCTTGATTCTGGCAGCTAGAAATTGCTTAATGAGCCATTAGGAGCACAGGATTTGCCACATCAGGGAAGCCCATTTATTCATCTAGTTTAGTACTCTGACTACACCTGAGGCTTTGGAGGAAGATGAAAAGAACACTCAGGGCATTCTGCTGCAGCCTACGCCACAAACAGGCTGCCCAGGGAAAACCCCATCTGTCCCATGAAAGAAAAATAAAAGAAAAAAAAAAAAAGAAAAAGAAGGGGAAAATAATAAAGTTTTTACTGCAGGATACAATTCTTTGATATAAAATAAATACCTCTTAAACTGAGAAATGCTGCCCTAGGTCCCAGAGCGAGGCTATTTCTTCCCAGGACAGCTGCTAAGCTGTGATTGCCCAAGGGGGTTACTGCCAAGCTTTTGCCTCAAAACTGCATTTCTCAGTTCTCTACAGTCCTGGTCTAAGGATCTCGTAAGGAGTATATTCAGCAAGAGAAAATTCCTTCCCGATTCCCATAAGCAATTTGCATATGACCTAAACATATCATTTAATTACTTTTATAATCCTAGCTTGTATAACTGCTGGTGTTATAAAATTCTAAATTGGCCATTAAGCCATCCAGCCAGAGCATTTGGTTTGACGGCTCCCTGTGCTCGTCAATAGGTTGGACAAAGGTCCTAAACAGCACTTCATTTCAGCAAAACCGATGTATGACCATTTCACATTGAAGCCACTTATGCTATATTGCATCATAAAAGGGAACATCTGGACAGGTTTGAGTGTATCTCCTACGATATCGACTGACAGACCTCTCTCACTTCTTCTCAGGAGAAACTGCCCCGAGGTTTTTGGTGCTGCTTCTTTACATAAGCATTGCTGTCCTTTTAACATCTTCTGATCTTTTGTATGTTATAGTCCTTCAAAGGCTGTAAGATCCAAATTAGCTTTTAAATTAGACTCCAAAAGCCAAAAAATCTAAATGCATATCCCTCTGTGGCTTATATCTCTCAGTCTGATTGTACCAGAAGGTCTTAAAAATTTCCTGTATGAATATGTACATGCACACATGTACCACCACAACTCCCTCAGCTGCTGCTTTTCAGGTCTTCAATGTTTTTACTGCTATTTTTGGTAACTATTCTACATAAAATTCAGCAGTAAAAAAAAAAAAAAATCCATTTTTGGGTTGTTAAGATGAAACAAAGAGGCAAATTGGGGGAAAAGCACAGACAAGCAAGCACAATTCAAATGAAAGTCCCAAGACCTGTGGAGTAGGAAGCCGAATTTACCCAAACCCTACAGACAAACCATCTGTCAAAATCTGACAGTACTTGACAAAAGATCTAGGCTACAATGGATTTAAATGTGACTGTAACATTGCTTTGTCTCTGGGAGACAATAAGGAAGTTATTTATATCTCTCTTGTAAAGAATTTGCTAAGTCTCTACATGAAAAAAAGCATTTGTTTTTCAACTAAATTATTTCTGTTATCATTTCTGCCTCTGAGATAACTTATAACATATACTATGTGCAAATCCTTTGATAAGTTCCTGGATGGAGTTTGCCTCATATGCTTATAGCTTTTAAAAGAAAAGAAAAATATGATTGTTGATAACTATTTGCATACACTTTATCTCATCCACTCAGAAACAAAATACAATATAGTTAGAATAGCCACTGGGCAGACAGGCACTCAATATTTACACTCAAGGACCTGCACTGATCCTTGGCAGGCTCTCAGCCAGCACAGATTTCAGAGTCTCATCTGAGAAACCCCAAGCTCTCACAGTTAGAAAACTTGCAAAAAACTGCAGGTACGATACAGGCTAACTACTAGTGGCAGGCAGATCTTGGTAACATTCTTGAGGAGCAGAACAAGGAGGTCATTTCAGCTGGGATAGGGAAGAGTGATGCTCAATCCCCAGTATGAAGAAAGCAGGACATAAACTGGTTGGGAGCCCTTGTGTGAAGGGAACCCCCATTTTTCTGGAACAAAAGAGATCTCTGGGGAAGCTACAACAGCACCCTTTCACTTTAGGACCATTTGCAGGAGCTATCATTGACCTATTTGGTAAGTCTGTACTTTCTAGGTTCCATGAAGATAATGGAAAGTACAAAGGTATCCCTGTTGTTCAGAAAATCTCAAAGTTAGTGCTCCCCTAATGCATTAGTTAGTAATCACAGTTGCCCTGAATGCTCTAAGTACCTGCTTTTAACCTACTCTTCCCTGGAAATAAATGTTTTCATTTTGTTTGAATAGTTCTGGGAGTTAGAAGATGCTGGTTCCTTTCAGCCTAATGTCACGAAGCCCGGGTCTGTTTGGGCCGGAGTGATGATTTGTAGTCACTGCATGAACTGAAATAAAAGCTGATTAAAATTGTTACTTTGTTGGTAGATTTTCATTTAATACCCCTGGATCTCTGATTGCTTTCTTAATAACATTGCTGATGAGTCTCTACTTGCATTTGTTGGTGCTGGGAGACACGTTCTGCCATGATTCTTCAACAGTCTTAGTGGATGACATTGAAGTAATCTGGGTAGATTCTGATCCACTATCCCCTATGAATAATATTTTTAAAAAACGCCTCCCAAATAACAAAATAAAAACCACACATGACTTGTAAAACAAGAGAACTAATAAGCTAAATCAGCCTAAGGCCAAAGGATCTAATATACACACCTAGTACATGTGGTTTAAGACAGGGGATGAGTCCTACTTCTTGTGCCCCTGAAAGTGCAGAGATGGTCAGGCATTGTCCAGGGAAAGTGTGTGTCACCAAAACATGAACATAGGTTAAACAAGAAGTCTGGTGGCTTTGTCAGCCACAGAGGTTTGATGAAACTTTTGTCTGGAAGCATTTGAAAATAACCCAGCTGCTCCTCCTGGACATCAGAGGTTCAGACCAAGGTCTCTGCTCTGTCCGACTCAGACCAGAAACCCTAACTTTGGTCCTTCACACCACCATCTTAGCCACCAGGCTACTGGGTATTTCACACGGCTCCCCCTGTGTTCTGTTTTCCGTAAATTATAAAATACTTACCGTCCCAGAGAAACAGCTTGCATGTCCCATGTCCCACCACGGAACTTCACCTTTCCTGGCCTTTTAAGGCATAAGAAATGCCTTAAAGTGACACATACGGTCTTCAGTTTGGTTGACACAAGAAGGCAGTGCTGTAGCACCGGTACTGGGGAAACGCCTGCCGACCCCCGGCACCAGTGCTGGTCCCACCATAGGGTGCTTAAGGCAAGGAAGGGTCACCAGGACCCCAGCACAGCAATGACTCTGGGTTATACTGTGCTCATGTAAAAGTGAGTGCCAAATGCCAAATGGATGGACACACATCATTTGCTAATCCTCCACCCATCCTGGCCTCTTGAACTAGTCACTGTCTCAGCTCTGCTGCCAGCGCTGCACTGACTCTTCTCCATCTGCCGGCACCTTAGGGGGAAGCACTGATGGGCAAAGGGGTTGATGAACTCCAGTACTGAGACCACCTCCGCGAGGAAGCTCCTCTCCTGGAAAGGAGGAAACCCCAGACTGTGTCATCTGCAAAGGCTTTCACTTACTGCCTGGCCAGTCCAGACTCAGGGATGGGAAGGAAAACATACATGGCAATTTTGTCTCCTGTGAATTAAGATTTGGCATAAAGCACGGAATAGCAAAGAACTCCAGCCCTGAAATTTTAACTGATGACAAACATAAACGCTGCAGCTTCTTTAAGTCTATTTGCAAAACTTTTTCTGTATGAAAAAAGATGTACATGAGGGTTTTTCCCATCTATTGACCTTGGGTTACAAAGTACAATACTTCTTGCACTAGCCACTGTATTGTGAACATTCAAGACAGTTTTGAAGAAAAAGAACATTTCAGTGAACCTGAAAAGCACAATGTCTCTTTAGAGCACATCATTAACACAGCATAAATTAAGGTCTTTCCAATGAACAATGATTAACTGGACTGAACACTGAGAGGACCACGATAACTTTGCGAGATAGCAATAACTGTCTTTTGTAGAAGATATTTTACATTTTCTTACATTTAGTATGGGAACACTTTCTGAATTTTTGTGTGTAATATTTTGATTCCTTCTAGACATCAGAAGAACAAATCCGAAGAGAGAATGTCACTTCAGGTACTCATAAAAGACTTGGCAACTTCTCTATGAGCAACTGAACTTCCTGCAAAGCAACACAAGGATTTCACCTCACTGAGAACCTCCAAGCTAGGTTCCCCTGGGTGCATTTTGTGTTACAGCCACCATTAAATGGTAACGCAGATTTTCTTGCCTGTTTACTTGTTTTGACATCTTTTGAAATCTCTGAATATATTTTTATTGACTACATGTGTTAACTGATATTTGTTTTGATACAGATGAAGAAGAGAGAATCTGACATCAAAACCATCTCAGTTCAGCTACAGAGACCATGAGATGAGATTCCTGACACATCTGTTGACTGGATTAAACATGCTAACTGTGAAAAATGGTTGCTACAAGATGAAAGTACATATGACTGTTTTCAACTTTTAGAGTTATATCTTGCAGTCACAAATACATTTTGAAGGTGCAGAATTGAACAGAAGCTAGAGTAATTTATCAAGTAACAAACTACATTCCATCAATGAAATGTTTTATGAAGCAAAATTTCCTGATTTGAAATATTCATAAAAAAGGAACCTTCAGATTAGCATGCCTATAGAAACAAACACTTCTTAGCAGAAGAAACAGAGAAAAAAAGAAAGAAAAAAAAGTTTTCATAAAATACCAAGGTATTATTTTAAAAAAACAATAGTTTTAACCATCATCTTAAAACGCAACAAGATGTTTTACGACACACATATAAACAAGGCAGATATTTTTGCCATTCCAAAAATCATTCTTTATTGTAGCTTGCAGGAATACCCGCATATCTAAAGGTTTCCTAAAGTCTTTCAACAGATCTCAGGTTCTCAACTTGATTCTTTAATCATCACCTCAGAAGTCTTGATCTCAAGAATTTGTGCCACGTGTAGAACTCACACTTTTCTTTCTACCTTTGAGCCTTTCATAAAACAGAGTGTCTTTTTGCTTCTGTCCTAATGCTCCAGTTGTTCTCATTTTCAGCTCCCCTTCCAAGTAGCTTCTTTCTTTTTGCATTTGCCAATGTTTTTCAATTCAGTTCCTAAGACAGTCCTTCTATTTCCCTCTCAGCCAGGAATCTTTCTTTCCTCATCCACTTGGAAGTTTCACAGAAACTTGCTTCTTTCCATTCATCTTTCTCAATATGAGAAAGAAAAAGAGTTCCCCCTTCCTAGCAAAATTTGAACTTTGTCTACAATCACCCTGTGTCATGGCAGAGACTGGACCTGAATCTCACTCTATTTTGAAGTCCCAGATAACCCAGAATAAGAGTAAACTACATCCTTCTTAACACAAAGAGCAAGCTGTCCAATTGCAACATGTGACACCAATGTCCTGGAATAATTTTAGTGCAGAAGTGTGAACACCCTACTGAGGGAGCCATTTTTTTAAAAAAAGTAGTTCCTAAATAAAGTCAAATGTTGACCTAGAAAACAAATGCCTAGTCCAATTGAAATAGCATGCTGACTACTCACCAAATGTCAGATTTTGTGTTATATCCCTGGTGCTTCAGTGCCTCTGGACTCATGTAGTATGGTGTCCCAGTAAATGTAGTTGCCAAATCACATGAACCCATCAAAAGACGAGAAACTCCAAAGTCCCCTAAAAGTAATGGCAGAAACAATAATTTATTCATAGAAATTCCATAAATCTGTAAGGGTTTGTTTTTAGACATGGTACAATGACTGTACATCCAGAAAAATGGCCAGAATTTTAAAATATGGAAAAACCAATTTTCTGTAATTCTTCAAAATAAAAAAAAACTAGAAATCATAAAACTCTAGAACAATGTGGGTTTGAAGAGGCCTCACAAGATCATCCAAACCCCCGGCTCAAAGCAAGGCCACCTGGAAAGTTACATGAGGCTGCTCAGGTCCAGCCAAGCTTGGAGCACCCTCAAGGCTGGAGATTTCATTGCTTCTCCACGTCCCTGTTCCTGTATCTGACTGTCAAATAAATGTATGACCAGAAATCAAAATGCTATATCACACATGACTTTATTTAAATCTCCTTGTTGACAAAATGTCTGCTGGGCTGTTCTATCATACTAAAATACATCTTTAAAATGTACGGAAATCTCACCAATTTTAAGAAGATTATTTTTCAAAAATATATTCTTGGCTTTCAAATCTCTGTGGAGTATTCGCCTGGGATATAAAAGGAAATTCAAAATCATCCAACTTGAAACATTCACAGTCACATATCAAGTACCCCAACGATATATCTTCGTTCCTTGTTAGGAAGGCCAGCCCACCACTGCTGCAGTCTAACCCTGTGAGTGACAATGCACAGGCAATGGCATGAAGGAGATCCATATAAACACAGAGGTGCTTTCACAGACACCCACATGAAAGAGAGCTTAAGCAGCCAGGATAATAAAAATGCACCCAGGGATCCAGTTTGAGAATACAGATACAGGCTTAACATGAGCTGCAGAGGAAGGGAGAAAGGCAAGTCCTCCTATCTGGATCTTCTTAAAAGCATTACATCTTATTTTCTGTGAGAAGAATGAGATGTCTCACAATAGAGTACGGGATGAGAAAAACAGCAATAAGAGATTCTCGAAGTTCAGGGAAGTCTCCTTAAGAGAAAATCTTGAAAGACAAATATGTACATAGACTAGGCTAGTAATTCAAATTTTTACAGTAGTGGTATGGAAAATAAAAGAACTTTACAAAGAGAGATCAAAAGGAAAAGAAAAAGAACAACTAGCTTTTACAGACTTATTTTTCCATCAAAGACTGAAGCATAAGCTACACACCATGCAGGGGCAAACAGCATCTTCTCAATTTCTTGAAATCTTAATATGTGACAGTAATTCTCTATCCTCTTAAGAAAATAAAATATCTCTACAGTACACAAAACATGTTCTCAATTAATTCTTGTTAATAACTCCTCCAAAAGGGTTCCCTACAACCTCAACTAGACTAGAAGTCATCCACTTCTAAATTTCTTATAGCTTAATAACACACAGTACTAGTTATCAGCTCTGTTCCCAAGGAGGTTAGATTAGCGTTAGTACGTATGGGCTACAGAAACTGTATTTGCTAATATAAATACAGTTCAGCCACTCAGAACAGATAAAGAAAGGAATAGAGATTCTTGAGATGTGAGCAATAAACAGAAGTATAGTAACAGATTTTAATTGAGCAATCCTCAAGTATTACCTCAAAATTTATTGAATTTATTGAATTATTAAAGTCCTATGCATTGAGATACTGAAACTATTTCCAAAATAGTTTCCATATTAAGACTAGAAAATACATATTCTATAACACAATTTAAATAAGCAATTTTGTCCACGGCTCATCTGAAAATAATTTTTGAAAGAAGAGAAAAAAATTATTAAATTAAATATACGCAGTTCAAAAATGGGGAAAAAATGTGAAGAATAACTACTAGAAGTTTTAGTATGCACATAGACTTAGCATGAAAAGGAAACATATCTATTTTTATAGGACATAAAGAAAAGAGTTCTTTAGTCTTCTTATGGTAATCTTTCCAGTTTTTGTCCTGAAAGTAATGCTTGTAGAGAAAGGTTTTCACATTGGGAAAAACAAAAGTTTTATTCATTATGCCTCCACTGACATCTATAAATAATTTGTTCTCTATTTTCTTCTTCTGCAACCTTCTTGAGCAATATGTGTACCCTCATCATACATTACATCAGTAAGGAAATCAAGCTAAGGTGATATTCATTGTTATTTCATAAGCCTATCTATATATGCACATAGTTAACATGTTGGTCTGTTAATTTAGATTCACAATCTTTCCTTACCATTCACCACAGAGAGTCTTTTCAAGAACTTGACTTCACTGAGTTAGATTTTTCTTGCATATTATTGTTGAGTGTTGGTGGGGTTTAACCTTGATTTTATTTTTTTTTTAATTACTTTGTAGAAATATAACCATGGACTCTTTGAACCTAAAAGTTCCCTGGATATCTGTGATTTGAATAGCAGGTATCTTGATGTATAAAAACTATCCAGAAAGCTTTCAGAAGCATATTATTTGAAAAGGTGATAAAGAGAAGATATTTGGGTCACATTAGTTTGCATTAGAATGTAATGCTAATATAAACTCGCAACATACTGATGCAAATGTTATGCAAATTATTTGCATTACCAATAATTATAAGATTTTTTTATATTAATATGACTAAGAAATATTTGGGGTGATTCTTTGGAACTTCCTATGATGATGTCTCTCAATGCAACCACCTTATTCTGCTAGGATATGTCAGAAGATAAAAGTTACAAGCTGAAACCTTAACTGAAACAACTACTTTAATTCTAGTAAGAAATAAATATTGAGCCTGAATGGTAAATCTAGTTTAAGAAAGAGTGTGACTTTGTTGTAGCAAGAGCTTGACCTGTAAAAGTAACATGAATTAACTAGACTCCAGCAAAACTTAATCTAACTTGACAGTCAGCAAAGTGGTTATTGATATTTTGGGTAGAAATTAATGCTTAAGGACAGTTTCAAATTTGGGCAATAAATAAAGCTATATTCATGGTCTATGGCGTACCTGCTTGCAGGCTCATCATCATAAAAAAGCAGCACGAAGTACTGACTAGTGGGCTTGAATAAGGCTTCCTTTGCGACATACCAGCAAGTGAAGCTGATTGAAGCTGAAGTAGTTTACTGCTGTGAAATATTCAGCAATTAATTTCTCTTTTCTCTATCTGAAGAACTATTAAGAGAAGTAAGATGCTCTGGATAAGTCTGAATGCTGTACTAGGGAAGACAACGTGAAATCCAGATAAAGTACTTGGGCAAAGTAGATTGAAAGCAGCAGAGTTGTTTGCATAAAAGGTAACTTTATAAAAGTCTCTGCGTTGGCATATTATTCATAAATATTAGCAAACTGATAGATAATGTAATGGTCAGCTTCATTCAAATTGAGGTTAAACGAACCAGTGTCCTTATTGCCTGATTGCTGTAGGATCACTTTTGTGCACTAATGTGTGATGGGCTACAAGTGTGCCAGAGAGACTAGATGTTTCATGCTGTCTGTCTCCATCTAGATAAGACCACTCAACTATGCTGCCTCTCCTTTACTTCTCTCTCTAGTTGTATCAATGACAGATGAGGACTGAATCTATTTAATGCTAGATAATTTAGCTTTCAAGTTTAAAATTAAAAAAAAACCCTTCCAATTATGCAAAATAGCCAGAAGACAACATAATGACCACAAGCTATTCATGCCCACTTTGGGATTTATGAAGCATAAGTAAAAGACAGGAATGTCTAATCTGTATAATCTTTATTATTACAGGAAACAAAAAACAATCTGAGCCAGCAAAAAGGTCCTGTTTTAAAAAAAGTTTCCATTATAAGAGTTTTCAAAAAGTGCAGAAGTTCAACTAAAGCTGTGCAAGAAGGACAAGCAAGTGAATAGTCTATGTCTAAACCCAGAAGTAATTTTTGCTGCTCTGGAATAAAAATTCCCATCCAGACCAGCTGGATTTTCTAAGGAATGACATGAGGAAGTCCAACCCACAGGTAATAAACACTTCAAGCTTCTAATTCTAGAGCAAAGTGTTCTCTGCATTAGAACATAGTTCAAACATATATTACAGCTTTTTTCCATATCAGTAGAGAAGAAATCATGTATGACCCTTCGTACCTAAACAGAGAGCTGTTATTATGTTTCAGTAATTCAAATAAATTTCTGTAAGTAGTTTTCAATTCTTTTAAGCCTAACCTTTTCCAATTAAGCTATTGTTCGCCTCTGTACTAAGATTAAATTTTCTAATGTCCATACGCTCAAATAACACATAATACAATACAGGAAATGAAAACAAAAATAAAATTCTCAAGCCATTTGTATGTGTCTGGAGAGATGCTATTAAAGAGCTATGATTCAAAGAGAGAAAATGAAATGCTGTTTGGAAAATCAAACTGCTGCTTTCACCGAGGAATTAAACTGGGCTTTTCAGGAAGCCCAGTAATTTAATATATATATTTACCAAAGAAAATTTATTTATAAGATGTTTTTAAAGATTTAAGAACAAGTAGAAGATGAGAAAAATAGAGAGAAAAGAAGAGTGGACAAAAGGGACATGCGGGAAAAGAGGACATAAAAGAGGCATAAGGAAATACAGAAAATGAAAGATAAAAAGAATAACTCATACACTACAGTAGAATAGTTCAGTTGGGAGGGACCTACAATGATCGTCTAGTCCAATGCAATGTTATTGTTATTCTGCATTAGTCGATACACAATGCATCCTCTAAACACATAAGCTAAGGGAAGGATTTCGCCAAAAGTGGACTTTCCAGACTACCAAAACTTTTAATGATAAATTGCTAAATTGAAGTTCAAGAAGGGGAAAAAACCCAAACCCTACTGCTAGTTTAGTTAAGCAGTCAGGATTTTTATTTCCACTTCCATCTGTCCTTTCTGCCTGAGGTGAATGCTGAGGAACAGAGCATCCCAGGAGAGCTCTTTTCGCTGTGCTCCCATCGCTGCAGCCCGTGGGAGCAGCACTTCATGTACAAGACCCAGATAAATTGGCATTTAGGAACTAAAATGCTCCTGCATCCTGGACAGCAATTCACTCTACCCTGTTCCCTCCAGAGTCTGACACTGTAGGTGCAAAAACTCATTAGGCATCTATCAGTTTAGGTCAGACGTATCCCATGTACTTTACTTCAGCTCAACTCAGAAATGGTTGTTCTTGGTGATGGGTGACTATCTCCACCTACCATTCTATTGTAATTCAAGTTCAGGCAACCAAATCTGGGCCAAGTCCTGCTGCGAAAGATATGTGAAACAGCTACATCAATTTGGTGTTTTCACCTTCAACACAGTGCATAATAATCTTGTTTTCTGAGTACTTATGCAGGACAGAAGACTATGGATTCTAGTTTACATTCAGCTTGAAGAAAACTGAATTCTCATCTCTAGATTCTGAGTGTAACCTACTTTTCAAACAGAAACCTCTTCTTCGTCCCTGGCTATACTAATAATTTAGGCCACTATTTTAGACAGATTAGCTTATCTCCCCAAAACACGCAGGTGACTACACAAAAACATCCTTAGCCTCTGCTAAGACAGTCCTTGCAGCAATGGCATTCTTATTTCTAAAAGTTCAATAGGAATAATAGTCAAAATAGTTCAGGATGAAAAATCTTGGACTTTTGGGCTACAATGCTTTTTAGAAAGGATTCTCTGTCTTGTTCATTAACGTGACATTTTAGAGCTGCCAGTAGGCAAAAGCAACAGGGAGTAGGCGGAGGAAAGGAGAAGATGGAAAACCAGGTTAACTTTGACTGGGTCGCTGTTTCTGAAAAGCTTCTAGGAAAGGAGCCTGGTATTCCCTTTTGCTCAGCTGTTCCTCCAGCTCTCAATGCAGGTGGCAGCATGCTGGGCCTTCTACTCCTGGTTAAGCACAGCACTCGGTCCCCCTCATACCATGCCAAATAGTCCTACCTACCTCAAAGGTGGCAGCACTGGATGATGTGAGAAGGGGACCAGACAGGACTCATGCACATGTCCAGTACACTGGCAATGAGGGAACTGTTTAAATCACGCAAGTCAACCTGCCTAAATTTCATTGCAAGCAAGACCTACCCCCGTGGAGATGACCAGGTAGGTATTCACCTGCATCTACCCCTGCTCAAACCAACTGTGATCTCCACACATCACTGTCTGGATGACCTGCAGTAATTTTTTAGGTTAGTCTTTGACGTGCTGTTAAAAGCATTGTCTGTTTTCAAAGAATTTATGTTTGTAACTTCACTGGTTTTAGTGGGAGTACATCAAGCGTATATATAGGATTCTTCACATTAAATATGTGCAAGAAATCCTCGTTCACTCGCCCTTGAAAAAGCTGGCTTTGTTTTAACCTTTTAATCCATTTTCTTCTAACAATATTGAACTATTTCTGTTGTGCTAAATTTTTCACTTGGCTCTTGGAAAAAGCATGTCTAATGCTGAAAGACCTCTACCACTACGCTGCTAAAAGATACAATACACAATGTTCTTGCAGGATAGATAATTAATTACACTTTAGTGTAATTAATAATATAATTAACATATACTACAGCAGTTTGGTGAACAGGACTTTATACCAACACATGACAATCCATATGGTTTCATTTCTGTTTGAACATCTGCAACTGGCCAGTAAGTCCAATCACTCCCCTCCCAAGCTAAATGCTCTCACATTAAATGACTGTACCTTTCATGCATATAGTTGACTCCGAATAACAACTGTATAAACCAGTCTATTATTTGCCTTTGAGTGAATATCTTCCCAGATTCTTTGTACTCTTGAATTTTAAAGTCTAGATCTCCGCCCTGAAAAACACCACAAAATATTCGTACATTTAAAGTAAGTTTTTAAAATGTCTTCTCCTTCATCAAAGTGCAGGACTCCACTTTTGTAGACCTTCAGGCTCCCTACCACATAGTCTGTAAAATAAACGCTTACACGTGAATTCTGAACTCTCCCAGCACCAAAAGCATACACAACTGAGGATCAAAATGAGATCAGGCAGTCTGGCAGCACAGGGAAAGTAGTTCAGTTTTCTCTTAGTGCTACACAATATCATCAAAGTCTTCAATGCTTCTCACTTCACGCCACCCAACTTTAGACATGTGCATCTCAGCTGGTCACCTCAAACTCCCTTTAGAGCTAACACAAAGGAAGAGGCACCTGCATAGTGCAATTATCTCTGCCATCTAGCTGTCCACCTTAGGAAGGAATGGATTGTGTTGTAGAAATGCTGTTTCTCTGCAAAGATTTATGACGAGGGCCTACATTGACAGGCTAATATGTAGACGCCTTAAGTAAAATGAATCTGCCTTGATTGGTACAAATAACTTTATAAATTTAGGAAAAGCATTTCCACTTAAGTCAAACATTGCGCTGTTAAGAGACTCTCATTTATTATGCTGAAATAACCATGTCAGCATCAAAGAAACCATGCTGTTCTCTGAAGAATTAGAATACAGTCTCTTTAATTATGATACTTTGTCCCTCTTCTATACTTGCTTTTGCCAGAAACAAAGCAGAATTAAAGCTTCAAGAATCTGTAGTATGTGTTATTGTAAATACTTCATTAAAACTACAATTGATCTGGAAGTAACACTAGAAACAGAGTGATATGACACACAGTAGGCTGTGAAAATAAGCCAGAAAATATATACAGAGAAAGACTACTTGAAAACTGGAAGTCAGACATTTGGAAAAATCAGTTGAACAAACAACATGATGAAAGAGGTTTTTGAGGAAACTTATATGAAAATGGTTCATTTTTGCTAAAAAATAGACAGACGGTTGCTAGCTGCTTGTTTATCCAGTTTAAAAAACAAACGCATTTGGTCTATAAGAAGGCACATCAGTGGAAAGCACTGTGTTGAGCTAACTAATCCCACAGCAAAAGGACTGTGAGTCTCATTGTGCTCTAGTGACTAATTACCTACATCAGGACAGCTTATTCTCCATAAATCATTACTTGTACATTATACACTCTGCACAAAATCAGAAGTTTTATGTGCCATATACAAGAAAATAATTTGACCTGTACAACTGTGCCTGTACCACCATTCCCCATTATCAACCCTTCCCTTCCCTACCGTTGACTCTCAGCATTTTATGATCTCTTCAGCATTTCTTGTTTTTCTGTTCCCAACACCACGGTGCTTCATACTGCTGCTATAAAATAAGCAGGTTGTGGCCTTGCAGATCCACACATTTCTGTCGTGTACTCTGACATGAATTTACAGTAATTTCTGTGTCCCTGAGGTTCTAAGTTACAATATTCAAGAGTGAACGTGTTAAAAAAAGAAAGAAAATATGTTCTGTCATATATCAAAAATGTGTTCCCTGACAATGTCCTGCAATTTTTTAATTGAAATGTCTGAATCATCTCATTCACTAGGGAAGAGAATATGACTTTAGCTCTCCATCTGCCTCCCTGCTGCAGCCCAGAGAGAAGCTCTTCTGGGAACTTGGAGCTCTCAGCAGCTGCTTCCCCTTTGCAACTCCAAATGTTCAACAGCTTCCCCCCTGGTTGCTTGCAGCAGAGCAGAGGAAGAAAAGAAAAAATGTTACTGGGTACCCTGCTGCATGGCAACCAGATGGGCTGCATCTGAGCCTACTCAGACACCTCGAAAATAATGACTCACCTATTCCAGACATCTGCCCTAGACCATCCAGAGCCAACTGTAGCAATAGCCCAAGACTCAGGGCCTGCTCCAACATGCATCAGCTAGCTGCTGGCCACAAGGGACTATGTACTAGCCAGGGGAGGTGTCCTGGTTTGAGGTACAACAAAACCAATTTCTTTTCAGTAATCTTACTTTGCAGCTAAGCCTCTTCTAACTAACTGAACTCTCTGAAATTAACAGTGTATTTTTCAGACAGCATCCGCTTCCAGAGTGATAAGGCTGATGTTCATAGTTGATGCCAAGGAATGGTGTGCAGAGAGGCTCTTGCTTATATTTATTGCTATAACAACCAAGATCAGCCAACTGTGTTACATGTCCCATTGGAAGGTCGGAAGCAGAAAAGCATAGAGGGGTCCCACCTGCGAGGAGGAGCAGACAGGGAAGGTGACCTAAAACTGAGCAAAGGGGTATTCCATCCCATCTGCATCATGCTCAGTGTAAAAGCTGAGGGATCAAAGGGTAGTTCTCATCCCTCAGTGGGCTGGCGTCTGAGGAGGACTCTGTTCATCTGCCTTTGATCCTGATCTGGGCATTCCTGAATCCAGACCCAGAATCCACCTCCTGTCTGTCACAGAGTCCAGTCTGGGACTTTCCCAGTGCCTGCTGGTGACCTGATCCTCATCCTGGGAGCTTGATATGGTTTTGTATATAGAGTATATATTTCATTATTTTATTTTTTATTATTTTAGTAATATTTTAATTAGTTTAGTTTTCTTTTAAAGTCATAAGTCTCTTTCTCTCTCTTCCTCCTTTCCCTTCAGGCAGAGGTGGGGGAGAGCATCTGTTCTTTGCTTCAGTGGCCAGTCCAGCCCAAACCATGACATGGGGGTAGACGAAGTTCAGCAGGCTCCAACGACCTTTTCTCCCTCTCACAATCACACATTGCCATGAAAAATGCAAAGAAAACAAGTGTAGGACCTACAGAGTTAGGCTAGTGAATACTCTCTTAAGTTGGGGGACACTTCCTTCAAAAGGTTTAAGGGGGATGAAAGCTGTCACATAAATTACTATCTGTGCTCTCAAGTACTTGTATCAAGCAGAGAAGACTAGTCTCAATGTCCTACAATTAATTTACCCTTGATTTTGTGCTTAAAAAAGGAAAACAAAAACACATCATAAAAGATTTGCTGAAATAGTGCTGCCAAGAAACTGAAGAAGTTTGTTAACCCAGTTTTGCATTTTGGAAGATCAATATAATGAAGTTCATAAGGAATTTAACAAATTAAATACATGGTGAATTTCCAAGCTGCTTTTTTTATTTAAATGTCAAGAGTATCAAGTATGCCAGTAACTTATTTAAAAGAGCTTAGCATCTAGAGCTGATAATGTGAATAGGCACTCATTGCTTTAGCTATTCCTTTTGCTCAGATTTCTTCAGCGTATGTCTAATCATATCACAGCTGAGACCACACTGAAAAGACAAATAATTGTTTGGGGAAAAATACAACTAGTTCTGGTTTACGATGTATTAAAATTATGCAACTTTTGAAGTAACTACTTTGTAAAAACTGTATTTTATTGAAATCCAATTTGTGTTACAAAATTAAATCCAAGGTTCATAAAGGCATTTTTGTTTGAAATCTGACTTATCTGATGATGTTTATGTTGCCTGTAAGATTTTGATTCAGGAAAACTGCCAAAGCAGCTCAACAAGAAGATCAAAACAGAACACATATACTTCTTTTCTGTAATTTTGAGTGAATTCAGCTATAATAAAAGAAATCAAACTGAGCAATGGAGGCTAATGTTCTCTTTTGTTCAGAGGACAGGTATAGCACAGGGCAGCTGCACTGGAGGCTCACTCTATGCTATTAACACAGGAATGAATAAAGTAATATGGCTAATGAGTAAGTCACAGTACTTTGGAGAAAACAGAATAAGGCTCAGAAAGTAGTTCTGTTTCCATGCCAACTTAATGTTTATTCTTTGTTTTGAGTCTGCCTAAGAGTACCAATTACTGACAATCTGGTAATTATTCTATGTACGAGAAACTGAATGTACTAGACTTCCAAACAAGGATCAGTTAGCAAAACATTTTTCTCTTTATCAATTTATGTGCAATTTAAACAGGTATCTTTTAGGTAAAAAGATTCAAATCCCACCACATAAAAAGGTAGGTTATACAACAAGTAAATACAAAAGTATATTTCTGGAAATAGGCTAAAATAGAGAAAAAACTTTATAGCACTATGCAAAACTTTGCTTTGTACTTTCCTTGTCTGAATATTCGATTAAATGCATAGTAATTGTTTAAATGCAATGGTACCACGTAGTGTGTCCTTTTGGGAAAATGTCAGAAGCACATCCCAGTGGACACTGTCATTGTGGCCTGATCCAGCAGACTCAAAACTGAAAAGATTCAGCTGCAGAGCCAACGCAGCCATTTCCTCCTCTGTCATTTGCCTTGCTCTAAGACATTCTCATGTGTTTGAGTACATGACTCCCAGATCCTAAGGTAACTCCATACCAAAACATTTTAATGCAGCTTAATTTATGTTGCCTAAATAAAAAAATTTCTAAGGGATGCTGCATCAGCTTGTGATTACTATAGTGATTGCTACCGTACTCTTTTTTTATTCACCTATAACCTTATCCCAGATTAAAACAAAGCAAAAAAAACCCAAACCAAACCAAAACAGCTAAAAAAGCAGTGCAACAAAGCCACCAGTCCAACTCTTTAATAATGCTGAAAAAGTCTCCTTTATTCCTATGGTTTTAATTGATCTGATGTTGGGCCACTTTCTACCAGCAGTAGAGAAAAAATGAGCACAGGAATATCTAGGCAGTTAGAGTAATCCTTCAGTTCTGAGCTCTGGATTTCCAGAGAATTGGCAATACCAAATTTCCATCAAGTCTCAGCTGTCAGACACTCAGGGAATGACGCAAAGGCCTTCTGCGTGGGTGTTAAAACAAATATTCAGCTTGCATAGCAGAACTGAACATTTCAGATTTAATTTTAAAAAATCCAGCAATAAATAGGCATTTAACTGTAATCAAAGAAAGCTTGTAGGGAAGAAATGACTGGCAGGAACAGTACTTCTTTAATTACTCACACCAAAGCTGAATGCTTGAAGAAATGTGATTAGTTAATACATGTCTGATTGGTGGACAGGTAGCCCAGCAGTCCAGGGTCATTAGCTTCCAAAGTATTTCAAATGCCTAGCAGAGCACAACTAAATCGTCTGCTTCACAGTTTCATGAAAAGATCACTGTATGCATAACAGATTATATTTTTTTAAAACAGCACATCTATATTTAATACAAAGTAGGCACTTGTTTTATATAAACTTAAAAAGCTGGCTTAAATATGTATAAATTCTTATTTTAAAGCCTTAAAACAGATTGCACCAATATGTTTTTAAACCAAATGCTGGAGTAAAAGAAACTCGTAGCTATACTGTAGTAAATCCTGCTTTAATATTTTTTGGTCTTTGGTCTTTTGGTCTTTTAAGCTTGGTCTTTGACTCAGACTATCCTCCACTTCGTAAAGCCAATGCTGCTACGAAACTCATCATCGACATGATCAGGCTTGGGCTTCTCTGGTTTGTCTATGAGCTGAGTCTCACGTGAGCAGGTAACATTGCTTATTTGAAATATGCCTAACAGCTAGCAGGTGATACCGCAAGTAAGAAATAAGAGTAAAATTCAAATGAAAACTTTAAAGAAAACTGAGCTATGCTTCTTTTAAGACCCTATTTTATCACACAGATTCTGTCAAATTTCTTCAAAGTAATCTACAAGTCTCACCTCGCAGTACTCAGTGATAATGCAGAAACTATCTCGCTCCACAAAGCTTGCATAAAATTTGACAATGGCTGGATGGTCTAATTTGGAGAGTAGTTGTGCTTCCAGATTTGCTTCCACTGTTTCATTAGGCTTTAGGTCTCCAACAGAGATTTCCTTTAGAACCTTTCTGGAGGAAAACAAGAAATCTTTATATTAAAAATAGAAAAATAGAAAATCACATAATGCTCAAAAACACATCATAATTTCTTTAAATGCAAAATAGTAAGACTAACCAAGTATTTGGCAACGTGAAATAAAGAGGCAAATAAGGGTAAACAAAGATAATGCATTAAAATGCAAATAAAAATGCTAGTCACTATAGCAATTAAGCAACATTTTAAAAATATTATTTTGAAGTATTTTTCCCACTAACTCCCTGCTGCACTGTTTGCTTCATGACATGTTTTCAGTGCTATGGATTAATGCATAATAATAAACATAAATAAAAAATAAAATCTAAGAGATTTCAAACCCACACAGAGCATATGCTCAAGATCCATACATGAAGTAAGGACTAGCAAGAAACTGTTTGGTTTTGCTGCTTCTGCCAAAGTCTCTCCACGGAGGCATGAGAAAAATCACACAGAGGGTAGTACTTCTGTGACTGTTTTTCTGGTGATAAAATCAGGACACCTATTTTTTTTTCTAAAGATCAGCCTACCCTCACCTGAGCAGCTAAGTGGAAAGTGCAAATCTGGGTTTGTGGCTGAAACCTAATTCTACTGTTTCAAATAATTATAAATTTCAGTGTTTAACATTTGTTTTGGGAGGCCCTAAACCCCCTAAAGCTGAAAAAATAACGGGATTTTTCATACTCTTCAACTTCAACATGCCATAGAAGAAATTGTGGTTCAGACTTAGCTCTACACAGTACCTGGAGCTGGGGATTTTACTCTTAACTTATTCTGGAAGAAACTCTTAGTGCAGGACACTACGAGGAAGCATATTTTGCTGGGATCTTCCTAATGAAATGTTAAACAAAAAGCATACGTCACACAAAAGCATGCCATTTCCATCTACTTTACTATCCGCTCAAAAATGGATCATTGGTCTATGTCTGAAAGAGCCATTTAAGACTGTTAGAGAATATCATAGCCTTTTTACTGAAACAAAGTGATGAATTTCCGATGACTTTTGAATACATGGAAGGTAAGTTCCACACTGAAGGGATGTCTTCACAGGGCTTTTAGTAATTTCCCATTCAATACTGCATGGTTGTAAAGTCCCAGTAGTTAAAGATGACTACGATAAAACCACAGTAATTCACTTTAGATCAAGGAAAAAAAGCTGCAAGAAAATTTCTTCCTAATTCTCAGCCATCAGTTTCTGACTAACAATGCATGAACTTTTACATAAACTTGCCTAATCCCCATCTGGCAGTGTGATGAAAAAAGCATGCCATTTGATTTGTCTGCATCTCGACAGACAAGCTTCGTACTACGAAGACAGGTAATACGGACTGCAATCTTCTAATCTTCAGTTGGCATGGGGACGTTATTCCTTCCTCCATACAGATCATGTCACAGAACTGACAAACAGAATGAGTCCTTATTAAACACCACTTAATACAAGTTTCTTGTATACCCACGACAGCAATAAAAGTCTGATGTGTTGATGTGTAGGGATAGCTTGTCATCTTAGTCACTCAATGATTTTGGTGTTGTCACCAGCTGTCAGACAAGAAGACAGGTGTTTTTCTTATTAAAATTCATTCCCAGAAGAACAGATCAGGAAAACGTACTTTTGTAAATAAAGTATTGGTTTTCTACAACACAATGCTAATTCATACCCAGAACTGGCAGTCACACGTGTCTAGAAAGAAAACCTTTGTGATGCAATCAACACTAAGCATATCTCCATGCCACTGGTATATGTGTGTACTGTTTCTGTATTTCTGGTTTGATTTTACTGAGTTTAAGATGACAACCAGACTTCATAATTTCTGCAAGGCTTTTGTTATCTACTTAAGTAAACCTGCTTAAAAATTAAAAATAAAAATTTAAAAACTCTACATTAACTATTTATGTCAGGATCTCAGAAGTCTCACAGAGAAAATGAAGACAGTCTCCAGATCTAAAGTGGTTCTTTTCTGATAATTTCAGAAGAAAAACAACAAAGCTAAAAGCCTTCAGTCAGAATTTCTTCTATGTAAATTAACTATACTTTTCAATATATAAAGAACTTAAAGTGTACTTACAGTTGCTCTACCCATTTCAGTATTTAAACAAGTAACTTCTACCCTATCAGACAGCTAAAATGGGCACTTTCTGTGATTTATCTTACTCCTAAGATAACTCAAATTTGGCATCCCTGGTGATGTTAGATCCATAAGCTAATAGTCTTTCTGCCTATCCAAA